>CM029019.1:27606063-28298991 GCA_016801055.1 Panax notoginseng
CCCGGTCATGAAAAGTTCCAAATATTGATAAAAAGTTCAGACCAATATTCCTATGAAATGATATTAGATGAAAAGAAATTTTTAATCATTTCAGAATTATAGAAGCAATACTTACCATAGTAAGTTTAAATTTAGGAATACGAAATGAAATCATATTCATTCCATACTATGGAGTATGAAAGAAAATAATATTTCTTACGAGTATTTCAATAAAATAATATCCTTTACCTTGGTAGAAACTGGATTTGACTGGAATATCGGATATTATTCTAAAAATCTTGCAGAAAAACTTCGCTCAAAATATTCTTATACTCAAGAAAATACTCTCAATACTATAGAATAAGAATTTCTGAATTTAGAAATGGTGTGTTGAGGAAGTGGGTTACCCCCTATTTATAGTGAAATCCTCGGATGAAAAATCAACATGTTGCTGCCTAACCTCATATATTTTCCATATGGGTGGGCCACCCTTTTGAAAAATGTGTTGCAGGAAAGAAAGAAACAAGCTAGCTTTGAATAAAACAAGGCATGCATGAATCATCTTTGAAAAAAACAGGACAATACTCCTATAATACAATTGAGAATCAAGAATTTGCAGACAACGTTCATTTACACCAACCATTTCCACCAACCCATTCCACCAACCAATTCAATTACATCTTGATTACTTTCTTTCAAATTAACCACATGTATATGTATATATATATATATATATATATATATATATATATATATATATATATATAATATTACTATTATTATTATTATATAAACAACTATTATAATAATATATTTGAATGAATTATTTTTGAAAAGAATAATTATAGTTCCCACAAAAATATGCTATACTTTCAACAAATATTTCATGCTAAAATTCTTTCATTAATAACCACATAAATAAATAAATCCCTCATTTATATCCACATCAAGTAAATATTTCCTTATCATATAAATCAATAATTAATTATTCACAAATAATATTACAGAATCACAATTATGACAACCAGGCCATTTCCAAGAAAGAGGGGGCTTTCCAATAAGGATTTCTCCTTACTGGCGCGCAATTAGGTGACCAAACCTCTCCTTAGACAGAACTTTCTAGACATTACCAATAATGCTATCTAATAATATTATTCAAATAATATGAATTATTGATCTGATAATGGAAAATACTGTGCAGCAACAATTAGTGAAATAACAATAATATAAAATATCAACGCAGCAATTATTGAATCAATAAAATAAAATATTGAACAGTAATTACTGTAACAATTATTGAGTAGTGCATTCTTACGTACGAGTCAATAATCCAACTATATTGTGCAATACCGTGTGCTACTGTGCAACTACGCGTATTACTGTATTTTAACCACCGGGTATTCCAACAGTGTTAACGGTAACAACTACATCGTTATTTATAAAAAACTCAAACTTGTCGTTTTCTTCATCCGACAGTTATCTGTTATGGGGCCCACAAATGACTGCGCCGTCGTTCGATATACCGACAAAAAGAATATTTTATAACCACTTGCTTATTTTGCAAAATTTGCACATTTCACCCATATAACCAAAGTATTATATCAAATTAACCCCTTATTATTCACAATAATATTTAGAGAAAATTTGATTTTATTCATTAATAAGCTGGGTCTTACAACCTCCCCTCCTTATGAAATTTCATCCTCGAAATTGACGTACGTATATTTCAAAAAGGTGAGGATACCTCGCTTTCATTTCTGATTCTAACTCCCAGGTCATTTCTTCAATAGCATGGTTTCTCCACAAAACCTTAACTTGTGGTATAACCTTTGTGCGTAGGACATGCTCTTTCCTATCCAAAATCTTAACAGGTACCTCCTCGTACGTTAAATCTTCAGCTATCTCGTTTGGTTCTAACTCAATAATGTGGTTCGGGTCTTTAACATATTTACGAAGCATAGATATGTGAAAAATATTATGAACACGAGACATGCTTGGAGGTAATGCGAGTCTATATGCCACATTTCCTATTCGCTCAAGAATCTCAAATGGACCAACAAATCTTGGATTGAACTTTCCTCTCTTCCCAAATCTTGTAACTCCCTTCCATGGTGCAACACGTAACAATACATGATCCTCAATATTAAATTCCACGTCCTTTCGATGAAGATTCGCATAACTCTTTTGTCGATCCTGTGCCGTTTGTATACGTTGTCGAATCGTTTGGATCTTCTCTGTAGTCATGCGTACCAACTCTGGTCCCAACAATGTTGCTTCACCCACCTCGTCTCAGCATACTGGAGAACGACATTTTCTTCCATACAAAGCCTCGAATGGAGCCACACCTATGCTCGCCTGATAACTGTTGTTGTAGGAGAATTCCACCAATGGTAGGTACTTATCCCAACTCCCTTTGAGATCTAGGACACAAAGTCTTAATAGATCTTCAAGAGTTTGAATAGTCCTCTCTGATTGTCCGTCCGTTTGAGGATGGTATGCCGAACTGAATCGTAAATCCGTGCCCATAGCTTTCTGCAAGCTAACCCAAAATCGTGAAGTGAATCTTGGGTCACGATCCGAAACTATGGATACTGGCATGCCATGCAATCTCACAATCTCGTTCACGTACATACTAGCAAGACGTTCAAGGGAATAAGTCTCACGTATCGGCAAGAAATGAGCAGACTTGGTTAATCTATCAACAATAACCCAAATCTCATCTATGCCTTGAGAAACCTTGGGAAGACCTGTAACGAAATCCATGGTAATGTGTTCCCACTTCCATTTCAGGATCTCAAGTAGTTGCAATGGACCCTTTGGCACTTGATGCTCCGCCTTTACACGTTGACAAGTTAAACACCTCGAGATAAACTTCGCTATTTCTCTTTTCATATTGCTCCACCAAAATGTATGTCGAAGATCGTGATACATTTTTGATACTCCTAGGATGGATTGCAAATGGTGTGTTTGTGTGCCTCCATCATTATTCTATGCTTCAAGTCAAAATCTTTAGGAACACAAAGTCTGGAGTTGACTCGAAGTATTCCTTCTTCATCGATTCTTGCTTCTGGAATAGCACCTTCTTGCACTTTTTTCTTCATACGCATCAGCTCTATGTCCGTAGCTTGAGCAGCTTTAACTTTATCGATTAAAGTCGGTTCTACTCGTATAGTTGATATCATCATGTGGGTACTTGGAGCCTTCATCTCTATCTCCATCCTTTGCAAGTCATACAAAATGGGCCTTTGTGTTAACAACATTGCACTCGTACCCGCATATGATCTTCTACTCAATGCGTCAGCTACTACGTTTGCTTTTCCAGGATGATATTGGATGGTATGATCGTAATCTTTCAACAACTCGAGCCAACGTCGATGCCGCATGTTGAGTTCCTTTTGGGTGAAGAAATATTTGAGGCTTTTATGATCTGTATAGATCTCCACTTTCTCCCCATACAGGTAGTGTCTCCAGATCTTCAACGCGAAAACGACTGCTGCCAACTCCAAATCATGAGTAGGATAATTCTTCTCATATTCTTTGAGTTATCGCGAGGCATAGGCTATGACTTTCACATATTGCATGAGAACACATCCTAACCCTTTGCCTGAAGCATCGCTGTAGATAACAAATCCATCCGAACCAGATGGTATTGTCAGAACAGGTGCCGAAATGAGTCTCCTCTTGAGTTCTTAGAAACTCTTCTCGCATTCCTCACTCCATACGAATTTTGTATCTTTCCGAGTCAGCTGAGTTAACGGAGTAGCGATTCGAGAAAATCCTTTCACAAATCTCCGATAATAACCAGCTAAGCCCAGAAATCTACGTACTTCGATTACCGACTTCGGTTGCTCCCAACTTTGTATGGCTTCAATCTTCGCCGGGTCGATAGATACTCCATGTTTTGACACCACGTGCCCAAGGAATGCTACTTCCTCAAGCCAGAACTCGCATTTTTTCAGTTTGGCATATAGCTTGTTTTCACAAAGCCTTTGCAATATCAGCTTCAAATGGCGCTCATGATCTTCACGGCTTTTGGAATAGATGAGGATGTCATCAATAAAGACAACAACGAACTGATCCAAATATTCTTTGAATACACGGTTCATCATATCCATGAAGGCAGCAGGAGCATTAGTCAATCCAAAAGACATGACTAAGAATTCATAATGCCCGTACCGAGTTCTGAAGGCAGTCTTTGGAATATCCTCAGTTTTAATCTTCAGCTGATGATATCCAGAAAGAAGATCGATCTTTGAAAAGAATTGTGCTCCTTGCAACTGGTCAAACAGGTCATCAATGCGAGGTAGCGGATACCTATTCTTGATAGTGACATGATTCAATTCTCGATAGTCGATACAAAGTCACATACTCCCGTCTTTCTTCTTTACGAATAACACAGGAGCACCCCAAGGAGATGTACTACGACGAATAAAATCGATGTCCAACAACTCCTGTAGTTGGACTTTTAACTCCTGAAGTTCAATAGGAGCCATTCGATATGGGGTTTTAGAAATGGGCTTTGTACCGGGTTCAAGGTCAATAAAGAATTCAACTTCACGTTCTGGGGTAGACCAGGAAGTTCTTCGGAAAATACATCGGGAAATTCTCTAACAATAGAAATATTATTCAAATCTGACTTGTCTTTGTTCAAATCCATAACATGGGCTAAGAAAGCTTGACATCCGTTTTTCAATAAACGAATAGCTTTGTGGCTTGATATGACAGTGACTGATTTTAGTGGTTTAGTAGTTTGAATTCGTATGACAGGTTGGTTAGGAATATGAAAACTAACAACCTTACGAAAACAATCAATTTTAGCATGATGAGTGGTTAACCAATCAATTCCTAAAATCACATCAAAAGCAAGTATCTTTAAAGAGATAAGATCAACAGGTAATGTGATAGTGCCAACTTGGATCATGCAAGATTTATAAACTGTAGATGTAACGAAGGTTTCACCTAACGGAGTTTCAATAGATAAGTCAAAGTCCAATTTCTCCGGAGTCAAGTTTAAACGTTGAGCACAAGCAGGAGAGATAAAAGAGTGGGTAGAATCGGTATCTAGTAAGGTATAAACTTCGCAAGAGTTCAAGATTAGCTTACCCGTGATCACCTCGTTTGGGTTCCTCACATTTTGGCCAGTCACGACAAACGCTCTTTCAGGAACCGCTGATTTTGCCTTATCTGGGACAGCCCTTGAGTCACCATCCCCGTTGAACTTGGTTTTGCTACAGAACAATCCCGAGCTATGTGGCCTTCCTTTCCACAGTTGTAACATACCTTAGATTGTTGTGGACAGTTTGGCCTGATATGTCCCTCTTTCCCGCTTTTGTAACATCTAACTGGCGGTCGTTCTCCTCCCCTAGAATTTTGTTGGTGCTGGTGCTGCTGCTGATGTCTTCCCGTCATTGTTGAATCTCCTCTTTTGAAATTACCACTTGACTCTCGCTCTCCTATTATCATGGCCACGATGACCACCCGAGTGGTTACCACCTTTGTTCGTATTTTTCCCTCCTCGTTGGTTATCATCGCTCTGATGACTGTTGTCACCGGTATGACCCTGGTTGTGGTCCCTCGGTTGCACATACTCATTATCTCGCTCTAATAATTGAGCCCTGTTTATAACATCTGAATATAAAGAAAATTTATGAGAGATAAGATATTGCCGAATCTCGGGTTTTAGACCTCTCAGAAACATCCTTGTCATTCGTTCCTCATTTTCGACCAAATGAGGTGCAAACCTGGATAACTCTGCAAACTTCTCCTCGTACTGGGACACCGTCATGTTGTTTTGTTCCAGTCTGATAAACTCTACCGCCTTTATATGACGAATACTTTCAGGAAAGTACTTGTCATTGAACAGTTTCTGAAATGTTTCCCAGGACATGTTGAGTGCGTCAGGCTGGGTACGCTTCACAGACTCCCACCAGTAGTCTGCCTCACCGCGGAACATAAAGGTGACGAACGGAACCTTCTGTTCCTTCGTGTATCCCAAGATATCAAATATCTTGGTAATTTGCTTGACCCACGTTTCCGCCATGATCGGATCCGGCTTTCCCTTAAATTCAGGTGGTCCCAACTCTTTGAACTGCTTGGCTGTGACAGACTGCGCGTTGCTATCACTTTCACCCGTATTTTGTACACGAGTCTCCCTCGTCTGATTTTGCATGAACTGCAAAAAGCTCTTAAACATTCCATCATTCATCGTTTGCTCGGTAGTGTTGTTTACAGGAGGAATATTGCCTTCCTGTTGCACGTTCCCCTGGTTTGTAACTAAAGGTTGTTCCACAGTCTCATACACTCCATTGTTAACGTTCTCAGCAGCCATTATTAAATACTTCCATAAAACAAGGGTTAATTAAACAAATTAACATATCACATAATATCCCTATATTATGACTGACCAGCAAATAAGCTTAGGTAGGACACACTAGCGAAGGATTTACTCATCTCTCCCCTCCTAGTTCTATTCCCCGATCTCCGCCAGAGACCATATCCCTAAGCTCTGATACCAACTGTGACGCCCCCAAAATAGGTATACAACACCCATTCTGAGTCGCCAAGTACATGGTACAAAAAGTAAACTACAACTTCAATAATACAATTGTCGTGCAAAATACGACAACACATACTGTGAGTTTAAATACAAATATTGTCTTCTAGACAATATCTACACTCAAATAAGTCCTCATTACAATTATTCAAACACTATTTTACAGAAATAATGAGGACAGCTAAAACATCTTTCTAGAACCATCACTCCATACCCTGACTAGATCCTGCTATGTTCTCACCTCCTGAGAAGAAAAATGGAACAAAAAAGAAAAGGGTGAGCTCAACTAGCCCAGTAAAGAATATTATGACTAAGATAATATACAACAAATTATCATTAGTATTCAACAAGGAAAAATCTGATAGAATATAATCGACAACAAGTTTTAGATCAACAACTGCAGCGGAAACATCAAACCATTAGAAGAGTCAGTAGAGAATGAATTCTACTATCTTCTAAGTTTTAAAAGTCCATCATCAATATTTTATCCCTGTAACATCAATTAATAATCATCTTTAACCAAATATTCATCTTTGCACTACAGGCTAAAGATATTCATTTGTATCACCAGTCGGTCATGTTTATCTCAACACCTATTCATCTTTGCACTACGGGCCAAAGATATTCATCAGTTAATCATTCATCTTTACACTACGGGCCAAAGATATTCAGTAATATCGTCATTTAGGACTGAGAATGATGAAAAATATTTTAAACAACGAATCCAGTGAGACAGAAGGACAAATATTAGAGATTCGTATTTCAGTTTATCCAAGTTTAATAATACTCCATAATAAACTATAGTGGAGTAAAATTCAAGAATGAAGATCAAAATATGGATTTAATTTCAAGAATAAGGGTCACAACAGATAACTTGGAAGAAAAAAATATAATTTTTTTTTTTCTTTTGTGAACAGTACCCGTGAACAGTACCCGTGAACAGTAACTGTGAACAGTACCCGGTCATGAAAAGTTTCAAATTTGATAAAAAGTTCAGACCAATATTCCTATGAAATGATATTAGATGAAACGAAATTTCTAATCATTTCAGGAATTATAGAAGCAATACTTACCATAGTAAGTTTAAATTTAGGAATACGAAATGAAATAATATTCATTCCATACTATGGAGTATGAAAGAAAATAATATTTCTTACGAGTATTTCAATAAAATAATATCCTTTACCTTGGTAGAAACTGGATTTGACTGGAATATCGGATATTATTCTGAGAAAATCTTGCAGAAAAACTTCGCTCAAAATATTCTTATACTCAAGAAAATACTCTCAATACTATAGAATAAGAATTTCTGAATTTAGAAATGGTGTGTTGAGGAAGGAGGGATTACCCCCTATTTATAGTGAAATCCTCGGATGAAAAATCAACATGTTGCTGCCTAACCTCATATATTTTCCATATGGGTGGGCCACCCTTTTAAAAATGTGTTGCAGGAAAGAAAGAAAACAAGCTAGCTTTGAATAAAACAAGGCATGCATGAATCATCTTTGAAAAAAACAAGACAATACTCCTATAATACAATTGAGTATCAAGAATTTGCAGACAACGTTTATTTACACCAACCATTTCCACCAACCCATTCCACCAACCAATTCAATTACATCTTGATTACTTTCTTTCTAATTAACCACATGTATATATATATATATATATATATATATATATATATATATATATATATATATATATATATATATAACAACTATTATAATAATATATTTGAATGAATTATTTTTAGAAAAGAATAATTATAGTTCCATAGAAAATATGCTAAATTTTCAACAAATATTTCATGCTAAAATTCTTTCATTAATAACCACATAAATAAATAAATCCCTCATTTATATCCACATCAAATAAATATTTCCTTATCATATAAATCAATAATTAATTATTCACAAATAATATTACAGAATCACAATTATGACAACCAGACCGTTCCCAGAAAAGAGGGGGCTTTTCAATAAGGATTTTTCCTTACAGGCGCGCAATTAGGTGACCAAACCTTTCCTTAGACAGAACTTTCTAGACATTGCCAATAATGCTATCTAATAATATTATTCAAATAATATGAATTATTGATCTGATAATGGAAAATACTGTGCAGCAATAATTATTGAAACAACAATAATATAAAATATCAACGCAGCAATTATTGAATCAATAAAATAAAATATTGAACAGTAATTACTGTAACAATTATTGAGTAGCATTCTTACGTACGAGTCAATAATTCAACTATATTGTGCAATACCGTGTGCTACTGTGCAACTACGCGTATTACTGTATTTTAACCTCCGGGTATTCCAACAGTGTTAACGGGAACAACTACGCCGTTATTTAAAAAACTCAAACTTGTCGTTTTCATCTGACAGTTATTCTGTTATGGGGCCCACAAATGACTGCGCCGTCGTGCGGATATTACCGACAAAAAGAATATTTTATAACCACTTGCTTATTTTGCAAAATTTGCACATTTCACCCATAACCAAAGTATTATATCAAATTAACCCCTTATTATTCACAATAATATTTAGAGAAAATTTGATTTTATTCATTAATAAGCTAGGGTCTTACATGAGACTTTTGTAATTTATAACATTTCAAGTAGGTGACTTTGGAGTCAATTTTCTCACTCAATTCTTAATGGATTTGAAGAAATAAGTATATCACGTTATACTCCTCGCAGAGGAGAACGCATTGGTGCATGGACCCGATATTCCGGAGTGTGGGTCCCACATTAAATTAAACCTCAAAATACTTTAATATTTATTTTGTCAAACCCATTTCCAACAAAATTATTATTTCTCCTGCTACAATGTAAGCTTTTCAATACTAATAAATAGAAAAATTAAAAGGGAGTTTTCATTTTTGGAAACTGATATTTTCACATAAAAACTGTCGCTATAGATAGCGACGGTAAAAACCGTCACTATAAGATCTATAGCGATACTTTTCATGTGAAAATATCAAAAAATCGTGGAATTTCCTTGGTTTATCATTGTTGAACTACTCAAATTTTATGTCTTAATGTGAAATTAATTTTGTAGCTTTTACAAGCTATTGTTTTCTGCTCAGCCGTTCAGTGCGTTTGGGCTGAATGAGCGGTTGAATGATTTTTTTTTACAATATTAACTATTATATTAAGTAATATTAAAAAAAATTACAAAAATTTTTTGAATTTTTTTAGAGGGATAAAATAATAAAAATCTGTTATTCAGATGTTTCAGACATGTCAATTATCAAACAACTTTTTTCAATCAGATTCAAATTCAACTCATTCAGATTCATTCATTTTTTATCAAACAACCCCTAAGTAGTCTATTAAAATTTTTGTCACTTTCATTGGCCCTTTATGGCCCACCTTAGCTATGAAGTAACGCAATCTTTTTCTACTTTGAATAAAGAGTGTACCAACTTATTGGTCTCAATTAGGGGTGGACAACCGGTAAAAATCGGCCTGAACCGAGTCGATACAGAAAATGGCCAAATTTTGATACCGATATCGGTTGGACCGATATACCGAACCGGTTTACTGGTTCGATACCGGTTTTTATCGAAAATTAATATAATTATTAATTTTATTAATATTATTATTATTTTATTATTATTATTATTATTAATATTATTATTTTTATTATTATTAATATTATTATTATTATTATTTTATTATTATTATTATTATTAATTATTTATTAATAAAAAAAATTAAAAAACCGGTACATACCGGTCCAGTAATACCGAACCATAAAAAGGCCGTACCGAAATCGGTACCGAAAAACCAGTATATATCGATTTTTTTGTACCGAAACTGGACCGATTTTTTTTGTACCGAACCGGCCGGTTCGGTCTGGTCCAAAAAACCAAAAATACCGAACCATTTGCCCAGTTCTAGTCTCAATGAAAAGTATAAGGACAATAATAATAATTAATAAGAAAGGAATAATAGTTCATTATTATTATTATAATACATAAAACTTGGTTCACTGGTATGATTTATTCACGAGCAAATTTACACTAGGGCCAGTGCGGTTCGCGCCACCAGGATATTTTTTTGAAAAAAAATTGTATTTGTATTGGGGTATCTATTTGCATTTAAAAATATACCTTCATAATAATTAATATTTTATTTATCTTACTAAATGAGTTTCATTTTGACTTTTTAAAGTTGATTTCTAAAATTTGAAAATTTAAAACTATTAGAATTAATTTAATTTAGACTAGGGCTGAGCAAGTAATCAAATTAGAACTGAAACCGCACCAAAAACAGCACGAACCGCACCAATTAAAACCGCACCAACGATTCCGGCGTATGTGGCAGTTTTAAGTGAGTTGAATAACCAAATTTACGGTTCCGGTTTGGTTACTAGCTAAAACCGCACGCATAAAATCGAAACCGTACCATGTATGTGTATGTATGTATTATCTCTAATAAATTCTAAAGTTACTTTTCACTTGAACACGCTCAGAAAAAACCCCAGCCTTGCATTGTCATTTTTTCACCGATTGAAAGAAGATGGTTAGAGATTATAGAGTTAAAAATTAAGCAATTGGGTTTTAGAATTTCGAATTTGTTTGATACGTTATTGGAGGGACTTATAGCTGAGGGGCCAAATTCGTTGGTTCGAGCACTTGATGCATTGGTTAAGGTTAATGCTATAATAGTAATACTCTAATAGATTATTTTTCAAATTAGGTATAGTTAGGATTATATTCTATAAGTCCTCCCTGCAATATATAAATTCTATCTCCAGTATATATACTTTTAATTTTTGGGGAACTAGATAAACATTCTTGCTTGTTATCGAATATATGGTCTCCGTTATTTTATATAACGTATGTTTTAGTTTTAAAGCATCATTCTTTTATTATAAACTAAAACTATTTTACGTGTCTCACAGTTCTATGATTTGAAGGTGAATTTGACATGTTTGACAGAAGGAACTTTGGTTATATGCTTGATATAATTCTCACTGCCGACTCTGTCACTAAGTTAATTGCTCGATGTAAGTTCTATGTTAAATTTTATTGAAGGCTTAGACTTTTTTGTTGTTTCAATTAGTTTTGGAACCGAAACCGCACCAATTAAAATCGCACCGCACACTTTAAAATAGCACCGCACCGCACCAATCACAAGCAGTTTCGGGTGCGGTTTTGAATTTTTCAAACCGCACCATGTTCACCCCTAATTTAGACAATACAATCAGAAATATTTGTCTTTCTATTCTACAAAATGAATTTTCTTTGCAAATTTTTTAATTTAAAGATCTATTTTTTGTTTTATCATTATTCTTAAATTATTGAGTGTTTAGTTTTATACTGATGGTATAAATTATTATGATGAATTTAAGAATATAATATCATTTTATATTACCAATAAAAATGTGCAATTCTTTTTAACAAATTAATAATATCTCTGTATTTCATTTTTAATATACTTCAAATAAATTTATTAGACATTAGTACTTGATCACATATATTATTTTCTTTTCAAAAGAAAAGTATTAAAAATTTAACACTATGTATTAAAAACATTATTTACTTAGAATTTTTCTTTCTACATATGGGAAAAAATCTATTTAAAATGTTCTATTTAAAAAAAACTTGACCCCACAACATAAGATTTCTGGTCCGTCACTGGACTCACTTCTATTAATATAAAATTAATACAATAAAAATTGGATGATATTTTAGGGTTATGATACATTATTTAGTGCATGCACAATTGTGCTTTTATAATTTGAAAATGCACACAATTTTACAAAATTTAAGAAAATGCAACTATATATAAGAAGAAATATTCACAAAATAAAAATGAACAATTTATTTTGCAGAATTACGAAGCTCCAGTAGACCCAATTTCATTTTATTAGATGTTAAGGATCAAGATTATACCCCTTTTTAATTCTAAAGTAATATATCCAATAATATTGATATAAATAATATACCAAGTGTGACAGTTCAATAATATTGATATAAATAAAATATTGGGAAAAAAATGTGACCCTTGTTTATAAAGTAAGGAGCCCCAACGCCATGTTTGTGACTCAAACACACCGCACCAAAAATAGTGCAGTGAGTTAGATACGTTTGGAAATTCAAATACATCAAACACTACCACTGCAAAAACAAATAAACGCTAGTAATCAAGCCCAAAACTAAACACTCGTATTTAGAGATAAATATGAAAAACATATATATATATATATATATATATATATATTCTTAAAATTTGTAAATTTTGCAAATGGGAATTGTGGAACCGAAGGAGTAATCATGAAGGTTCAACCTACTCAGTCTTGGCCTCATCATGCCCTAGCCTAGCATCGCCCATTCCGATCACAAGCACAGCTATCCGATCACAAGCACAGCTATCGCTAGCCCCAACCACCATACTACTGCTACTAGTGTAAAATTGGAACAACAAGAACACAATCACTTCTATCAACTTTCTTTGTCCTGTAAATCTGTTAGACTTGATGTTAGCCGGAAGAAAATCCTAATATAACTATTATGCTATTGTTTTTGTTATGTAAATCAACAGTGAGAATATAAATACATAACAAACACAAAGAATCAACCTTTAAAGAGAATAATCAAAGTATGATCACAATGATATTTAGCATGAAAGCAAGATGAGCACACATCCATTCTTTCAATCGACTTCAACACACTAAATTGACCCAGATAAACTCGATGTAAGTTGATAGGTAATTTAACCATAAGCAAACAGAAGTGCATATATATTTGTTTCAAACCAGTTTGACACCTGCTTCTTTTAAAGAATCAATCACTGCTTTCACCTTACCATGGTATCTCTGATCTCTCTTATAAAAAACAGAGACTGCGGGAATATCCTTGAGCATCAAACGCTCTCCCAAGATCTTCCCTATCTTTGCAGCAGCGGCAACATCCCGAGTACTTTCCATGCTTGGCCGCAAGGCCTTCTCCTGTAAGCTTGCAGCAGAGGCCACTGTTGTTGTTGGTGTGTGGACTACTTGGGCACTTACATACTTGTTCGAGAAGTGCATTCTCAGGACATAGGGCTTAAGAAAATTTGTTATTCTGTCGGGTCTGACTGACGGAGGAATAACCATTTCTGTCAACAAAAACGAATCAGAAATAGAACATTAGCATGTACTATATGTAATTTATAGTTCAAAGGAACCCACGTGAATATATCATAAAAGAGAAGCCGCAATTGGAGTTTTTCTCAATGAACATTTATATGAAGATTGAAATGCACAGGATATTTCCAATCAATAGAAAAGACGGACTATTATTTACCATACGATACTTTGTGCCCACATTTGGAGATGCCATTATCTACAGAAGAGGGTTCATCGAGGTGCAGATCCAGTGACTATAAAGCTCAGTGGGCAACATGACCTGTGTTACTCGGACTCGTGTGCGGGTGTCGAGTGAGGATACGAATCTAGGTGTCGGACACGTGAAGTCAAAAAATAAGGATACGCGGATATGGATCCGAATTTGGACACGGGTGCGGGGATACGGTATCTTATGATTTTTTAACAATAACGTCTTTAATTATATCACAAAGTTTTTTTGCTCTAGGGAATGAAGTGCAAAAAGTATAAAGAAACAGGGGCATAAATGAAAAAAAAAAACAAAACTATAGGGACTGATAAGTAATTTTTCAAGGGCTATTTTGAACTTTCAGAAAACCTGGGGGACTAAATTAAAATTTTTTAAAAACTATGGGGTACCTAATTATAATTTTCCTCTCAGATATACTCGACAGTTGACAAACATCTCTTCTTCCTCCTCCTCTCGCGTCTCTTCTTCTCTTCCCAAACAGCTGTTCTACTTCTTCCTCTCGACGCGACAGGCTACTCTTCTTCTTTCTCTTCGACAGTCGACTCGCGTCTCTTCTTCTTCCCAAACAGCCGTATCCGGATTTGTGTAGTCGAATCCCGTACGAATCCCACACCCGTACCCGTGTCGTGTCGACACGGGTACTCCACCAAAAATGGCAAGTCCGAGTAACACAGAACATGACATGTAAAAACTTTGCAGACATACTGATGAACTTAAAGAAAAAGATGAAATGAAACTAAGTGTAAACAAAGAGTAGGTGGCTTGGTAAATAAAGATTAAAGCCGCGGGAGCTAATAGATATTCATTATGTTCCTCCAACTCAATGAATTGCCCAATAACAGATAATTTTATTGACTTATGAACTCCTAAAATGTAAAATAAGATCACAATGATTTTTATATCTTACTATGTATCTCAATCACGTTATCCTAAAGATAGTAGTATTTAATCATATCTCTAACATATACAATGCTTTTGGTTTGTGAATGAAATCAAAGCCAGCAAATTGTAAAGCTCAGCCAATCAAATTCATCCGCTGCATATACACTCCAGGGGCAATGCAATTTTTATCACAAAGAGTTATGGCCCATATCTAAAGCCAGTATCCGCATTGTTTTGCAGTTCAATATTTTGAAATAAATAAAAGTACTTGATAAAAAGTCAGAAGATAAAGGCCTCTTTGGTTTGAAAAACCTCATGTGACCCTTCTTGTTTATTACAAACAATGGAACTGCGCATTACGATACATAAAAATAATAAATTTGAAAGGACTGCAAAAAATGAAATATCACTATAGTTTTTACATACATACCGAAGTGATTGAAAATTAAAGATTTAAAAAAATAGAATATCTTTTACTTATCCAACTAGCTTATCAACTTTAACTTTCATACATGATTCTTATCATTTTTCAAGAGACAAAAGCAGCAATAGAACATGGAGTACATTAATTAAAAACAACATTCAAAAATAAATATGATGCTTATAAAATGGGTTTGAAACTTCAAGCTGTGTACTCAGCCTTCTGTAAAGCACTCAAAAGCACAATTTCCGTAATCCCTGCACAAGATGCAGGTCATATATATTCAGAAGGTTTCAAAGTATTATTAACTTTTCCCCATCCTTTAATTACTTATGCAGGTCATATAAGCATAAGGTAGGTTTTCTAATTAACCTTTTCCACTCCATTAATTCCTCATTTTGATTACAAAATGCATGTGCTGTACCACGAATATCCCAGTCAAAAAATCTCCATCTATGAGATACGAGGAAGCAATCAAGCCCATAATAGAAAAACACTGGATCAGGTTGGTTATTAATAAGAAATAAGTGTTTTCAGTCGATTATGCTCCTTAATTTTGTGTTCTTGTTATGAAAAACTTTTGACGCTAATGTTATTATTTGCCAATATCAGTTTTGTTTTCCCCTTTTCTTTTATTCTTTTTCTTTGCCTTAATACGATTATGTATATAATCTCTTTTTCAATTCAACCATGTATAGTACGCATCTCTTCACTACATTTATTTGGTTGGAGATATATTTTAGCTTTATACAGTTCCCTTTTTCTAGTCCTTTCCTTTCCCTCACGTTCCCAAGTTCTAAACATAGTTTCTAAAGGTCTATATCTAACTATAGAAATATCCATTCCATTTTAAAATGGTACCACTAATTTCAATCAATGTAACTTATCTATGGCCTCCGTTGATCAAACTTAGTAAGTTTTGAATATGCTCATGAACATCACAAATCCGAACATCAAGCTTTAATCTCCAATTCTTCATTTCTAAATAACACCAAGCACTGCATCTTTGTCTTCCTAACCTACCTAAGGTAGTCTTCTAGCCAATATTGATGTTTTTTATGACTCAGAGTTGCTGGATAATTGAACCCTCATGATATTGAACTATGTGACATTAAAGCTGTAACTTTGCACCAACAATGACAAAAGATCAATTTAGGCATTGTTAGCATAAACCAAAAGTTAAGAGAAAGATTTCTCACCAAATCATTGTAGCATACATAAATGAAAAGTCTTGAAATCAAATTATGTAGAAATGCAGATGCAGAAAACTTTACTGAGTGAGAATACTTATTTCCAGCTCATTAAACAAAGGCAGTATATGAAATTCCTTAAATACTACTTAGAACTCCAAAAATCCATTGTGTTTTCTTTCATACATTTCATCGAACAGTTGGCGGGACATACACAAAACATCCTTACAAGAACTACAAACTCTAATGGAAGATAAAATCTGCACTATCACCAAATTCAAACGAATACACATCTATATTTTGTGTACATATATATAGATATAGATATGCATTGGAAGAAAACCAACCTGAATCTCTTCTTCTGTTCCTCGGCGTCTTCAATTCAGTTCCCAACTAGAGAAGGCCAAACACGAAACAAAAGCTTCCAGCCTCAGGAATTATTGGGCCCAACTAGAAGACAACGTTGGTCGGGCTTTTCAAGAAAGCCCAATATCTATCAATATAACTTAGTCATTTGTTTGAATAAGTATGAATTATCTAAAAATTACTCTAAATTACAATATTTATTTTTCCAAACCTCAAAATTGATGGTCAAATTGTATTAATTTTGTTTTTGTTTTTGGAAAACAGTTAATACTACTCTCTATTTTACAAAAGGAGTTATCATATGTAAATTTTATAAATTTTAAGATGCTCTCTTATTATGAAATAAGGGAGATAGTATAAAATAATGATACGTTCGGATTGAAATAATGAAATGACTCATTCTTATGAAATGAAAAAAAATGTGTTTGGTTGTTTAATTGAAATAGAATGAACTATTTGTATTCCTCTCAAATTTATGAATTTTATTCGTTAGCGGAGGAGGGTGTGAAATGATTTATTTCAACTGGAAGCCTGGAATGGGATGAATCATTTCACTCTCAATTTCATTCGTTCACTCTTTCCATTCTTTCAAATTTCAATCCAAGCATAGCATAAGTTCTTAATGTGTTACCCAACCTAATATCTAAACAAACTTTAAAATAGATTGAAGGAATAGAATATGTGAATAAATGGAATAGAAGAGTGAATGAAATGTTTCATTCCAGTCATTGGAATGAATCATTTCATGTCCTTTCAAAGAATAAAATTCATAAATTTGAGAGAAATGAGAATAGTTCATTCTATTCCAAAAAATAGAGCAATTAAACACAATTTTTTATATTATATAGAAATGAATCATTCTATTCTCACCAACAAATTTATTGTATCACTCCATATGTACACATCTTATTTTAAGACCTTTTTTTTTCACTTGAACGCTTTATTTTAAAACTACACAAAATTCCAAAATTAGGAATCTCGTTTGCTCAAAAAAAGAAGTTTAAAACAAATATATATTTTTCCTTGTATTTTCAGTTATTTTTCTCTTCTATTATTTTGGCAATATTTGGGAAGGAAAAACAAAAAAGAATTACCCAAAAAAAAAATCTACAATTTTGGCAACATAAGAAGTCGTTCCAACTCTAACAAAGTTCAACCATCAAATCTTGTTAACAACAAAATTTCAAACTCTACCTTCTTTATAAAATAAAAATAAGACTAACATTTAAATATATTTAATTATTTATCAAACAACAATGTCATATTTTGATTTTCACTGGTAAAAACAAAAACATATGAAAACAAAAATAGAAATCAAAAACATGAAAATAAAAACAGTCAAAAGTTTTCATGTAACATTTATAATATCACCAAAAACTGCTTACAAAATGATGTGTTATATTTTTATTTATTGATAATCCACTATACATAAGTAAGCCCAATCATAATAATATAAGAAAACATACAATAATATATATTTGAAAGAAAAGAACTCTTCAAGCTTATTATTAAGATAAATAGCAAAATCATTTTTGGATCAGAGAAAATGTAATATTATTGGGACCTCTGATCTTAACCTAAAAAAAACCATCCGAATCTGAAGTTTGGTAATTAAGCTTGAATACCACAGAATTTGTTAAGCACAAGACATGCAACATCAAAGAGTTGTAAATTTCTTTTATAAGCAAAAGGGATGCACTTAATGTGAACAGGATACTTAAATCATCATTGCCCATAAAGTAATTAGGGATGCCTACTGTCAGATTCTACAATTCCAAATGTAACAACAATGTAAAATCCCTGATTCCACAGATGAAACACAAACAAAAACTACAGAATGAGGCCAGTAAGTAAATGTATAGGCTGATTTGCATTATCAATCCTCCTCCTCACCCTCGTTCTCAGCAATGTTGAAGTACCTCAATTCATATATATTTCGGTCCTTGTTGGACGCTATCACCCTGAGCCAATCGCGCACATTGTTTTTCTTCAAGTACTTCTTTGTTAAGTACTTCAAATACCTATATATCACAATCATACATCAGCAACAACATCAATGATCAAACCAAACCAATTGTCAAATGTGGTTTGGCAAGCTCACACACTGTTTTAAATTCACCTGATTACTTACTTCAGATGTCCATTGGTACTGCAGAAACTACATTATACCAAGTAGAAATAGGGAGAGACCCATCCGCTAACACTGGCAAATAAACTATAAAACACTTACTATGACAGGGTGTAAGCATAAATTAAATGCAGACACTAAACAACATGCATGTGATTCTCATCATCTAGTGGTATTTGAGCGTTATCCATAGATCACCTTCACATAAGCAATCCACTACAGAGTAAATCCCACATGACAGACATGAACCCAGTTATTAATTTAATTTGTTGTAAAAGATATTTAAATCCATTTGCCTTTTAAAAAATTAATCAGAGACCTAAGATTGGAAGGAATTTGAGTGGTTTTTGATGACACAAACACTAACCTATGCTGCTTTGCTACTTGACAAGTGGGTGGATCCAGGAGATGGTTTTGTAGCGAGGGGGATCTACTATTTCAGTTTAGTTCAAATCAGATAACATGTTCAAGAATAAGAAATGATTGTACTTTTCAATCTGCTCTACAGTTTGCTATATTTCCTTGACAAATATATATCCAGTAAACAATAATACAAAGTATTCCACAATAAGTTGGCAAACGATTGTGACAACAATCCTTTCATATTCAACAAGTATCCAATTTTTTCTTTATTATGTTTTTTACCTAACTTACACTATACAAATAGACAGATTTTGGTCAAGTCATCATGTTATATGTGAATCAAGAAACTTATGTGCTTTATCAATAAAAAATTTCAAGATCACGTGGGGATATATCTTAAAACAATAGAAACCTTGCCATCTAATTAATTAATGGAGCTCAAAGACACTTTTTTTACAGGTTTACAATGCTTTTTATGTTGGAACATCTGAATGCACTAGCCTATAAAAGAAAGAAGCAAATGCCAGAATATCAGTTCCATTTCTTATCGGCAACGTACAGCACTAAAGCACTATGGAAAGATTGCATCAGAGACTCTAAATTGTTGCCTCAAAAGGAACCCAAGGATTTTTGGGTAATGCAAATGGTGCTACAGCTGCTAATACATATGAAAATGAAGAGACCACCAAGCAACAAAGAAACTTGGTCCTTGGATAACTTTTATTTCTTACTTATTCCTTTCCTAAGATACTCTTTAAACCAAAGCATTTGGCAGGAGATTGCAGCTAATTACAGCATATCGTGTGAAGAGTAAATCACTAAATTCAAAACCAAATAGATAGTGTGACATTCAGGTCCATAGAAACATACTTATTAATTCATACTCTCAGTGCTCTATTTATCAATTTGTATGCTAAACTCTCCATAACCCCAAAAAATCCAATACAATTGAACGCCCAATGCTTCTTAAACCTTGAAATGAATCATTTTTAAGAGTATCTTTTACTAATCAAAAGAAGAAAGAAAATGAGTCATCCAAGTAAATACAATTTCAATGAAATGCCCATCTATTTATGTAACTCACTATACATAATCTCATACTCATACATCAAGAAGATAACATTACCTCTTGGAGAAGTCACTGTCAGAAGTGACAATAATTTTGCTCTTCTCGCGAACAACAGTGACGGCGTCTCCGAGAGCACCGGCCTTGCCACCGACTTTGATCCGCTCCTGGAGAAACTTTTCCAGTGAAGCAATCTCCATAATCTTATCCTCCACCGGCTTTCCACAGTCGATCGTGAATGTAGATCCTTTCTTCTTCCCACCCTTCGCCGCACTTATTCGACTCATCCGTCTTCTTCTTTGGTAAACCTACACTTCATTTTCACATCCAAAAATTAAACAATAATTCCAAATATAATATATATGCATATATACAAACATATCTATATATACAGATAGAGAGAGATTTACCAGGAGGAGACGATGCAGGAACTGGGAGCTTATGTAGACAAATTTCTTTTGGGAGGTTTATATAAATCTGCCAAAACCCTAATCCATTTCTAGTAACTTTGTGGACCGAAATGGCCCGGACTTGGGCTGACCAGCTTCAGGCTAACATATATTGTTCCAAACCAGTTTCATGCGGCCAAGCTAAGCACAGCCCACTACGACTTATGTCCAGTAAATGTAATATTATCTGTTATTACTATTTTCAAATTGACATGTAAAAATTAAATACATTTTAAATTTCAAACCAATATTTAAAAGAAAATTAAGGAATAAATATTTAATAAATTAATAGTATTACTTTTTAATTAGTTTACCACGATTATAATTATTTGTGTTAATAAACGTTTATTATAAGGTCTTACTTCAATACCAATAAATAATAATGGGTAACGTTGAAAACACAAAATAAACTTTTATTTTAAAACCCAACTCGCATGATTATTGTAAATGTTTTAAGTCATGTGAATGGGTCCTATCTACTATTATTCGTTCACGTGAGAGGAGTGTTGTGGAACTATCAAATTTTTCTTGTGAAAATATTAATTTTTTTAAATGATCAATTTTTTATGTGAGATAACATTGGTTTGTGTATAATTTGTGCACATAGAAACCTGGTTGAATCATTGCTTTGGGAACATAGTATAACCATTTTTGTCGGAAGGTTCGGATTGGTGCCATTGACACACAGGAAGGCAACTGCAGGGTTGAAGCTTGAAGTGAAGGATTCGGGGTTTCGAACATGGGACCATGCTGGTTTTACCCTTGCCGGTGCCTTGGCTTGTGGGACTGTAGGTCACATAATTGGGGTTGGCTCAAGAACATGAGTCCTTCTAAGGCGACCGGGGCTAGCCACCCGGCCTTCTTCTTCTTTTTTTTCTTTCTTTTTATTTTCTAAACTCTAAACTCTAAATTTTAAGCTCTAAACCCTTAAATCCTAAATTTTATTTTTTATATGTATTCAAATTACATTTAAATTATTGAATTCTGTAAAAAGTTGGTCCAATTTTTTTTCTTTTGACTCCCTGAACCCTAAATCTAAAATTTGAGTTAAAATAAATATTATTAAAAATTTTTAGAGTAAAAAAAACAGAGGCCCGATTGCTAAAGCCGGTCACCCTACAATTATTCCAAGAACATTGGTGCACTCTAAACATTTGTACCAAATTGATCTGCTAATAACAATCTCTTGTTATCTTCTCTTCCCTTCTATCATTTGCCTATATCATTCCACTTCTTTTGTCAAACACTTGGTTTCCATTTCCCACATTTTTTATTTTATTTTAGTATTAGTTTCTGGGTTATACAAAAAATAAAAATATATTCTTAATATTAGCATTCTTAGAAATGAGACTCTTTTTTTTCTGTGGAAAAGATGGAGTCTAATATAAGACTCTTTATGTTTCCATTGTTCAGTACTCCCTCTGTCCCAAATTGGATGTTCAGTTTGATGTTTTTGTCAAATTAATTAATTTTAACTATTTTTGACAAAATGTAGGTGAAACGGATTAAAATAATAAGAAGCTACTTATAATTTATTATTATACCCAATCAATACTAAAAATGCTTATATATAAATACACATAAATGATAACATCATCAAATCAAATCAATTGGAAAAATTTATTTAATGATAACATCATCAAATCAAATCAAATCAATTGAAAAAATCGTTAAATCCACTCTTAATTAATTAAGTGAGTTAACTCACTTAATTTGATAACTCATCTATTCTTTTATTCTTATATATAAATACACATAAATAAATTTTTTTTATTCTCTAACAAGAGAAGGTAAGTCTAAAATATTTTTTATTTTTCGTTAAACCAAACTTATTATAATATTTTTTATTAAAAAAATTGTTTAAGATAATATATCTTGACCAATTTTATGTAAGATAATTTAATTACTATAATTTTATTAAGATATTCAATATTTAGATATAGACAATTAAAATTTTGAAAATATCATTATTAAATTATTAAATTAATTAATTGAAATATATAGTGTAGGTTTTCTTTCTCAAATATTACTATAATCAATTTAATTTAGCACAAAAAATTATTACGAATTAGTATTCCAATTAAACTCAAATATCACTATTTGATTAGTGTTATTAGGCACGGGTAAAAATAATTACTGAATTATGCATTATTTTTTTTAACATGAATGTTTGACAAATTATTATTCAAACTAGCCCGTGTATTGCTCGGGTTATCAACTAGTTTTATTAATTTCAAAAATGTATTTATACATGTTTAATTATTTATTCTAAAAACACAGTTGATCTGACCCAAAAAAAAAAAAAGAAGACAAAATGGAACAATTATTTTGAGACGGAAGGAGTAATTTTCATGCATCACAAACAATTCTATCAATATCAAGATATTGTTAAAACTTAAAAGAAACCCAAATTTTATTCAGAAATATTGATTAAAAATGGTAACAACATAAAACTAAACATAGGAAAATACTGACTTTTCTCTAGCAGTTGAGATAATTATGCAACCATTAGAACCATAGTAATGATTGCGGTTATGGAGGCGGTTGCTCAGGTGGTGCCTGTGGTGGACCTGGTGGCGGTGGCGGTGGCGGGGGCAACTGTCCCGGTGGCCCACCATTATAATAGTTATAATAATAGTCATCATAACCATCCCGGTAGTTTCTGAAGTTCATCCTCATCTGGGTGGACTGCTGAAGTTCAACGTTTTTCAAGCGGCGAATTCGTGACAGCTGGTCCACTTGGGCTATGTAACCGCTATCCATATTAGGCCAAGCAAATCGTGGCGGTGCCGGTGGCGCCGGTGGTCTTTCGTCAGCCTACACACATACACAAGTATAACTTTAAAATGTCAGAGATAAATAGCAATCAGTAAAGCTAGGCCGGGGGCACAAGACAAAAATTCTGAAAAAATGCAATTTTTTTCTATACAGTCGGTATATCAAAAGAATAAATATTAAAAATAAAAAATATTATATAATTATAATTTTAGTTACTGTGACATTTAAGTATCAGAATATTAAATTTTCATTTCACATAAAAGGCTGAAGGGCTAAGACTGGTAGATCTTCATGATGCCATATCAATCGGTATGATTTTCAAAATATATAAAAATCATACGTCTCTAACAATAACAAATGGAGTATTGTATATTGATAATCATAAATTATACAAATAAATCTCAGTATAAATAAAAAAAAAGGAGTAAAGAGACAAATGACACAAGTAATTTAGGACAAAGTAAGGGTATATGCAGGCTACCATTGGAGAGTACTCTAATTACCCAAAAAGCCTGAAGTGTGATTTCTTCTTATTCTTTGAAGAATATATATATAAGGGGACTCTTCTTGATCCTTCCTTTTATATATATATATATATATATATATATATATATATATGATGGAAATCAAAGAGAATGATGTGTGTATCCCATGCACACATTATTTATGAATTAATTATTGTATATATCAAAATAAATAGGAGAATAAATTATATAAGGATGACCTGTGATTAAACAATAATGTAATTCATTTCAAATTCCTTTATCTCCTCCTTGATTCTATACATGACATGTTGTTATTGGATGATGTAAAACATATATATATATATATATATATATATATATATATATATATATATATATATATAGTTTTACGTGCCATCTTTAAATAATTAATTCTCGATAAATAAATCTTACATAACAAAATCATATTTTTTGGAAGGTAAGTAAATATAAGCATATAACAACTTTAAAAGTAATTGATTCCATTATACTTATGAGTGACAAAAATTTATGGCGGATTAACTGAATTCTGTTTTTATAAACTTAATTAAAAAGAAGGAAAAAATAGACAAACTCTAATTTTTGGTTTTTGGGCATCATTTATTTTTTAAAGTAATATATCAAATTTAGTATGAAGATAAGATTTCAGTTATTCTAGATTTATTAATACAAAAATAAAATTTTAAATTTTCTAGTAAGTCATGCCTACGTTGCTTTGCTAGTGAGAAATTAGAAACTCTTAATAAGATATTATAGTGATCAGTATCCCCCATTTTTACGTATGTAATTTAATTTTATCATGCTCAAATTAATGTATGAATTAATATTGATATATTTTGGCAATTAATTTTTCATTTATGGAGTAAATTAAAGTTGATGGCATTGGCACCTCCCACTGCCGGGATAGTTGCCTTTTTTCTTTTACTTAAATTAAAATAATCTACTAATTTATTACAAAAATACTTAGTTTTGAATCAATCCCAAAAATATCTAATTGAAAATTAATTATTCATATATATATATAAATATTAGAGCATCTAAATGCTAAAGGAAAGCTTAAATCATGTTAGAAAATAGTGCCACTAATTGATTTGTTTGTTTAGTTTAGTTTTCAAAATTCAAAGGTTCTTTATTAATTTGATTGTTAGTTTTCAAACTATGAAATTGAAATCATTTAGTTTAGGCACCATTAAAGCAATAAGTTATGTTAATTTTATTTTTATTATATTTACACCACAACTACACCATATCTTCTTAGATACAATATAGATACTATCACACGTACAATCATACTCAATTCGATGAAATTATTTGATCTCAAATGAGTTTTTTTATAATGATGGATTATTTCCAGCGAACGAATAGATTGTACTGTCAAATTGTTCGCTGAAATAAATTTTTTTTGTTCTTCCGGTTTAATTATTCAGTCTAATTTACCTGTCCGCATAGAAAGACTCTTTAAATTAACATCAAACTTGTCAGGTGGTGGCTTCACTGTCTTGGTTTGTCGTAATTTAGTCAAAATCTATATCAACTAATTAAGCATCAAATTTTACTTTAGGGGAACACTATTTCTACGTAAATTTTTTATTATTTTCATATGATTCTTTCTTACATGAAGGTAGGACCCACTGTATGATCGCGTGAGAGAACACTATGTGAAAATATGAATTCCCTTTAATTTAATTTTGAGTTAGAATTGAAGGGATAACCACCTCCCATTTAAAGGAATGAAAAATAATATTTTGTTGCATATTTAATGAAATGGGCATTCACCGACACTCTGTTTTTGAGTTTTGAACAGAAAAGAAAAGAATAGAAAACTTAAATTAGAACAGAAAAGAAAAGAATAGAAAACTTGAAGTTTTCCTTTGTGTTATTTCTGAGATTTTAATAGAAAAGAATAGAAAATTTAAAATTGAGGACATGAGTTGTAATTTAAAATTTATTATATTAAAAGTTGTGGATAATATGAGAATTATAAAAATATTACTTATTCCAATTTCTTTTCCGTCCAACTCAGGCCAATTTTGGACCGAAAATTTTGGCAGAAAAAGTGGTCAAGTTTTCTATCTATTTCTTTTTTTTTTCGTTTATTAAAAAACTCAAAAACATAAGAATTGGAAAGAAAACTTAAATTTTCCGTCTATTTTTTTTTCTGTCCATTTTAAAACTCAAAAACAGAGCGTAAAAGCAGTTGAAGAACAGTAGAACACCATACAGAACGACACTGAAAACCAAATATGAGAACCATTTTCAACATTCCACTGCCAAAAGTTATCACATAGGCCGCTATTTTATAAGCCTCATATCTCTCTTTTGGTGGTTATAATAAAATTAGACCTGGCAAATGGGCCCAAAGCCCGCGGGCCGGGCCGGCCCGCCCATCAAAAAGCGGGCTTTGGGCCGCATTTTTTTGGCCCACAAAAACTCGGGCCTTTTTGGCCCGGCCCGGCCCGTCCGCGGGTTTTGCAGGCTCAAAAAAGTACCAAAAAATAGGCATAAACCACCTTCGGCCCGCGGGCTATGGGCTTACTTTTTTTGGCTAGTGAAAATTCGGGCCTATTTGGCCCGACCCGTTTTGGCCCGGCCCGGCCCGCGCCCGCCCGCCCATTTGCCACCTCTAAATAAAATGATCGCTTTGTTTTTGGATACAGGAAAGGTAATGCTGGTAACCAATTTGTAATACTCGATAAAAATAATAATAATAAAAATTATTTATTTTTAAAATATATTGATTGGACTTTGTCTTTTATTTAGGTCAAATTAATTATTTAATTTATGTGGGCTAATAAATATTAACAAGTGATGGATAAATTAATTTGGTAAAATTAGGTCTTAAAACTAATTGAGTTTAATTTATCTGTGGGTAATATTAAATCATATTATAATTAAGAGAATTAACACAATATATTACTAATAAATAAATATCTAAAACCTAATTTACTCGATATTTTTTTTTTGATAACCAGGAGTTTTCCAACCGCAGTCGGACTAATCTCCACGAACCCGAGTCAGTCTTTTCATACGGGTTTACGCCCGCGTTAACTATTTCTGGTCTTTACAAATTGTTGTTGGTGGTATTCGATCCCAAGTCGTCTGAATCTACGGCTCGTTTCGATGCGTCATTTGAACCACTGCACCAACAGTTAGGGTTAATTTACTTAATATTAAGCCTGGTACGAGTTGAGGGATAAGAAAGGAAAAGTGGCGGCGTCTCTTTTCTGTTCTTGTTCTTTTGTGTTCTCATGTTAGGTGAGATTTGTTTGAAAAAATAAGTTGTGAAAAGGTCTGACATTTATATGTCGACGATTGGACTATAAGAGTCGCCAGTTGATTTTTAAACTGGTTGTACTAACACAACCGAGAACAGGTTTGCACATTAACCCAGTGATGTGACACTGCTAAACGGGTCTGTGAAATCGAGATTCATTAGGGTCCGGGGACTTGCATATGCGGAGGGAAGGTGTTAGGCACCCCTCGACATCCGTGTTGCCACGGTGACCGCCACTTTTTAAGAAATTGTTTTATGAATGTGTGTTTGTGTGTGTGGGTCAATGTGTGAAGTTATTTGGAAGTAGTACGAGGCCTCGTTTGTACCTATATACACAGGATTTGAATTTATGTAAAAATTCAGTTTTAAACAAGATATAGTAGTGAAATTTTGTAAAAGAGGTTTTTCAAACCCTGATGCTCAATAGTAATTGAGATATTTTACACTTCCATTTTATTATTAGGTGTTCGACTTGATTGCTTTTATTTTTGAGATGCGAAGCATCTTCGAGAAAATAATGTACAAAGCAGTGCCGAATTCCTTATGGGCATGAAAACTATCTGAAGAAATCCAAACACCGTGAATAATTTACAAGCTGCTTACAGCTGAAAATGTCCATCACGGGAACCGAATCTAGATTCAGTAGACTGAATCTGTGATTACATGATTCCTAGGCTCATATGATAACGCAGTTTGTATGAAAGATGTAAGCAGTTATATATATAAAAGCTGTAAATATATATATATATATATATATATATATATATATATATATATATATATATATATATATATATATATACAGACACGATCAACCACCACGAAACACCTCCATGGGGGATCAGAAATATAAATAAAGCTGTAAAAGCGATTAACCGCCACGGAGTAAACTCCAGGCGGGACGAAATGTAAAGAAAACAGTAAAAACGGTCAACCGCCACGAAGTAAACTCCAGGCGGGATGAAATGTAAATATATATATAAGAGCGATAAACGTACCGGATGTAAAATCTAGGCTCATCGGAGAGAGTTCGACAACAGTTAATACATATATATATATATATATATATATATATATATATATATATATATATATATATATATATATATACACATGAAAGCAACTAAACGCTCCAGACGTAAGTCTAGGCTCATCGAACAGAGTTCGACACACAGTTCATATATATAAGCATATATATATATATATATATATATATATATATATATATATACACACACACACACAAACTGAAATGAAATCACGGACCGAAGTTCGGGCATACACACGCAACACGACTCTCAACGCGAAGAATGTTGTGTGCTAAGATGAAGAGAAAGGCTTTAAAGTGCGTAAGAAAGCTTACAGTGGACTGTCAAAGAAGACTTCAATAACTTTAAGTGGATGAACACTCGGCTCCCGCCGGTAGAAAAGTAACTATATATGAGCTTACAAGTGTTTAAAATGAGAAAACACTCAGTTTAGGGTGTGTACAGAGCAAATTAGACAGGGTTTTCTCGCCTTTCTTTTTTTCAACATGGCCACCCCAAGCCCTCTATTTATAGAGGGGGGAGCTGCAGGTGTACCTGCGGCTAGCCGCAGATGTACCTGCGGCTGCCCGGGGTGCCCCGGGCTTCGTGGGTCCCGCCGTCTCGAAGTACGTGCACGCATACAACGTGATGTCTGCTCGAACTTTCAGAACTTCAATCCGGGCATCCGATTGAGGTGTATAAGACCTATTTCGGACCGCCGTTGTTGAGAGTTACGCAATGACATGTGATTAGAGGTTGTACGAAGTCAGGAAGATGGGACTATGCCCTTCCCTTCTTCAGCTTCAAATTCTATCCGTTGCCCTGCGCAATAGTCACTCGGGATTGGACTCCCTTGGTTCTTGTGGGACATTATTGTGTAGAAATGTATGTATGAGATGTTTGAGACGGTGCGATGTGGTGTCAAGGTGGCAAGATGATGATTTTGCCCCTCACCGGGGTTATCTCCAGTTTAGGCTAATAAAGCAGACGTTGCTCAGGGTTATCTCTGAGATTGGACTGCTGCAAGTGTTAAAGGTCCTCAGTGTAAGACCCCAAATTATTAATAAATGAAATTTAATTTCCTCTATTTATTATTCTGAAATAGTAAGGGTTGATTTGATTAATGTGGTTAGTTATGGGTAAAATGCGCAAATATTTTAAATAAGCAAGTGGTTATAAAATATTCATTGTTGTCGGGGAATATTCGCTTGGTCGTGGAATATTTTTACTGTCGGAGAATATTCGTACGATGGCGCAGTCTTTTGTGGGCCCCATAACGGAAAGCGATTGGATGAAGAAAACGACAAAAATAAGTTGTTTATAAATAACGGCGTAGTTGTTACCGTTAATACTGTTGGAATACCCGGTGGTTAAAACACGGTAATACGCGTTGTTGTACAGTAGCACACGATATTGCACTAATTATTGATTCTTACGTAAGAAGGCACTACTCAATAATGGTTACAGTAATTACTGTTCAATATTTTATTTTATTGATTAAATAATTGCTACGTTGATATTTTATAATTGTCACTACGCAGTATTTTTCATTATCGGAGCAATAATTCATATTATCTGAATAATATTATTAGATAACATTATTGGCAATGTCTAGAAAGTTCTGTCTAAGGAGAGGTTTGGTCATCTAATTGCGCGCCAGTAAGGAGAGATCCTTATTGGAAAGCCCCCTCTTTCTTGGGAACGGCCTGGTTGCTAGTACTGTGATTCTGTAATATTATTTATGTATAATTAATTATTGATTTATATGATGAGAAAAATATTGATTTTATGTGGATATAGATGGAGAAAATTTTTAATGTGACAATTGTTGAAAATTAATATTTTATCTTTTTCTGATAAAATAATTCATTTAAATATATTATTTTAATAATATATTGATGATGGTATTTTTACAATGAATGTGGGATATATGAGTATATGAGGAGGAAGAGTATTTTTGTGGCATTAAATGATTAACACATATTTTGTGTGTTGGTGGACATAATTCTTGACCGAAAATTTATTATTGACGGTAAAATCGTCCGTTTATGGATTTCGGTCAATTTCTGTTTGAAATTTGGAAAAACTTTCTTCTGCAAAGTTGTAGAGAATTGAATTTCCTATAAAAACTCGCGAGATTTGAATTTTTTGATAAAAGGGCTATTTATTATGAATTATTGAAGTTCCGAAGTTCCGAAATAATTGATTTTTGGAAGTTTTAATTATTTTTTTCAAAGAAAACATTTTTTGTTTGTTTTGTGGGCTACAACATGTGCATAATGAGCTGAGTTCAGATGGTCTTGAGGTGGGCTTGAAAATTATATATATATATATATATTAATATTATATTAAATTTTCTGCTTTGGTGTTCTAAGCATTTTTCTATAAATAGGGTGCTTAGGTTAGAATTGAAAATAACACCAGAAACACAAGTTTCTCTCTATTTCTCTTTCTATATCGAGCGTATTCTTGTGAGTATTTGATACTTTGAGTGTTGCTATACGGTGCAAGTTTTCTTCAGCACTATATCTAGTATTCTAGTCAGAAGTACCGTCTTTCCGAGGTAAGGGATGTTATTTCTTCTTAAATGATATTATTTTCTTCAATATCATTATGCCGAAGTATTGATCTGAATTTTTATCAAATTTAGAACTTTTCATGTCGGGGTTACTATTCATGAGTTACTATTCACGAGTTACTATTCATCAAAAAATGAAATTTTCTTCTTTTCGTCCAAAATATCTATTCTGGATACTAGCTTTGATTGTATCCATGTTTTGATCATTCTTGAATTTTACTCCACTATGATTATTTATGAGGTATTTTTGGACATGGAATAGCTGAAATACGAATCCTTAATATTTATTATTTTGTTTCACTGGATTCGTTTCCTTAAAAATATTTTTCATCATCCTCAGTCTTAAATGATGATATAACTGAATATCTTTGGCCTGTAGTACAAAGATGAATGATTTCTGATGAATATCTTTGGCCCGTAGTGCAAAGATGAATAGGTGTTGAGGTGAACATGACCAACTGATGAATATCTTTGGCCTGTAGTGCAAAGATAACTATTTGTTCAAGATATTTATTGATTGATATTACAGGGATAAAATGTTGATGATGGGCTTTTAAATTCATAGATAATCGTAGATTTCATTCTCTACGTAACTTTTCTATGAATTATTATTTTCCGCTGCGAATATTGATTTAAAACTTGTTGTCTATTGTATTCTATTAAATTTTTCCCTGTTGAAGACTAACGATAATTTGTTATATATTATCTTAGTCATAATATTCTTTACTGGGCTAGTTGAGCTCACCCTTTTCCTTGTTGTTCCATTTTCTTCTCAGGAGGCGAGAATGTAGCAAGTACTAGTCGGAGTATGGAATGAAGGTTTTAGGAAGTTGTTTTAGTAGTCCTCACCATTTTTTTTGTAAAATATTGTACCAATAATTGTAATGAGGACTTATTTGAGTGTGGATATTGTCTAGATGACAATATTTATATTTACACTCACAGTTTTTATGTTGTATTAATAAAGTTGTAGTTGTTTCTGTACCATGTTATTGACGACTCAGAATGGGTGTTGTATACCTGTTTTGGGGGCGTCACAGTTGGTATCAGAGCTTAGGGATATGATCTCTGGCGGAGATCGGGGAATAGAACTAGGAGGGGAGAGACGAGTAAATCCTTCGCTAGTGTGTCCTATCTAAGCTTATTTGTTAGTTGGTCATAATATAGGGATATTATGTGATTTGTTAATTTGTTAAATTAACCCTTATTTTATGGCAGTATTTGAGAATGTCGACTGAGAATATTAACAGTGGAGTAAATGAAACCGTGGAGACACCTGTACTCACCAACGAGGAGAACATGCAACAGGCTGGCAATGTTCCTCTTGTGAACAACACCACTGAGCAGATGGTGAACGATGAGATGTTTGGAAGCTTTTTGCGGTTCATGCAAAACCAGACGAAGGAGATTCCTGTTCAAAATATAGGAAGAAACAATGGCAACGCACAACTGGTCACAGCCAAGCAGTTCAAAGAGTTGGGACCACCAGAATTCTGGGGAAAGCCAGATCCGATTAAGGCGGAGACATGGGTCAAGCAAATTACCAAGATATTTGATGTCTTGGGATGCACGGAGGAACAGAAGGTTCCATTCGCCACCTTTATGTTCCGTGGTGAGGCAGACTACTGGTGGGAATCTGTGAAGCGTACCCATCCAGCCGCACTCAGCATGTCTTGGGAGACATTTCAGAAACTATTCAATGACAAGTACTTTTCTGAAAGTATTCGTCATATGAAGGAGGTAGAGTTTATTAGACTGGAGCAGAATAACATGACGGTGTCCCAGTACGAGGCGAAGTTCACAGAGTTGTCCAGGTTTGCACCTCATTTGGTGGAGAATGAGTAACGTATGACACAGATGTTTCTGAGAGGTTTGAAACCCGGCATACGTCAATATCTCATTTCTCATAAATTTTCTCTCTATTCAGATGTTGTCAACAGGGCCCAATTATTAGAGCGAGATAACGAGTACGGTCAACCGAGGGACCACAACCAGGATCATATCGGTGACAACAGTCATCAGAACAATGATAACCAGCGGAGAAAGAAAAATACAGCCAAGAACGGCAACCACTCTGGTGGTAATCATGGTTATGAAAATAGAAGAAGCGAGTCGGGAGGAGATTTTAAAAAGAGGAGATTCAACAATGACAATACGAAAACGTCAGCACCAGCAGCAACTGGTTCCAAGGGAGGAGAACGACCACCGGTCATATGCTATAAATGTGGAAAAGAGGGACATATTAGCCCAAACTTTCCACAATAGTTCAAGGTATGCTATAATTGTGGAAAGGAAGGACATATCGCTCGAGATTGTACGGTAGCGAAACCAAGTTCAGCGGGGACGGTGACTCAAAAGGCTGCCCCAGAAAAGTCAAAGTCAACGGTTCCTGAAAGAGCGTTTGTCGTGACTGGTCAACATGCGAGGAACCCAAACGAGGTGATCACGGGTAAGCTAATCATAAATTCATGTAAAGTTTATACCTTACTAGATACCGGTGCTACCCATTCATTTATTTCTCCTGCTTGTGCTCAACGTTTAAACTTGACTCCGGAGAAATTAGACTTTGATTTATCTGTGGAGACTCCGTTAGGGGAAACTTTCATCACATCCACTGTTTATAAATCTTGTTTGATCCAAGTTGGCACCATCACCTTACCTGTTGACCTTATCTCTTTAAAGATACTTGCATTTGACGTGATTTTAGGAATTGATTGGTTAACTACTCATCATGCCAAAATTGATTGTTTTCGTAAGGTGGTTAGTTTTCATATTCCTAATCAACCTGTTGTTCGAATTCAAGCAACAAAGCCATTAAAATCAATCACTGTCATATCAAGTCATAAAGCCATTCATTTATTGAAAAACGGATGTCAAGCTTTCTTAGCTCATGTTATGGATTTAAATAAAGACACGTCAAATTTGAATAATATTCCTGTTGTTAGTAACTTTCCTGACGTATTTCCTGAAGAACTTCCCGGTCTACCCCCAGAACGTGAAGTTAAATTCTTTATTGATCTTGAACCTGGTACAAAGCCCATTTCTAAAACCCCATATCGAATGGCTCCTATTGAACTTCAGGAGTTAAAAGTCCAACTACAAGAGTTGTTGGACATCGGTTTCATTCGTTCTAGTACATCTCCTTGGGGTGCTCCTGTTTTATTTGTAAAGAAGAAAGACGGGAGTATGCGACTTTGTATCGATTATCGGGAATTAAACCATGTCACCATAAAGAATAGGTATCCGCTACCTCGTATTGATGACCTGTTTGACCAGTTACAAGGAGCACAATTCTTTTCAAAAATCGATCTTCGTTCTGGATATCATCAGCTGAAGGTTAAAACTGAGGATATTCCAAAGACTGCCTTTAGAACTCGGTACGTGCATTATGAATTCTTAGTCATGTCTTTTGGATTGACTAATGCTCCTGCGGCTTTCATGGATATGATGAACCGAGTATTCAAGGATTATTTGGATCATTTCGTTGTTGTCTTTATTGATGACATCCTCATATATTCCAAAAGCCGTGAAGATCATGAACACCATTTGAAGCTGGTACTCCAAAGGCTGCGTGAAAACAAGTTATATGCTAAGTTAAAGAAATGATAGTTCTGGCTTGAGGAAGTAGCATTCTTAGGGCACGTGGTGTCGAAACATGGAGTATCTATGGACCCGGAGAAGATTGAAGCAATACAAAGCTGGGAGCAACCGAAGACGGTGACCGATGTACGTAGTTTTTTGGGCTTAGCTGGTTATTATCGGAGATTCGTAGAAGGGTTTTCTCGAATCGCTACCCCGTTAACTTAGCTGACTCGGAAGGATATCAAATTCGTATGGAGCGAAGAATGCGAGAAGAGTTTCCAAGAGCTTAAGAGGAGACTCATTTCGGCACCTGTTCTGACAATACCATCTGGTTCGGATGGATTTGTTATCTACAGCGATGCTTCAGGCAAAGGGTTAGGATGTGTTCTCATGCAACGTGGGAAAGTCATAGCCTATGCCTCGCGACAACTTAAAGAATATGAGAGGAATTATCCTACTCATGATCTAGAGTTGGCAGCAGTCGTTTTCGCGCTAAAGATCTGGAGGCACTATCTATATGGGGAGAAAGTGGAGATATATTCAGACCATAAAAGCCTCAAATATTTCTTCACTCAAAAAGAACTTAACATGCGGCAACGACGTTGGCTCGAGCTGTTGAAAGATTACGACCACACTATTCAATACCATCCTGGAAAAGCAAACGTGGTAGCTGATGCGTTGAGTAGAAGATCATATGCAGGAACGAGTGCGATGATGTCAAGTATACGCGTTGAACCAACTTTAATCGATAAAGTTAAAGTTGCTCAAGCTACAGACCCGAAGCTGATGCGTATGAAGAAGAAAGTGCAAGAAGGTGCTATTCCAGAAGCAAGAATCGATGAAGAAGGAATACTTCGAGTCCACTCCAGACTTTGTGTTCCTAACGATTCTGATTTGAAGTACAAGATCATGATGGAGGCACACAATACACCATTTGCAATCCATCCTGGAAGTACTAAAATGTATCGTGATCTTCAACATACATTTTGGTGGAACAATATGAAGAGAGAGATTGCAAAGTTTATCTCGAGGTGCTTAACTTGTCAACGTGTAAAGGCGGAGCATCAAGTACCAAAGGGTCCAGTGCAACCACTTGAGATTCCGAAATAGAAGTGGGAACATATTACCATGGATTTCGTTACGGGTCTTCCCACGGTTTCTCAAGGCATAAATGCTATTTGGGTTATAGTTGATAGATTAACCAAGTCTGCTCATTTCTTGCCGATACGGGAGACTTATTCCCTTGAATGTCTTGCTAGTATGTACGTGAATGAGATTGTAAGGTTGCATGGCATGCCAGTATCCATAGTTTCGGATCGTGACCCAAGATTCACTTCAAGATTTTGGGTTAGCTTGTAAAAAGCTATGGGCACGGATTTACGGTTCAGTTCGGCATACCATCCTCAAACGGACGGGCAATCAGAGAGGACTATTCAAACTCTTGAAGATCTATTAAGACTTTGTGTCCTAGATTTCAAAGGAAGTTGGGATAAGTACCTACCATTGGTAGAATTCTCCTACAATAACAGTTATCAGGCAAGTATAGGTGTGGCTCCCTTTGAAGCATTGTATGGACGAAAGTGTCGCTCTCCAGTATGTTGGGATGAGGTGGGAGAAGCAGTGTTGTTGGGACCAGAGTTGGTACGAATGACTACAAAGAAGATCCAAACGATTCGACAACGTATACAAACGGCACAGGATCGACAAAAGAGTTATGTAGATCTTCATCGAAAGGACGTGGAATTTGACATTGGGGATCATGTATTATTACGTGTAGCTCCATGGAAAGGAGTTACAAGATTTGGGAAGAGAGAAAAGCTCAATCCACGATTTATTGGTCTATTTCAGATTCTTGACCGAGTAGGAAATGTGGCCTATAGAATCACGTTACCTCCAAGTATGTCTCGTGTTCATAATGTTTTTCATATATCTGTGCTTCGTAAATATGTGAAAGACCCGAACCACATTATTGAGTTAGAACCGGACGAGATAGCCGAAGACTTAACGTACGAGGAGGTACCTGTCAAGATCTTGGATAGGAAGGAGCATGTCCTACGCACGAAGGTCATACCACAAGTTAAAATTTTGTGGAGAAACCATGCTATTGAGGAAATGACCTGGGAGTTGGAAACGGAAATGAAAGCGAGGTATCCTCATCTTTTCGAAACACCAGGTACGTATGTCAATTTCGAGGACAAAATTTCATAAGGAGGGGAGGTTGTAAGACCCCAAATTATTAATAAATAAAATTTAATTTCCTCTATTTATTATTCTGAAATAGTAATAGTTGATTTGATTAATGTGGTTAGTTATGGGTAAAATGCGTAAATATTTTAAATAAGCAAGTGGTTATAAAATATTCATTGTTGTCGGGGAATATTCGCTTGGTCGTGGAATATTCTTACTGTTGGAGAATATTCGTACGACGGCGCAGTCTTTTGTGGGCCCCATAACGGAAAGCGATTGGATGAAGAAAACGACAAAAATAAGTTGTTTATAAATAACGGCGTAGTTGTTACCGTTAATACTGTTGGAATACCCGGTGGTTAAAACACGGTAATACGCGTTGTTGTACAGTAGCACACGATATTGCACCAATTATTGATTCTTACGTAAGAAGGCACTACTCAATAATGGTTACAGTAATTACTGTTCAATATTTTATTTTATTGATTAAATAATTGCTACGTTGATATTTTATAATTGTCACTACGCAGTATTTTTCATTATCGGAGCAATAATTCATATTATCTGAATAATATTATTAGATAACATTATTGGCAATGTCTAGAAAGTTCTATCTAAGGAGATGTTTGGTCATCTAATTGCGCGCCAGTAAGGAGAGATCCTTATTGGAAAGCCCCCTCTTTCCTAGCAACGGCCTGGTTGCTAGTACTGTGATTCTGTAATATTATTTATGTATAATTAATTATTGATTTATATGATGAGGAAAATATTGATTTTATGTGGATATAGATGGAGAAAATTTTTAATGTGACAATTGTTGAAAATTAATATTTTATCTTTTTCTGATAAAATAATTTATTTAAATATATTATTTTAATAATATATTGATGATGGTATTTTTACAATAAATGTGGGATATATGAGTATATGAGGAGGAAGAGTATTTTTGTGACATTAAATGATTAACACATATTTTGTGTGTTGGTGGACATAATTCTTGATCGAAAATTTATTATTGACGGTAAAATCGCCCGTTTATGGATTTCGATCAATTTCTGTTTGAAATTTGGAAAAACTTTCTTCTGCAAAGTTGTAGAGAATTGAATTTCCTATAAAAACTCACGAGATTCGAATTTTCTGATAAAAGGGCTATTTATTATGAATTATTGAAGTTCCGAAGTTCCGAAATAATTAATTTTTGGAAGTTTTAATTATTTTTTTCAAAGAAAACGTTTTTTGTTTGTTTTGTGGGCTACAACATGTGCATAATGAGCTGAGTTCAGATGGTCTTGAGGTGGGCTTAAAAATTTTATATATATATATATATATATATATATATATTAATATTATATTAAATTTTCTGCTTTGGTGTTCTAAGCATTTTTCTATAAATAGGGTGCTTAGGTTAGAATTAAAAATAACACCAGAAACACAAGTTTCTCTCTATTTCTCTTTCTATATCGAGCGTATTCTTGTGAGTATTTGATACTTTGAGTGTTGCTATACGGTGCAAGTTTTCTTCAGCACTATATCTAGTATTCTAGTCAGAAGTACCGTCTTTCCGAGGTAAGGGATGTTATTTCTTCTTAAATGATATTATTTTCTTCAATATCATTATGTCGAAGTATTGATCTGAATTTTTATCAAATTTGGAACTTTTCATGTCGGGGTTACTATTCATGAGTTACTATTCACGAGTTACTATTCATCAAAAAATGAAATTTTTTTCTTTTCGTCCAAAATATCTATTCTGGATACTAGCTTTGATTGTATCCATGTTTTGATCATTCTTGAATTTTACTCCACTATGATTATTTATGAGGTATTTTTGGACATGGAATAGCTGAAATACGAATCCTTAATATTTATTATTTTGTTTCACTGGATTCGTTTCCTTAAAAATATTTTTCATCATCCTCAGTCTTAAATGATGATATAACTGAATATCTTTGGCCTGTAGTACAAAGATGAATGATTTCTGATGAATATCTTTGGCCCGTAGTGCAAAGATGAACAGGTGTTGAGGTGAATATGACCAACTGATGAATATCTTTGGCCTGTAGTGCAAAGATGACTATTTGATTCAAGATATTTATTGATTGATATTACAGGGATAAAATGTTGATGATGGGCTTTTAAATTCATAGATAATCGTAGATTTCATTCTCTACGTAACTTTTTTATGAATTATTATTTTCCGCTGCGAATATTGATTTAAAACTTGTTGTCTATTGTATTCTATTAAATTTTTCCCTGTTGAAGACTAACGATAATTTGTTGTATATTATCTTAGTCATAATATTCTTTACTGGGCTAGTTGAGCTCACCCTTTTTCTTGTTGTTCTATTTTCTTCTCAGGAGGCGAGAATGTAGCAAGTACTAGTCGGGGTATGGAATGAAGGTTCTAGGAAGTTGTTTTAGTAGTCCTCACCATTTTTTTTGTAAAATATTGTACCAATAATTGTAATGAGGACTTATTTGAGTGTGGATATTGTCTAGATGACAATATTTGTATTTACACTCACAGTTTTTATGTTGTATTAATAAAGTTGTAGTTATTTCTGTACCATGTTATTGACGACTCAGAATGGGTGTTGTATACCTGTTTTGGGGGCGTCACACTCAGTGTCATCTCTGAGGTGTGCTTGTCTTCCCGAGGTTACCTCCGGGTCTTGTATTGAGTGCCTCGGTGTGAGTGCCGAGGTTGAAACTGATCGCATGTATTTAAAACAAGCATTTCTGGGGTTATCTCTGGAACTGCAATTACACTCCTTGGGGTTATCTCCAAGGTTAGTGCTGCTATTTCCGGTGTCTGGGCTGAGACTAAATATCTCAGAGTTATCTCCGGGATGAATCGGCCTTCTCCGGTGGAATTTTTGGTATTTGAATTGCATGCCTCGGGGTTATCTCCGAGGTTGGAACTGATACTTCCAGTATGTGTTCCGGGGTTGAGACTAAACTTCCGGTAGTATTGTAATACCCGAGAATTTCCACGTATTAAAAAATAGATATATTAATGAAAATACTATTTATGTGAAAATAAGTGTTATTATTTTATGAGTCGGTTAATATAATTGATTAATATTAAATCAATGCGTATTAAGAAATGTGAAGTGATAATGAGGTTTGTGAAATGCCTTGTGTGGCATAATGTGAAACGAGTGAATTCACTACACGAATTAAAACGAGAATTAAGACGATTAACCGTGTTGATCATGTAATTTCATATAGTTAATGAATACGCTCGTGGACTCGTAGTAACACCTTTGTGGACATCATTTCATGTCGTATAAAACGAGTTAGCGTTGAAAACTGGCAAGGGCAGAAGCTGCACCAGTCTTGGCATTGTCAGGGCACGGTGCAGCTGCGCCGTCCCAGCAGTACAAACTGGCGCACCTGCGCCAGCAATCAGGTGGAGAAAAATTAATTCTTCTACTTTGGAAATTAAATGGAACAATTATGTGATATGTGTGATATTAATAAACCATGAAATAAAGTGCACAATTAAGTAATATTAATTATTAATTGTTATATTAATTAATATTAATTAATTGTGGTAGGATATGGATTACTTGGTAATTAATTCGTAATATACAACTATTATTATTTGCAAATTATCTATATATATAATAAAAAATTATAAATAATTAATGGTTATGAAATCCATATCTTCATTAATCGATGAGGGATGGATTAAATTATATTAAGCGGTAATTAATTAAGGAAGTGCATGATTTTATTTATTTAACATAATTAAGTAAGTTAGTAATATAATAATATTATATTGTCAGTTATGTGCATATGAGCAATAATACAACTATGCTATATAGTATAGTGTGACATTGTGTGACTATATATTAAGTCTTATAAAATTATATTATATGAGGCAATGCGATTAAATATATTGGAACTATATGTTATAAATAAGTTATTAATATAATAAGGTTATTATATGGTTATATGAGTGGTAGAGATAATTTTGGAACTACCCGGACAATAATACCTGACTGCATTATTTTATTTCGTATATTTAATGTACATGGACTATATGATGCGAGTGTATAATTAATCCCTAAATTCCTAATATGGTAACAACTGTACATTAAGATTTCATTGTGGGAATTAAGTAGACCAAACCCAGCCTAGATAACAAGATTGCTGAGTTTTTCATTTTGTCCCAAAATGAGTGGTACAAGTGCATGAACAGTAGTTGAAGATTGAAACACGTATTCTCCACAAGGCTAAATCCTAGATGATCATTGCTAGCTATGTAGTTGGTATGGAGTTGTTAAACCACCCTTTATGAACCATTATTTCTTCCCAATGCACCATGAATTCTAAAATTGTGTAATGACAATGCCTAGTCCATGATTTTTCTATAAATGCAAGCTTAAGTTCAGATTTTTGTGTTGCTAAGAGTTGTTTAAGTGGAGAGTTCTAAGTTGCTGAGCATTGTAAAAGCCCATTCAGTGTGTAGGAAGTTCAAGTTAAGCTCAAGAATGGTATAATTTCTATTTATGTTCTTGAGATAGGTTTTGTTTGATTCTTGTAATTCCTTGAAATTATATGTCAAGCGTGATGAATTAGTATGTTATAATGTGTTTAAGAAGTTTATTAGCATGTATGAATACTTTAATAGTGGCTTGGAACATGTTTGAGTCGAGGGAAATCAAGTTGACTAAGACTCTGTAAAACAAAGTCTGTTTCTGCACCTGAACCTGGCACGACGCAGCTGCGCCAGTTGCTAAATTTTGTTTTGGGCTTCTGTTTTGTAGATTGTTATAGTACTATGTAGTGCATTGGCATGCAACCATGTTTTAAGGGTATATATAGCAGTATGAGCCTAATGTGAGCATGTTTGACTAGCTTAACATGATTAACAAAAGCATGTAGCTTAAAATGGATTTAAGGACTTAGGAATGCACTTATTATGTATGTATGCCATGTATGTTTTCTGACTTTGCAAGCATGATAGTATGACTTAGAAATGCATGAATAAACCTTTAGGTTGTGCTTATATAATTAGAAAGCAAACATGAGCATGTTGAGCCTACTAGCAAGCTTTGAATGTGAGTATTGTCAAGATACCATGAGGACTAGAATTTGACATTTGTAATCATGTTTGATGACACTTTTAGACTTACTCATGTAGTATAAATATATATATGCCATGCTTGTGTTTCACATTTCAAGAAAAGCATAAACAAAGTCTATTTTCCACCAAAGCGGTGCTAATTGCACATATGTGTTATAAACACCCACAAACATGCTTAAAATGAGCTTTATAACTATCTCGTATGTTTAGAGAGCAAGCATGATAGACTTTGTAGTTTCATGACCTTGAATGGCCTTAACTTGTTGAAATGATCAATTTCGAATTCTATTATGTAAAAAGGAAACTAGATTGACTTAAGGAGCATGAAAAGACCTTTAACATGACAAGTATATCATGTATGATTGTTTTGAGCAGGCCAGACAAAAACCATAAGGCAGCAACTAAGTCTTGGCTTGGCCAGAGGACGGTGCAGCTGGGCTGGTCCTAGGCTTAGCCATGGCGCAGCTGCGCCAGTCTGGAATCTAAGATTCTGTAATCTGATCATTGGCATTTAGCTTGTATGGTACCTATATTACTAGAGGTGGTTAAAAAAAATCTACTGATACATGTTTACAAGTGATGCTTAAATGATATATTGGTATTTGCCTCGTAATAAAATGGTCCATGGGTAAAAAGGATTTAACTTTTAGTATTCTTAATTTACTCATGAAAATGACTAAGTGTTTGATCATTCTTAATCTAAAATCTGATTTTGTACCATATGTGCTTACTTGTATCATGTCAAACTTGATTAAAGACTGTGTTAGCTAATGAGCATCTTGTACTTATAATACACTATACTAGGATTCGAAAGTGTTGATTTGTTAACGTGGATAAACTACGCTTAAGGCAAGTACCCTAAACTTACTCTAATTATCATTGAGCAAGTATCCGAACCCTACTCTTATTGTGAAAGTATCTTCGCATTCTTTATTCGACGAATACCGTAAGCTTATCTCTTTGAGTACAAGTTATATTATTTTCTCGTTCAAACGAGCCATTATGCTTAAACCCTTGTGAAAACTATTATTCATAATAAACTTGGAATTGTTCTTGAATATTGTGAAAGAGTCGATGCCATTTGATTCGGCTAGACTATATGCATGTTTATAAAAAAAAACTGTCCAAACCAATTGATTGGTGCGGAAATCTTGAAAACTGAGTTGAACAACCCTTATGGTAAGGGGATTTTATGTTGTTGGAAACCCCAACACATGAGTATATTATTACTGTGGTGTTATGCATAACTTGGAGTATTGTAGACTGATCCTCTATAGTACTTGATTTGTTTTGGGTTATCAGTTTAATATTGGAAATTCTAGTAGATATTTAATTGTCCTTAGTGACTACTCAGTATAAATTGTTATCCAGTCGGATACCTTGATAAGTCTTTGCATTCATATATATCTGTTGATCTATATTAAATTATTGTTCTTATTCCAAGAATTGTTGATATTCATTATTCATGATATTATTCTGATACTCTGAACTATCCTAGAAATGACACTTCGATATTTCAAACCTTGTGATATTATATCCTACACCCTTGTTGTATATTACTTGCTGGGCAATTTATGCTCATCCTTGCTTATTTAAAACCTTTCAGTTAAGAAAGAACAGGGAGGAGTTTTTGGAACAGACAAGGGCAAGGGCAAGGGCAAGGGCAAGGGCAAGGGTAAGGCTACCGACTAACTTGTCCCTTTTATGTTTAAGATTATTATGTTGTATTAAGATTATGTTTAAACTTAAGTAGGATTATGTAATAGGTCTTTATTCGATACTATTATATAATCTATTAAGTACTGTAGGTTGCGAGACTTGGGAAAATAATTATAATAAATCATTGTATATTATTCTAAATTAGATCTTTCGTTGTGAATGTGTAATTTTAGTTATTATGGTAATACTTTGAGCACGTGATGAACCGAATTCGGGTGACCAAGTGGAGGTCAGAATTTGGGGGCGTCACAGGTTGGTATCAAAGCTATAGTTATAAATCTTAGGAACGAGAGTCCTTAGATTATAACTTAGGAAAACTTAGAAGTTAGGAAGGGGATAAAACCCATGTAGAGTTTTCCCTGAGAGACTTTGTGTATTATGAAATGTAACTTCATTCTATACAATGAACTTATGTTTATTTAACATTCTGATGGAGTTGTTGTTTGTCTTGTCTTATGTTGGTGTTTGTAGGATGACTGACATGGGAGGACCTAGCCGAGTAGTTGAGGAAGAGCCGCGTGATATCCACGTAGTCTATGAGGCACCTTTAATAGCAGAACCTATATCGGTAGTTGCCCCTATTGATGATGATGATGATGAGGAGGAGGAGATGAAGCCTCTTCCCGAGGAGTCTGATCCCGAGGAGGAACCCGTGGAGGAGGAACCCGAGCCCATGGAGGACTCCGACGGGACCACTTTCGAAGATCGGATGTTGGGAGAATATGAAGAACAGATTTTGGAATTAGGATGTAGAGTCGAGGAGCTAGAGGTGGAGACTCTTGAGAGGCAACTAGTGATGCAGGAAATGGAGGTGGAAATTGCTCACCGTAAGGAGGCAGGGATCCAGATGGGGGCCTTGTTTCACCGATCGGTGGCGAGGAACATGGAGTTGGCAGGAAAGCTAGAAGAAATGGAACAGAGGATTTTGAGTGAGAGGACAGAGAAGGACGCTCTCCGAACTCAATTAGAGATGGAGGTGATGGATAGGATTCACTTCGAGGAGAAGTGGGAGGATTCCAATGATAGGGTGAATGATCTAGAAGATGAGGTGCGGTGCAAGAGGAGGAAGATGAACAAGATGGGCTATGCTCTACGCACAGCCATGAAGAGATTGATCGATGGGGTAAATCACTACCCAGCTGAGCAAGGATAAACTAGGCATACCATAAGTCGGGATATGGTAGCACACATTACGCAGAAGGAATATCAAAGCGCTGTGGAGCGGGGGATGTTAGATTGAGTCTAGCAGGAAAAACTCAGTAGTGTAGTAGTTTTATTTATGTGTTGTTAATATGTTGTTGTAATCTCAGTCTTTTGTGTAAGATATGATGTGGTGGAAAACCCTAAACTTTTGAAAAATGTTAAAGGGGTAGTAAGTTAGTGTGGTCCCCGTCTTTTGGGATACTTGGGGATATGTGTTATCATTTATAGCAGTATGCTAGAAAAGAACGTGTATTGTAACCATTTGACATATGAATATAAATGATCTTATTTCAGAAACGTGTTATAAATCGTTAGTTCTTTTCAATTAAGAAATGTCTAAGTGTTGTAAGTAGATAATTAAATGAAAATTTTGTGATGCAGAAAATGTCGCCCAGACGTAGAATAACTGTCCTAGAAGAGTCAGTTAATGATGAGAGAGGTCCTGTAGATCCGATACAGAGACTTATAGATTTATTGGGAGAAGCTCTGAGGGGAAGAAACGAACCCATACCACCCGTTTCCCAAGCTGTCCCAGTAACAACCTTCAAGGATTTGAAGAGTGTAGGACCCCCACAGTTCACAGGAACTACTGACCCGATAGTTGCACAAACCTGGATCAAGGAGATCGAGAAGGCCTTCACTATAGATCGCGTGGGTGAAGACCAGAAGACCGTATTTGCCACATACATGATGAAGGGCGAAGCGAACTATTGGTGGGAAACTAATTAGCAGAGAGCGAGGGAAGGAACGATAACTTGGGAGAGGTTTACGACGTTGTTTTTTGAGAACTATTTCCCGAAGAGTATGAAGAGTAGGATGGAAGTAAAATTCCTAGAGTTAAAATAAGGTGATATAACGGTGGTGCAATACGAAGCTAAGTTCAATGAACTAGCGCGATTTGCAGAACACCAAGTTGTGGATGAGGAGAGGAAAGCGAGACGTTTTGAGCAGGGGTTGAAGCCGTGGTTGTATAATAAGGTATCGGTCTTCCAGATTGATTCCTTTACAATATTGTTGGAGAAGGCAATCATTGCAGAAGGTGGCAGTGAGGCCTTAAGTCTATATCATAAGGAGAAGAAGAACAAGAACGCTGGTAGTGAGCATCGTGGAAGGAGCAGCAGCGGACGAAGTAACTTCGGAAAGAGGAAATGGGAAAATAACAACAACAGAAACAATAACCAAGGTGGGAGTCACCAGGGAAACTTCAAGAAGAGGACCGAAGCTTGCAACAAATGTGGAAGAAGTCATCAGGGAGAATGCTGGAAAAGGAAAAGCACATGCTATAATTGTGGCCAAGAGGGGCACATCTCGCCAAATTGCCCAAAGCCAAAGAAGATCAGAGGATGTTTTGCTTGTGGATCAACAGAACACCAGATAAAGGATTACCCGAAGAAAGGAAGCGGTGGATCTGGCGGAACCCAGGGAGGAGGAAGCAAGTTAATGATTGGTGGACCTGCAGAACCCAACCGATCGACCACTCGAACCTTTAACATGACCGTCCAGGACGCAGTGGCTGCGAAGGACGTGGTGTCAGGTATAATCCCAATCAATAATATAAATGCTTATGTATTATTTGATTCGGGTGCGACCTGTTCTTGTATCTGAAGAATTCACTAGTAAACTTAATACACCCCGAGAACGTTTAGAAGATTTCTTGAGCGTAGAAGTTGCGAATAAGGAAATAATCCCTGTAGAATACGTTTATCAAAATTTTCACGCAAACATTAGAGGACATGAGCTGAGCATAGACTTGATTCCTATTAGACTAGGAGAATTTGATGTAATACTGGGAATGGATTGGTTATATAACCATGCGGCAATAATTAACTGTCATAACAAGTGTGTGAACCTTCAGACTCCGAGTAAGTCTAAGGTAGTGTTTTATGGTAGCTCATCGCTTAAGCAATCGTGTTGCATTGCGATGATGCAGGCCAAGAAAATGTTAAGGAAAGGATGTGTAGGTTATTTAGCTTACATTGTAGATACTCGAAAAAGGGGAGTAGAAATTAAAGATATACTCGTAGTGAGTGAATTTTGAGACGTATTTCTGGACGATTTGTCTGGTCTTCCGCCAGACAGAGAAATCGAATTCATAATAGACTTAGCACCGGGAACGACACCAATTTCGAAAGCTCCATACCGTATGGCGCCAATAGAAATGAAAGAATTGATGATACAACTTCAAGAGTTATTGGATAAGGGTTACATTAGACCGAGTGTGTCCCCTTGGGGACCACCAGTGTTATTTGTTAAGAAAAAGGACGGATCGATGAGGCTCTGTATCGATTATCCAGAATTGAACAGAGTAACGGTCAAGAACAGATATCCATTACCGAGGATAGATGACTTGTTTGATCAACTAAAGGGAGTGAAATATTTCTCGAAGATCGACTTACGGACAGGATACCACCAACTAAAAATGCGTGATGAGGATATACCAAAGACTGCATTTTGAACCCGTTATGGACATTACGAGTTTTTAGTAATGTCATTCGGTTTAACTAATGCTCCGGCAGCATTCATGGACTTGATGAATTGAGTTTTCAAGCAATACTTGGATAAATTCGTAGTAATTTTCATCGACGACATTTTGATCTACTCGAAGACAGAGGAAGAACATGCCAAACATCTGAAGATTATTTTGGAAGCACTACGAAAGGAGAAGATGTACGCAAAGTTTTCAAAATGTGAATTTTAGATGAAGAAGGTTCAATTCTTAGGCCACGTGGTGGATGAGAATGGAATCTCAGTAGACCCCGAAAAGGTCGAAGCAGTAAGTAGTTGGGAACAACCGAGAACATCGACAGAGGTGAGAAGTTTCTTAGGGTTAGCCGAGTACTATTAAAGATTTATCCAGGATTTTTCTAAGATAGCAACCCCGTTGACTAATCTGACGAGAAAGACGGTGAAATTTATATGGACCGACAAATGCGAAGAGAGTTTTCAAGAGTTAAAGAAGAGATTAAGCGAAGCGCCTGTATTATCATTACCAGATGATACGGGAGGATTTGTGGTGTATAGTGATGCATCGCATAGAGGACTGGGTTGTGTGCTTATGTAACACGGTAAGGTCATTGCGTATGCGTCATGACAATTGAAGGATTATGAAAAATGATACCCTACTCATGACTTAGAGTTAGCGGCAGTAGTTTTTACGTTAAAGATATGGAGACATTATTTGTACAGAGAGAAATGTGAGATATACACGGACCACAAAAGTCTGAAAATATATCTTCACACAGAAGGAGTTGAATAGGCGTCAGAGAAGGTGGTTAGAATTAATCAAAGATTATGACTGTGAGATTCTTTATCACCTGGGGATGGCAAACGTAGTTGCCGACGCTCTGAGTAGAAAAGGAAGGGAAAAATTATTTCAACTAACAACTCAGGAGGAGTTAATAAGAGATATGGAGAAGTTAGAAATAGAAGTGAAGGGACCCGAGAGGTCTGAAGATAAGTTATTTGTAATGGAAGCTTGTCCGATATTGTTGGATAGAGTAAAGGAAGCACAAAAGAAAGATGGAGAATGTGAGAAAATCAGGAGAAGGATCGCAAAAAATGAGGTAAAAAAATTTTGAATAGATAAAGACGGTATTTTAAGATTCGAAGGGAGAGTGTGGGTACCGGCGGTAACCGAGTTGAGAGAGGAGATTTTGCACGAGCCACACAATACGACATATTTCGTTCATCCGGGAGGCACTAAGATGTACCGAGACTTGAGGCAACATTTTGGTGGACAAATTTGAAATGAGAAATCACGGAGTACATTAGTAGATGTCTTACGTATCAACGTGTAAAACAAGAGCATCAACGGCCGAGTGGTTTATTACAACCGTTGGAAATACCAGAGTGGAAATGGGAGCATATCACGATAGATTTCGTGGTAGGACTTCCAGTCATGCAGAAAGGTTTGGATGCCATTTGGGTTATCGTGGATCGACTTACAAAGACCGCACATTTCCTACCTATCAAGATCCGCTACAGTTTAAATCAATTAGGGAGTCTGTATGTAAAGAAAATTGTTTAACGACATGGAGTGCCGGTATCGATTGTTTCTGACCGAGACCCGCGTTTCACGTCGAAGTTCTGGAAAAGCTTACAAGAGAGAATGGGAACACAGTTAAGGTTAAGTACTGCTTATCATCCTCAGACAGACAGAAAAAGTGAGCGAACAATACAAACACTAGAGGATATGCTTAGAACTTGCATGATGGACTTTAAGAGAAATTGGGACGACCACCTACCCTTAGTCGAATTTGCGTATAATAATAGTTACCATGCGAGTATCGGCATGCCACCGTACGAAGCTCTTTACGGGAGGAAGTGCAGGTCGCCATTATGTTGGGACGAAGTCAGAGAACGACGAATACTCGGACCAGAGTTAGTACAACAAACGGCAGATGTGGTGACGGTAATAAGGGCTAGACTAGTGGCAACTCAAGATTGCCAGAAAAAGTATGCAGACTTGCATCTGCAAGACTGAGATTTTGAAGTCGGTAGTTTTGCATTCTTGAAGGTATCTCCATGGAAGGGAAAGATCCGTTTCGGCAAGAAAGGGAAACTGAGTCCAAGATTCATAGGACCGTTTGAGATACTGAAGTGAGTAGGCGAGGTAGCGTACAAGGTTGCATTACCACCTGAGTTGGAGCACATCCATAACGTGTTTCACATATCCGTGTTACGTCCATACAAGCCTGGCTACAAGCACGTGATTTCTTATGAACCCATTCAAGTGGAGAAGAATTTAGCGTACGAAGAAATTTCTGTCCAAATTCTTGATAGGAAAGAGCAAACCATGAGAAATAAAGTCATTTCTTCTGTAAAAGTACTTTGGCGTAACCACGATGTCGAGGAGGCTACGTGGGAGTTAGAAGATAGGATGATAAGGGATTATCCCCATCTATTTGTGTAACCTTGTAGCAATTCCGGGACAGAATTTTTATAAGGGGGGAGGATGTAATACCCGAGAATTTCTACGTATTAAAAAATAGATATATTAATGAAAATACTATTTATGTAAAAATAAGTGTTATTGTTTTATGAGTCGGTTAATATAATTGATTAATATTAAATCAATGTGTATTAATAAATGTGAAGTGACAATGAGGATTGTGAAATGCCTTGTGTGGCATAATGTGAAACGAGTGAATTCACTAATTGAATTAAAACGAAAATTAAAACGATTAATCATGTTGATCATGTAATTTCATATAGTTAATGAATACGCTCATGGACTCGTAGTAACACCTTTGTGGACATCATTTCATGTCGTATAAAAAGTTAAAAACTGGCAAAGGTAGAAGCTGCACCAGTCTTGGCACTGTCAGGGCACGGCGCAGCTGCTCCGTCCCAGCAGTACAAACTAGCGCAGCTGTGCCAGCAGTTAGTTGGAGAAAAATTAATTCTTCTACTTTGGAAATTAAATGGAACAATTATGTGATATGTGTGACATTAATAAACCATGAAATAAAGTGCACAACTAAGTAATATTAATTGTTAATTGTTATATTAATTAATATTAATTAATTGTGGTGGAATATGGATTACTTGGTAATTAATTCGTAATATACAATTATTATTATTTGCAAATTATCTATATATATAATAAAAAATTATAAATAATTAATGGTTATGAAGATCCATATCTTCATTAATCGATGAGGGATGGATTAAATTATATTAAGCGGTAATTAATTAAGGAAGTGCATGATTTATTTATTTAACATAATTAAGTAAGTTAGTAATATAATAATATTATATTATCAGTTATGTGCATATGAGCAATAATACAACTATGCTATATAGTATAGTGTGACATTGTGTGACTATATATTAAGTCTTATAAAATTATATTATATGAGGCAATGCGATTAAATATATTGGAACTATATGTTATAAATAAGTTATTAATATAATAAGGTTATTATATGGTTATATGAGTGGTAGAGATAATTTTGAAACTACCCGGACAATAATACATGACTGCATTATTTTATTGCGTATATTTAATATACATGGACTATATGATGTGAGTGTATAATTAATCCCTAAATTCCTAATATGGTAACAATTGTACATTAAGATTTCATTGTGGGAATTAAGTAGACCAAACCCAGCCTAGATAACAAGATTGCTGAGTTTTTTATTTTGTCCCAAAATGAATGGCACAAGTACATGAACAGTAGCTGAAGATTGAAACACGTATTCTCCACAAGGCTAAATCCTAGATGATCATTGCTAGCTATGTAGTTGGTATGGAGTTGTTAAACCACCCTTCATGAACCATTGTTTCTTCCCAATACACCATGGATTCCAAAATTGTGTAATGGCAATACCTAGTCCATGATTTTTCTATAAATGCAAGCTTAAGTTTAGATTTTTGTGTTGCGAAGAGTTGTTTAAGTGGAGAGTTCTAAGCTGCTGAGCATTGTAAAAGCCCATTCAGTGTGTAGGAAGTTCAAGGTAAGCTCAAGAAGGTATAATTTCTATTTATGTTCTTGAGATGGGTTTTGTTTGATTCTTGTAATTCCTTGAAATTCTATGTCAAGCATGATGAATTAGTATGTTATAATGTGTTTAAGAAGTTTATTAGCATGTATGAATACTTTAATAGTGGCTTGGAACATGTTTGAATCAAGGGAAATCAAGTTGACTGAGACTCTATAAAACAGAGTCTGCTTCTGCACCTGAACCTGGCATGGCGCAACTGCGCCGGTTGCTAAATTTTGTTTTGATCTTCTGTTTTGCATATTGTTACAGTACTATGTAGTGTACTGGCATGCAAACATGTTTTAAGGGTATATATAGCAATATGAGCCTAATGTGAGCATGTTAGACTAGCTTAACATGATTAACAAAAGCATGTAGCTTAAAATGGATTTAAGGACTTAGAAACGCACTTATTATGTATGTATGCTTGACTTTGCAAGCATGATAGTATGACTTATAAATGCATGAATAAACCTTTAGGTTGTGTTTATATGATTAGAAAACAAACATGAGCATGTTGAACCTACTAACAAGCTTTGAATGTGAATATTGTCAAGATACCATGAGGACTAGAATCTGACATTTGTAATCATGTTTGATAACACTCTTTGACTTACTCATGTAGTATAAACATATATATGCCATGCTTGTGTTTCATATTTCAAGAAAAGCATAAACGAAGTCTATTTTCAACCAAAGCGGTGTGTATTGCACATATGTGTTATAAACACCCACAAGCATGCTTAAAATGAGCTTTATAACTATCTCGTATATTTAGAGAGCAAACATGATAGACTTTGTGGTTTCATGACCTTAAATGGCCTTAACTTGTTGAAATGATCAATTTAGAATCTATTATGTAAAAAGGAAACTAGATTGACTTAAGGAGCATGAAAAGACCCTTAACATGACAAGTATATCATGTATGATTGTTTTGAGCAAGCCGGACAGAAACCACAAGGTAGCAGCTAAGTCCTGGCTTGGCCAGAGGACAGCGCAGCTGCGCTGGTCCTAGGCTTAGCCATGGCGCAGCTACGCCAGTCTGGAATCTGAGATTTCGCAATCTGATCTTTGGCAGTTAGCTTGTATGGTACCTATATTACTAGAGGTGGCTAATAAAAAATATCTACTGATACATGTTTACAAGTGATGCTTAGATGATATATTGATATTTGCCTCGTAATAGAATGGTCCATGGGTAAAAAGGATTTAACTTTGAGTATTCTTAATTTACTCGTGAAAATGACTAAGTGTTTGATCATTCTTAATCTAAAATCTGATTTTGTACCATATGTGCTTACTTGTATCGTGTCAAACTTGATTAAAGACTGTGTTAGCTAATGAGCATCTTGTACTTATAATACGCTATACTAGGATTCGAAAGTATTGATTTGTTAACGTGGATAAACTACGCTTAAGAAAAGTACCCTAAACTTACTCTAATTATTATTGAGCAAGTATCCGAACCCTACTCTTATTGTGAAAGTATCTTTGTATTCTTTATTCGACGAATACCGTAAGCTTATCTCTTTGAGTACAAGTTATATTATTTTCTCGTTCAAATGAGCCATTATGCTTAAACCCTTGTGAAAACTATTATTCATAATGAACTTGGTATTGTTCTTGAATATTGTGAAAGAGTCGATGCCATTTGATTCGGCTAGACTATATGCATGTTTATAAATCAAACTGTCCAAACCAATTGATTGGTGCGAAAATCTTGAAAACTGAGTTGAACAACCCTTATAGTAAGGGGATTGTATGTTGTTGAAAACCCCAACACATGAGTATATTATTACTGTGGTGTTATGCATAACTTGGAGTATTGTAGACTGATCCTCTACAGTACTTGATTTGTTTTGGGTTATCAGTTTAATATTGGTAATTCTAGTAGATGTTCAATAGTTCTTAGTGACTACTCAGTATAAATTGTTATCCAGTCGGATACCTTGATAAGTCTTTGAATTCATATATATCTGTTGATCTATATTGAATTATTGTTCTTATTCCAATAATTGTTGATATTCATTATTCATGATATTATTCTGATACTCTGAACTATCCTAGAAATGACACTTCAATATTTCAAACCTTGTGATATTATATCCTACACCCTTGTTGTATATTACTTGCTAGGCAATTTGTGCTCATCCTTGCTTATTTAAAACCTTTCAGTTAAGAAAGAACACGGAGGTGTCTTTGGAACAGACAAGGGCAAGGGCAAGGCAACCGATTAGCTTGTCCCTTTTATGTTTAAGATTATTATGTTGTATTAAGATTATGTTTAAACTTAAGTAGGATTATGTAATAGGTCTTTATTCGATATTATTATATAATCTATTAAGTACTGTAAGTTGCGAGACTTGGGGGAATAATTATAATAAATCATTGTATATTATTTTAAATTAGATCTTTAGTTGTGAATGTTTAATTTTAGTTATTATGGTAATACTTTGAGCACGTGATGAACCGAATTCCGGTGACCAAGTGGAGTTCAAAATTTGGGGCCGTCACAAGTATCCGGATTGAATATGAGCTGTCTTCCAGGGTTATCTCTGAAAGACGAATCTGCCCACCTGCAATGTCAGTGACAGGTGTGCAGAAAATTTTGAGTTTCTAAAGATGCCCCTCTTTATCATATTCATGCAATATAATGGCATGGATAGGATAAAGAATCCTAGGCACTTGAAATACCACAAGGTAAACATGATGCTATGTGGAGAAACATGATGCAAGTGTATGATGCATATGTTTTGTTAGATTGCTCTCCATCATGGTGGGAAGATTACCGGCTCCCTGTTGCTTCTACCGGGGATGGCAATAAATAAGCAACCTGATGAACTGTCATGGACGTGCGATCCACAGCTAACAAGAATCTCTAGGATTGTTGACATTGGGGTTATCACCAAAGTCCTGAATCCTTGACACAGACTTTATTTCGAAGATGTGCCTCTCGTGTACAAGAGATCTGTGGGGATAAAGCTTTTGTCTGCTTGAAGATGTGTATAACATATTCCATCATCGATCCTCTCCGATGATGTTGATCCTTCCTGGTTTGTATCACCAGGACATATCAATGTTCTGTTGGATTTACTGCCAACAGCATGTGTTGTCAGGGCTGCCTGACCTTTGTTGACGTGTGAACCAACGGATGACCACACGTCTTAACCCCCGCCGGGGATATACTTGATCTTCGCTGACGTGTACATCAACGGATGAAATCCCTACTGGGGATAAATGCCAAAGCTGCTTGACCTTTGTTGATGTGTGTATCAACTGATGTAATCAGTCGATGGCTTCCGATGCGTCGTTGGGTTTACTTGCTAACGGCTGAACTGACGTCAAGGTTGCTTGAGAATTCGTGATGCCCCCGCCGGGGATGCGTACTGTAGAATGCGTGATGCCCCCACTGGGGATGCGTACTGTAGAATGCGTTATGCCCCCCGAGGATACTCGAAAGAATTTAGATGATGACCCTAATTTGGCGGCATTGGACCTGCGTAAGGTATTGCTGAGGGTAACTTATAACAGCTGAGATCATCGGCATAGTAAACCCTATGTTTAGGTGAATACCAATGAATGATATGAAAGCCACAGTCGGGCCCAAAAAAACCAGGATTTCAGGCTATTTCGCTTAATCGCGTAGCATTTTTATCTCTGATTTGGCCTTTTCAGCTTGTGAGAACTCCTTTGCAACTCGAACTGGACCAAGCCGGAGGGGTGGGACCCACGTAAGGGTGCCGTAGGTACACCTGCAGCAGTCGCAGGTGGACCTGCAGCCAGCCGTGGCTATTAATTGCCTGCATGTTATTTTCATAAGTCATTTTCAAGTTGCGCCGTGAAGGAAATCCGAGAGCTCTTCTTCAGATTTGCTGAGTTTGGGCGACTTTCTGTAAATTCTGTCACCGTACAAGTGTTCTACATTGTCCTGGTAACGTATGCATGTCTTCTTTTCTAGTTTTTATCCGTTGGAAAATGACTTATCATATGAAATGCATCTAAACACATAGTAGTGAATATGCATGCTCAAATGACTTGATAAAAAATATTCAACATAGTAAATGTTAGTATTAAACCATGCTGAACATAATGATGTGAAAAAATTTGACTTTTGAAATAGTCAAATTGGCACCTTTTTCTGCTATTTCTTATCTTATTTGAGGACAAATGAGCAAAGGTAAAAATGCAAAGTAATCCTAGTAATTAGGCTACCCTTATGGATTGATGACTTCGACATTTAAATGCATATAGTATGTATATGACTGTGGTCAGGTGTGCTACTGAATGGCCACCTAGTCATGCCTATGTGCATGTGGATAGTCCTATTTACAAAGGAAACTATGGCAAAATTTTCCAAAATGTAGGCATTGGGTAGTCATTCATTTTTAACTCTACTGTAGACGTATGTTAAAATAATGTATGCATGCATATAGTTATTAAATACATTTTGAAAAGCTCCAGGTTAGAAGATATCACACCCTTTCTGAGGTAATTTGGAGACTTGTTGTCCAGATATTATGGATCCGGATCAGCCGAGTAGTTATCGCAGGACCACTTCTGGCGTACGGAGGAGGGCTTCTAAAGTGCCTCGACCCTGTTCTGTTAGACAGCCTCGTCGTCTGGTGGAGGTGGTGATACGTCCAGTTTAGGTTGATGTACCGGACGTCGAGGACGAGGATGAGGATGTTCCAGTTGTGGACCCTGCTCCTGCTGCATATGTTCCCCGTAGGGACCTCTCGAGTATTCAGGTGGCAAACCCAGAGCTTCTGGGTGACTTGAGTCGACATCCCTCGATGTACTTGCACGTTAATGAGGTATCAAGTGAAATATTAATCTTCCTTCTTTCCTATTGATGAGGAGTAAAGGATTTTGATGTCGATCTGCATTTTATGTAGGTTCCCGACTTTACACAGCCTCGAGGGAACTGGTTCAGCATTCACTCCATGTACCAGGCTCTGTATCCTGACTATAGAGCGATTATGTATGATTGGGGATTTGGGCCGTTCTTTTCCATCATTCCCCGTCGCTGTCCTTGGGGTTACCTCAGGGCATTGTCTGAGCGCTGGTTTTACCAGACTCAGTCACTTCATTTGTTGGACTGTGAGGTGATGATGACGCCGATGGATTGGCGGTTTATCACAGGTATGGAGTTTAGAGGGGCACCAGTGCCTTGTACGACAGATATTACCCCGACTACCGTTAGATCTTTTTTAGTAGTTTCGGTAGAGGCGCTCAAGGGTAGAACTGTCCGTATGGGTCCTTTGAGCGTAGATGCTATGAATGGGCTGTTGAGTGAGCCCATACTAGCTGATGTCAGAGTCAGGGATTGCATTCTTTGACGATTGATCCTGATGATCATTAGGGGCTGCTTCATAGCAGATAACTCTTCTACGGTGTCATTCGCTTTGATCAGCGCAACGCGACATGTGGACCGTATTGGAGAGTATAATTGGGGTTTCTACACCTTTTTCTATTTCCTCAGGGGTATGTGTATGCGCTCGCAGGGCTTGGCCGAGGCTTGGTTAGAATTTTACCCATTTCTGCTGGTGAGTATTTCTCTTGTAATTTACCATGTGCAAGTTAAGAGTGTTAAATAAAATCAGATGTTTGTCTTTGTGTTGGCAGTTTTGGGCCTATGAAAGGCTTCTATGTTTACGTCCTGTGAGTGTATTAGGGTTGGATACCTATCCACGAGGACGACGATGACATCATTCCATACTGGCGAAGGTCCCTGTAGCTGAGGGTTTTACTCATTGTCGCCTATAACTGGAGTTATTGACAGCTAATGTCATCACATGGATTCCCTATTCTGGGGAGCACTTGGCCACTGGATTTGAGGATGGGTACCCGACTGGTGTCAAGTACGTGATTTCCACCCGTATAATTCCTCTCTTCACAGATGGAGGACCAACCTGTGTCACCTCCAAATCTGGTACTTCCATTTCCACAGGATTTGGTGTTCACGATACAAATATCATCTATCTATCTACCCATAATAATGCAAACCATGCAATTATAGAAATAAAATCTTCCCCTTAAGGGTTACAACATCTAAATAATAATACAATCCTAGGTTAAACTAACCTTAAACATCTGTGCGGAATTATAAATAAATAAATCTTAAACAACATCTTTAACTTAAGTCTTAAACAAATACATCATATAAAATAACAAGTCATATAAAATAACAAGTCTCCATCACTTGCTAACTTTGCCCTTGCCTTTACTAGTGGAAGGTTCATCAGTTCTTTCGTTCTTAACTGTAATATTATTATTTAGCAAGAGTGGGCACAAATGCCCACAAGTATAATAATGAAACAACAGTATAATAACATGCGAATAATCAAAGATATCTGAATAAAGCTCAACTTTTGAATCAAGAATAAATAACAAGAATCAAAAGAATTCTGAGGGTCATAAGACCTTGAACTATGTCCTAGGTTATCAAGGGTTATACTTGAAACCTTTAACAGTCATAAGACTATGGACCTTCTTCTCGTACTTAGGGGGATCAGCCCTTAGTACCATACTGTGCACAATATCTTAACGCTAAAGCGTAAATAATCCCCTATACAGGGTTGTTCATCTCAGTTTGACATTCGAGTCCGTACCAAATGAAGTTTGGTTTGGATAATTCATCAAGGGTTCTGAAATTTAGAACGCTCATCAACTATGGACTAGTTGAATCATAAATGTTTCACTAGTCTAATAAGGTTCAACAATAATGATATTCAATTTGAATAATAATCTCAAGAAGTATACAATAGAACAATTATTGTATAACTAAATCATACTTTAAAAAGATAATCAATCTTTAATATAACATTTGAACTTGAATAATAGTAACGATAATTTATTCAAGGTAAATAATAAGCTTGAACAATAATGACAAGTAGGGTTAGGGAACTTGCTCAAATTTAAGAGTTTAAGTTTAGGAAACTTGCCTCGTGCGTAGATTACACTTTAACTAAACTCGTTCTTTGAATTTAATCCTACATACCATTCACATACACAATACCAGTTAATTATAACTTAATTAATCATCATAAACCCATTCTCTTTGTCTACTTTGATTATTGACTAAACTTAATCAATTTACCACTTTGTCACATAATTTGTACTTCATGAATTATCAAGCTAATTATGTATTTAATAATTTAATTCACATGTAATTATGTTATTTACATGTTAAATATTTATTTTAACATCACATTATACCTCTAACATATTTACATGTTCATTACATTAAGTTACTAACACATTGCTAGACTTAACATAAAAAAAATAACAAATTTTGAATTTTCTGGAGAGTGGCGCTGCGGCGCCACTGTTATACTTGATCTTCGCGCTGCGGCGCGATGGCGCTGCAGTCGGACACATGGCACTACGGCGCTGTGGCGCTGCGGCTGGAATCTTGGCGCGGTGGCGCTGCGGCGCGGATGTTTAGGCGTGAGTCTGGCGCCGCGGCGCGGCGAACCAGAAACTGTTCTGCAATTCGCAAAAATTGCAGAACACAGCCAAAAACTCCAATTTAATTTATTACTACACGAATTTAGACATACCCACATGTTATAATTTATGTATAATCATAATACAACATTTATAAAGTGATTTTAATCCATTAAAATATATAATCACATAATTAAAACATAAAATTTTCCTTTGTTCTTGATGTTCTTGAAGTTTTTTTTTTAACATAAATTCCTATAATTCAACGCCACGGATTCGTTATAAAGCCAAATCCGTTCATTTAAAGTTTGGTCTCTTTATATTAACATGCACAATAATATACGGGTGTAAAATCTACGAAAATATTTATGTTTGACATACTAAAATCACGTATAAGGTCATAAGGCCAAAAATCCAAACTTTGTATATTTTTAAAATAGCAAGTCATCAGATTACGAAACTTAGGATATGGAATCATCATCAGATTACGAAACTTAGGATATGGAATCATGCAATATATATATATATATATATAAACATGTTATGCCACTTGAATTATTACACATATCATGATCATAACACCAATTCTCAATTCACAGAGATTTTACAAAAGCTTTGAAAGCCATTTTTATAAAAACTTGAATACGTGAAATTTAGAATTTGGGAAGGAGGAGATTACCCTGTAGAGTATAAAGCGTAGATTTAGAATTCCTCACTCTCAAATCTCCTTCACAACTCACAATTTCTCTCTGACAATTCCCTATGTGAACTCTAAGAAATATGCTCTGCTTGTTTTCTAGACTTAGGAACAATAAGAAATAAAAAGAAGACGTCGTATTCAATTGAACTGACGCTTTGAACTGTCGCGTTAAGGTCAGTTACCCATCATGAGTAACTGCTCTCAACTCCCTCTAAGGCCATGTTTGGCTAGCAAGAGTAGATTATAAAACTATTTAATTTAATAAAGCTTTATCATATAGTTTAATTCATGTCACACCCAATTCAAATATCTTATTTAAATTAATTAAATAACATATAATAATCTATCATAAATTCACATAATCATAAAATAAATTTTCTCATTAATTAATAATGTCAAATTATTAAATCTCTAATTAATTATTGCATTAATTAAAATAACATGGCTTATTAAATATTTCTTTTAATACAATAAGCTCACATAATCACATACTTCGAATAATAAAATTCTCCACATTAATTTAATAAATATAACGCATATAATTAAATTAATCTACCACAATTGCATCAAATAATTATTTAATCCAATAATTAAATCATCGAAAAATATTTATTTAATTCAATAAATATTAAAATAAATTACAAAATTCTCGTTCGTCACATCTTTCCCCCCTTAAAAGGATTCTGTCCCCAGAATCACGACTCAATAAATTCGACCCGTTATATTCTCCCCCCTACAAAGATTCTGTCCCCAGAATCGCTTACAAATAACTAATTAAATAAATTAGGGTAATTCTTCATCATATACTCTTCGAGTTCCCACGTAGCTTCTTCAGCGTTGTGGTTCCTCCAAATTACCTTAACAGAGGGTATAACTTTATTTCTCAGAACTTGTTCTTTTCGGTCGACGATTTGGACAGGAATTTCTTCGTAAGATAAGTCTTTCTCAAAATGCAGGGGTTCGTATTCAATTACATGCTTGTAATCAAGCTTGTAGGGTCGTAACACAGAAACATGAAAGGCGTTATGGATATTCTCGAGTGCTGGAGGTAAGGCTACCTCATACGTAACTTCTCCGATTCTTCTCAATACTTCAAAGGGTCCAATGAATCTTGGGCTCAATTTCTCTTTCTTTCTAAATCTGATCTTTCCTTTCCAGGGAGAGACCTTCAAGAAGACATAACTACCTGATTCAAATTCGATATTTTTACGATGTGGATCAGCGTATTTCTTCTATCGATCTTGAGCAGCTACCAGTCGTGCTCGGATCACTTTGACTATTTCTGCCTTCTGCTGTACCAATTCTGGCCCTAGCAATTGTCTCTCACCAACTTCATCCCAGTAAAGCGGAGTTCTGCACTTTCTGCCGTATAAAGCTTCATAAGGTGGCATGCCAATACTAGCGTGGTAACTGTTGTTGTAGCCGAACTCTACTAATGGTAGGTGATCATCCCAATTTCCTTTAAAGTCTATCACACAGGCTCTTAGCATAGCTTCTAACGTCTGAATCGTTCTCTCGCTTTGTCCGTCTGTTTGAGGGTGGTATGCTGTACTCATTCGCAATTGCGTACCCATGCATTCTTGAAGACGTTTCCAGAAATTTGATGTGAAGCACGGATACCTATCTGAAACAATTGATACCGGAACTCCGTGCCTTGAAACAATCTCTTTTACGTATAGTCTGGCCAACTGATCTAAGTTGAATCTTATTTTGATTGGAAGGAAGTGTGCAAATTTCGTCAGTCGGTCAACGATGACCCATACTGCGTCGTAGCCTTTCTGAGTCGTCGGAAGGCCAACCACGAAGTCCATTGTAATATGTTCCCATTTCCATTCTGGGATTTCCAATGGTTGAAGTAATCCACTTAGTCTCTGATGTTCTGCTTTTACTTTCTGACAGGTCAGACACTTGGCAACACATTCTGCAACATCACGTTTCAAATTCGGCCACCAAAAATGTTGTCAAAGATCTTGGTACATTTTGGTACTATTAGGGTGAATCGAATATCGTGAACTATGAGCCTCGCTTAAAATATCTTCCTTAATCTCTTGTACTAGCGGTACCCAAATTCTACTCTCAAATCTTAGTATTCCTTCCTTATCCATCTTAAATCTCGGTTCGGTACCTTCGGATATCTTCTTTGCCACCTTTTTGCATTCATCATCTTGAAGCTGAGCCTCCTTCACTTTATCTAGTAGAGTTGTACCAGATTGCATATGAAATAGCTTCTCATCAATCTCCATTGGATACTTCACTTCCAATTCCAGTTTCTCCATTTCCACAATTAGCTCTTCCTGAGCAGTTAACATCATCAATTTCTCACGACCCTTTCTACTTAAGGCATCGGCAACCACATTCGCCTTACCCGGATGGTATAAAATCTCACAGTCGTAATCCTTGATTAATTTCAACCATCTTCTCTGGCGCATATTTAAGTCATTCTGTGTGAAAATATATTTCAGACTCTTGTGGTCCGTATATATTTCACACTTCTCCCCGTAGAGATAGTACCTCCAAATTTTCAAAGCAAATACAACTGCAACTAACTCCAAATCATAGGTCGGATACCCCTTCTCGTAATCCTTCAATTGTCATGATGCATACACAATGACTTTACCATTTTGTATCAGCACACAACCAAGTCCTTTATGCGACGCATCACTAAAAATAATAAAATTACCTGTATCATCCAGAAGAGATAACACAGGTGCCGTACTCAACCTCTTCTTTAATTCTTGAAAGCTCTCCTCACACTTCTCCGTCCAAACAAATTTCACAACTTTTCGAGTTAAATTCGTTAACGGAGTTGCGATCTTGGAAAATTCTTGAATGAATCTTCTATAATTTCCCGCCAATCCAAGAAAACTTCTAACTTCTGACGGCGTTCTCGGCTGATCCCAGTTAATCACGGCTTCGACCTTAGATGGATCTACCGAAATTCCGTTTTTATCGATCACGTGACTAAGAAATTATACTCGCTCGATCCAGAATTCGCATTTCAAAAATTTAGCGTACAACTTCTCCCTTCTCAATACTTCCAACGTTAACCTCAAATGTTCTTCGTGTTCTTCTTTGGTTTTGGAATATACCAGAATGTCGTCTATAAATACCACCACGAATTTGTCCAAAAATGGCTTGAACACACCATTCATTAGTCCCATAAATGCTGCAGGAGCATTCGTTAGACCAAACGACATTACTAAAAATTCATAGTGACCGTATCGCGTTCTGAACGCGGTCTTCGGTACATCCTCTGGCCTCACCTTCAGTTGGTGATACCCACTCCTCAAGTCTATCTTGAAAAAGTATCTTGCTCCCTTTAATTGATCAAACAAATCGTCGATTCTTGGTAATGTATATCTATTCTTAATCGTGACCTTGTTCAGTTCTCTGTAGTCAATGCAGAGCCGTATCGATCCGTCCTTCTTTTTCACAAACAACACCGGCGCTCCCCACGGCGATACGCTCGGTTAAATATACTTTTTTTCCAATAATTCTTGTAGTTGGACCATCAGTTCTTTCATCTCTACTGGTGCCATTCGGTATGGTGCCTTCGATATTGGAGCGGTTCCGGGCGCCAAATCGATCACGAAATCTACCTCTCTATCTGGTGGAAGTCCTGGCAAATCGTCGAGAAATACATCGACGAAGTCCCTCACAATCGGTATCTCTTCTACCTTCGGATTCTCTTTTCGACTGTCGACTAGTAAGCTAGATATCCTACACAGTCTTGTCTTAACAACCTCCTGGCCTGCATCATCGTCAGACAACTCGCTTGTCTAGGCGACTTGCTACCATAAAACACAACCTTTGACGGAGTCATAAGGTTAATACACTTCTTCTGGCAGTCAATTACAGCCCTATAATTGGATAACCAATCCATACCCAAAATAATGTCAAATTCCCCAAGCTGAATAGGGATAAGATCTACGTTCATGATATTACCCTTAATATCCACCCTACAGTTCTGAAACACGTACTTAACAGGAATTATCTCTCTATTCGCAATTTCTATATTCATGGGATATTCCAACTCATCCATAAGCAAATCTAAACTATTAGCAAAGTCTTCGGATATAAAGGAACAAGTAGCACCCGAATCAAATAAAACATAAGCATTAATTTCATTGATCGGAATGATACCTGACACCACATCACGAGACTGGATTGCGTCCTGCACTGTCATATTGAAAGTTCTGGCGGTCGGTCGGTTTATTGCGGTTGGTCCGGTGATGGTTAAGGTATTTCCACTGCTATTTCCACGGTTACCTCCTTGCACTGCTCCTCCTGAACCCTTCTTGGGGCAGTCTCTTACTAGATGATCTTTAGAACCACAGTTAAAACAAGCACCCTTCTTTGGGTTTGGACAGTTTGGTGCTATGTGGCCTTCCTGACCACAATTGTAGCACACTCGCTTCCCTTTCATGCAAACTCCCAGATGAGCTTTTTCGCAGTTTGAGCACGCTTCAATTTTCTTCTTCTGCCCTCCTTGTTGACTTCCAGCTGATGAGTTATCCGTCCACTTTCTCTTCTGATTATGACTACCCCCAGTGTTACTCTCACCAGTCTTGTTATTTCCTTCACCTTCACTCTTCTTCTTCTTCTGCTCTTGATTGTACTTGGTCATCGCATCGCTCCCACCTTCAGCGAGGATGGCCTTTTCCAGTACTCCGGTAAATGTGTTTATCTGAAATATTGACACCTTACTGTAAACCCAAGGCTTTAGTTCTTGTTCAAATCTTCTGGCCTTTCTTTCGTCAGTGTGTACTTGGTACGGGGCAAAACCTTGCCAACTCATCGAATTTAGCCGCGTAATCAGGTACGCTCATGTTTCCCTGCTTCAGTTCCAGAAATTGAATCTCCATCTGATTCTGCGAACTAGTTGGGAAGTACATTTCAAAAAACATTTCTTTAAATCTCTCCCACGTAATTACACCTTCATCTCCTCACACTTTGTTTGCTTGCCACCAGTAGCTAGCCTCAGACTTCAGCATAAACGTTGTGAAAGCGGTCTTCTGGTCTTCTCTAACCCTAGCAACATCGAATACTTTCTCCATTTCCATGACCCACGTTTGAGCCTCAATTGGGTTCCTGGAACCTTTGAACTCTGGCGGTCCCACCGCCTTGAAGTCTTTAAACGTTGTGTTTGGTGGAGCTTGAGGTTGATTGTTCATTGCTCCCGTCAGTAAGTTCACCAACTGCTGAACAGGATTAGCGTTGGCGTTATTGTTATTATTGGTTGACTCTTCCTTAGCCGGTTGATGCTGTTGTCTTCTCCTTGGCGGCATATTTCTGATAAACTAAACGCTTATTAGAACTTTATTTATTTCTCTAAATAGTTAAGGCATTACTCAACAATTTAACACGTCATCTCAAACAACTTAATATATTTAATTCAACTCAAAGTTTTAACATCAAACTATAGCATAACTGCTATTTACATCAACTATCCTGGAATAAAGAATCCACAGGATTTAAAATATTAACATATTCCTTCGTTCATAAACACATCGGAATTTATATATAAAAACTAATTAAGTCTTTCACATAATTAAACGGATTCTAATCATGTCTATCAAGGTGCTGAATAGCCTTGCCACGCTCCTCATCCATGATACGAGACATCGTCCTGCGATCCAGCATATACGACGGAAGTCCTTCGAACTGGATGGGGTATCTCAAAACTCGTTCCTGAGCCTCATCCATTGCATGATTAAGTGTGGATTATGTCTCTTCAAGCTTTGCCTTCTTTGCACGACTATCATCTTCTGCACGATCAGCTCGACATGATTCTCTTACCCATCCTTCCTCTGCTATTTTCAGTCTTTCGAAGATTTCTTTCAGTTCCTTCTTCAGCTTCTCTATCTCCTCGGTCTTATCTTTGGTTTGACCCTTCTCATGGACCAAATCCCATTCTACATTTCCCAATCGTGAGTGAAGAGTCGAAATCTCCCTCTCCTTCTCCTCTAAAGTAGACTGCTGAATAGTCGCTCGCTCAGTCAATTCCTGAACCTCATCTTGTAATTCCACGTTACGGTCGTATAACGTGTCATACATCTCCGCATCAACGGTGTACCGTGGTAACTCCTCTTCTTCCTCTTCCTCATCAAACTCCTCCTCAGGATCCTCCTCAGGATCAGTCTCGGGTTCATGCTCCTGACCAACAACGGTGATCAATAGAGATGATTCCCTCTGAACTAACTGTTCCCTAACAACATGTATGTCTCGGGGCTCCTCCTCTGTAGGTACTATAGGTAATCGGGGTTCTTCCCCCCCAGCTTGACTAGCTTCTCCAACATTCGTCATCCTGACAACAAAATTTTAAGTTTTAGTTACTAAGTCGTACTAACGAGCACATAAATTAACACATAAACACATAATGTATTTTATTATCTTCAATGAATTACCAAAAATTCATTTCTTAAAACTCGATAAGAGTTTTCCTTTACTATCTTCTTTCTATAAGGTTACTACCTAAGGTTGTTCCCCCACCTAAGGTTCATAACCTACATCTTTGATACCAACATGTGACACCTCTAAATCTGGTACTTCCATTTCCACAGGATTTGGTGTTCACGATACAAATATCATCTATCTATCTACCCATAATAATGCAAACCATGCAATAATAGAAATAAAATCTTCCCCTTAAGGGTTACAACATCTAAATAATAATACAATCCCAGGTTAAACTAACCTTAAACATCTGTGTAGAATTATAAATAAATAAGTCTTAAACAACATCTTTAACTTAAGTCTTAAACAAATACATCATATAAAATAACAAGTCATATAAAATAACAAGTCTCCATCACTTGCTAACTTTGCCCTTGCCTTTACTAGTGGAAGGTTCATCAGTTCTTTCGTTCTTAACTGCAATGTTATTATTTAGCAAGAGTGAGCACAAATGCCCACAAGTATAATAATGAAACAACAGTATAATAACATGCGAATAATCAAAAATATCTGAATAAAGCTCAACTTTTGAATCAAGAATAAATAACAAGAATCAAAAGAATTCTGAGGGTCATAAGACCTTGAACTATGTCCTAGGTTATCAAGGGTTATACTTGAAACCTTTAACAGTCATAAGACTATGGACCTTCTTCTCGTACTTAGGGGGATCAACCCTTAGTACCATACTGTGCACAATATCTTAACGCTAAAGCGTAAATAATCCCCTATACAGGGTTGTTCATCTCAGTTTGACATTCGAGTCCGTACCAAATGAAGTTTGGTTTGGATAATTCATCAAGGGTTCTGAAATTTAGAACGCTCATCAACTATGGACTAGTTGAATCATAAAGGTTTCACTAGTCTAATAAGGTTCAACAATAATGATATTCAATTTGAATAATAATCTCAAGAAGTATACAATAGAACAATTATTGTATAACTAAATCATACTTTAAAAAGATAATCAATCTTTAATATAACATTTGAACTTGAATAATAGTAACGATAATTTATTCAAGGTAAATAATAAGCTTGAACAATAATGACAAGTAGGGTTAGGGAACTTGCTCAAATTTAAGAGTTTAAGTTTAGGAAACTTGCCTCGTGCGTAGATTACACTTTAACTAAACTCGTTCTTTGAATTTAATCCTACATACCATTCACATACACAATACCAGTTAATTATAACTTAATTAATCATCATAAACCCATTCTCTTTGTCTACTTTGATTATTGACTAAACTTAATCAATTTACCACTTTGTCACATAATTTGTACTTCATGAATTATCAAGCTAATTATGTATTTAATAATTTAATTCACATGTAATTATGTTATTTACATGTTAAATATTTATTTTAACATCACATTATACCTCTAACATATTTACATGTTCATTACATTAAGTTACTAACATATTGCTAGACTTAACATAAAAAAAATAACAAATTCTGAATTTTCTGGAGAGTGGCGCTGCGGCGCCACTGTTATACTTGATCTTCGCGCTGCGGCGCTGCAGCCGGACACATGGCACTACGGCGCTGTGGCGCTGCGGCTGGAATCTTGGCGCGGTGGCGCTGCGACCCGGATGTTTAGGCGTGAGTCTGGCGCCGTGCTGCGGCGAACCAGAAACTGTTCTGCAATTCGCGAAAATTGCAGAACACAGCCAAAAACTCCAATTTAATTTATTACTACACGAATTTAGACATACCCACATCTTATAGTTCATGTATAATCATAATACAACATCTATAAATTGATTTTAACCCATTAAAACATATAATCACAGAATTAAAACATAAAATTTTTCTTTGTTCTTGATGTTCTTGAAGTTTTTTTTTAACATAAATTCCTATAATTCAACGCCACAGATTCGTTATAAAGCCAAATCCGTTCATTTAAAGTTTGGTCTCTTCATATTAACATGCACAATAATATACGGGTGTAAAATCTACAAAAATATTTATGTTTGACATACTAAAATCACGTATAAGGCCATAAGGCCAAAAACCCAAACTTTCTATATTTTTGAAATAGCAAGTCATCAGATTACGAAACTTAGGATATGGAATCATTCAATATATATATATATATATATATATATATATATATATATAAACATGTTATGCCACTTGAATTATTACACATATCATGATCATAACACCAATTCCCAATTCACAGAGATTTTACAAAAGCTTTGAAATCCATTTTTATAAAAACTTGAATACGTGAAATTTAGAATTTGGGAAGGAGGAGATTACCCTATAGAGTATAAAGCGTAGATTTAGAATTCCTCACTCTCAAATCTCCTTCACAACTCACAATTTCTCTCTGACAATTCCCTCTGTGAACTCTAAGAAATATGCTCTGCTTGTTTTCTAGACTTAGGAACAATAAGAAATAAAAAGAAGACGTCGTATTCAATTGAACTGACGCTTTGAACTGTCGCGTTAAGGTCAGTTACCCATCATGAGTAACTGCTCTCAACTCCCTCTAAGACCATGTTTGGCTAGCAAGAGTAGATTATAAAACTATTTAATTTAATAAAGTTTTATCATATAGTTTAATTCATGTCACACCCAATTCAAATATCTTATTTAAATTAATTAAATAACATATAATAATCTATCATAAATTCACATAATCATAAAATAAATTTTCTCATTAATTAATAATGTCAAATTATTAAATCTCTAATTAATTATTGCATTAATTAAAATAACATGGCTTATTAAATATTTCTTTTAATACAATAAGCTCACATAATCATATACTTCGAATAATAAAATTCTCCACATTAATTTAATAAATGTAACACATATAATTAAATTAATCTACCACAATTGCATCAAATAATTATTTAATCCAATAATTAAATCATCGAAAAATATTTATTTAATTCAATAAATATTAAAATAAATTACAAAATTCTCGTTCGTCATATGAGAGCTCTATTTAGGAGAGTGTGCTATTAGGAGCATCACAATAGAGATTCGTGTGCCGAACTTGCGTCCTGCCATGCTTTATTGGCCTATTTCATAGTCACCCGTCATTCATATCCCATTGTTGGGTGTTGACAGTTTTGCATTATCAGAGGGTCCCTGTACTCAGGAGATATTCCATCATTAGTGGATCCCTCGTACCATTGGAGCCCAGACCCGTGCCACTCAGTTCATGGGGGATATGGTTCCAGGATTCATGATGATAATGGATTGGCTAGCCTGTGTCCGAGATCCGACTCATGTGACACCGATTGACAGCTTGACCCAGCGATTGGTCTGGACACATTTCTTTATTCGGCATTTGGACAGAGATCTGGAATATTTGATCCTTCCAGCGCAGGAGTTGGCCCCTCAGATGACCCATTTGGCTTTGCCGGTGAGATCCTCCTTTGTATAGGCATGATATCCCTATTGATAGAGATCCAGTAACTCAGGAGGAGTTACATCAGGTGGACAGGATTGATTATATAGATATTGACACCATTGTCTTCTTCTGATGTGTATTCTCGTTATCTCTTTTGATAGGCCTCTTGTTAGATATTGGGTGGTTGTGCCTCATTCTCGCTATATCTTTTGATAGTCCTCTATTAGTAGTAGGGAGTCTATGCCCCATTTCCCTATATTTTTAGCTGTACAGAGATGATGTATATAGATGATGTATTTTGGAATATATGTACTATCTTCTATTCCCTGCATCATATTGCCATCTATTATCTGTTATGCATATATCATGTTATGCATCTGTATGTATGTCCAGAGATATTCAGCATTGACCCTTGGATGGTATTATGATACGGCCCACACATATGTCTTCTTCGACAGTTAGCCGTATAGATCACACCCCACCATTATTGGTGGCATCCCGTCTACGATCCTGATCTGATAGTATGTCACCCCCAGATAGGGTGACCGTAGATCAGCTGTTGCAGCACACCATGACCCTTTTGATGTTTCAGGTTCTCGCAGGATTTGTGGAGGGCATTCTGGAACACTGGGTACCAGAGAGGCAGGTTTTTCGGCTTGGGACGCAAGAGTTGACTCCGACTCTGAAGGAGTATGCACGTTTGACAATGCTTCCACTTGACAGACCTTGTGTGCATATGGCCATTGGTGACATGAGCCGACAGTTTATGACTCTTACTCGGCTGAGGCGAAGTGTAGGATGAGATCACATCCGCCCACATGATATCCCAGCGTTTTATGATTGACAGATTTGGCTATGAGGACAGCTATGTTTAGTATTCTGGGAATTTCACAATACCAGATGATCAATGGTGTTTGGCTAGAGTAGATATATTGCTGATGTGTGTATTATCATACGTGTACATGCCACGATACATGGATGAGTTGGACATCGGCGTCATCATGGCAGTGAGAGCTCTCAGGGAGGGTCGTACCATTATTTCGATGATTATGGCAGAGACACTGAGGTCGGCCACGTTCTGTAGCACTTACCCTACAAGGGTATTCACAGGTAGTTCGGTCATGCTATACGTGTGGTTTATGTCACACTTAAGACCGATTAGTACTTTCCTCCGACACAGGTACTATTTTACCCATGAGATAGCTATGTCGTATTCTTTCCAGCCTACGGAGTGTACAGATCCTGCATCTTGGTCCATTTTCCTAACTGAGATCGGAGATCCGTTTGCTATCTTGCCATGTATAGGGCTCAGTTCATACTACAGTTTCATTACTCATGCTCCGGGCATGGATTATCTCCCTCTGGCTGGTATGAGGGGTATAACTACTTACCACCCACTGGCTGTGATGTCACAGTTTGATCAGTTCCAGGATTTCCATCCTTTTAATGGGGAGTTAGGTCAGCGCTTAGCTTCTCGCCACTTATCAACAGAAGACCGATCCCGAGTGTATGCTTGTTGGGATCAGCGTGAGATAGCTGCCTTTTTTGTTAGCCATCCAGATTGTTCGCCAGAGTATTCTGCGTGGATGGAGGCAGATACTTCATCGGCTGCGGCAGTATCCACAATACCGAGTAGTGATTCAGATGATGGAGAGCCCATGGAGGACGTTGATTCCCACATCGAGGAGGAGCCACTTACTGGGTTGCCAGCATCTCCTTTAGATTCTCCCAGTACAAGCACTGTTGTGATCCAGCATTCAACACAGTATTTTGAGCAGAGTCTTCATCTGATGACCTTTGAGAGAGATCAGGCTAGATCCTTGATGTTGACAGCTCTTGATGGGAGAGACACAGCTCTGTTAGAAAGAGACGAGACATTAGCTCGTAGAGATGTCGCTATTGTTGAGCGGGATAAGGTCATATTATACAGAGATACAGTGATCGTTCAGCGGGATACTGCCCTATCTGATAGGGATGTAGCTGTTATAGATAATACTACAGTGAGATCCTTGACCACTGGTATGCTTGCCTAGATGAGTGCATATATTGATGAGCATCGCGTCACCATGCAGATGGCCTCAGATTTGTTGGCTCGTGTGGATATCCTTGTACAGGAGACCACAGCGTTATCCTTCTTCGGATAGAGATGCTATGTTAGATCTGTTAGCCCGCATGCATACCGATCTGTAGATAGCCTTGTATTTTCCTGCACAGACTAGCTTAGCCATTTTATCATGCACAGTTTATATTGTGTATATAAAACAGTATTATATATAGCACGAAAATATATTTTTGATCACTTCCCTTTTAGATATGCCTGAATATTTGCTTCATATTTGCCTGCGTCTTCAAGGCTTGTGATCTTGATGTATTCTGAATTCCTCCTTGATGGATGGACATTAAGTTATCTCTGGACAATTCAAAATTGATCATTGATCTGTGTGTATCCCTACCATTTTTGGTGTTTTGGGACTGATTTCTGTACGAAAATGTGGAGAAGAGTGTGGCTTTCCTCTCTGAGATTGACCGCACCACAAATGGTTGCCAGTACTCCTATTTAGGAGGAGCCTAGATAATTTCATCTCTTATAGACTGGTATTGCTCTTTAAGGTACAACCATAGCTTAGATGGTCGCTGAGTCTCTCATTTATATGGGGAGGTCAGGTAATTCCATCCATTTGGTTTGAAGCTAATGAAATGTAGGGGATTAAAGTTTGATCCCAGTACCGTTGACAAGTGTTTGTGTTTTGGTAGACCGAACCATAAATGGCTGCCTACGTACTCCTATTGAAGAAGAGATCAGGTCTGCGTAGTTCGAACCTGGTGTAAGAGGTTCAACTCTGTTTGTGGCAGAAAGGGGTGTAAGAATGTTTTTGTTATTTTTTTTTGTAATGAGAAGGGTGTAGAAATGTTTTTGTTGTTTTTGTTTTATTGTGAGAAGGGTGTAGAAGTATTTTTGTTTTTGTATTTTTTTATTGCGTCCAGGCCATATAAAATATGGTTGCCTACGTACTCGCGTGTATCAAGGAGATCAGGTCGACGTAGTTCACCCCTCGGGACGATTTGTAGCCGACGTAAAGTTTGATCCTATGTGGAGGACAAACTACGAGGGAAGAAATTTTAATCCTAAGTTTAGGATAAATTGCAGGTGTGAAAAGTTTGATCCCATGTTTGGGGAAAAACTGCGAGTGTGAAAGGTTCAATCCCTAGTGGGATAACCGAAGTTGAGTACGGGTTAAAACCAAGTGGAGAGGAAAGGATCTGGCGATCTGAAAACCAGGCTGTTGGCTTGAAATGTGTATTTCCCTGAGGGGCGCATTGCTGAAAAAGAGTTATATGTAGTGAAGGGTTAAAGAATCGGAATGACTGGTGATCTGATGATCCAACACCAGGATGTTTGCTTGATGGTAACTTCAGACATAGTACCGTTTCACGGTGTCCGAGTTGATGAGTTACGAAAATTCATCGCCGTCCATTTCGTGCAATCTGAGAGCACCTCCTATCAATACCTCCTTGACAATAAACGAGCCTTCCTAGTTAGGGGCGAATTTTCCCTTAGACTGATCTTGGTTGTCAATGATTTTCTTCAAAACCAAGTCGTGCTGTTTAAGCTGCCGTAGCCGGACTTTTCTGTTGTAGAATCTGGCGATCCTTTGTTGATATAACTGACCATGGAAGATAGCCGCTGTGACACCCCCAAATCTGGGTACTTCATTTCCACCGAATTTGGTGTTCACTATCCAAAACATTACATCTAACTACCCATAATCAAAGGATAAAGACATTAAATAATTTAAACAATAATCTCTCCCATTAAAGGGTTACATCATCTTAACATAATCCCAGGTAATCTAACCTTAAATTTATTACATCAGTTAGCAGAAAACATTAAAAATAAAACAAGTCTTATAACTTCAAGCATTTAAATAAACTTTAACTAATTCTTCAACACTTGGACATCTTGCCCTTTCCCTTGCTAGTAGATGGCTCATCGCTTTTTTTGACTTTAGCTGCATTGTTAATTGTAAGAGTTAGCAAACAATTACTCACTGATATAAAGAATAGCAATAATAATCATATGAGAATGAACAACGAATGTTGTACAGTAATGAACTTGTTCTACGATTAGAAACAGAAAATAAGTTCGAACTTTAATATCTGAGGGTCTTAAGACCACGAACTATGTCCACGGTATTTAGGTATTATTACCTCAACCTTAACAGTCATTTAGACTATACAGACTCTTCTTAACGTACTTAGGGGGATCAGCCCTTTGTACCATGTATTGTGCACAAACATTTAAACGTTACACGTACAAAATCCCCTATGTTAGGGTTGTTCGTCTCAGTTTGAATTTAGAATTTCCGCACTAAAGAAAGTTTAGTTTAGAACTAGCTTATCAGTGTTTCCTGAATTTTAGAACACTTATTCAATTTCCATCAATAAAGGTTTAATACAAGAATGTATAACTGAACAAGGCTATTAAAGTCAAAGATCGAATATTAACAATATATAACTGAATAAACATGATACACATGCAAAGTACTATGTTCAAAAGAGTTAGATCAATCTCATTTGAATCGACGTATTAGAACAATGTATGCTTTGTATAATAATTAGAAAAGTGAAATTTGCTCGATGTAATGAATTAGATTACAAGAGCTTAATCAATCGTATATAAGAATAGAATCAATAATATTGCTCGATAGAATTTAAGAACTTGCATTCATTAATAAAAGAATGAAGTTAGAAAGCTTGCTCAATGTAAGAGTTAAGGTTTAGAAACTTGCACAATTATGAAAATAGAATTAGAGAACTTGCCTTGTTTGTAAGCTACACAAGTGTAAAATAATCTCCAATTACCCTACATACATCATTCAAATCGCAACAACAATTAGCTGTATGAATATTAGCTTTAGGGCTTCATTTAGGTCATAACCCAACCTAGCACCTAACCATGTAGATTAACATACTTAACGAATCAGAAATCACATTACAAGCCAACATAACCTAGTCGTTCATCTCTAACTTTTGAAAACATCTCTTTTAGTTTCATTATATAACTCAATTAACAATCACTTAAAAATCTTTTCCACTTTGTATCACAACACATGACAATCTGTTTTAGTAGTTTATGTTATGCCTCAACATCAATAACATGCATGCTAAACTAATATAAGCCCATTACGCATGACTTGCAAATAAGCAGACTTCATTATCACAGCTCAGGGTATGGCGCAGCTGCGCCATACTTAAGCCTAGGACCGACTCAGCTACGCCGGCGCAGCTGTGCCATTTTTGGCCTTGGCACCGGCGCAGCTGCGCCGGTGCACAAACAGACGCAGAAACGGCTGATGAACAGTAGCCGACTTTAGCCCAACAAGCCCGAATTTCATCCACAAAACAGTGAAATTAACACAATTGGTACAAACTATTACAAACATGTTTGCTAACATTTACAACCAATTAGAACAATTTAACATCGACTAAAACTAGTTTAATTTCTCAAAATTCATATTTTTATACTAAAACTCCATTTTTTAGTTTCTTCACAAAATTGAACATTGTGACTTCGATTCTTGTCCGAACTACTTCGTTCAAATGACGTTATGAGCATTTCTTAATGAACTAGCATAATCTAACATCAATTTGCAGAATATATCACATATAAGGCATAACATTTTGTACTTACTAAAGCCAAATTATATGAACATAAACACTATGATTTTTCCTTTACCCAATTTACACGAATTTGATAACTGATATACAATCACAAATGATGACCAACTAATTTCTCAAGAGTATACATATATATATAATCAACAACATCTTGTACAACAATTCCACAAAACCAACTTCAGAAAATACAAAATTACAAGATCGAAAAGTAGAATTGAAGTAAGTTATACCTTCACTTTGATTGTATGCTACCAAAGGATGGTGACTAGGTTTAACAATTTTCCTTCATCCTCTTGCCAATCACCAAGAACTCAGTGTTTTTCTCTCTTCTCTCTCAAACCTTCTCTGCTATCTAGTTAGCTTTAGGCATAGAAATAGAATGCGCATAATAAACTAGCCACCCCATGTACTCATCCGTTAGAAAAAACAACAGCCGTCACTTGGAAAAAGCCAAAGGCCACAAGGCCAAGTTTGGCTAACCAAAATTCCCCCACACTAAATTATTGTTATATTATTCATATTATATAGTTACTTTGTCACACCACTAAATTAATTTAATTAATTCAGATAACTTATAATAATAAAAAAAACCTTATTATCATTATACTTATAATTAATAAATAATTATATATCTAATTTAATTAATAAATTAGAAACATCACTTTATTTAATTTATTTATTTCCTTAAATTAAATCTATTAGATAAAATTATCATCATTATTCAATTTAATAATTATTAATCAATTTAGTTACTAAATTAATTCACCACAACTCATCAATTCTTTATTTTCCTAAATAAATAAATTATTTAAAATATTTATTTAATTCAATAAATATTTAAATCAAATTACAAATTTCTCAATCGTTACAGTCGCGGTTCGCCTTTCGTCTATTAGAGACAATTGGTGATACCTATCTTGTACCCATCGGTCTTCATCCAGCTGAACGTCTATCAACACTCTGAGGGATTCCATTTCCACTTCTATGGGGAGCACTGCTTCCATCCCATAGGTTAATGAGTAGGGAGTTGCCCCAGTGGAAGTGCGCATTGACGTTCTGTAGGCTAACAGAGTAAGAGGCAATAGGTCAGGTCATCCTTTGTAGTTGGCGGACATCTTTTGCATGATCTTCTTGATGTTTTTGTTAGCCGCTTCAACAGCACCATTCATCTTTGGACGGTAGATGACGGAGTTAAGATGTTTGATGTAAAATTTGCTGCATAACTCCTCCATTATTTTGTTGTTAAGGTTCTTAGCATTGTTTGATACAATTACCTCTGGTTGTCTATATTGACAGATGACATTGTTTCTGATTAAAGCAATGATGACTTCTTTGGTAACCCTGGGGAAGGAGGTTGCTTCTACCCACTTGGTAAAGTAATCGATCATAGTGAAGATAAATCGATGTCCATTACTGGCTTTGGGCTCGATGGGCCCGATCACATCCATTCCCCACATTGAGAAGGGCCAGGGCGAACTCATATTGTGGAGCTCCCTTGGAGGGGCGTGGATAGCACTCCTATGAATTTGGCATTGATAACATCTCCCGACGTGGTCATTGCAGTCAGCTTTGAGAGAGAGTCAGTAATGTCCTGTTCTAAGGATCTTCTTTACAAATAAAGGTCCGCTCATATGCGGACCACATACTCCACCATGGACCTCATCCATGAGCCTCTGAGCTTGGTCCTTGTCTAGACATCGGAGGAGACCTAATCATGCATCTCTTTTGTAGAGTGTATCTCCGCTCAGGTAGAATTTCATAGCAAGTCAATGAATCTGCCTTTTCTCAGTCGAGCTCGACTCAGTGGGTGTAGATCCATCTCACAAGTACTCCTTGATATGCTGATATCAAGGTTGTTGGATGGGAGGTAGCTCATCCGATACTTCTCCAACATAGTTCCCATAGGCTGGTGCCTTTTGCAAGGCCAATATGATGCTTGGCATGTGTTCCTTATTAGGTATGTGAATCAAGGAGGCCAAAGTTGCTAGCGCGTCTGCGAAGTCATTCCTATTATGAGGAATGTGTAGAAAGGAGATCTCTTCGAACTCTGAAGCCATCTGTAAAACTTGCTGATGGTAAAGCAGCTGTAGACACTCAAAATTTTTTGCATATTTGTTACCGACATCACAGGAGCGCAGATTCGTCTTTCAAGAAAAAACCCTGGAAGATGGTTCATATCCATTCCGGATACCACCGGGAGGAACAGCTCAATCCCGGAACACACACTGAGAGTAACAGCTCAACCCCGGAACACACACCGGGAGTAACAATTCTAACCTCGGAGATAACCCCGGGGCATGCAGATCCAATACCGAAACACAAACCGGAGAAAACCGATTCATCCTGGAGATAACCCCGAGAGTTTTCGTCTCAGTCCCAACACTGGGAATAGTAGATTCCAACCATGGAGATAACCCCAAGGAAGGCAGTGGCAGTTCCGGAGATAACCCCAGAAATGCTTGTTTCAAATGCATACCATCAGCTTCAACCTCGGCGCTCACACCGAGGCACTCAGTACAACACAGGCACACCTCAGAGATAACACTGAGAACCTTCAACATTTGCAGTAGTCCAATCTCAGCGATAACCCTGAGCAACGTCTGCTTTATCAGCCCAAATCAGAGATTTTAATTTTGAAAGTTTGAGCGGACATCACGTTGCCTACGTGCACGTACTTCAAGACGGCGGGATCCGCAAAGCCCGAGGCACCCCGGACAGCCTCTGGTACACCTGTGGCCCACCCTCTATAAATAGAGGGCTTGGGGTGGCCATTTTGTAAGAGAAAACGGCGAGGAAGCCCTGCCCAATTTGCTCTGTACTTACCCTATACTAAGTGTTTTCTCATTTTAAACACTTGTGAGCTCCTATATAGCTACTTTTGTACCGGCAGAAGCCAGTGTTCATCTGCTTTAAAGATATAAAAGTCTTCTTTGGCAGCCCACTATAAGCCTTCTTACACGCTTTAAAATCTTTCTCTTCATCTTTGCACATGCTATTCTTCACGTTGAGAGTCGTGTTGCGTGTGTTTACCCGGACTTCGGTACGTGGTTTTATTTCAGTTTGTATATATACATATATATATATATATATATATATATATATATATTTTATATATTGACTAACATCATCGAGTTATGCCTCGATTGAGCCTAGATTTCGGTTTGGAGCGTTTACTTACTTTCATATATATATATATATATATATATATATATATATATATATATATATATAAGCAATTAAACGCTCCAAACGTAAGTCTAGACTCATCGAACTGTGACTGTTCGATGAGTCTAGACTTACGTCTGGAGCGTTTAATTGCTTATATATATATATATATATATATATATATATATATATATATGAACTACGTGTCAAACTCTGTTCGATGAGCTTGGATTTTACATCCGGTGCGTTTACTGCTTTAATATATGTATACTTATATATATTAACTGTTGTTGGACTTTGTTCGATGAGCCTGGATTTTACATCTGGTGCGTTTATCGCTTTTATATATATATATATATATATATATTTATATTTCGTCCCACCTGGAGTTTACTTCATGGTGGTTGACCGTTTTTACAGCTTTCTGTACATTTCATCCCGCCTGGAGTTTCCTCCGTGGCGGTTGATAGCTCTTACAGCTTTATTTACATTTCTGATCTCCCATGGAGGTGCTTCGTGGTTGGTGATCATGTCTGTATATATATATTTACAGCTTTTATATATATACATGCTTACTGCGTTTATATCAACTACGGCATCACGTGAACCTAGGAATCATGTGATCACAGATTCAGTCCACTGAATCTAGATTCGGTTCCCGTGGTGGACCTTTTCAGCTGTAAGCAGCTTGTAAATTTATCTGTGATGTTTGGATTTTCTCATATAGTTCTCATACCCACGAGGAATTCAGCACCTTTTTGTACATTATTTTCATACAGATGCCTCGCATCTATAAAATAAAATCAACCAAGCCGAATATTGAATAAAATAGGAGTGTAAAAGGTCTCAATTACTATTGAGCATTGGGTTTGAAAAACCTCTTTTAAAACATCACTGCCATATCTTGTTTAAAATTAAATTTTTATACAAATTCAAACCCTGTGTATATAGGTGCGAACGAGGCCTCGCACTACTTCCAAATAATAGCAAATTAACCCACACATACACACACACACACATTCATATAACAGTTTCTTAAAAAGTGGCGGTCACCGTGGCAACATGGATGTCGGGGGGTGCCTAACACCTTCCCTCCGCATAAGCAAGTCCCCGGACCCTAATTAAATCTCGGTTTCACCGACTCGTTTAATAGTGTCACATCACTGGGTCAATGTGCAAACCTTTTCTCGATTTTGTTGGTACAACCAGTTAAAAATTAACTGGCGACTCTTATAGTCCAATCGTCGATATTACACATGTCGGACCTTTTTCACTTATTTTTTCAAACAAATCTCACATAAAATGAGAACACAAAAGAATAGGTAATGAAAAGGGACAAATAAAAATCCCGATGTCGACAGCAGCAAATGTAACTCTTTGGTTTGATAGATTCCCGTGGATTGTTTGACTACCAACTCCGAATCCCCAAAGACAGTTAACCACCTGATGCCCATTGAACGGGCAAGTTTTAGCCCCATGATACAACTTTCATACTCAGCTATGTTGTTGGTGCTGACAAACTGCAATTTGACGGTAACGGGATACTGCTCCCCTGTACCGGATACTAGAACTGCTCTAGCTCTAGAACCTTCCATATTAACAGCTCCATCAAAATACATGTTCCATATTTGGCGTGTACCGTACTGATGGTGTTGCTGAATTGCCATTATCCCTTCATCGGGGAAGTATGTTTCCAAGGGTTTGAAATCTCCTGAAGGAGCAGCGGCCATTTGATCCGTGATTCCTTGACCTTTAATGGACTTCTGCGCCACGTAGACGATGTCAAATTATTGCAGAATCAACTGCCATCTGGACAGTCGACAATTCAGTATGGGCTTGTTGAACACATACTTGAGAGGATCCACGCGGGATATGAGATGGGTTGTGTGCCCATGGAAGTAATGATGTAACCTCATGGAGGCCCATGCTAAAGCACAACAAGTCTTCTCAATCAGAGTGTACTTGTGTTCACTGCTGCTGAATCTTTTGCTGAGGTAATAGATAGCTCGTTCTTGGCCTCTATCATCTTTCTGACCCAGCATGCAGCCCATGGCATTGTCACTTATGGACAGGTACATGAACAGGGGAACGTCATCCCTGGGTGGTACCAAGATAGGAGTTTTGACTAGCTGTTCTTTGATTATAAAGAAGGCCTTCTAGCACTCATCATTCCATTTCATGGAGGAGTTCTTCCTTAACAGCTTGAAGATGGGCTCATAGGTTGCTGTGAGTTGAGAAATGAACCTGCTAATGAAGTTGATTCTTCCCAAAAATCTCCGTATTTTCTTCTATGTTTGAGGAATGGGCATTTCCGTGATGGCCTGAATTTTAGTGGGATCCAGCTCAATTCCCTTGTGGCTGACTAGGAATCCTAGCAACTTGCCTAATGTAACGCCAAAGGCGCACTTGGCTGGATTCAACTTCAAGTTGTACTTTTGCAACCTATTGAAGAGCTTTCTAAGATGGTCTATGTGGTCTTCTTTCCTTTGGGACTTGATAATGATGTCATCCACGTAGATCTCTATTTCTTTGTGCATTAAGTCGTGGAAAAGAGCCATCATAGCTCGCTGATAGGTAGCTCTAGCATTGATGAGGCTGAAAGACAATCGTCTGTAGCAAAAGGTTCCCCAAGGCGTGATGAAAACAATTTTCTCACGATCTTCCTCAGCAACCACGATCTGGTGGTACCCCGCAAAGCAATCAGCAAAGGAGTACATGATGTATTGAGCAGTATTGTCAATGAGAATGTGGATAAATGGTACGGAAAAGCTATCTTTAAGGCAAACTTTATTCAGATCCCGATAATCCACGCAAACTCGCACCTTTCCTCCAGGCTTAGGCTATGTTGGATATCCATTCAGGATATGTGGACACCATGATGATACCAGCTTGAAATTATTTCACAATTTCTTCTTTCACCTTTAAACTCCACTCAGGTTTCAATCGCCTGAGCTTCTGCTTGACTGGTTTGAATCCCTCTTTAATGGAAAGGCGATGAAGGACAATATCAGTTGACAAACCCACCATGTCTTCATGAGACCATGCAAACACATCTTGAAATTGGGTTAGTAGTGTAACCATGTCATTCCTCTGGTTTGGAGTAAGGTCTGAACCAATCTGGATTAACTTAAGATTTTCTAAGGTTCCTAGATTGAAGAAGGTGGTTTGATCAAGGTTGGGTTTAGGTTTGTCTTCGACCCATTCTTTGATCTCCTGAGGCACCGCAATGTCCTCTTGTACTTCCATCAAGTTTGAGTCCAACTTTTCATCAAAGTTACAATTTTTGTGGAGAAAAGGCATCTTATCAGCAAGTACAGGCACATCTAAGTTCAGAGTCCTGAAACAAAATATGCTTTCACTTTAATATATATGAAACTGTTTAATCATACAAACTGTTAGCATGTACTGACAAAATAACTGCTAATACTGTACAAAAAAGTAAGCAGTTATGATATCTACATGGCAGAAGGAGTTCATGCCCGTTTTACCCTTGTTTGCCAATGAAAGGAGTGCTGCTCCAATTGGCAAGGATAAAGTTCGAGGGGACTGCAGTGATGGAGGGGCTGTCATCGTCCTCCTTATCCCGATTAATGACCATTACGTCTGGGCAATCATCGTCTAGGGTGTATCTATTTGTATACTCATCATGGACAATGATACGTATGCTTGACATCATTCTGTCGATGTCTTATTTAATTCTTCGTTCCTCTTCTTCCACTTTGGGATCTGGAACAAAGACTTCCTTTTCCTTTACCGGTATTGGTTTGAGAAATAACATAGCCATTACGTTGGCTGGCACCTTTATCAGAGGTTGTGCCGACTCTGCTTATGGTTATGCGGATTCCTGTAACTGGAACTGGTAGAATAGCCTAGCCTGGTTGTCCCAATTTGATTGGACACTTGAATCGGGTGCTTAATACCCTGATGATTTTTACCCAGCCCTTGTCCCGGCTGGTGTCCCAATGACATCATTTCTTGAGTAGCTGCCATCACTTCTGCAGAAATCTTGGGTATGGGAAATGGCATCCCAATGGAATGGTATTGAGTGTTGCTCACTTCCAAGGCATGAAAACTGACCAGCTCAACATTGGAATTGAAACTGATGAGTGGCATGTCACCATGTTGAGGACATTCCGGTTCAGCGTTGACTGTGACTAGACTATTGTTGATAATGTATTTAAATTGCTGATGAAGAGTGGAAGGGACTGCCCCGGCCATGTGAATCCACGGTCTCCCCAGAAGCAGGTTGTATCTTGTATCTATTTTGAGCACGTGAAAAGACACGCAGAATGTATGGGGACCAATCTCAATTGGCAGCTCAATCTCTCTGACTGAATTCTAGCGGGATCCATCAAAAGAATTAATAATCGTATGGCTGCTCCGGATCCGTTTGAGATTAACGTTCATCTTCACCAACATAGCGTAAGGACAGATATTTAGAGACGATCCTCCATCTACCAATACTCCAGCTAGTATGTATCCGGAGGATAAATCTGCAATGTGTAACGGCTTGCAATGACCGGTCCCTTCGGGCGGTATGTCATCATCAGTAAAAGATATCACATTATTATTGAAAATGTGATTAACCAGATGTTGAAATTTTTCCACATCCACTGATTTCGGCAAGTATGCTTCTTCTAAAACCTTCAGTAGAATCTTCTTGTGATCCTCGAAAGAAAAAACCAAGTCCATTATTGAGATTTGATGTGGAGCTTCTTTTAAGCTTAAAACCACCTTGGCTTCATTATGACCCATAGTACGGAGGAATTTTTTAATCTTCTCCATGGGAATTTTCCCTTTTGATTTGCTGGTGGGCTTCATCACCTGTTGGGAAAGATACAGTGGATTCCCCTTCAACACTATAGCAGTTGTATGAGAGGTGGATCCTTCAGCTTCTTCATAATTCCAGGGGACTCTTTGTAAGCTGATAATAGGATATTACGGTCTGAACGGCAAGGCAATTGGCTCTAGCACAACCACTTTCAAAGGATTGTCAACTCCTTTGAGTTGAATGACTTGTATTGTGAATGGTCTAACAGTCTCATCAGCCTCAACGGATATAACTGCTACCAATCCCTTCCATTTAGTAGGAAAAGTGCTTTCATTCTCAAATAGCATAGTATCGTTGTCTGCCAGCTGTAGGACACCACTATCAATTAGATTCTGAATAAGGTGGCGGAATGCCCAACATTTTTTCGTGTTGTGACCGCGAGAATGAGAGTGATACTGACATACTCCATCAGAATTAAATCGTCCTGAACGGGGATTAATTGGAGGTAGAAGGGAAGTGATCCTTCCTTCATTGATTAGCATCTAAAGTATCTCCTCCATAGGTTAGCCCAGGTATGTAAATTCCCTTCTATTGGTAAAATCCCGACGGGCTTTGGCAGTTGCTCTCTTTGTCACTTTATCCTCCAATGTTTCATTTCTTGAAGGTGACGAGGGAGTATTCATAACCAAGGGAAGGAAACTAGCATGCTCCTGGCTGACTAATTGGCGTGTGACTTGATACTGATAGGTCACCAGTTCTGCCAATTGCTCAATCTGCCTACATAGAGCTTTCATTTTTTGTTCCATCATAAAATGGAACTTTGCATAATCCCATTTGTCAACACCGTCTTTGATGGTCTGGGATGATTTATAGTTAAAATTGGAACTCTTTCCACTGCTCTAATTAATCATGTTGACCTCTTCCTCTTTGTGTTGAGGAAGAGGGTTGTCTTGTACGTGAGATTGATTTGGCTTGTTGACCACGATCTAACCGTTGTCTATTAAATCTTGGATCTTGTGTTTCAAGGCCCAACAATCTTGAGTATCATGTCTAGGTGCCCCAGTATGATAAACACATTTTTGAATAGCATTGAAACCCTTCTCATTAGGGTTGGCTGGTGGAAGAAGATGCGTGATTTTCTTCTGAGTAGTCAGAAGATTGAGAATGTTCTCGAGTGAGTCCCATAGGTGTGTAAATACTCGAGGGCATTTGACTTCTCCACCTTTAGGCAATGGAGGGTTTGAAGATTGTGCTTGAAAATGAGTGTAATTTCTCCTCTGAATAGGCATATTTTGATTGCCCTTTTGACCTTGTAGTATCAAGGAAACATCCTCCTCTTTCTTTTTATGGACCCTCCGGGGGTTGTTTCCATAATTTTTGGACTAGATGTGTTTAGCAACAGCTTTAAGAGTGGCTAGGTCTTGAATCTTTCCTGACTTCAACCACATCTCAGCCATCTCTCCATGTTTGATCATTTCAGAAAATGGTTTACCAATGCCAGCTAAAACTCTCTCATAGAAAGGAGCTTCTTGTATGTCGATAAAGGTCATGACCATTTCTGACTCTGTCATAGAAGGAATCACTTGAGCAATAAGGCGCCTCCACCTTTAAGCATATTCTCTGAAAGACTCATTAGATTATTTCTTGACCTTGGTAATCTAGTACAGGTCAGGAGCCATCTGAGACTGGAAGCTGTATTGTGTGAGGAAGGCATGAGCTAGTTTTTCCCAACTATGGATCTTTGAATTGTCTAATCTGGTATACCACGAACGGGCTTCTCCAGTCAGACTCTTTTGGAACAGCTACATTCTGAGCTTCTCGTCCTCTGCATATGATCCAAGTTCTTTAATGAACACCTTCAAATCTGTGTAAGGATCTCCTAACCCGTCATACTTTTCGAAGTCAGGAGTTTTGAACTTCTCTGGATAATGAACACCAGGGAATATACAAAGATCAGCATAGGAGACACTCCCGTGTGCTCCAATTCCTTTGATAGAACGAAGGGTTTCTTCCATTTGAAGGACCTTTTTCCTGATGTCACCGGTGTCTAGATCTCCTTTGAGATGGGTGTTTTTAGGATTTTGTCTGTGGTAAGAAATTGTAGTTCCAAATTTATTTTTTTCGAACCTTTAGCTCCTCCCTGTGTAGAGGATTCAACATGTACGAGTATCTTTATACCCTGAGTAGATTGATGTAGTTCTATAAGCAGAACAACCAAATCTGTAATTTGTTTACTTAATCCGTCAAATTCTTCGCGAGAAACTGGATTAGACTGGTCAGATGAAGACATGATTGGTTGTAGGCTCGTGGCCTTTTTGGACTTTGACCGGGTAATAGGTCCGATTGCTTCCCTGCGAAAGACTTAAATAGTTTAGTCTTAGCGAATGTATAAATATTTACATGCTATGTGATATATCTGCTTTAGGATTGTTATCCTGCAAAATGGATGTTAGTTGTTTGTAATACAAGATAACATGTTAATTTAAATATGCACATTTTTCTTCATATTTCTCGTTACATGGAGATGAATATGGAATGAAATTACAAGTAATTGACTTTATGAGTAATTTAAAATGAGAAAACATGAAGAGACTTTCCTCCGTATTTGGTTTATCAGAGGCTGACCTATCTTAGGTTACTCTCGCGACTTTTTGGCATGAAGGTTCCCAAATCATCGCAATTTACTCAACGGAAAATTAATCCGGTCTTTCAACTGGAGCGAATTTGGGTGGTGCCTTTCCTGAGACTCGTAGGAAGTGGAATTAGTCTTCCTACGAGTCCAGTAATCAAACACCGATAGGATAGCCTCCTGGTGGAGGAACCACACAACATACATTCACATACAACGTGTCTCACTGTTTATGAAAATGATGACATGTGCGAAGCACTAATATCACAAGCAGATATAGTGTAAAGCATAAAGTGCAGTAAATATATACATTCGTACACATTCATCATAAATGTAAATGCAACATCCATACACAAGCATATAACAATTTTAAAAAGATTGTAATAGCGGCTTAAGTCCTCTTACGGGTGTCCCCAGCAGAGTCGCCACCTGTCGACGTCAAGATTTTTATTTGTCCTTTTTCTGTTCTTGTTCTTTTGTGTTCTCATGTTAGGTGAGATTTGTTTGAAAAAATAAGTTGTGAAAAGGTCTGACATTTATATGTCGACGATTGGACTATAAGAGTCGCCAGTTGGTTTTTTAACTGGTTGTACCATCACAACAGAGAAAAAGTTTGCACATTGACCCAGTGATGTGACACTACTAAACGGATCTGTGAAACCGAGATTCATTAGGGTCTAGGGACTTGCTTATGCGGAGGGAAGGTGTTAGGCACCCCCCGACATCCGTGTTGCCACGGTGACCGTCACTTTTCAAGAAATTATTATATGAATATGTGTGTGGGGGGGGGGGGTCAATGTGCAGTTATTGAGAAGTAGTGCGAGGCCTCGTTTGCACCTATATACACAGGGTTTGAATTTATGTAAAAATTTAGTTTTAAACAAGATATAGAAGTGAAGTTTTGTAAAAGAGGTTTTTCAAACCCTGATGCTCAATAATAATTGAGACCTTTTACACTTCCATTTTATTATTAGGTGTTCGACTTGATTACTTTTATTTTTGAGATGCAAATCATCTTCGAGAAAATAATGTACAAAGCAGTGCCGAATTCTTCATGGGCATGAAAACCATCTGAAGAAATCCAAACACCGTGAATAATTTACAAGCTGCTTACAGCTGAAAATGTCCATCATGGGAACCGAATCTAAATTCAGTAGACTGAATCTGTGATCACATGATTCCTAGGCTCACATGATAACGCAATTAGTATGAAAGTTGGAAGCAGTTATATATATAAAAGCTGTAAATATATATATATATATATATACAGACATGATCAACCACCACGAAGCACCTCCATGGGAGATCGAAAATGTAAATATATAAAAGCTGTAAATATATATATATATATATATATATATATATATATATATATATATATATATATATATATTGACATGATCAACCACCACGAAGCACCTCCATGGAGGATCAAAAATTTAAATAAAGCTATAAAAGCGATCAATCGCCACGAAGTAAACTCCAGGCGGGACGAAATGTAAAGAAAACAGTAAAAACGGTCAACCGCCACGAAGTAAACTCTAGGCGGGACAAAATATAAATATATATATATATAAGCGATAAACGCACCGGATGTAAAATTCAGGCTCATCGGACAGAGTCCGACAACAGTCAATATATATATATATATATATATATATATATATATATATATATATATATTAAAGTAGTAAAAGCACCGGATGTAAAATCCAAGTTCATCGAACAAAGTTCGACACACAGCTCATAAATATATATATATATATATATATATATATATATATATATATATATATATATATATATATATATATATATATATATATATATATACAAACTGAAATGAAACCACGGACCGAAGTCCGGGCATACACACGCAACACGACTCTTAACGTGAAGAATGTTGTGTGCTAAGATGAAGAGAAAGGCTTTAAAGTGTGTAAGAAAGCTTACAGTGGGCTACAAAAGAAGACTTCAATAACTTTAAGTGGATGAACACTAGGCTCCCGCCGGTAAAAAAGTAGCTATATATGAGCTTACAAGTGTTTAAAATAAGAAAGCACTCAGTTTAGGGTGTGTACAGAGCAAATTGGACAGGGCTTTCTCGCCTTTCTTTTTTTCAAAATGGCCACCCCAAGCCCTCTATTTATAGAGGAGGGGGCCGCAGATGTATCTGCGGCTGCCCGGGATACACCGGGCTCCGCGGGTCCCGTCGTCTCGAAGTACATGCACGCATGCAACGTGATGTCCGTTCAAACTTTTAGAACTTCAATTTGGGCATCCGATTGAGGTGTATAAGACCTATTTCGGACTGCCGTTGTTGAGAGTTACGCAATGACATGGGATTAGAGGTTGTACGAAGTCAGGAAGATGGGACCATGCCCTCCGGTCTTCAAGCTTCAAATTCTATCCGTTGCCTTGCGCAATAGTCACTCGGGATTGGACTTCCTTGGTTCTTATGAGACATTGTTGTATAGAAATGTATGTATGAGATGTTTGAGACAGTGCGATATGGCATCAAGGTGACAAGATGACGACTTTGCCCCTCACCAGGGCTATCTCTAGTTTAGGCTGATAAAGTAGATGTTGCTTAGGGTTATCTCTGAGATTGGACTGCTGCAAGTGTTGAAGGTCCTCAGTGTCATCTCTGAGGTGTGTCTGTCTTCCCGAGGTTACCTCTGGGTCTTGTACTGAGTGCCTCGGTGTGAGTGTCGAGGTTGAAGCTGAGCATGCATTTGAAACAAGTATTTTCGGGGTTATCTCTGGAACTATAATTACACTCCTTGGGGTTATCTCCAAGGTTAGTGCTGCTATTCCCGGTGTCGGGACTGAGACTAAATATCTCGGGATTATCTCCAAGATTAATCGGCCTTCTCTGGTGAAATTTCTGGTATTTGAACCTCATGCCTCGGGGTTATCTCCGAGGTTGGAACTGATACTCCCAGTATGTGTTCCGGGGTTGAGACTAAACTTCCGGTAGTATCTGGACTGAATATGAGCTGTCTTCCAGGGTTATCTTTGAAAGACGAATCTGCCCTCCTATAATGTCAATGACAGGTGTGCAGAAAATTTCGAGTGTCTACAGTGTGGAGAAGAAAGAAACTCAGAATCCATGCAAATTGTGCTAACAAGTTGTTTTTGTAAATTAATTAGATTTTAGTGGTTTAGTATTTGAATACATTAATTATATAAAATTTGGTAAGGCTTGTGAAGGGTTTTTAATACGCATGCTATTCATATTTACACATAATTAGGAGAATCAAAGTCATACCTCTTGAAGTGTGATTAAGTCTTTGATGCAAAAAACCTCATTCCGTTCTTTTAACCCAACAGCGTCTCCGAACTACGATCGAGAACGGAGCACTGATTCACGGTGAGTAATAATTAGGGTTTTGGTCTCGATATTAGAAGCGGCTATATTTGGCCAACTGAATGATATTACGCGTATTGATTGATCGACTAAGGAATGTGGATATTTAATACGTGAATGGTTAACTCACTCCCCAGCATTACCTCCACGTTCAATCAATCCACGTTCACATTAATCAACTGCAATTGACCTTATCAATTGCGAACTCAGTTAATGTAACTAGGTCGGACCCTCCATGGGTGACCCATTTGGATACCCAAGATCCAACATCTCCCACTCGTCCATGACGGAGACGATGTAATTCTTATATCTGCCAAAAATAGCTCAAACCAAAATATGTAAACCTCTAACTGCCGAACCGTGCGACCACTGAGTTCACTACAATGCGGGACCTCTATATCAAACCTGTTAGGGCCAACATAGAGACAACTACTCTTTCAAAGAAATAATACGGGAGCTCTCACGTCGAACTTAATTAGTTCACGTAGAGGCTACAACCCACAAACTCAGAGTACCCCAGATACATTTGAATTTTCACTAGGTTAAATATCTATAACCCCTCAGAGAGCCTTACTTAACCACCTTTGGGCCTAAGTCCATTTTGTATCTCACTTATTACTATATCGCTATCAAAACGCTATAGTTGTAGACAATAAGTGCAAAACGAGGTGAAATCAAATTGTCTTCCCTTTGTCCTAATACTACTCAAAAATGAATCAACTGCTTTCCCAGAATCGGTCCTTATAGTCTCATCAATCCTGACCGTAGGAATTGAAACCAAAGTAGCAACATTAATCCATGTCTTTGTAGTATATATAGTCAAAGATCACAAAGAACACTTGACGCAGGAACAAAACTTGTCCTACAAGACTCACACGGTGAGGAAGTAGGGATTCGTTCTCTCACCTCTTTTACATGGTCGCTAAGCACATGTAACTCACTCACAACATGATATTCTATAGCCTTGTTGTGAGGACATTAGAACATTTCAAATTGCTCTCTTATCTAAGCGCCATATTTGAAACTTCGCATCTGGTTATCATGTTACGACAGACAATCTCATCTACATGAGCATATGTCCTATGGTTGTATCGTACGGATCTTAGCTAAGTCGCTTCATAAGCACCTAACTTAAATTTTTTAGATTGCTCGCTTTCCAAGCGCCAAACCTAAAATTTCGTATTCGGCTATCAATACAGGTTAATATAGATAGTGGGGCATACTATATTTGGTTAATCCAAGTTAACCTCATCTTGGCTCATGCCAAGGAGACATTATATTTATTTTGCTCGCTACTAAGCGCCAATTGATTGCTATCAAAAGCATCAATAGCTCGCTACTCAAAGTGCCAATAAATGAACTGTCTCAACCTTGCTCGTTTTTCAAAGCGCCAAGGGTGATTGCTCCTGTGAGTGAGCCAATCAACCTGTTGACATATATTTAGTGTATGCATATCCAGTATGCGTAATAAACTGTGTGAACATCTAAAATTTATCATATGCGCTAAAATAACCAAACACAAATGGAAATAAATGAATCTCGCATAAATGATAAATATCTCGAAATAACAATGAATATCTCTAATACAAGCCAAATAATGAGTGATATACAAGAAAATAATAGAAAATACATCAAATCCTACAAAGCCCTAATGAACTAACATGCCTACAAAAAGCATTTTTAGGAATTGGTTTCGTCAAAGGATCGGCTACCATAAGACCAGTGGGCATGTACTCCAATATCACCTCATTATTTGCTATAATATCTCTGATGAAGTTCATCCTCAAGTCGATGTGCTTCGCCCTGCCGTCATACTTGGGGTCCATAGTGTAATCTAGGGCCGCCATGCTATCATAGTAAACAATCATAGGATCTGAAGTATGAGAGACGACACCAAGATCCTCGAAGAATCTCCTCAGCCACATGGCTTTCTTAACAGCTGACGTACAAGCCACAAACTCCGACTCCATCATAGAAAGAGCAACACAAGTCTATTTTTTGCTACACCAAGTGATGGCACCACCATGTAACAAGAATGTATATCCTGAGGTCGACTTGCGCATCCCTTGGTTACCTCCCCAACTAGTATCGGAGTAACCAATTAATCACAGGTCCGGTCCTTCATAGCATAACATGTAAGATCCCAACTTTTTACAAATGAAATTGAATTTCCTCTATTTATTATTTTGAAATAGTAAGGGTTGATTTGATTAATGTGGTAAATTATGGGTAAAATGAGCAAATATCTTAAATAAGCAAGTGGTTATAAAATATTCTTGTTGTCGGGAAATATTCGTTTGGTCGTGAAATATTCTTACTATCGGGGAATATTCGTACGACGGCGCAACCTTGTGTGGGCCCCATAACGGAAAGCGATTGGATGAAGAAAATGACAAGTATGAGTTTTTTATAAATAACGACGTAGTTATTACCGTTAACACTGTTAGAATACCCGGTGGTTAAAACACAGTAATATGCGGTGTTGCACAGTAGCACACGGTATTGCACCAATTATTGATTCTTACGTAAGAAGGCACTACTCAATAATTGTTACAGTAATTACTGTTCAATATTTTATTTTATTGATTCAATAATTGCTACGTTGATATTTTATATTATTATTGTTTCAATAATTGTCATTGCACAGTATTTCTATTATCAGATCAATAAATCATATTATTTTAATAATATTATTAGATAGCATTATTGGCAATGTCTAGAAAGTTCTATCTAATGAGAGGTTTGGTCACCTAATTGCGCGCCAGTAAGGAGAAATCCTTATTGGAAAGCCCCCTCTTTCTTAGGAACAGCCTGGTTGTCAGTATTGTGATTCTGTAATATTATTTGTGAATAATTAATTATTGATTTATATAATAAGAAAAATATTTTTTTTATGTGGATATAAATGAAACAAATTTTAGAAAAGTGATAATTGTTGAAAATTAATATTTTATCTTTTCTGATAAAAAAATTTATTTAAATATATTATTATATTATAATAATATAATAATTGTGATATTTTTACAATGAATGTGTGATATATGAATAAATGAGGAGGAAGAATTTTTTTGTTACAATAAATATTAAAAACATGTTAAACATGTTGGTAGATCTCATTTTTGACTGAAATTTGATTATAGTCTGTAAAATCGTCCGTATGTGGATTTCAGTCAATTTCTGTTTAGAATTTAGAAAAACTTAAACTTATAAAGTTGTAGAGAATTGAATTTCCTATGGAATGCGCATATGATTCAAATTTTTCTGATAAAAAGGCTATTTATTATGAATTATTGAAGTTCTGGAATAATTAATTTTTGAAGTATTAAATATTTTTTTAATAAAAACATTTTTTGTAATTGGGTGGGCCCCATAGGTGTTGTAAACATGCTGAAATCAGTTTGTCTAAGGTGGGCGTGAAATTTTTTTAATTATATTAATATTTTATTAAATTTTCTGCTTTGGTGTTCTAAGCATTTTTCTATAAATAGGGTGCTTAGGTTAGAATTAAAAATCACACCAAAAACTGAAACTTTCTCTCTCTATATTATCGAGCGTATTTTTGTGAGTATTTTGATACTTTAAGTGTTGCTATACGGTGCAAGTTTTTTTTAGCACTATATTCAGTATTTCAGTCAGAAGTACTGTCCTTTTGAGGTAAGGGATGTTATTTTTTTTAAAAAAATAATATTATTTCTTTCAATATCATTATACCGGAATATTGGTAAGATTTTTCTTGTGAAATTATTATCTTTTTGTGTCAAGATTACTATTCACGTATACGGCACTATTCACAAAAAATTAAAATTTTCTTTTCTTTGTCCAAGTTGTTTATTATGATTACTAGTTTTGATTGTATCTATATTTTGATCTTCATTCTTGAATTTTGCTCCATAATGGTTTATTATGGAGTATTTCTGAACATGGATAAACTGAAGTACGATTCCCTGATATTTGTTCTTTTGTCTCATTGGATTCGTTTTCTTTAAAATATTTTTTCATCATCTTCAGTCCTAAATGATGATATTATTGAATATCTTTGGCCTGTAGTACAAAGATGAATGATTAACTGATGAATATTTTTGGCCCGTAGTGCAAAGATAAACAGGTGTTTAGATGAACATGACCAACTGGTGATACAAATGAATATCTTTGGCCTGTAGTGCAAAGATGAATATTTAATTCAAGATGTATATTGATTGATGTTACAGTGATAAAATATTGATGATGGACTTTTAAATCTTAGAAGATAGTAGAATTCATTCTCTACTTAACTCTTCTAATGGATTGTTGTTTCCGCTGCAGTTGTTGATCTAAAATTTGTTGTCTATTATATTCTATCAGATTTTTCCCTGTTGAGGACTAACGATAATTTGTTCTATATTATTTTAGTCATAATATTCTTTACTGGGCTAATTGAGCTTACCCTTTTTTTTTGTTCCATTTTTCTTCTCAGGAGGAGAGAATGTAGCGAGTACTAGTCGGGGTATGGAATGATAGTTCTAGAAAGTTATTTTAGTAATCCTCACTATTTTTGTAAAATAATGTATCAATAATTATAATGAAGACTTATTTGAGTGTGGATATTGTCTAGAAGACAATATTTATATTTAAACTCACAATTTATGTGTTGTCGTATGTTGCACGACAATAGTATTAATAAAGTTGTAGTTATTTTTGTACCATGTTTTGGCGACTCAGAATGGGTGATGTATACCTGTTTTGGGGGCGTCACATAACATGTAGTCCAAAGTACCTTTCAAATATCGCAAGATCCTCTTGATTGCCTTCTAATGAGCAATCCCAGGGTTTGACTGATATCAACCGAGATAACCGACTGCTTATGCTATATCAGGCCAAGTACACACAATTGCATATATTAGCTTTCCTTTAGCATTGGCATACGGATAATGGGACATCTTCTTAATTTCCTCATGAGAAATAGGGCATTGTTCGGGTCCAATGGCATTGCCTTTAGCGATAGGAGTGTCTATGTGTTTACAGTTATTCATCTGGAATTGCTCAAGAACCTTTTTAAGGTAAGTCTCTTAAGACAAACCAAGAAGCTTTCTTGAGCGATCTCTGTAGATCTTAACTCTGAGAACATAAGCTGCTTCCCCCATGTCCTTCATCTCAAAGTTAGAGGACAACCACCCTTTGGTGGCGACAATCATCTCCTTATCGTCCCAGCTAGAAGGATGTCATTGACATACATAGATAAGATAAGGAATTTATCTTTGGACCGTTTGATATATACACAATGGTCTTTCTCTATCATCGTAAACTCATCACTAATGACGGCTCAATGGAATCTCAGATACCATTGTCTGGACACCTGTTTCAAACCATAGATAGAACGTTTGAGCTTGCATAATTTGCGCTTTTGTCCTTCCATGACGAAACCCTCTAGCTGATCCATGTATATCTCCTCAGCTAAATCTCCATTGTGAAAAGTTGTCTTAACATCCATTTGATATAACTCCAAATCTAAATGTGCGACAATCGCTAGGATGAGGCGGGTTGAGGCAAACCTCACAACTGGTGAGAAGGTTTCCTCGTAATCAATTCCCTCTTACTGGGTGTAGCCCTTGGCTACAAGACGAGCTTTGTACCTTTCAATGGAACCATCTGCCTTGCATTTGACTTTAAGAACTCACTTGTTCCCAATAGCCTTTCGCCGTGGTGGAAGGTCAACCAAGTTTCAAACTTGATTAGTCCTCATGGACTCCATTTCTTCTTCCATTATAATTATCCACTTATCCCTCATAGCAGATGATAGAGCATCTTGATAAGATTGAGGTTCCTCATCGTCTTGCGCATCAGCTACAAAGGCATTCCCCTCAATCTCAAAAAGACGACGTGGAATGTTACCCCTTTAACTTCTACGCATTTGAGGAACATGAGACTCTTCATTTGATGGATGAGAACTGCTCGAAGGCATGTCACTCTCACTTTCTACAGGAGCCTGAGGAATAACCTCTTCGGCTTCTACTATATGAGTTGGGGTGCCTAAATCTTCCTCCATCTCATAAAGGTTCATCTCCTTGATCACATCACCTCTGTTAGGGAAATCCATCTCAAGGAAATCCGCATCTCGTGACTCTATCTCAGATACAGTCCCATCAGACTGCTCTCCTACAAACACATAGCCTTTGGAGTGTTCAAAATATCTTACAAAAATACACTTCTTACCCCTCGGGCCCAACTTTCCATGATGATGAGAAATGTTGTGCACATAAGCTGATGATCCCCAAGGCCGAATTCTGCCTAATTCGGGCTTTCTACCGGTCCGCATTTCATATGGGGTGGACTAGACTGATTTTGAAGGCACACTGTTAAGTATGTATGTCACAGTCAACAATGCATCACCCCAATAGGAGATAGGCAAATTTGTTTACGTCATCATAGACCTAACCATGTCTAATAATGTTCGGTTCTTCCTCTCCGTCACACCATTTTGTTGCAGAGTTCTAGGGATTGTCAGTTGCATAATTATCCCTTTTTCCTCATAAAGTTCTTTAAACTGATCGGACAAATACTCGCGGCCTCGGTCAGTTCGAAGTGCCTTAACACTTTTATCTAACTGATTCTTGACCTCAATCAAATAAAGTCTAAAGCAATCTAATGCCTTAGACTTATGAGAGATCAAGAAAGTGTACCCGAAGCGCGTATAGTCATCTATCATTGTGAGAAAATAGGAACATCCATGCCTTTCTTTCACATTCATAGGGCCACATATATCTAAGTGAATAAGTTGCAATGGTGTTTCTGCCCTAGTGGCTTTACCAAATGGTTTTCTAGTTGATTTTCCTGCCAAACAATGTTCACATGTGGGTAGATTGACCTTAGCGAGTGGGCCTAAAAGACTTGCTCGAGCTAACCTGATCATTCTATCTTGTCCAATATGGCCTAATCTAGCATGCCATTGAATTGAACCATCATTATCATTTTTAACAAGTAAGGAATAATAATCACTACTATTACTGCTAGAATTAATAGTATCCAAAATCATAAAACCATTCATCATAAAACCATGTCCAAAAATATTCGTCCCATACGAAATTATTACAGAATTATTCTAAAAACTAACTGAATAGGCTACACGAAGCACTGATAAAATAGAAAATAAATTATGTCGGACATTCGGCGCATAAAGTACATCATAAAGGATCAATGCTGAGCATCCTCGCATTTCCAGTTTGTAAGTGTCAATGCCTAACACGTCCACACTAGAATCGTTCCCCATGTATACTTTTCTGCCAGTCGAAACTCGGTGGTATTCCACGTATCCACTCCGATCTCTAGCTATGTGGTCTGTTGCTCCGGAGTCTACAATCCACATATGGAGAGAATGAGCAACAAAAACAGTACTTGATACTAAGCACATAGATAGATTAGGACTAGGAATTACCTTCTTCGGCTTAGTGAACTCACGAACGAAGTGTCCCGCCTTGCCACAGTTGTAGCATGTTATCTTGGTTTTGTCCTTTTTACCAGAACCTCATTTGCCTCTCTTACGCTTGACAGCACCCCTACTCGCAGCCCCTTTAGGCACAACAAGATGAGCAGGTTTCTTCCCCTTCTTAGGCTGGAACCCTCTACGAGAGTTTGATTCAGCCACATATGCCTGGAGGTCTTGACAACATCAAGGCGTTCAGCCTCGAGCTCCAAGTGGCGAGGAATATCATCAAAGGTCTTGATATCCTCGTTATGAGTCATGTTGACTCGCATATGTTCCCAATTATCTGGAAAGAAGCGAACCACCGCTGAAATCTGTTGTTCGTCTGACAATTGAGTACCTCCAAATTTCAACTCCCGGATCATATTAGCCATGATTCGAAGGCGCTGCTTTATAGTGTGGTTATCTTTCTTATTGTAACCATCGAACCTGATGGCTAATTCCCTCATCCTTGTCAATGAGGTGCCAACAAACTTAGTTTTGAGAGCCTCCCACATATCGTGTGCAGTAGAGTATTGTTCATACTCAAACAGAAAGTCATTGTTCATGCAACTCAACAACGTTATGTGAGAGATACGATCCTTTTTTGCGCTAACTTTCGAAGGCAGCAACCTTGATCGGATCCTTGGCATTTTCACCCTTTGGTTTAGTCATTTTGGACAACAGGGTTTCTTCAACCTCTTGCTCCTCCAAAACCATCCTGACTTTCCGGTGCCACACGTCATAGTTATCTCCGTTTAGTTTGTTTCCTTGGTTAAGGTCTGCGATAATGTGTTTTAAAGCCATTTTCTGCTTTGATTTAAATATGAGGATTTATTAGAGATATTCAACGTTCACCATAGTCTATAAGATATCTTTGCCGCATGAACCAAATTAACATAAAAATAATGAGACATAAATATAGAAGGGAGACTTGGCTAAGCTTAGGAATCACAATCCATATAAATGTCTAATTATTTAAATTTAATTTTTCAGCGCACAAGACATATAATTTAGGGAATAATTTAATTAAATTACTACAAACTAAATCACTCCCACTAGGAACAGGGGTATACATGTAATTATAGCACGTTAATTTAATTCTAAACACCAACAATTAATATATCATAAATATTAACAAATAAATTAAACAATAGGCTATATTACTCAATTAATATACCAAGTATGTTATAAAAACATTAAAATGCATCCAAAAAATTTTCAACAGTACACTAACATTATAAAACATTACTGTAATTTTCTGAAATTTATTTTGATAATTTTGCTAATTATCACAATTAATTAATCATGCATAAAAAGATGGAAATTAACCAAAGATATCCAAATATGTTAATTTCTTCCAAAAAAATTTATAACAGTAGTTCATCATCATTAAAAGGTTACTGTAATTTTCTAATAATTAAGCTAATTATCATAATTAATAAACTATCGCATAATTAATTGGAAATTAGCCAAAACTATACAATACCGTTATTTTCCCTCTAGAGAATTTATAACAATAACTTAGCATCATAATATAGTCACTGAAATTTTCCTGGAATTTTCGTGACATATTTGCTAATTTTCATAATTAATAAGTGTAAAACCCCAGATTTTATGAATAAAGATTTAATTTTTTCGAAATATTTTTTTAAATATTATGGTATGAATTTGAGATAATGTTATAGTTGTGGGTAGTATTTATAAATTTTGACAAAGTATGCAAGTTGTTGTATTATATTCGATTGTTCGAGAAATATTATTTTTGTCGGAGAATATTCGTACGACGACACAATTATTGGTGGACCCCACAACAGAATTATTGTCGGATTAAAAAAACGACAAAAATATTTTATGAAAATAACGGCGAAAGTTTCACCGTTAATACTGTTGAACTACTCGGTAGTAAAAGTACAGTAATACGTGTGGTTGCATAGTAGCATACGGTATTGATTATTGAGGCTTACGTGATAAGTCACTCAGTTTTATTTTATTGATATTATTAATGTAATAAAAAAGAAATTTTTTTTATATAAAACAGAATACTTTTATAAAGTTATTCGTTTTATTAGGCTAATAGTAAAATCTTTTTATATAAAACAAAATACTTTTATAAAGTTATCTGTTTTATTAGACAATTATTAGAATATATTATATTTTATTATGCATAGTGTTTGTATAGTGCTTGTATAGTATTTGTATAGTAAATATTTTTATAAAGTTATTCGTTTTATTAGATTATAAATAGAATATATTATATTTTATTTAAAAGATTTTGCTTTAAATATGGACCGTCAGATTAAAGTAAATCAATCTAGACCGTTCATGAGTTAGTTACTATGCAGTCCATTTTTCTATAAATAGAAGCTCATTCCTTCATTATTTCTTACGAATTTACTAAAACTCTAGAGAGAGAAAATTATAGAGAGAGAAGAAAAGTGTTCTGCTACTTCACTACTCCTATATCCAGTACTCTTTCTTTCAAGGTAAGGGATATTATTTATTGTACTCGTAAGGAGTATTATTTCTTTTATATTCATGAAGAGAACTTCTGTTATTCCATTATTTATTATTCTGTTAAAATAACCTGTATACGCGGGCTACCCTATACTTGGTGAAATTCTTCTGTTGTTTCATTCTTTGTTATTTTGTTGGAATATCCTGTCTGTGCGTTTACGCCGGACCTGGTTCCATTATTTATTATTCTGTCGGAATATCCTGTCTGTGTGTTTTACGCCGGACCTAGTTCCATTCTTTATTATTCTGTTGGAATATCCTGTCTGTGCGTTTTATGTCGGACCTGGTTCCGTTATTTATTATTCTGTTAGAATAACCTGTATGTGTGGTCTATCGCATGCATGGTGATTTCTTTTGTTATTCCATTCTTTATTATACTCAGTTGGTTAAAACTTTGACTTCTATACTCCATGAAATTAGTGGAATATCCTTGATATTTGCGCTTCATCCAGTATCTTTTCATGGAAATATTCTTCTGTGCATTCTTGAATTTTACTCTACAAACCAGTATCATGTTGACAATTTGGACGTTATCAGTTCCTAGATAAATTAATTCTTGAACTTGTTTTATTGAATTCTTATATCATTGTCATCATCCTCATGCTTATATTATGTTAAAAGTCATATGTGGCTTATAGTGCATAGATGGACTTGGTATGATTATGACCAGGGATTATTCGGTATACTCATAACCGTAATGTTACAAATGATGTGGAAAAAGTCCTCATTGGCCCGTAGTGCATTGATGGATAATTTTTGGTATGATTATGGCTATGGATTCTCTTTGGCCGTAGTGCAGAGATGAATTATTTTATGGCATGATCAGGACCGTTGATGAAAACATGATTATCTTTAGCCGTAGTGCATGGATAATTCGTGGTCGTGATACTAAAGAATATCCTTGGCCGTAGTGCATGGATAATTCGTGGTCGTGATACTAAACAATATCCTTGGCCGTAGTGCAGGGATGATTCGATGATGTGAATTATTTATTAAGCTGAGTCTCAGCGATAAAAGTCATGAAAAACCTTTTAAATCATAAAAGATAGTAGATTTTATTCTCTACTTGACTCCTTTAATGGATTGCTTGATCCGGTGCAGTTAAACTTGATTTTTATTGTATTTTATCAGTTTAACATTGTTGAAGACTAATGATAATTTATTTTGTATTATCTTAGTCATAATATTTCTTACTGGGCCAGTTGAGCTCACCCTTTCTTTCACTGTTCTCTTCAGGAAATGAGAGTATAGTTGGGACGAGTCGGGGAACGGAGTGATGGACCAGATGATAGCATTAGTAGTTCTCACTATTCTATGTAATAGTGTGATAATAAATGTAATGAGGACCCCATTGAGTTTGTATATTGTCTATCTGACAATATTTGTATTAAAACTCACAGCATATGTTTAGTCGTATTTTACACGACTGTTGTATAATTAAGTTGTATTTAAATTTTGTACCATGTATTTGGCGACTCAGAATAGGTGATGTATACCTATTTTGAGGGCGTCACAGTTGGTATCAGAGCTTAGGGATATGATCCATGGCTGAGTTGTGAGGCAAGAGCTAGGAGGGGAGAGACGGGAGAATTCTTTCGCTAGTATGACCGACCTAAGTTTATTTGGTATTTAATTGGTCGGTCAGAGTATAGGGATAATATGTGATATGTTAATTAACCCTTGTTTTGTTGCAGTATTTAAAAATGGCAACTGAAAATGTTGAGATAAGCAATGGAGCACAGGAGACCGTTGAGTCTCCACAGATCAATAATCAGGACAATGTGCAACAGGAAGACAATAATCCTCATGTAAATAACAACACTGATCAATTGACGAACGACGGTACGTTTAAGAGTTTTTTAGAATTCATGCAACATCAGGCGAAGGCGGCTCCTGTTCATAATGCAGGAGGAAACAATGGCAACCTACGGTTGGTCACCGCTAAGCAATTCAAGGAGCTGGGACCACCGGAGTTTTTGGGAAAGCCAGAACCACTTAAGGCGGAGACGTGGTTAAAGCAGATCACCAAGATATTTGATATCTTGGGATGCTCCGAGGAGCAAAAGGTTCCCTTTGCCACCTTTATGTTATGTGAAGAGGCAGATCACTGGTGGGAATCTGTAAAACGTACCCAGACTGACGCACTCAAGATGTCTTGGGAGAAGTTCCAAGAGCTGTTCAATAACAAGTACTTTCCCGAAAGCATTCGTCACATGAAGGAGGTGGAATTTATCAAGTTAGAGCAAAACAACATGACCGTGTCGCGGTACGAAGCCAAGTTTGCCGAGTTGTCCCGATTTGCGTCCCACTTGGTTGATAATGAAGAGAGAATGACGCGAATATTTTTAAGAGGTTTGAAATCGGAGATACATCAATATCTTATTTCTCATAAACTGTGTTTGTATTCAGATATTGTAAATAGGGCTCAGTTAGTGGAGCGCGATAACGAGTCAACGCAACCAAAAGAGAGCAGCCGGCAAAATGATAATACCGATGATAACAGTCATCAAAGCGGTGACAATAAACATGGAGGGAAGTAACATGCCAGAAATGATAACCACTTCGGTGGTAATCATGGTCAAAATAATAAGAATGGACATTTCAAGAAGAGGAGATTCAACAATAATGGAAAGACATCAGCATCAGCACCCGTTGTTAAGGAAGGAGAACGACCACCTATCATATGTTACAAATGCGGAGGGGAGGGACACATCAGTCCAAACTGCGCGATGCCGTCCAAAGCATGTTATAATTATGGAAGAGAAGGTCACTTAGCCCGATTTTGTCGTTCACCGAAGACAAGTTCAGCTAAGATGGAGGCACCAAAGGTCGTCCCAGAAAAGTTAAAGCCGGTAGTTTAAGAGAGAGCGTTTTTTTTCGTGACAATGAACCTGAATAAAATTATCACGGGTATGTTAGTCATAAACTCTTGTGAAGTCTATACCGTGTTAGATGCCGGTTCTACTCACTCTTTTATTTCACCTAGTTGTGTTCAATGTTTCAACTTAACTCCGGAAAAATTAGACTTTGATTTATCTGTTGAAATTCCGTTGGGAGAAACCTTCGTTACCTCCACTATTTATAAATCTTGTTTGATTCAAATCAACACTTTCACGTTACCTGTCAATCGTATCTCTTTAAAAATACTTGCATTTGATGTGATTTTAGGAATCGATTGGTTAACTACTCATCATATTTTTTTTGTAAAGTTGTTAGCTTTCATACTCCTAACCAACATGTTATGCGAATTCAAAGTAACCAAACCACTAAAGTCAATCATTATCATATCAAGCCATAAGTAAAAAGCCCTGAGCCTTTATCTGGTGACTTTCTTGTGTGGAATGCACTGAAGCCAGACTTTCTGTAGATGATGTCGTGAATGATAATGGCAAGTTGATAGGTATCAATGTGACGTGCAATCCAAGTCTTGGATGAGGGTCACAGTTTTGAACGATATTTCTATTGTTAATAAATTTCCTGACGTATTCGTGAAGACTTCTTAGCCTACCCCAGAGCGTGAAATCGAATTTTGTATTGACCCCAGTACAAAACCCATTTCTTAAACCCTTAAATATTTCTTCAACTAAAACGAACGTATTATGCGCCACAGACGTTGGCTCGAGCTGTTGAAGATTACGATCGTACCATTCAATATCATCATGGAAGTGCGAACGTGGTAGCTGACGCGTTGAGTAGAAGATCATATGCGAGTAAGATGTTGTTAACACAAAGACCCATTTTGTATAACTTACAAATGATGAAGATAGAGTTAAAGACTCTAGGGACCCACGTGAAGATAACGAATATACGATTAGAATCGACTTTAATCGATAAATTTAAAGCCGCTCAAGCTACATACTCAGAGCTGATGAATGTGAAGAAGAAGGTTCAAGAGGGCGTTATTCTAGAAACAAGAATCGATGAAGAGAGGAAATCTCAACCCTCGATTTAATTGACCCATTTGAAATCCTCGATCGAGCAGGAACTGTGGCGTATAGACTCGTTTTACCGCCAAGTATGTCGCGTGTTCATAACATTTTTAACGTATTGATGTTACGTAAATATGTGGACGACCCGTACCACATTATTAATTTAGAACCGGACGAGATAGCGGATAATTTAACGTATGAAGATGTATCTGTTAAAATCCTGGAATGTATTCAACACTCAAAGGTTATACCTCAAGAGTTAGAATCTGACGAAGTGTCCTCATCTGTTCGGCATACCAGGTACGTACATAAATTTTGAGGGCAAAATTTCATAAGGAGGGGAGATTGTGAAACCCCAGATTTTATGAATAAAGATTTAATTTTTTTGAAATATTTTTTTAAATATTATGGTGTGAATTTGAGATAATGTTATAGTTGTGGATAGTATTTATAAATTTTACAAAGTATGCAAGTTGTTGTATTATATTCGATTGGTCGGGGAATATTATTTTTGTCGGGGAATATTCGTACGACAGTACAATTATTGGTGGACCACACAACGGAATTATTGTCGGATTGAGAAAACGACAAAAATATTTTATAAAAATAACGGCGGAAGTTTTACCGTTAATATTGTTGAACTACTCGGTAGTAAAAGTACAGTAATACGTGTGGTTGCATAGTAGCATACGGTATTGATTATTGAGGCTTACGTGATAAGTCACTCAGTTTTATTTTATTGATATTATTAATGTAATAAAAAAGAAATTTTTTTTATATAAAACAGAATACTTTTATAAAGTTATTCGTTTTATTAGGCTAATAGTAAAATCTTTTTATATAAAACAAAATACTTTTATAAAGTTATCTGTTTTATTAGACAATTATTAGAATATATTATATTTTATTATGCATAGTGTTTGTATAGTGCTTGTATAGTATTTGTATAGTAAATATTTTTATAAAGTTATTCGTTTTATTAGATTATAAATAGAATATATTATATTTTATTTAAAAGATTTTGCTTTAAATATGGACCGTCAGATTAAAGTAAATCAATCTAGACCGTTCATGAGTTAGTTACTATGCAGTCCATTTTTCTATAAATAGAAGCTCATTCCTTCATTATTTCTTACGAATTTACTAAAACTCTAGAGAGAGAAAATTATAGAGAGAGAAGAAAAGTGTTCTGCTACTTCACTACTCCTATATCCAGTACTCTTCCTTTCAAGGTAAGGGATATTATTTGTTGTACTCGTAAGGAGTATTATTTCTTTTATATTCATGAAGAGAACTTCTGTTATTCTATTATTTATTATTCTGTTGAAATAATCTGTAAATGCGGGCTACCCTATACTTGGTGAAATTCTTCTGTTATTTCATTTTTTATTATTCTGTTGGAATATCCTGTCTGTGCGTTTACGCCGGACCTGGTTCCATTATTTATTATTCTGTCGGAATATCCTGTCTGTACGTTTTACACCGGACCTGGTTCCATTCTTTATTATTCTATTGGAATATCCTGTCTGTGCGTTTTATGCCGGACCTGGTTCCGTTATTTAATATTCTGTTGGAATAACCTGCCTGTGCGGTCTATCGAATGCATGGTAATTTCTTTTGTTATTTCATTCTTTATTATATTCAGTTGGTTAAAACTTTGACTTCTATATTCCATGAAATTAGTGGAATATCCTTGATATTTGCGCTTCATCCAGTATCTTTTCATGGAAATATTTTGTGACGCCCCCAAAATAGATTCATTCTATCCAACCTATTCTGAGTCGCCAAATACATGGTACAGAAAATAACTACAACTTTATTACAACAATTGTCATGCAAAATACAACAACACATATGCTGTGAGTTTGGATACAAATATATACCAAATGTGACTCATGTCCCAACCGTGGACAGCACCTCACAATGACACCTTACATAAAGGTATAGTCAAAAATTGTTTTAGAAATTAGAATCTTTGGAAAGTGCTCAAGGAAACCTTTGTACATGGGAGACCATGCGTCTAGGTTATGATAGATATCATATGGCCACAGAATTATCCTTGGTTAACCCAATAGACCCCAAAGAAAAATGAGAAGATTACTATCATATTCTTCCCAATGGTGAGTCTTCTCTTGACATATCATTATCTCTACTGTCTCTAATTGAGAATTATACTTCAAACAAACACCAAGATTATATAGGTAGTGCTCGTAAATATACTCAGCAAGTGGATGTGCACAACCCTGTCTTATGATGACACGAGGTTGTATGACAGTGGCAAAACACCCTTCCAACGTTGGGTACGCCTTACCCTATTGGATTCACCAAATATAACTACTAAATGATGACCACCGTTCTATTCCCCTGTTACCCCCGCTCGACTCAGCTACACTCTTATTACCTGAAAGGAATTGTGAAGCAAAAGGGTGAGCACAACTAGCTCAGTAAAGAATATTATGACTAAAGATAAATAAATTATCAATAGTATTCATCAGTAATAAATCAGAGATTTAGAATATATGGTAGATGATAAAACTTTTCAACCATAGTTACAGCGGAACGAGCAATCCATTAGAAGAGTCAAATAGACTATAAAGTCTATTATCTTCTCCATGTTAAAAGTCCACCAACAACGTTTTAACCCTATAACATCAATCAACAGTTCCTGTTCACAATCATGTGAATAACTCATAATCATAATTGTAGTCCTAAATTCCTTTTCTCATCCAGGACGAAGATAATTTTCATCACCTGTCTTTACCTGAAACATCAAAGATCATGGTTATACCAAATCACAGTTCCTGTTCATAATCATACTAATAAATTCATATTTGCACTACGGGCCAAAAATATTCATCAACAGTTCATCTTTGCACTACATGCCAAAGATATTCATCAATAATTCATCTTTGCACTACGGGCCAAAGATATTCATATCTCAAAGAAATATATAATCATTTTAGAATTTATATAAACAATAATTATAATCATGTTGATCAATTCACCTTTGCACTTAGCTAAAGATATTCAATTATAAATTCAATGGTCATGATCATACCAGTCACAATTCAACTTTTCACTACTGGACAAAGAGAACCATAGTCATGATCATACCAATAATCTACCCATCTTTACACTCCAGTGAAAGAGAATTTCAACATCAAGGTTATAAAAATGTTATATATGATAATAAAATCAATTTAATCAATACATAGTTTTAATATCCAGAGTAATATTCATAAATCAACTATAATTTGGTTAGAAAAAGAAACCAATTTTGTAGTAAATAGTACCCGTGAATAGTAACTCGTGAATAGTAACTCGTGAATAGTAAATCGTGAATAGTAACTCATGAATAGTAGCTTGTGAATAGTAACTCATGAATAGTAACTCGTGAATAGTAACTCATGAATAGCAACTCATGAATAGTAACTCCGACATAAAAAGTTTTAAATTTGATAAAAATTCCAACCAATATTTTGACATAATGATATTGAAGAAATAATATCACTTACGAAGAAAATAACATCTCTTACTATCCCTTACCTCAAAAGAGCAGTACTTCTGACTAGAATAACGCTGAATGAACTTGTACCGTATAGCAACACTCAAGATATCAAAATACTCACAAGAATACACTCGATAATATAGAGAGAGAAATAGAGAGAAAACTTCAGTTTCTGGTGTGATTTTCAATTCTAACCTAAGCACCCTATTTATAAGAAAATGCTTAGAGCACCAAAGCAGAAAATTGAATATAATATTAATATAATTATAAAATATTCAAGCCCACCTCTAGATACTTGAATTCAGCCATAAACACATGCTAACCTTCTAGAAAAAAAGGTAAGAAAAACGTTTTTCATAAATAAAATATTTAAAACTTCCAAAAATCAATTATTTTGGAACTACAGAACTTCAATAATTCATAATAAATAGCCCTTTTATCAGAAAATTCGAATCTCGAGAGCTTTTATAGAAAATTCAATTCTCTACAACTTTGCGGAAGAAAGTTTTTCCAAATTCCAAACATAAATTGACCGAAATCCACATACGGACGATTTTACAGGCTATAATCAAATTTCAGTAAAGAAATGGGGTCCGCCGACACACAAAACATGTGTTAATCATTTAATGCAACAAAAATACTCTTTCTCCTCATATACTCATATATCCCACATTCATTGTAAAACTATCACCATTATTATATTATTAAAATATAATAATAAATTTAAATGAATTATTTTATCAAAAAAAAGATAAAATATTAATTTTTAACAATTGTCACATTAAAAATTTTTTCCATCTATATCCACATAAAATTAATATTTTTCTCATCATATAAATCAATAATTAATTATTCACAAATAATATTACAGAATCACATTACTGACAACCAGGCAGTTCCCAGGAAAGAGGGGACCTTCCGGTAAGGATTTCTCCTTACTGGCGCGCAATTAGGCGACCAAACATCTCCTTAGACAGAACTTTCTAGACAATACCAATAATGTAATCTAATAATATTATTAAGATAATATGAATTATTGCTCCGATAATAAAAAATACTGCATAGTGACAATTATTGAAACAACAGTAATATAAAATATCAACGTAGCAATTATTGAATCAATAAAATAAAATATTGAACAGTAATTACTGTAACAATTATTGAGTAGTGTCTTCTCACGTAAGAATCAATAATTTAAAAATACTTTGCAATACCGTGTGCTACTGTGCAACTACGTGTATTACTGTATTTTAACCACCAGGTATTCCAACAGTGTTAACGGTAACAATTACGCCGTTATTTATAAAACTCAAATTTGTCATTTTCTTCATCCGACAGTTATTCTGTTATGGGGCCCACAAATGGCTGCGCCGTCGTACGAATATTCTCCGACAGAAAGAATATTCCACGACCAGACGAATATTCCCCGACAACAATGAATATTTTATAACCACTTGTTTATTTTGAAAAATTTTCACATTTCACCCATAACTTTAATTTTTTATCAATTTAACCATTTACTGAATTGTAATTATAAGAAAAATTGAATACTTCTATTTCATAAAATTCGGGGTCTTACATATTCTTCTAAGCATTCTTGAATTTTACTCTACAAAGCAGTATCATGTTGACAATTTGGACGTTATCAGTTCCTAGATAAATTAATTCTTGAACTTATTTTATTGAATTCTTATATCATTGTCATCATCCTCATGCTTATATTATGTTGAAAGTCATCTGTGGCCTGTAGTGCATAGATGGACTTGGTATGATTATGACCAGGGATTATTCAGTATAATCATAACCGTAATGTTACAAATGATGTGGAAAAATTCTCATTGGCCCGTAGTGCATTGATGGACAGTTTTTGGTATGATTATGGCTATGGATTCTCTTTGGCCGTAGTGCAGAGATGAATTGTTTTATGGCATGATCAGGATCGTTGATGAAAATATGATTATTTTTAGCCGTAGTGCATGGATAATTCGTGGTCGTGATACTAAAGAATATCCTTGGTCGTAGTGCAGGGGTGATTCGATGATGTGGATTATTTATTAAGCTGAGTCACAGCGATAAAAGTCATGAAAAATCTTTTAAATCATAAAAGATAGTAGATTTTATTCTCTACTTGACTCTTTTAATGGATTGTTTGATCCGCTGCAGTTAAACTTGATGTCTATTGTATTTTATCAGTTTAACATTGTTGAAGACTAATGATAATTTGTTTTGCATTATCTTAGTCATAATATTTCTTACTGGACTAGTTGAGCTCACTCTTTCTTTCACTGTTCTCTTCAGGAAATGAGAGTATAGTTGGGACGAGTCGGGGAACGGAGTGATGGACCAGATGATAGCATTAGTAGACCTCACTATTCTATGTAATAGTGTAATAATAAATGTAATGAGGACCCCATTGAGTTTGTATATTGTCTATCTGACAATATTTGTATTAAAACTCACAGCATATGTTTAGTCGTATTTTACACGACTGTTGTATAATTAAGTTATATTTGAATTTTGTACCATGTATTTGGCAACTCAGAATAGGTGATGTATACCTATTTTAGGGGCATCACAATAAGCCATTAATTTATAGGTAGAAAATTAACAAAAATATCCAAAACAGTCAAAATTTCCAAATTCCAGTATAATAATTAATTATATGCCAATAATTAATATCTATTAATTTTGCAAAATTTAATAGTCACTGTTACTATTTTTAAATTAATTTCCATATTAAAACCAATTAATAAATTATTTTCTGGAAATTAAATAAGAAAAATCTGTCAAAACAGGTCGGGACCGCGGGTCAAGTCCGCAGGTCGGGCCATGGGTCATCTTCAACCTCCAGCTACCAAAATTTACAGAAATGCCACTACGCGACTAAAATTTTAAAAAGCCATCTCACTCTATATAACTCCGATTTAGGCCCATAATATATCGTTGGAAAACTTACAACGAGTACTACGCATTCATACAAAAAAAGAAGCGAATCGGACAATTAAAGAAAAAGTTATGGCTGTTCAAAGAAGGTTGTTTGCAAAATAGGGTTTCAAATTAATTTTCCAATTAAACCCAAATTATGCAGATCATATACACTGTGTTTAGGCTATAATATACTGCAATATTAACCCCTAACATTTAGTGTATTTAAGATTGTCATTAATGATATTTTCAAGCTTTTTAAACATGCAATCATGACATAAAGTGTAAATATTTCATACATAGCATACATGAGATTGTTAAACCATGACCTGATACCAATGAAGGGTTTTTAATACGCATGCTATTCATATTTACACATAATTAGGAGAATCAAAGGCATACCTCTTGAAGCGTGATTAAGCCTTTGATACGAAAAACCTCATGTCGTTCCTTTAACCCAACAGCGTCTCCGAACTACGATCGAGAACGGAGCACTGATTCACAGTGCGTAACAATTAGGGTTTTGGTCTCGATATTGGGAGTGGCTATATTTGGCCAGTTGAATGATATTGCACGTATTGATTGATCGACTGAGGAATGTGGATATTTAATATGTGAGTGGTTAACCCACTCCCCAGCATTACCATCACGTTCAATCAATCCACGTTCACATTAATGAACTGCAATTGACCTTGTCAATTGGGAACTCAGTTAATATAATTGGGTCGGACTTTCCATGGGTGACCCATTTGGATACCCAAAATCCAATAGCTTGGTACTTCCAACGTGAATATAAGAAGTTGCAACGAGTCATGATAATAACTTACCAATTGGGAATAGTACATTTTACTTGAAGATATGGTTATATTAGATTCCAAGTCAAATTCTTAAAATTCCTACAGGAAAATACTTTTCATTATATTGAAATTTAATAATTATATGTTCATATGTGATCTAATTTTACTTTCTGGTAGTTGTTGTTAGCACTCAAAAAAAAATAAACCTTACTTTTTATTTTACGAAATTGAAACTAACTCAGTATAGCAGTAAGGGTCGAACCCACATAGAGTGATATTGCTTTAATCTATCCTAATGTTTCTAACAATAAGTAAAAGATGGGGGTTTTAAGTTGAGTATAATTAACTAAAATAAACAGAAGTGAATGAATAAGAATACCCAATAAATTAATAGTTTCAGTTCTTCAGTTCAGTATCACCTTTTCACAGCAAAAGAATAAACAAGTCTAATAATATTTATCCTTAAATGAAACTAATAGTCCTTGATAACAAGAAGCTTTGTTACCCGAAATTCGCATTAGATTATCAATTAATGAAACAAGTTTTTCACAAGTTTTTATCCATTATACAACCTAGAACAAGCTATCTAGATTTAATATAACAACAACGTTAAGAACTAGGGAATTAGATTATTCCAATCAACAAACACAAAAGCTCGGATTGTTTAACCATCGTTCTGATAATCATAATAATACTCGAAAGTTCTGACACAATAATGTATCACTAACTGTTACTTGTGATTATGTAGGAACGGTATATATTACACGTAATATTATCCATTAATCTAGCAGATGATATTAATTAGATCAACTTAACTAGTCACGTTAAATCAATGAGACCAAATAACATTCAAACAGTTAAAACAGATTATCAAGAATGAATTTCATATAATAAGAAATAAATAATGTTAACTCAATTAAACCATCAACTGTAAAAATAAGGTTGTTCAACATCCCCTATAACTGAATAAGAAAACCTAGCCTAACATGCTTCTAATGAAAACTCATAATAATATGATTACATAATGTGATGATGATGATCTGATATGTAAACATGTACATGTATTTATAAGTAAAACTTCTATAAAACCTTAAAAGAATTCAACTACATCTCAACTTCTAAAATTCCAGCAGATAGATTCAGTTTTCTTTTCAAGTTTGGACTTTCTGACTTGGTTTCCAAAGCATACTCGAATTCCCATTGTCAATTGTAGTTTCCTTCATAGATTGTTACTTCTTAAATAAATAATCCAATGCTCCAAATCTAAGTACCAAATACAAGTCTTGGCCTAATTTACATCAGATAAGATCATATATATATATATATATATATATATATATATATATATATATATATATATATATATATATAAAACATAACAAATACCACCTTGGTGAATTTGTTAATCGGTTCAGGCACAGGTCTCTTGTCATGTGAATGTCGTATTATGATGTGGGTCAGATTCCTAACGACATTTTTGGCACAATTAATGGCGTCATTGGGGTAGTTGCCTCGCTCCCCTAAGATCAGTCATTTTCTTGGAGAAGCTGCAGGAGAACTTGAGGCTGGTGATAAAGGGTGTGGGAGGATTGAGTTATGAGCAATGGAGATCTTATTAAAGCAAGAAGATAACTGTAGATGTTAAGAATTTCTTGGATGGAAATCTGATTTGAGTCATTCCTTTATCTTGGCCGGAGTAAAATGGAGGAGATCTCAGAAGCCGTGACTAGAGGTGGCGAATGGATTGATTTAAAGTTTAATGGGTAATGAGTCACGGGTCATTAAATGAATAATTTTAAATGGGCGAGTTAGATACAGGTAAATTTAACTGGATATGAGTTGAACCCATCAACCTGTATAAAATTCTTATATCAATCAAACCCATTTAATCCACAATTTTTATTCTTATACGGCATAATAAAAAGCTTCAGTTACGAGCTACGACCAAGAATAGAAAATGTAACGCGAGACGGCAACTCTTTTAGAAAGAAGTTAAAAGATAAGAGATGAATTCAAAGCATTAATTTGCTTTTGGTGTTTGATAAATAAAATAATAGACATGTTCTCCGTCGACCATGGCTATGCTTGTCATTTATCTATATAACCCACAATTTTAACCACCAAACCATTTAATTTTTTTATTATCCATTTAATTCAACCCAATTAAAACTGGCTAAAATAAACGGATAATTTTACTAATGGGTGGTTGGACGGGTTTATGGGTCAATCATTAATTTTGATGGCTCTACTTATGAGGTTTGAGAAATTTAGAGCTAAAAGTTTGAGATAAGAAAAAACATGCTTGGGTGACAACCATAGCCTATCAAGTAAGTTTATAATTTCAGTAACATGCGCTATTTCCATAAATTTTGAATGGTGCATAAAATATTATAAATGATATATATATATATATATATATATATATATATATATATATATATATATATATATACACACACACACGGTCCGGATCTTAAGCTCACCCCTTATCTAACATACATTGTTTACCCCCTTTTAACGACGGATCGGGCGACGATTCGGTCCGTCACTATATATAGAACCATGTTCTTAGCTTTTAGCGACGGACAACACATAGCGACGGACCGAATCATCGTCCGGTCCGTCGCTAAAGTGGGGTGAGCAAGGAATGTTAGATAAGGGGTGAACTTAAGATCCGGACCGTATATATATATATATATATATATATATATATATATATATATATATATATATATATATAGTTCGCTTCTTCAGCGAACTGAAGGGAGCGAAATAAGAACGAACCGGCTATAGCGACGGTTTTTTCTGTCGCTATAGCATAGAAAGCCGTTTTCTATGCTATAGCGACGGAAAAAACTGTTGTTATAGTCGGTTCGTTCTTAGTTCGTTCTCTCCAATTCGCTGGAGAAAGCTGAGTTATATATATATATATATATATATATATATATATATATATATATATATATATATATATATATATATATATATATATATCAGTTGTTTAGTCATGGTCATGTTTCTCATTATCCCATATAAGATGAATCAAACATCACAAAAATATGCAAGAAGAAACAGAAAATTTGAAAGCCTTAAATTGAACTCTTGTAGTTTAAGATATCCAGTGTGAAGATGAGAAAATAATTCAAAAGTGTAGATATGCAGAAATTTAGTTATGCGGACTGGTGATATGACAAAAAAGTTAGATCTAAAGCTATCAATCTTCCATTCGGTCGTTTAACCATGCGTATTTCTCATTATCCCAGATCACATGAATCAGTAAGAACAATAATATTCAAGAAGAAATGAAAATTTTGATAGCTTCAAATTAATCGAACACTTCTAGTTCATGATCGTCACTGTCAAAATGAGATGAGATCCAAAAGTCATGTTATGAAAAACACAAATAGACAAAAGTACTTCATCGTTTTAAGGACTCATCATTTGCAGTTTAGTTTTATGGACGATAATTTACCTTAAAACGCCACCGTTTGAAGATTAATTAGGAATATACTCTGCATCCACAATTTAATTCTGCAGACGGATGATATGAGCAAAACAACGTCGTGTTAATATCATTAACACCTGGCATACATAGCGTCCGCATTTTAAGAAATAATTACAATAATAGTGCATCCATAAAATAATTACAAAAGTAATACACTTTCCCAAATTTATTTAAAAATATTAGTACAATTAGGATTCCTTTAATCGTGGCCCACGATTATCTCCCTTATCTCTTCCTATTAATTATTATTTTCTTATAAAAACAAAGCATACCCATTTTTTATCTCTGTTTCTCTCTCTTTTTTCTTCATCCTCTTTTTCATACTGTAAACCAAGGGCGTTGATAGGCGGTGGCTTTGGCTTTGTGTTCAGAATCGACGGGCAGGTCGAAATTGGATGTTCTGTCGGTTGGGACGGACGGAGAGGTGACTGATGGGCAGGTCGAAATTGGATGTTCTGTCGGTTGGGACGGACGGAGAGGTGACTGATAAGGCGAAGGATTGTTCTTTGCCTGTGACTCCATGCCTAAAGCTTCCGGGAGAGCCTGCCTTATCAAACATGGCTTGGTGTTATTTTCGTTTCCTTAAGTGAGAATATTAATTACATATATTGCAGAATGTTGGGACTTGTAATTTATATGTAGCGGTTGTCAGTTAGTTTTAATTTTTTAGTTGAAATTGATGGATAATTTTGGATTTCATATATAAAGGATGATATGACCATGTTGTCATGGTGATATAGTGTGATATTCTAATTTCAATTATTCTGTAATACTTAATATAACTAGTATGTGTTGATTGTTTTATTTAATATGCAGTGGGTAGCCAAACATTCATACCAAGGTAATCAATTCAATTTTATTAAGTTACCAATTTATTTTGAATGTGATACAGTTGGTAGCCAAACCTTCATGCAGTTGGTTGTCAAACTTTCAGACTAAGGTAACCAATTCATACTGCAGGTGTGCAGGTAGATTGGTTACCTTGGTATAAAGGTTTGGTTACCTTAGTATAAAAGTTTGGTTACATTGGTACGAATGTTTGGTTATCAACATTACATTACACATCACTCTCTTATCTCTCTCTTTCCTATGCAGTGTTCTTATTTTCCTTTGGACATAAAATTAGAATTATAATTTTCGGACATGAAAAAATTGTATCAAATATCCACCTCCTTTCTCCATCTCATCAACCATTTTGTGGTTGATTCTCGCTCTGTCTCACCGGTGAAGAGGGAAGAGAAAGATGACATTGTCAAACCTTCAGACCAAGGTAACCAATTCAGTTTTATTAAGTTACCAATTTAGTTTGAATGTGATGCAGTTGGTAGCCAACCATTTATACAAAGGTAACCATTTTAGTTTTTATGGGTAACCAAATAGTCATAAACAAATTTCAGAACAGTAACAGTTATATTTATTTATTTTTAAACTTTTTGTAGGGCGAATCTTCTTCTTCTCATTGGCGTTTTGGACAACGGAGATTCTCGGCGGAGTAGCGAAAGAGAGGGCAACATGTGAAGAAGGAGATTCGCGGCAGAGTAGCGGAGAAGAGGGCTATTGTGAGAGAGATGAAGATTTGAATTTGAATTATTATTTTGAATTTATTTTTGTTGTTAGATCCTAGATATTTAAATTTGAATTATTAATTATAGCAGTTATTTCTCCTTGATTTTAGGTTTCCTTATTAATGTGAATTACGTTATTTTTGTAATTATTTTGTAGATGCATTAATAGTGTAATTACTTTCTAATTGTTGTATATTAGTATTAAGGACCCTTTCTTTTTTAGTTTATCCAAATCTAGTTGTCCTCTTTCATTTTTAATGATATTTTTGACATTATTTTTCCAATAATACTCTCATTTAACTTTTAAAAAAACTCATTGAAAACAACATAACATACATTAAAAAAAGTAATACTATTAACTTTAACATTGAAATTACAACCACACCCTTTTTCTCCTCTGTCTCTCTCTCTCATCTATTTTGTTGTTCCAAGAAAGAGTTAAAAGATTAAATAAAATAAAAAACATGATAATAAAGTAATTAAGATAGGTAATTTGAAGATCAATTTTTTTTTCTTGTACTTTCAAATTAAGACGAGTAAAGTTGAACTGAAAGAAAATATACTTATCTATTTTTAAGGGTGAGGGCATTTTTGTCTTAACAATTTTTCCCTATTGCCTCAAAGGAATCGCGATTCCAATTACAATTCCGACCAAACTTAGCATACCTAATGTTGGAAAGGAATCGTTGGCCATTCCGGCCAACCAAACGCCCCATTAGTGTCAAACTAAAAAAAAATACAAATTCTAACTTTCAATAATCTCCAAAATCAGTGAAATTATTCCCTCAACGAGGAGAGTAACACAATACAACATTCTCATCAAGACCACAATATTACAGCCATTATTTACACACATGCCGTTTTTCATGTGCCTTCAAATGGCTGAAAAGGCACATCCAACAGAAAATTATACTCATTGCAAAAGAACAGCCCAGATGAAGACAAGAGACAAAAAGTGAAATAATTGTTTCAAAATTAGCATTTATTTAGAAATAGTAAACTACCAAAAGTGAATTTTGTCATTGTAATTTAAATTTATTACATCCATGGAGGAAAAGATATAGCACAAATAATGTAAATCATCAAGACATCTGTGCACTATTACTAATGATTATAGGGGAACAACCGACAGATATATGTTGAACCAAGAGATTTATTCAATCCTTGTGCGAGTAAGTATCCATTGGAGGGAGAAATTTCGCATATCGTTCTGCCTTCACTCCTGTTTTGTGGTCGGAGTACTCAACCACAGCAGCTCCGGCTAGTGCAGCTAGTGTCAGAGCCTGGGCGTGCAACCTGAGTTTGACAAAGAAATTAAACACAATATTAACGTCGAAATCACAAAAATGCTGGGATAGGAAATATTGCTGGAGAATACTTGCAAAGCAAATGAAAGATGGTTTACATGGTCATAAGCATTTGATAATTCTGGGGAAAATTAAAGGAGGAGGTGCAAAAGAGGGAGAACATAAGGATAGAAGTACCAATAGCTCAATCAAAAATGCTTTCCTTTCACTCCTTTAAGGGTTAATTTTTTGTTGTAAAATATATACGCGCAAGACAAATCCAGGGGAATCATCTTATGGGTGACAAAGTGATTTAACGGCTATTATAACTGATGAAACAAACTTAAAATACATAAAACAGCTTCACCCCAGAAATGGAAATAACTGAATGGTCGGCATATGAAGGTAGGTCTTTTTAATAAAAAGTGCAAAAGTTATAAATAAAAGGGAGAAGAAAAATGCAGAAGATATAAATAAAAGAGAGAAGGAACATAAAACAAAGACACGTTTTCTAGAATACTACATATACAATTCATTTCAATATTTTCTGTTCTACAGATTTATACCATGCTTGTCTTATATCTGTGATTACCAATGGAATGGCAGATCAAGTTATGACACATAATGAACGAGGATCGAAGAAGAAAATTGAGAAGGGGGAGAGAGAATTTTTTTAAAAAAACAAGTGTCCATGACCTTGCTTTATGGATTTGGTTTCTAAATCATAAGAACTTTCTCTATAGCAGTATAACCTTCAAGAGTGAAGTTTTCAAAGTAGTTAGATGAATGAAAGAAAATAACTCTTTACATAAAGTAATATTCTGACTTTTTCTAGTAGATACAATTGGCAGCCAATTTGATAGCATATCAGCCATGAGAACATGGAAAGAGCCAAAGAGGTGAGAAAGAATGGAGCTGACAGGTCTTCAAGAAGTCAATAAGAGCCTAACAACTTTTGGAATGCTCACAAGGAGTGAAGGGCCCTTTTGGGGGTGAAGAGGTGTGAAGGGGTGGTGGCTGGCAGAAATATAAAACAGATGACTTAATCGATACGAAGATTTCACATTGAACCAATCAATTCACCTTAGTCACTAATTGCCTAGTCTGATACAATGTGCAACAATGCCAATAAAAAATTGTATGGCCGCCGGTAATACGAGTCGCTGAATACAAAACCATGTATTAAATTTAGGCAGAGAACCTTCATTCTTGCAATCAACCTATTAATCAATATCTAAAACACAAAAATACAATCACAAGGCATAAAATTTGAAAACAAATCCTTGGAGAAACTAACTGGGAATTGATACTTGCGCCATTCAATTTGTTTCCAATCCTTGGGGTAAAATGCATTCCATTCTACAGTTGGAGTGAGGTCAATGGTTAAATAAAGAACGCATTAAACATTTCCATTTTCCAGTATTCAAGTGATTGCTCTCAAGGTAACCACATGTGCACCTTTTGCTAGTATTCAAGTTACAATTAACTAATTCCAAGTCCTTCAAATTCCTCTCACAGTAATGCTTAAGCTCATTCCAAACAAACAAATTGGGATATATTTCCCCCCTCAAGCCCCTACACATCTGGTTTACAAACATGCAATCTAATCATTTACAAAATTACCCAATTTTATGGCAATCTCATTATCTCACAATTTCAATTCCATTTGCAGACCAAAGCAAAAACTTTAATTAATCACAAAAATAATACCAATCAACCAAAAAAGAACAACTGAAATCAACTGAACAAAAAAAGTCAAAAAGATTATACCAATAACAATCAACCAGAAAAAGAAGAAATGAAATCAACTGAACAAAAAAAGTCCAAAAAGATTATACCTAGCATGAATGATTTTGACACTAGTCTTCATAGCTGGTTGAGACCAATTGTAAGCGATTGATCCCGCAATACTAGTTAACCATAGAGACCCTTTTAACAATCAAATCAAACAAAGATCCAAATCAACACCCCCAGATTTATATATCCAAAAAAACAATATATATATATATATATACACACACGAGGAATTGAGGAAATTTACCAACGGCGCGAAGCTTGTGCTCAACGACCCACTCCCTCATGGATTCAAGCGAGGTCTTGGTGTTAGATTCCGCCATGTTTCTTCTTATTTCTTGTTGATGAGGAATTTAGAGAGCTAAAAAAATATGGGTTCCGGATAAAAATAGAGAGATTAAAATGGGTATAAAAATGACAGATGAATGTTAAAATGGATTGAGGGTTTTATATATGTGAGATTTATGAGGTTGCAAACGGAGAAAAAAAGAAGAGAAATACAACTTTGTAACCTGGGAAAACTGTGGGCGGGATTCGCGTGGCTGCCGTAGATATACGCGTAATGGCAAAACGCAATGTGTTACGCCATTTATTTTTTAGTTGCTTGTGTCACCCAACATTTAGTATACGTCTCAAAATACAATAATTCTACACCGACCGGGTTTTGACGACATTTTAGTGACCGGTTGATGTGGTTGTGCCACATCAGTATGTCAGAGAAATTGAAAGAAAAAAAAAAGAAAGAAGGGTCAATATCAATTAGTAGTACAGCTCTCTCTCCCTTTACCAATATCATACTCTCTCTCCCGCTTTACCAATATTAGTCGCCATCTACAAATTTCCGCCCAAAATCAGAAGTAAAATCAGCAACAAGAGAGGTATGTATACAAATATTGTATATATAATGTACGAATATTGATAATATATGTATATATTTTTTCCCTAAAACTGATTTCAAGATTTTGAAACCCATTCGTTCCATGATGCTCTTCTTCTCCCTGTTTGCTTCACAAAATCTCACTTTTATCATAGTTTCATTTTTTTTCATGGTCCTGTTGCAGAAAGTTATTCGCTTTGTGCTATTGAGTCTGTCGTTCGAAATATGAGTTTTAAGCTGCAAAAATCTGATTATTTCAAGGTGTGTTAGTTGTATCTAGATGCTGAAATGCACTTTATATTTAGCCTCTGTTTGGCTCTAAGAAAATTAAATGCCATATTTTGAAATTTTCCAATTACTTTCGTTGTTCTGTTGTAGAGATGCGTTGAAAGGGAAAGGATTTACTTTGCTTTACAAGATTTAGATGAAAATGGATAGGTTGTGCACAAATTTAGTTGGCAATACCTTCCTTTCTTTGAGGTCCTTTGTCCCAAACATAGTACTCTTACAGGCCGATACTCTATATATAGCGACTTAGTATTGAATGCTCAAGTATCAAATTTATACTAATTTGTTTCTAGAACTGTCTAGTGTACTGTGTTCTCGTATTTGTTCCACGAAGGCACGAACCGAATTGATATGTTTTCCAGGTAGCATAGCTCGAGGCATTTTCATTTCTTTTATTTTATGAAATTTTTGCAGAATGAGAATCACGCTAGGAATTAAAGCTTGTAGATTGTTAAACCATAAGATCTAGAAGTTTGGAGTATGTGTAATGGGTGTATTCTTAGACTCTTACCCCTCCCTGTTTGTGAGTTTTATTTTGGGGGATGGAAAGGGATTGGAAGGGAAAGTTCCTTCTTTCTAAAACAAAACTCATCGCTTCCCTTCCCTTCCCTCCAAAACAAAACTCACAAACACAGCCTTAGGCAGCAGTTAATTTATTAAGATTGGAATAAACAATTGGATAATAGGCAGTTTACTTTGTTGTTTGGTGTTGCCTAAAATGATTAGGTGGTAGTTGACGGATAAATTGTAAGGAAAGATAAGGAGACATATTTGTAAGCTTTAGAAGCAAAAGGACTTTTTGTATAATTTATTTTTGGAGTGATTGCTACATTTATAGCATTTCATTTTTCTCCATTGTAGCTTTTTCACCATTATTATCAGTATATACAGCATTTTCACCATTATTATCACCTTATTACCATTTTGACAACAAAATGGTGTTATCAGAGATGATAACCTAAATATTCAATTTTATAGATGACAATATTCTATTGTCATCTATTAATTTACATGTTAAGGGATTCATTGTTTTTATTCTTGGTTGGGCAAAAATGCTCCATGACTTTGAGTAATCCTTTTAAAAAATCGTGTAGTTAACCTTGAAGTTTGTTATTTTTTGTTTTCCATAAATGATATAACTGTTGGGGAAATTCTGATTACTAATTAAAATTTTACAGCATGATGTGAATGCTGGTGTGCTGAAGAAAGTAATTTTAGTTGATGGAGATGTGGTCACAGTCAAGGGTGTTCGGTCAGTTAGCCTAGCCTGCTGGGAGCTGTCGTTTACACTCCTAAATTAACCTCACTTTCACTTTACAATTTCAAACAATTAGCACAGTAGTAAGCAAGGATCGATCCCACAGAGAGTGATTTGTTTTATATTTATCCTATGGTTTCTAATTAAAAGAGGATTTTTAATTAATTAACTAAATTAATAAGAATAAAGTAATAAGAATAAACAATGAATAAAAATCTTCAGTTCTTTAGTTCAGTATCACCTTTTTACAACAATGGATTAGTAAGTGTAACATTATTTATCCTTCAATGAAACTAATAGCCCTAGGTAACAACAAGCTCTGCTACCTGAAACTCCCCTTAGATTGTCACTCAATGAAACAAGCTCTTCACAAGATTCTAACAATTATATAACCTAGAACAAGCTCTCTAGATTTAATATAATAGCAGCATTAAGAATTAGGGAATTAGACTATTCCAAGTAACAAACACATAAGCTCGGATTGTTTAACTTGTCTTCTGATAATCATAGCAATACTCAAAAGCTTGTCCACAATCATGTATTATTAATTACTACATGTGATTAGAAACAATATCAATTACACGTAATATTATTCCTTGATCTAGCATATGATATTCGTTAACCAACTCAATCCTGCAGAAATCAAATCAGTTAAGCCAAATAGCATTCAGAAATTAAATCAGATTATCAAGAATGAATTTCATGTGAGAAGGAATAAATAATGAATACTCAATTAACTATTAATTATAAATAAGGTTCAACATCCCTTAGAACTGAATAAAAAGAACTTAGCACATGTCTGAAATCCTCCAATGTTGTAGATGAGAGAATGTAGTAGATGATTGAATGAATCAAATCCTGACTCTCATCCTCTATTTATAGTGCTAGACAAAGTCCTAAATCCTATAGGAAGTAGAAATCCAAATCCTAAAAGGAATTACACATTACACCAATTTTTATAAAGAAATAGAATTCAATTTGGAAATAAATCTTAGTCTAAAAGAAATCCTAATTACAATAGAATTGTAAAAACTATTCTTCTAGAATATAAAATTCAGATTTAAAATTGGAATTAAATCCCACAATTGACATGTGCTTAAACTCATTGCCGCGTGAATCCAAATCCATTTATGATACTAATTGTTAAATCCTTGATTTGCTAGGAATCCCGTAGACCTCCTCCAATTTATTTTCAAAATCATGAAACCCCTTCAATTGTACCTAAAATAAAAATATAAGAATAATGAGTTTATTTAGGCACAAAATAAATTTCAAAAGATTAAGTATTAAGGAATAAAAATATAACATATTTCATACTCATCACCTGCGCCACCCTATTGTGCTGAAGAAAGTAATTTTGCTTGGTTTTGAAACGTTGCTCTCCTCTGTTCTTGGTTCGAAAGCTAACAAGGAGGGTTCTCTCAAGTTATTGAAGGCAGATGTGTCAGCTCAGACATTTGTAAAGATGGGTTTCAGGGTGGATTGATTTGTTGAAACTGAGTTGTAAAGATAATTTTCTGATCTATACACCAGAAGGTGAAAGCGATCTGGCATTTGTAAATATTAGTGAGATGAAGCTATTAAACTTGCTTCACAATGTACCGTCACTTTATTTGCCAGTTTATACTTGGCAGATAATTAATGAACTCAACTTTTCACTACTAGTAACCCTACTGTGAGGTGGTTTTACTATATAATGTAACTAGTGAATTTGTGAGATTGTTCTATAATAGTGTAACTAACGAACTATGTAGGACATTTATCATATCCATTTGGACTTCAATCTGTAGAATGACTTTTCTTAGTCTTATCTCAGGATGGAATTTTCCAAACAAAAATTACTTGCACTTCATATCTTGCGCTTGCCCTGGGGCCTGGTCTTATCTGCTAGGAAATTGTTGTGCATAAACGAAGACTATATCATTTTACTTTCATAGAACAAAAAGGTTTGCCCAAATATATTCATAACAACACTTGTTAATGATGTAAAAAACAACATTTAACTGCAATGAAGATTAGGATAATATATAGAGCTATTCATTTATTTTAATCTGATTGGTTATAACAGGAGAGAAATATACACTGCCTTAATGAGAGTAATGAAACCGTAGAATCCTCTGTTTTCATTTTCTGATAGTATGTTGTCATTCTGCTTGTCAATCTTCGTTCAAAAGTAGTAAATGAATCTAAACTCCACAGCCGGACTATGCTCCAAAACTCAGCACCTCTTGTTGGCCAGATAAAATTTATATAGCATCAGGGGATTCTCGACAATTTAACCCACAATATGTACAATCTCTCTTCAAAAGTAGTAAATGAATCTATTAACTAATGAATGCATGTTGAATGTTTGCAAAGGTGAGAAGTAAGAAATTGCTATGATTTTGAACATGGAATGCATTATCTAGAATGGACATACTGCTTAGTGCCTAGGCACTGACTTGAAGATAAGTAATTCATTATACATATCGTGAAGTATGTTTTATCACCAAAAGTGTTTCAATTAGTAATGATGGGATTTCTTATAACACGTATAGATGTCAAATTACAAAATTAAGCTCAAACTCCATAACAGAACAATGTACCAAGACTACAAAGGGCTCCTCAATACAAATTCAAATTGAGAACAAAATACTAATTGCAACTTCAGTCTTGTAAGGACGAATTCTTGGTCACTTTTTGTTCGGATCACATCCTTCACCACTACTCCAATATGGATTATAGTAATCCTGCAACAAGAAAAATAAAATGGTGATTTTTAACAACAAATAACATCCAATAAGACATTATACCTGAAAATGAATGGGGAAACCCCCTCCATAATAGTTCATCAACTTCTTCACTTTCTACTAAATCCTCTGCCATAACACATTCCTCAATATCATTCATTCTCATACTTGAATTAAACTCATCACTTCATGCCATTTATGCAAATTTATAAAAATATATTAACTACATGCCATAGATATATAAAAAAGTGTATGACATTAAATTAGCATAAGTTTTGTTGGAAAATACTAGCAAGTCTTTGAAAATCTGACATGTAAATTAGTATAAATTTGATACTTTGAGCATTCAATACTAAGTCGCTATATATAGAGTATCGGCCTGTAAGAGTACTATGTTTGGGACGAAGGACCTCAAAGAAAGGAAGGTATTGCCAACTAAATTTGTGCACAACCTATCCATTTTCATCTAAATCTTGTAAATCAAAGTAAATCCTTTCCCTTTCAACGCATCTCTACAACAGAACAACGAAACTAAATGGAAAATTTCAAAATATGGTATTTTATTTTCCTAGAACCAAACAGAGGCTAAATATAAAGTGCATTTCAACATCTAGATACAACTAACACACCTTGAAATAATCAGACTTTTGCAGCTCAAAACTCATATTACGAACGGCAGACTCAATAACACAAAGCGAATAACTTTCTGCAACAGGACCATAAAAAAAATGAAACTATAACTAAAGTGAGATTTTGTGAAGCAAACAGGGAGAAGAAGAGCATCATGGAAAGAATAGGTTCAAAATCTTGAAATCAGTTTTAGGGCAAAAATATGTACATATATTATCAATATTCGTACGTCATATATATAATATGTGTATGCATACCTCTCTTATTGCTAATTTTGCTGGATTTTGCTTCCGATTTTGGGCAGAAATTTGTAGATGGCGACTGATATTGGTAAAGCGGGAGAGAGTGTGATATCGATAAAGGGAGAGAGAAAACCTGAAGTTGTTGTACTACTAATTGATATTGACCCTTCTTTCTTTTTTTTCTTTCGCTTTCTCTCTCATACTGATGTGGCACAGCCACATCAGCCAGTCACTAAAATGTCGCCAAAACCCGGTCGGTGTAGAATTACTCCTCAAAATATTGAGTCCCATGTAACCATGTTGTCCCCTTTTTTCTCTAGATTTTGAAGTTTATCATGGGTCATTTTTAGACAGTCACAATTATTATATACTACTCCCTCCCTCCTAGGGTAAAAATTCTTATTATTATTTGGATAGTTTAATGTTAAATGTCTATTTTCTTTTAATAATCAAATTTTTACACATTTTTTCTGTTATTATAAGACCCCAACTTATTATAAATAAAATCGAATTTCCTCTATTTATTATTGTGAATAATAAGGTGTTAATTGATATAATACTTTGGTTATGGGTGAAATGTGCAAATTTTGCAAAATAAGCAAGTGGTTATAAAATAATCATTGTTGTCGGGGAATATTCTTTTGGTCGTGGAATATTCTTTTTGCCGGGAATATCCGTACGACGGCACAGTCATTTGTGGGCCCCATAACAGATAACTATCGGATGAAAAAAATGACAAAGTTTGAGTTTTATAAATAACGACGTAATTGTTACCGTTAACACTGTTAGATTACCTGGTGGTTAAAATACAGTAATACGCGTAGTTGCACAGTAGCACACGGTATTGCACAGTATAGTTGAATTATTGATTCGTACGTAAGAAGACACTACTCAATAATTGTTACAGTAATTACTGTTTAATATTTTATTTTATTAATTCAATAATTGCTGTGTTGATATTTTATATTATAGTTGTTTCAATAATTATCACTGCACAATATTTCCCATTATCAGATCAATAATTCATTTTATTTGAATAATATTATTAGATAGCATTATTGGCAATGTCTAGAAAGTTCTGTCAAGGAGAGGTTTGGTCACCTAATTGCGCGCCAGTAAGGAGAAATCTTTATTGGAAAGCCCCATCTTTCCTGGGAACGGCCTGGTTGTCATAATTATGATTCTGTAATATTATTTGTGAATAATTAATTATTGATTTATATGATAAGGAAATATTTATTTGATGTGGTTATAAATGATGGATTTATTTTTTTTTATGTGGATTTAATTGAAGGAAATTATGCAGGAATTATTTGTTGAAAGTTGGCAATTATTTTCTCCGATAAAATATTTATTTATATATATATATGCATATGAAAAATGGAGGAATATGAATTAAATTTTTGTATGCTTTTCTAAGTTGGTGGGCCGAAATAAAATTTTCCTACATGTGGGATTTGTTTTGGTGGGTGGTCAATTTATTTGTCTGCAAAGTATCCTTTTTCAACATGTTAAGTGTCCCAACCATGGAATATATGAATTAGGCAAATGTGAATTAGGCCAATTGGTTGGTGAAGAAGATGTTGTCAGCAAGTTGTTTCAAAGGGTGGCCTCCACCCATGTTGAAAGTACGAAGTTAAGCTTTGAAAAATGGGGAAAGTTAGGCATGCTGCTGAAAATTGTTCCTCCGAATTTTGCTATAAAAGGAGGGCAAACCTCCATCCTAAAATCACACCATTTCTAAATTCAGAAATTCTTATTCTATAGTATTGTGAGTATTTTTCTTGAGTATAAGAATATTTTGAGCGAAGTTTTTCTGCAAGATTTTCTCAGAATAATATTCGATATTCCAGTCAAATCCAGTTTCTACCAAGGTAAAGGATATTATTTTATTTCAATACTCGTAAGAAATATTATTTTCTTTCATACTCCATAGTATGGAAAGAATATTATTTCATTTTATATTCTCTAAATTTGAACTTATTATGGTAAGTATTGCTTCTATAATTCCTGAAATGATTAGAAATTTCGTTTCATCTAATATCATTTTATAGGAATATTGGTCTGAACTTTTTATCAAATTTAGAACTTTTCATGACTGGGTACTGTTCACGGGTACTGTTCACGGGTACTGTTCATAAAAAAAACATTTTTTCTTCTTTCCTTCAAATTATCTGTTATGACCCTTATTATTGAAATTTAATCCGTGTTTTGATTTTTCATCATCCTCAGTCCTAAATGGTGATATAAATAAATATCTTTGGCCTGTAGTGCAAAGATGAATGATTAACTGATGAATATCTTTGGCCCGTAGTGCAAAGATGAACAGGTGTTGAGATGAACATGACCGACTGGTGAAATAAATGAATATCTTTGGCCTGTAGTGTAAAGATGAATATTGATTGTTGTTACAGGGATAAAATATTGATGATGGACTTTTACATCTTAGAAGATAGTAGAACTCATTCTCTACGTGACTCTTCTAATGGATTGTTGTTTCCGCTGCATTTGTTGATAGAAAACTTGTTGTCTATTATATTCTATCAGATTTTTTCATGTTGAAGACTAATGATAATTTGTTGTATATTATCTTAGTCATAATATTCTTTACTGGGCTAGTTGAGCTCACCCTTTTCTTTTTTGTTCCATTTTTCTTCCCAGGAGGTGAGAAGATAGCAGGAACTAGCCGGGGTGTGGAGTGATGGTTCAGGATAATTGTATTAGTATTCCTCACTATTTTATAAAATAGTATATCAATAATTGTAATAAGGACTCCTTTTGAGTTTGTATAATCTCTATTAGACTATATTTGTATTCAAACTCACAGTATGTGTCGTCATATTTTGTACGACAATTGTATTATTGAAGTTGTAGTTGCTTTCTGTACCATGTATTTGACGACTCAGAATGGGTGTTGTATACCTATTTTAGGGGCGTCACAGTTGGTATCAGAGCTTAGGGATATGGTCTCTGGTGGAGATCGGGGAATAGAACTAGGAGGGGAGAGATGAGTAAATCCTTCGCTAGTGTGTCATACCTAAGCTTATTTGTTGGTCGGTTATAATATAGGGATATTATGTGATATGTTAATTGTTTAATTAACCCTTATTTTATGGCAGTATTTAAGAATGGCTGCTGAGAACGTTAACAATGGAGTATATGAAACTGTGGAACAACCTTTAGTCACAAACCAGGAGAACGTGCAACAGGAAGGCAATATTCCTCCTGTAAACAACACTACCGAGCAAACGATGAACGATGGAATGTTTAGGAGCTTTTTGCAGTTCATGCAAAACCAGACGAGAGAGACTCATGCACAAAATACGGGTGGAAATGCTAGAAATGCACGGCTTGTCACAGCCAAGCAGTTCAAGGAGTTGGGACCACCAGAATTTAAGGGAAAGCCGGATCCGATCATGGCGGAAACGTGGATTAAGCAAATTACCAAGATATTCGATATCTTGGGATGCACGGAGGAACAGAAGGTTCCATTCGCCACCTTTATGTTCCGCAGTGAGGCAGACTACTGGTGGGAGTCTGTGAAGCGTACCCAGCCGGTCGCACTCAGCATGTCTTGGGAAACGTTTCAAAAACTATTTAATGACAAGTACTTTCCTGAAAGTATTCGTCATATGAAGGAGGTGGAGTTTATCAGACTGGAACAAAACAACATGACGGTGTCCCAGTACGAGGCGAAGTTTGTAGAGTTATCCAGGTTTGCACCTCATTTGGTCGAGAATGAGGAACGAATGACGAGGATGTTTCTGAGAGGTTTAAAACCCGAGATTCAGCAATATCTTATATCTCATAAATTTTCTTTATATTCAGATGTTGTAAACAGGGCTCAATTATTAGAGCGAGATAATGAGTATGTTCAACCAAGGGACCACAACCAAGGTCATACCGGTGGCGGCAGTCATCGGAGCAATGAAAACTAGCAGGGAGGAAAACATTCGGACAAAAGCGGTAACCACTCTGGTGGTAATCGTGGCCGTGATAATAGAAGGAACGAGTCGGGAGGAGATTTCAAAAAGAGAAGGTACAACAATGATAACGTGAAGACGTCAGCACAAACATCAACTGTTTCTAGAGGAGGAGAACGAGCACCGATCGTTTGTTACAAATGCGGGAAAGAGGGACACATCAGCCCAAACTGCCCACAACAATCCAAGGTGTGTTATAACTGTGGAAAAGAAGGTCATGTAGCTAGAGATTGTCTAGTTGCGAAACCAAGTTCAACGGGGATGATGACTCCAAAGGCTGTCCTGGACAAGTCAAAATCGGTGGTTCCTGGAAGGGCGTTTGTCGTGACGGCACAAAACGCGAGAAACCCAAACGAGGTGATCACGGGTAAGCTTATCATAAACTCTTGCGAAGTTTATACCTTACTAGATACCGGTTCTACCCATTCTTTTATCTCTCCTGCTTGTGCTCAACGTTTAAACTTGACTCCGGAGAAATTGGACTTTGACTTATCTGTTAAAACTCCGTTGGGTGAAACCTTCGTTACATCTACAGTTTATAAATCTTACATGATCCAAGTTAGCACTATCACATTACCTGTTGATCTTATCTCTTTAAAAATACTTGCTTTTGATGTGATTTTAGGAATTGATTGGTTAACCACTCATCATGCTAAAATTGATTTTTTTCATAAGGTTGTTAGTTTTCATATTTCTAGCCAACCTGTCATACGAATTCAAACTACTAAACCACTAAAATCAGTCACTGTCATATCAAGCCACAAAGCTATTCGTTTATTAAAAAACGGATGTCAAGCTTTCTTAGCCCATGTTATGGATTTGAACAAAGACAAGTCAGATTTGAATAATGTTTCTGTTGTTAGAGAATTTCCTGATGTATTTCCAGAAGAACTTCCCGGTCTACCCCCAGAACGTGATGTTAAATTCTTTATTGACCTCGAACCGGGTACAAAACCCATTTCTAAAACCCCATATCGAATGGCTCCTATTGAACTTCAGGAGTTAAAAGTCCAACAGCAGGAGTTATTGGACATCGGTTTTATTCATCCTAGTACATCTCCTTGGGGTGCTCCTGTTTTATTCGTAAAGAAGAAAGACGGGAGTATGCGACTTTGTATTGACTACCGAGAATTGAACCATGTCACCATCAAGAATAGGTATCCGTTACCTCGCATTGATTACCTGTTCGACCAGTTGCAAGGAGTACAATTCTTTTCAAAGATCGACCTTCGTTCTGGATATCATCAGCTGAAGATTAAAACTGAGGATATTCCAAAGACTGCCTTCAGAACTCGGTACGGGCATTATGAATTCTTAGTCATGTCGTTCGGATTGACTAATGCTCCAGCTGCTTTCATGGATATGATGAACAGAGTATTCAATAAATATTTGGATCAGTTCGTTGTTGTCTTTATTGATGACATCCTCATCTATTCCAAAAGCCATGAAGATCATGAGCACCGTTTGAAGCTGATACTGGAAAGGCTTCGTGAAAATAAGTTATATGCCAAGCTGAAGAAATGCGAGTTCTGGCTTGAGGAAGTAGCATTCCTTGGGCACGTGGTGTCAAAACATGGAGTATCTGTTGACCCGGCGAAGATTGAAGCCATACAAAGTTGGGAGCAACCGAAGTCGGTGACCGAAGTACGCAACTTTCTGGGCTTAGCTGGTTATTATCGGAGATTCGTGGAAGGATTTTCTCGAATCGCTACTCCGTTAACTCAGTTGACTCGGAAAGATATAAAATTCGTATGGAGCGAGGAATGCGAGAAGAGTTTCCAAGAGCTCAAAAGGAGACTCATTTCGGCACCTATTCTGGCAATACCATCTGGTACGGATGGATTTGTTATCTACAGCGATGCTTCAGGCAAAGGGTTAGGATGTGTTCTCATGCAACATGAGAAAGTCATAGCCTATGCCTCACGACAACTCAAAGAATATGAGAGGAATTATCCTACTCATGATTTGGAGTTAGCAGCAGTCGTATTCGCATTAAAAATTTGGAGACACTACTTGTATGGGGAGAAAGTGGAGATTTATACGGACCATAAAAGCCTCAAGTATTTCTTCACCCAAAAAGAACTCAATATGTGGCAATGATGTTGGCTTGAACTATTGAAAGATTACGATCACACTATTCAATATCATCCTGGAAAAGCGAACGTAGTAGCTGACGCATTGAGTAGAAGATCATATGCGAGTACGAGTGCGATATTGTCAATGCAAAGGCCCATTTTGTATGACTTGTAAAGGATGGAGATAGAGATGAAAGCTCCAAATACCCACATGATGATATCAAATATACAAGTAGAACCAACTTTAATCGATAAAGTTAAAGCTGCTCAAGCTACGAACCTGGGGTTGATGTGTATGAAGAAGAAAGTGCAAGAAGGAGTTATTCCGGAAGCAAGAATCGATGAAGAAGGAATACTTAGATTCAACTCCAGACTTTGTGTTCCTAGCGATTCTGACTTGAAGCATAGAATCATGATGGAGGCACACAACACCCCGTTTGTAATCCATCCTAGGAGTACCAAAATGTATCATGATATTCGACATACATTTTGGTGGAATAATATAAAGAGAGAGATCGCGGAGTTTATCTCGAGGTGTTTAACCTGTCAACGTGTAAAGGCGGAGCATCAAGTGTCAAAGGGTCCATTACAACCACTTGAGATTCCGAAATGAAAGTAGAAACACATTACCATGGATTTTGTTACAGGTCTTCCCAAAGTTTCTCAAGGTATAGATGCGATTTGGGTTGTTGTTGATAGATTAACTAAGTCTACTCATTTCTTGCCTATACGTGAGACTTATTCCCTTGAACGTCTTGCTCGTATGTACGTGAATGAGATTGTGAGATTGCATGGCATGCCGGTATCCATAGTTTCGGATCGTGACCTAAGATTCACTTCAAAATTTTGGGTTAGCTTGCAGAAAGCTATGGGCACGAATTTACGATTTAGTTCAGCATACCATCCTCAAACGGACGGACAATCAGAGAGGACTATTCAAACTCTTGAAGATCTATTAAGACTCTGTGTCCTAGATTTCAAAGGGAGTCGGGATAAGTACCTACCACTGGTGGAATTCTCCTACAACAACAGTTATCAAGCAAGTATAGGCATGGCTCCATTCGAGGCGTTGTATGGAAGAAAATGTCGCTCTCCAGTTTGCTGGGACGAGGTGGCAGAAGCAACATTGTTGGGACTAGAGTTGGTACGAATGACTACAGAGAAGATCCAAACGATTCGACAACGTATACAAACGACACAGGATCGACAAAAGAGTTATGCTGATCTTCATCGAAAAGACGTGAAATTTAATATTGGGGATCATGTATTGTTACGTGTTGCACCATGGAAAGGAGTTACAAGATTTGGGAAGAGAGGAAAGCTCAATCCACGATTTGTTGGTCCATTTGAGATTCTTGACCGAATAGGAAATGTGGCCTATAGACTTGCATTACCTCCAAGCATGTCTCGTGTTCATAATGTTTTTCACATATCTATGCTTCGTAAATATGTTAAAGACCCAAACCACATTATTGCGTTAGAACCAGACGAGATAACCGAAAATTTAACGTACGAGGAAGTACCTGTTAAGATCTTGGATAGGAAAGAGCATGTCCTACGCACGAAGGTTATACCACAAGTTAAGGTTTTATGGAAGAACCATGCTATTGAAGAAATGACCTGGGAGTTTGAATCGGAAATGAAAGCAAGGTACCCTCACCTGTTCGAAACACCAGGTACGTGCGTCAGTTTTGAGGACGAAATTTCATAAGGAGGGGAGGTTGTAAGACCCCAACTTATTATAAATAAAATCGAATTTCCTTTATTTATTATTGTGAATAATAAGGTGTTAATTGATATAATACTTTGGTTATGGGTGAAATGTGCAAATTTTGCAAAATAAGCAAGTGGTTATAAAATAATAATTGTTGTCGGGGAATATTCTTTTGGTCATGGAATATTCTTTTTGTCGGGAATATCCGTACGACGGCGCAGTCATTTGTGGGCCCCATAACGGATAACTGTCGGATGAAGAAAACGACAAAGTTTGAGTTTTATAAATAACGGCGTAATTGTTACCGTTAACACTGTTAGATTACCTGGTGGTTAAAATACAGTAATACGCGTAGTTGCACAGTAGCACACGGTATTGCACAGTATAGTTGAATTATTGATTCGTACGTAAGAAGGCACTACTCAATAATTGTTACAGTAATTACTGTTCAATATTTTATTTTATTGATTCAATAATTGCTGTGTTGATATTTTATATTATTGTTGTTTCAATAATTATCACTGCACAGTATTTTCCATTATCAGATAAATAATTCATATTATTTGAATAATATTATTAGATAACATTATTGGTAATGTCTAGAAAGTTCTGTCAAGGAGAGGTTTGGTCACCTAATTGCGCGCCAGTAAGGAGAAATCTTTATTGGAAAGCTCCCTTTTTCCTGGGAACGGCCTGGTTGTCATAATTATGATTCTGTAATATTATTTGTGAATAATTAATTATTGATTTATATGATAAGGAAATATTTATTTGATGTGGTTATAAATGATGGATTTATTTTTTTTATGTGGATTTAATTGAAGAAAATTATGCAGGAATTATTTGTTGAAAGTTGGCAATTATTTTCTCCGATAAAATATTTATTTATATATATATATGCATATGAAAAATGGAGGAATATGAATTAAATTTTTGTATGCTTTTCTAAGTTGGTGGGCCGAAATAAATTTTTCCTACATGTGGGATTTGTTTTGGTGGGTGGCCAATTTATTTGTCTGCAAAGTATCCTTTTTCAACATGTTAAGGGTCCCAACCATGGAATATATGAATTAAGCAAATGTGAATTAGGCCAATTGGTTGGTGAAGAAGATGTTGTCAGCAAGTTGTTTCAAAGGGTGGCCTCCACCCATGTTGAAAGTAAGAAGTTAAGCTTTGAAAAATGGGGAAAGTTAGGCATGTTGCTGAAAATTGTTCCTCCTAATTTTGCTATAAAAGGAGGGCAAACCTCCATCCTAAAATCACACCATTTCTAAATTCAGAAATTCTTATTCTATAGTATTGTGAGTATTTTTCTTGAGTATAAGAATATTTTGAGCGAAGTTTTTCTGCAAGATTTTCTCAGAATAATATTCGATATTCCAGTCAAATCCAGTTTCTACCAAGGTAAAGGATATTATTTTATTTCAATACTCGTAAGAAATATTATTTTCTTTCATACTCCATAGTATGGAAGGAATATTATTTCATTTCATATTCTCTAAATTTGAACTTACTATAGTAAGTATTGCTTCTATAATTCTTGAAATGATTAGAAATTTCGTTTCATCTAATATCATTTTATAGAAATATTGGTCTGAACTTTTTATCAAATTTAGAACTTTTCATGACTGGGTACTGTTCACGAGTACTGTTCACGGGTACTGTTCACAAAAGAAAAAAAAACACTTTTTTCTTCTTTCCTTCAAATTATCTGTTGTGACCCTTATTATTGAAATTTAATCCGTGTTTTGATTTTTCATCATTCTCAGTCCTAAATGGTGATATAAATGAATATCTTTGGCCTGTAGTGCAAAGATGAATGATTAACTAATGAATATTTTTGGCCCGTAGTACAAAGATGAACAGATGTTGAGATGAACATGATCGACTGGTGATATAAATGAATATCTTTGGCCTGTAGTGCAAAGATGAATATTGATTGTTGTTACAGGGATAAAATATTGATGATGGACTTTTAAATCTTAGAAGATAGTAGAACTCATTTTCTACGTGACTCTTCTAATGGATTGCTGTTTCCGCTGCATTTGTTGATATAAAACTTGTTGTCTATTATATTCTATCAGATTTTTTCATGTTGAAGACTAATGATAATTTGTTGTATATTATCTTAGTCATAATATTCTTTACTGGGCTAGTTGAACTCACTCTTTTCCTTTTTGTTCCATTTTTCTTCCCAGGAGATGAGAACATAACAAGAACTAGCCGGGGTGTGGAGTGATGGTTCAAGATAATTGTATTAGTAGTCCTCACTATTTTATAAAATAGTATATCAATAATTCTAATAAGGACTCCTTTTAAGTTTGTATAATCTCTATTAGATTATATTTATATTCAAACTCACAGTATGTGTCGTCGTATTTTGCACGACAATTGTATTATTGAAGTTGTAGTTGATTTTTGTACCATGTATTTGACGACTCAGAATGTGTGTTGTATACCTATTTTGGGGGCGTCACAGTTATGCCCGTAGCATTAAATATCTTATACTTTTCTTATTTTAATTCTCTCTCCATATTTAATAAGTATGGAGAGAGAATATTTTGAATTGAATAGCTAGAAAGTCACCCTCACACCAACATTGAAAATAATTAATAGCATATTATTATGAATAATTTTGTCATTTCATTCCTCTCCTTAATATGCGTGAAAAGTTCACCAAGACTTTTATCCTAGGACGGAGGGAGTATTTAAAAGTATTTTTTTTTCTTTTTTTACCTCCAATATAATATCATCAATAATATCAGTTTTGTTGCTTGAAAGAAGAGTCACATTTCTATAAAAAGAACATACTATTGTTGTCTTGTTGAGGATATAATTATAATTTTATTATTATGTTATCACTATTTATTTAACACTTAATAACTTTAAAAATAAATATATGTAAAAAAATATATTCTTGAATTTATAAATTTCATAAATAAGATTATTTTTTCTGTATGTGTCAAATTCAAATAAGTTCGAATTAAACTTATTATTTTTAAAAAAAAATTATGAATGAATTAACTTGGTTTTAAATTTTAAAGTTTTACTTGAAAAACTACAAAAATGGGACTCCTTTGTTGAACACAACGAGTAAGAGAGAGAAATGGAGGAGAAAGCAAGAGCTCCGGGAAGGATTATACTCACCGGCGAACACGCCGTCGTCATGGATCTACAGCCATTGTTGCCTCCATTGCTATCTATACTTGTGTCTCTCCTCGCTTTCCAGGTCCTTCTTTTAGGCATTTTAGTATTTCACTCACATTTATATATGTTTTTGGGTTTCAATTAAACAGTGCTTGCTGAAAATAGTGACATGAAAATACCTATTTGAGATTTTGAATGTATGTTGTTAATTGCTTTTCTGATGATTATTCTAGCTTACTTTGTTGATTTTACTCGAGCTATGATTTGAATATAATCTATATTGTTTTGATGGAAATTATTCCATAATGAAGGAATTACTGAAATACTGAGTATTTTAGGGTTGGTGACAAATTATTGGGAAAAAAAGTTCTAATATTGTTCTTTTGATTATGTTTTTTATGATTAGTGAATAGTTATGTTATCATTGTTGAGATTAATGAAGTTGATCCTTTGGAATGCTTAATTTAGAAGATGTAGCTTTTGTCAGTTTATGATTATACAAAAAACAGGGAGCAAGAATTCGTTTACCTTAATTTATAAGCTGAATAGAGTGTTTTTAGGCAACTGGTTTGTTTATTCCTATAAAAATTTGAAAGATTCCCTTGCATTATATTACTTTTTTCATCATTTCATGTTTATAGTTTAAAGAGATGTATAATGAGAATTTTCATGTTAAATGGGAATGCTCTGTACCTTACTATGACAACTTAAAAGACATTGTGCTATTTCATTTCTTTTGATAGACTAGTGTTTAATGGCAGTGAATTCATTTTTGTACATAAGCAAATGAAACTGAATGTTAGGTGATAAATTAGATGGAACATTTCATATGGTTGGGAATTACAAATATGCCTGGTGATATAGGTTATTTTCTTATGATTGGGGATCATAAATAAGGCCTTGTGGTATTAGCGGTGGTTTCTATTTAAGGTGGAAAAGTAGTGCAAGTTTGGTGTTCTAGTCTTTTTTTTTTATACTTCAAAATGAATAGTGGGCTTAGTAGATTATGGAAGGCCTCATTTGTTTATGGCAACCCCGAATATAGATGTAGAAAGGTGCAATGACAAAACTTGGCCAGCTCAATTCATCTAAATTCTATGCCCTGGTTAATTTGTGATTGAATGATATTGTAGGGTATAGGGAGAAACAAGGGAGATTGTTTTAAAAGACTACCTCATTAGAAATTTTCAGGATCTCCTCAATAGGAGTCAAATTTATATCTTCAAGCTCAAGTTGCACCAATCCAGAACTGCATGGCCCCCTTCTGAAGCTGATTTTACATAAGAACTCCTGAATAGGCCAGTTAATATTCTTGAAGGTATATTATGTATGTTTGTTATAGACTGACAATATCTGAAAGTTTGCTTGCTTTGCAGTTTGCACACTGAATTTTCAGATTGAGAGATTTTTTTCCGATTGGATTTACCTTGTGAACTATTTTGTCTCACTATACACCTCTATTCAAGGGTGCGGGTTTGTTACTATTCGAACTTCTGATTTAGTTCGTCTTTTGTGCAAGATATAAACTTGCTATCTCTTGGATCAGGCTTGGGTTCATTTGCCGCATTCTGTGCCTCTGGTCTCTGAGCTGATTCTATAAATCTGGACTATACCTGCTAAGGTTGGTTAATGTTTGGAGAAAGCAAGATGAGTTGGTGAACAAGTGTGGGTATGGGAAACCGTTTGAGATAGACTACACTATCAGCACATTAGGTATGTGATCTTCCACAACACTACTTAGATTTTTAAAATAAATCATTTTTCATTTTATAGAAAGGTCATGAGCCTTGTGTTCTAGAAACAGTTTGAAACCTTGCAACGTAAGGAGAAAAAATTGCAGAGTCACTATGGCTAGGATGTTTGAAATTAAAGAAAAAGTTTTGTAGTTATAGAGACAAGATTAGCTGACATATGTAAATCCCTTGTTTAATTGAAAACGAATTTTATTACTTATTAATCAGTGACATGTTAAGACAAAGAATGAGAAAGGAAAAAGTGCAACATTGAAGATTCCCTGCATATGCATCTTCAACCCTACAACTTTTGTGGAAGATAATAGACTCTTATATTACTCTTCTTTTTCAAATCATTCACTCCTCCAACTTAAATGTGATCAACACAGAATAAGCAGAAACACAACAACATCATATATAACAATGTATTGAAATGGTTGCGGTACGACATGGAAATAGATTAATACTGCTCAATGTAATTTTTCTCAAACACAAGAACAAGAGTATTTCTAGATGGAAAGTGTTGTTTATTTACTAATGCATCTAATGCATGTAGGCAGCTAAATATTTGTGTAACAGGAAGCATTATCAAGTACCAACAATTAAAATTCCTACAATGGCAATATATAACAAACAATGTACCATTAATTAAAATACCTAGAGAAACTGATGATATCCTAATATTGTTCAAATTATCATGCGAGTGAGGAGGTGTTGATGCTGCAGCAGCCATGATTTGATATATTTCCCGCTGGCCTTCTTTGGTTGCCTTTTGTTCCTGTCAATTTCTTTGGACAGCAAGAGCAAAGCTTATTGTATTCGATTCTACTCGAAAAGACCAAATCTGAACTGTCATGCCCTCTTGGAGTCTATTATCATTCCAAACAATATTCCAATCAGTCACGAACACATACACTGAGGTTTTAGACATTGACCAACAGGTGAACTGCAGAGTATTATATTCATGCATACTAGGATCTATCAAATTCACTTGTATATGCCTATTGTATTGCAGCTTTATCTTCTCATCCTCTGTCAGAAAATTCTCAAGAAAATTGCGGTTGATTCTGGTATTATGCGGCATTGACAGACGATTGTGGCCTTTGCTCAAGTCAGTCTTTGTCAAAGCCTTTTGAATCACAAACACTGGTGGCGCGGCCAAAGTACCATCACCCAACACGACTTTCAATGTAATTCTTCAGTTCTTGAGGCAAATCTAGTGGTTGTTGTATAACTTATCCCATAAGCGCATAGACTTTCTTCTTATCTTTCCTGAACATTTTCTTCTTTTTCCTTGTTTCAGCCTCTTCTTCTTCGAGATTATCGCGACCCCGTTTCTTGGATTTTCCTGGGTTCTGGTTCATATTCTTGAAGCAATCGGCGAAAGAATCAGAAGATTGTAGGGTAAGGCTTGTTTTAGGCACGTTTTGATCATTACCCAATTCGGTTTTAGGCATCTGACGACTCAAAGATAATAATGTTTTTGCCGCAAGAATGGTCGGATGACACGATCTTTTCTTTTTTGGCACAAGAAGCGAAAATGACAGAACTTGTAGTATTTTTCCTCTTCTCTCCTCCTCCTCCTCCCCCCTGTTCTTTTTAGGCCTTCATAATCCAACCCACCGTGATTATTCATTTTCTCCATAAACTCTTGACCATCAACAGCAGCATAAATTCTTGACCCACCAGGATTATTCATTTTCTCCATAATTTCTCTCAACTTTCTTGAACTTAATTCTTCTTTATATGCTTCTACTAATACTACCAAAATTATTCTGAATATCCCCTGTTATATATACTAGTAGTACTTAACCAGTATATATGTATATAATATATTTACTTGATGCACAAGTTCTATCAGAGAGAGACAGTGCAATTCAGTTATCAGTTATATATTGGCAAAACTAATTATTTAGCCGTCGAAGTTAGCACGTTTTATTGAATATCTGATTGAACTTTTAATTTTTTAAATTAATTCACTGAATTAATTTTTATTTTCAAATTGGGTCATTCCGTTAAAAAAAGTTATCGTACCGTAAAAAAAAGAAAAAAAAAGAGAAAATAACATGAAAAATAAAAACAAAAAAATCAAAATAACTTTTTACAAAACAGATCTAACCATATTCATCAAAATAAATCTTCATCAAAACAAAAGAAAAAATTTAGGGTTTTCTTTCATTTTATTCATCTTCCTCAAATTTCATTTTCTCCAGCAGATATAGCAACACCAACAACAGTTCCAATTAAACAAATGGCGCAGCCAGTAGTGCCACGGCGAACAAGTCGGATCCTAGAGCGGGACTTACGAAGACGGGAATCGAGCTGTTGCTTGAGCTGGGAGAAGCAGTTGCGCAAATGATTAAAGTTGTGAGAGTCGGGGTGGGGGAAGGGATTCTCAAGGCGATCAAATTAAAGGAAGATGTTAAAGGCTTGGTCATACTGTGACTGGTTAAGGGGCTCAGATTCAGAGTCAGGGGAGGACAGAAATGAGGTTGTGTAGAGGGGCGAAATTTGGGGAAGATGAAGCAAATGAAGAAAACTGTAAAATTTGGGGAAGATGAATAAAATGAAGGAAATTTTAAATTTTTCCTTTTGTTTTGATCAAGATCTGTTTTGATGAATATGGTTAGATCTGTTTTGTAAAAAGTTATTTTGATTTTTTTGTTTTTATTTTCCGTGTTATTTTTTTTATTTTTTTATGCCCATGTCAGTGCCACGTAGATAAAAAATTAACGTCTGTCAATTTTTTTTAATGGAATGACCCAATTTGAAAATAAAAATAAGTTCAGTGAGTTAATTTAAAAAATTAAAAGTTCAATCGTATATTCAATAAAACGTGCCTATTTCGATGGCTAAATCATTAGTTTTGCCGTTATATATTATATATGTGAAGTGGGTTATAAAGAGAGAAAGGGAGAGTGTTTATTAGGTTTTATAGGAATCTTAATTAATAGATTCACTCGGTCCCGCTAACATTAAAAAGATTTTGTAGCATTGTAATATATATATATATATATATATATATATATATATATATATATATATATACATATACGGTAAGAATCAAAAATATTCTCCTTAAATAACATTCCTCCTTAAATAGCATTCTTTTATTAAAACTACGTCGTTTTGGAGGGACGCGGTGACATTTTTGTAAATACAATGTCACTGCGTATTTATAAAAATGTCACCGCGTATTTACAAAAATGCTACCGCGTCCCTCCAAAACGACGTAGTTTTAATAAAAGAATGCTATTTAAGGAGGAATATTATTTAAGAAGGAATGCTCTTGATCCTGACCGTATATATATATATATATATATATATATATATATATATATATATATATATATTATATATATACTAGCAACAGTCCCAGTGCCTCAGGCACTATAGACGGTAAGATTTATCCTAAATTTTGAACGGCCCAGATGATTTATTAAGATGAGCAGGAAATTCAAAATCATTTGTATTTTGTTATATATATATATATATATATAATAATAATAAAAATGCGAAAATAGGAAATAAAAGAACTAGGGTTATTAATTGCGTATCCATCCGCTTCTCATATGAGATTCACCATCATTTAATTTTCTTATTTATATTCTTCCCATTCTAAAATATACTCTCTCCGTTCTTAAAAGATTGTCGTCTTAGAAGAAAAAATTTGTTTCAAAAAATTTGTCGTTTACAACTTTCGAGTAGAATAAATTATTTACTTTCTTATATTATCCCTACCTTCTCTCATTGTCCCGAGAAATTCTCTTCTTTGTATTAATAGTTTTCAATTTCCTATAAAGGGGCAGTAGTAGAATTTTAAATAAATTTTACTTGGTAAATGATATTTTTTTAATCTATGTGCCAAAATTTTAAATGACAATCTTTTAAGAAGAGAAGGAGTAGTGTATATTCAAGTAGTAGTTCACATCAAAAGAAAAATACAATAGGAGAGAGAGTGTTATAGAAAGAGAAAAGAGAATTAAAAGATGAGTGTTATAGAGGGAAGAGAGAGAAATATTTTATTACTCTTTCCGTTCCTTAATGTAACGACCGAGAAATTCGGATCTTATTTTAAAATGATTTTATTAAATTTAAATAATAATAAAATCTTATTCTATGTGTTATCAAGATGGTTGTCGTTATATAACCTAGTGACGTTGGAATGTCATAGTATTTGAGCTACGTGGATGAATTAAAGTGTTTGAATTTTCAAGACGAAAATAAAAGTTTTCTGAAAAATTTTTCGAAAAATACTATTCATCGGTATTTGCTCGGGATATAATTTTGGATTTTCGAGAAATACGTAATGATGGAATAATAAGGTGAGATGGATTATGTAATAAAAATCTAGTTATGGAAAAAAACGATATTTCGTTTGTGGACTTAATTTATAAACGTTAAGAAAGGCGAAATAGTAATGGGTATGTAATATTGGTATGATACTTATGTATTGTACAAAGAAATAGAAATGAGTATAATACGAAGTATTATACGAGTTTGTATGAAGGATGAAAGATCGTATATAAATTCTATATGAATTAGAATACAAAAATAATATATAAACTATATGTATATGTATTAAGAAATGTTAATGGACTTGGAAAGATTGATAAGAATTAATATAAGTCCAAGTGAATTAAAGGAAGAGGCCCAATAATTGATTAATGAACAAGCTAGTGTTTATTAATGCAAAGCCCAATGATTTAATCCAAGCCCAAGCTAGAGTCCAATGAATGGGTTGACCCATGGGGCAAACCATACCAATATGGTTTAATGTGGTGACCAAGTTAAATGAGTAAGGACCAAGTATAGGATAAGTGTTGTGTTAGCTAAGTAATGAATAGTAAGGAGGTGGTATTGGTTTAATGACTAAACTACCCTAACTTTGGAAAGTCTATAAATAGAAGAGCTTACAAGCCATTTGTTGGTTGTTCAAATAATCTAGACTTCTCAAAGTGCTTAAGTGTTAGAGAGAATAAGCTACACATAAGTCATTCCATAAGTAAGAAAAAGAAGCAAGCTACCTTACCAAGACAACGAAGAGTAAGACTTCTTCTCCAATTATCTTCTATCTTTACTATGATAGGATGATAAGAAAAGTTGGATTAAGAAACATAAATGAGTAAGTAATGAACTTAAGCCAATTAAGTTGGCAATAAGTCATTTAAGCTAACATAAGTTATAACTTATGAGAAAATAATATGAACTTATAAGGAGTTTATTAAGAGAATGGATATGAAGATAAAGGAATTTATATGATCATATGTATCATGTATACCTAAGTAAAGTTATATGTGAAGCATATGTAAAGTATGATGATTAAGAAACTCTAATTGTCATAAGTCATGAATAATCAAATCTTAGATAGTTTATAATTTGATAAGTTATAAGCTCATGAGGAGTCAAAGTCCAACAATGAAAATAAGTTGTTGTATTATGTATGTTGAGATGTTCACATGATGAATGAAGTTCATTTGTAATGTTGAACAAATCGTAAAAATGAAGATTTGCCGGAAATTGCACGATTGGACGACAATCGTCGAATTCGTAAAATTCTCGGAATGGAAGTCAAATTTTGTGTTTGATCACAAAATTATTGCTTTACAATGGAGTTAAGTCATATTTGGCATTTAAGAGTTGCGGACTCGAAAATGACCGGATTCCGACTCAGAACGAAGAAACGAGCGTTGAACGTTCACGAACGTTTATCGTTTTCGTTAAAAATAAACCAATTGGTGAATTTTTAGCAAACAAAGTCAAATAGATAAAATTCTTGGATGATCATGTAGATTACGTAATTTGTGAACCGTAGGCTTTTGAACGAGCCAATTCGGACTTATAACGAAGAAGTTATGCGTCCGGGAAGTTCACAAAATTTCAAAACTGAAATTATTTTCTGGTGCACAGAGTTGGCGCCGCGGCGCCAACCCAAGGCAAATGATCGGCGCCCCAGCGCCATGCACAGTACAAGACCTTCTGGAGAGTGGCGCCGCAGCGCGGCCCATTACATAAGGACTCGCGCCCCAGCACCAAGTCCGGGACATGCTAGGATAAGGCTCGCGCCGCAGCGCGAGATGTAAGTATAGGACCGGCGCCGCAGCGCCAGTCTTAGAACAAAGATAGAAAGAAAGGTTTTGATGGAAAGTAAACATAACTTAAAGACGATAATGTAACATTATTAAACGTTGTTAAACCTTAAGGAATGTAATGTAAAGGTTAAGATATCCTAGTCAAGGATAAATGCAATGGTAATGATAAACCGAAACGAATAGTAACTGAATCTAATGCACAATTAGATTGAGAAGAAAGGTAAAATATAGTCATATACATACTTGATTATATGTGACCTAATGTAAGGCATTATGTGATCATGTACTGTAGGGACTTGAAAGACTTAAACATAAAGTTAATATACGGTAGCAGACGCTAAAGGCAAGTATTCTAACTCTTGTTTCAATTCAATCTGGACAAGTTTAAGATTCATGTATTCTTTCGCATGGATTGAGGTATGTTAAGGTTAAAGCTGATTCCTTTGGCTAGACTTGATAATCTACTCTTGTATTATCAAATGTTGTTATCTTTTGTCAACTACTTGATATGGTTTTCAAAAGAAAACTGAAATGTTAAACAAATATTTTGTCGGTAAAACGACCGGCACGTGAGGTTGCCAAATGATTAAACGTACATACGTTTAATGGATGTAGTGTTGATCAACATAGAGTACAATAGGCTGATCACCTAGAAGTGCTCGTAAGTAATATCGGACTTACGGAATTCGTTCCTGGTTGTCCTTTTTCAGTAAAGAATGAATACTCAAGGTCTTTGACCAGAGTGAATGTTTTAACTAAATATTGTTGTTATTGTAAAACATTTTGAAAGAAAAGATGAAGTGTTATTTTGAATTATCAATAGTACTTCATAACTATTGTTCAGTTATTGAAGATATACGATTCGTATGTGTCAAGCATGTTGTTATTGAATTGTTATACTTGCTGAGCTAGCCATGCTCACTCTTGCTTGAACTGTATGAGTGCAGCTAAGATTGAACGTCCCGAAGGATCAAAAAGAGATAAAGGAAAAGCTAAGGCAGATTGTTAAGCTGTCTTGTAATAGTATAGGTCTATTGTTGTAATGTAACTGATATTATGACAAAGAACCTTTGTAATGGGTATAGAACCTGGGAAATTGTAAATATTACTTTAATATATAGAAGTTATATTCATTCTTTGAGACTTTTCAATTGAATGAATATATGAATGTTGTACAGTATTGCACCATCTGTCGGGTTAGAAGATACCCGGATTTGGGGGCGCTACAAGTTGGTATCAAAGCCTAGGTTAAAAAACTTAAGGGGGAAAAATAAAACCTTAAGTCATAACCTTAAGAAAGAATAAAGAAATAAAAGATGGAAAGTAACCCTATAAAAATGCATTATATTATGTTGTGTGTTTCTATTATTTCACTGACGTGTACTAATCAAACTATATTGTTTTATTGTAGATGTCAAGAGAAAATGATATGTATAGAGATATACATGTAGTGAGCGAGTGTAAGACCCCAACTTTTATAAATAAAGATGAATTTTCTACAAATATCATTTTTGAATATTATGGAGTTAATTTGATATAATGTTATAGTTGTGGGTAATATTTATAAATTTTGTAAAGTACGCAAGTTGTTATATAATATTCGATTGGTCGGAGAATATTCGTTTTAACAGGGAATATTCGTACAACGGCACAATCATTGGTGGACCCCACAATGGAATTATTGTCGGATTGAGAAAACGACAAAAATATTTTATTAAAAATAACTGCGGAAGTTTTACCATTGATACTGTTGAACTACTCGGTAGTAAAAGTACAGTAATACGTGTGGTTGCATAGTAGCACACGATATTGATTATTAATGCTTATGTGAGAAGTCACTCAGTTTGATTCAATTATTGTCAGTTAATAATATGAATTATTTAGCGATAATGACGTTTTGTTTTATTCGTATTATTAACGTAATAAAATAGAAACATCTTTTTATATAAAACAGAATACTTTATTAAAGTTATTCTATAAATAGAATATATTATATTTTATTTAAAAGATTTTTCTTTAAATATGGACCGTCAGATTAAAGTAATCAATCTGGACCGTTCATGGATTAGTTACTATGCAATCTATTTTTCTATAAATAGCAGCTCATTTCTTCATTATTTTTCTTACGAATTCACTGAACTCTAGAGAGAAACTATAGAGAGAGAGAAGAAGAGTATTCTGCTACTTAACTACTTCCTTATTTCAGCTCTTCTTTAAAACGGTAAGGGGTGTTATTCTTTCTTATTCATGAAGAGAACTGTTGTTATTCCATTTCTTATTATTATGTTAGAATAACCTGTAGACACCGTATACTTGGTGACATTCTTCTGTTATTCTGTTGGAACATCCTGTCTGTGTGTTTTACACCGGACCTGGTTCCGTCTTTATTATTATTCTGTTGGAACATCCTGTCTGTGTGTTTTACACCGGACCTGGTTCCGTCTTTATTATTATTCTGTTAGAATATCCTGTCTGTGCGTTTTACGCTGGACCTGGTTCCATTATTTATTATTCTGTTGGAATAACCTGTCTGTACGGTCTATCGCATGCATGGTGATTTCTTTTGTTATTCCATTCTTTATTATACTCAGTTGGTTAAGTTTTAACTTCTATACTCCATGAAATTTGTGGAATATCCTTGATAATTGCGTTTCATCCAGTATCTTTTCATGAAAATATTCTTGTAAGCATTCTTGAATTTTACTCCACAAAGCAGTATCATGTTGATAATTTGGACGTTGTTAATTCTTGGATAAATTAATTCTTGAACTTGTTTTATTGAATTATTATATTATTGTCATCATCCTCATGTTTATAAAATGTTGAAAGTCATCTGTGGCCTGTAGTGCATAGATGGACTTGGTATGATTATGACCAGGGATTATTCGGTATAATCATGACCGTAATGTTACAAATGATGGGATAAAAGTCCTCATTGATCCGTAGTGCGTCGATGGACAGTTGTTGGCATGATCATGACCATTAATAAATACACTAATATCCTTGGCTGTAGTGCAGGGGTGATTCGATGATGTGGATTATTTTATTAAGCTGAGTCCCAGCGATTACAGTGTTGAAAAACCTTTTAAATCATAAAAGATAGTAGAGTTTATTTTCTACTTGACTCTTTTAATGGATTGCTTGTTCCGCTGCAGTTAAACTTGATGTTTATTATATTTTATCAGTTTAACATTGTTGAAGGCTAATGATAATTTATTCTGCATTATCTTAGTCATAATATTTCTTACTAGGCTAGTTGAGCTCACCATTTCTTTCACTGTTCTCTTCAGGAAATGAGAACGTAGCTGGGGCAAGTCGGGGAACGGAGTGATGGTTCGAATGATAGTATTAGTTAGTTGTCCTCACTATTCTATTAAATAGTGTGACGATAATTGTAATGAGGACTCCTTTTGAGTTTGTATAGTCTCTAGTAGACAATAATTGTATTCAAACTCACAGTTATGTTTTATCGTATTGTACACGACAGTTGTATTAGTAAGTTATATTTGTATTCTGTACCATGTATCTGACAACCCAAGATGGGTGATTATACCTAATTTTGGGGGCGTCACAGTTGGTATCAAAGCTTAGGGATATGATCCCTGGCTAAGATGTGAAAATAGAACTAGGAGGGGAGAGACGGGAAATTCCTTCGCTAGTATGACATACCTAAGTTTATTTGCATGGTATTTAATTGATCGGTCAGAATATAAGGATAATATATGACATATCAATTAACTTTTGTTTTGTGACAGTATCTGAAAATGACATCCGAGAATGTTGAGAATAGCAATGGAGCACAGGCGACTGTTGATTCACCACATATCAATAATCGGGATAATGTGCATCAGGAAGGCGATAATCCTCATGCAAACAATAATACTGACCAAATGATGAATGATGAAATGTTCAGAAGCTTTATGTAGTTCATGCAACAGCAGGCGAGAGCGACTCCTGTTCAAAATGTAGGTGGAAATACTGAAAAGTCTCGGACGGTCACCGCTAAACAGTTCAAGGAGCTGGGACCACCAGAGTTTAAGGGAGAGCCAAAACCACTTATAGCGAAAATATGGATAAAGCAGATCACCAAGATATTTGATGTCTTGGGATACTCCGAGGAGCAAAAGGTTCCCTTTGCCGCCTTTATATTGCGAGGAGAGACAGATTACTGGTGGGAATCGATTAAGCATACTCAACCTGCCGCACTGAAGATGTCTTGGGAGAAGTTCCAAGAGCTGTTCAATGACAAATACTTTCCCGAAAGTGTTCGTCACATGAAGGAGGTGGAGTTCATCAAATTGGAGCAGAATAATATGACCGTGTCGCAGTATGAGGCTAAATTTGCTGAGTTGTCCCGGTTTGCGTCCCACTTGGTGGATAATGAAGAGCGAATGACGCGAATGTTTTTGCGAGGTTTGAAACTTGAGATACGTCAACATCTTATTTCTCATAAACTGTGTTTGTATTCAGATGTTGTGAATAGGGCTCAGTTAGTGGAGCGCGATAACGAGTCAACGCAACCAAAAGAGAGCAGTCGGCAAAATGATAATACCAGTGAGAGCAGTCATCGAAGCGGTGACAACAAGCGTGGAGGGAATCAACAGGCCAGAAATGGTAACCACTTAGGTGGTAATCAGGGCCAAAACAATAAGAATGGTCATTTCAAGAAGAGAAGATTCAACAATGATGGAAAGACGTCAGCACCAGCACCCGTTGTTAAGGAAGGAGAACGACCACCTATCATATGTTTCAAATGCGGAGGGGAGGGGCACATCAGTCCAAACTGCGCGATGCCGTCTAAAGCATGTTATAATTATGGAAGAGAAGGTCATTTAGCTCGATTTTGTCGTTTACCAAAAATAAGTTCAGCCAAGATGGAGATACCAAAGGCCGTTCCAGAAAAGTCAAAGCCGGTAGTGCAAGGGAGAGCGTTTATTGTGACCTCCCAAAAAGCAAGGAACCCGAATGAGGTCATCACGGGTAAGCTTATCATAAACTCTAACGAAGTCTATACTTTATTTGATACCGGTTCTACCCATTCTTTTATTTCTCCTACTTGTGCTCATCGATTAAATTTGACTCCGGAGAAATTAGACTTTGATTTATCTGTTGAAACTCATTTGGGAGAAACCTTCATTATATCCACGGTTTATAAGTCTTATTTGGTTCAAGTTGGTACCTACACATTACCTGTCGATCTGATTTCATTAAAAATACTTGCATTTGACGTGATTCTAGGGATTGATTGGTTAACTACTCATCATGCAAAAATTGATTATTTTCGTAAGGTTGTTAGCTTTCATATTCCTAATCGACCTATTATGCGAATTCAAGCAACCAAACCATTAAAATCAATCGCTGTCATCTCAAGCCATAAAGCTATTCGTTTATTGAAAAACGGATGTCAAGCTTTCTTAGCTCATGTCACGGATCTAAACAAAAATACGTCAGTTTTGAATGATATTTCTATTGTTAATAAATTCCCTGACGTATTCCCTGAAGAACTTCCTGGTCTACCCCCAGAGCGTGAAATTGAATTTTGTATCGACCTTGAACCCGGTACAAAATCCATTTCCAAAGCCCCATATCGAATGGCTCCTATTGAACTTCAGGAGTTAAAGATCCAACTGCAGGAATTGTTAGACATTGGTTTTATTCGTCCTAGTACTTCTCCTTGGGGTGCTCCTGTGCTATTCATGAAGAAGAAAGATGGAAATATGCGACTTTGTATTGATTATCGGGAGTTGAATCATGTCACCATCAAAAACAGGTATCCATTACCACGTATTGATGACCTGTTTGACCAGTTGCAAGGAGCACAATTCTTTTCAAAGATTGATCTTCGTTCTGGATATCATCAGCTGAAGGTTAGAACTGAAGATATTCCAAAGACGACTTTCAGAACTCGGTACGGACATTATGAATTCCTAGTCATGTCCTTTGGATTGACTAATGCTCCTGCTGCCTTCATGGATATGATGAACCGGGTATTCAAGAAATATTTGGATCACTTTGTGGTCGTCTTTATTGATGACATCCTTATTTATTTCAAAAGCCGTGAAGATCATGAGAAACACTTGAGGCTGGTACTTCAAAAGCTTCGTGAATACAAGCTTTATGCCAAGTTAAAGAAATGCGAGTTCTGGTTGGAAGAGGTAGCATTCCTTGGGCATGTAGTATCAAGTCGTGGAATATCGGTTGACCCGGCAAAGATTGAAGCTATTCAAAGCTGGGAGCAACCTAAATCAGTGACCGAAGTACGTAGCTTTCTTGGTTTAGCTGGTTATTATCGGAGATTCGTGGAAGGATTTTCTCGAATCGCTACTCCATTAACTCAGCTGACTCGGAAAGATACAAAGTTCGGTTGGAGCAAAGAATGTGAGAAGAGTTTTCAAGAACTCAAGAGGAGACTCATTTCAGCACCTGTTCTAACAATACCATCTGGCTCGGAGGGATTTTTCATCTACAGTGATGCTTCGAGCAAAGGGTTAGGATGCGTTCTCATGCAACATGGAAAAGTCATAGCCTATGCATCAAGACAACTCAAGGAATATGAGAGGAATTATCCTACTCATGATCTAGAGTTGGCAGCTGTTGTCTTTGCACTTAAAATTTGGAGGCATTACTTGTATGGGGAGAAGGTGGAGATCTTTACGGATCATAAAAGCCTCAAATATTTCTTCACTCAAAAGGAACTCAACATGCGACAACGACGTTGGCTTGAACTGTTAAAAGATTATGATCATACCATTCATTACCATCCTGGAAAAGCGAACGTAGTAGCTGACGCATTGAGTAGAAGATCATATGCAAGTACGAGTGCGATATTGTCAACACAAAGGCCCATTTTGTGTGACTTGCAAAGGATGGAGATAGAGTTAAAGACTCCAGGGACCCATGTGATGATGACGAATATACGAGTAGAACCAACTTTAATCGATAAAGTTAAAGCTGCTCAAGCTACAGACCTGGAGCTGATGCGTATGAGGAAGAAAGTGCAAGAAGGTGCTATGCCAGAAGCAAGAATCAATGAAGAAGGAATACTTCGAGTCAACTCCAGACTTTGTGTTCCTAACAACCCTGATTTAATGTATGAAATCATGATGGAGGCGCACAACACACCGTTTACAATCCATCCTGGAAGTACCAAAATGTATCATGATCTTCGTCATACATTTTGGTGGAGCAATATGAAGAGAGAGATAGCGCTGTTTATCTCAAGGTGTTTAACTTGTCAACGAGTCAAAGTGGAGCATCAAGTACCAAAAGGTCCATTGCAACCACTTGAAATTCTAAAATAGAAGTGGGAGCACATTACCATAGATTTCGTTACCGGTCTTCCTAGGATTTCTCAAGGTATTGATGCGATTTGGGTCATTATTGATAGATTGACCAAGTCTGCTCATTTCTTACCGATACGAGAAACTTATACACTTGAACGTCTTGCTCGTATGTACATAAACGAGATTGTAAGACTGCATGGTATGCCAGTATCCATAGTTTCTGATCGAGACCCAAGATTCATTTCACGATTTTGAGTTAGTTTACAAAAAGCTATGGGCACAGATTTACGATTTAGTTCGGCATATCATCCTCAGACGGACGGACAATCAGAGAGGACTATTCAAACTCTAAAAGATTTATTAAGACTCTGTGTCCTTGACTTCAAGGAAAGTTGGGATAAGTTCTTACCATTGGTGGAGTTTTCCTACAACAACAGTTATCAAGCAAGTATTGGCATAGCTCCATTCGAAGCATTGTATGGAAGAAAATATCGTTCTCCAGTATGCTGGGATGAGGTGGGTGAAGCAACGTTGTTGGGACCAGAGTTGGTACGTATGACTACAAAAAAGATTCAAACGATCCGACAACGTATAAAAATCTCACAAGATCGACAAAAGAGTTATGCTGATCTTCATCGAAAGGACGTGGAATTTGATGTAGGAGATCATGTGCTCTTACGTGTTGCTCCATGGAAAGGAGTTACGAGATTTGGAAAGAGAGGAAAGCTCAATCCTCGATTCATCGGTCCATTTTTAATCCTCGATCGAGTAGGAACTGTGGCTTATAGACTCGCTTTACCGCCAAGTATGTCTCGTGTTCATAACGTTTTTCACATATCCATGTTACGCAAATATGTGGAAGACCCGAACCACATTATTGAGTTAGAACCGGACGAAATAGCGGAGGATTTAACGTATAAAGAAGTTCCTGTTCAAATCTTAGATAAGAAGGAACATATTCTACGCTCCAAGGTTATACCTCAAGTCAAAGTTTTGTGGAGAAACCACGATGTTGAGGAAATGACTTAGGAGTTAGAATCTGAAATGAAATCAATGTATCCTTACCTCTTCGACATACCAGGTACGTACCCTAATTTCGAGGGCAAAATTTCATAAGAAGGGGAGGTTGTAAGACCCCAACTTTTATAAATAAAGATGAATTTTCTACAAATATCATTTTTGAATATTATGGAGTTAATTTGATATAATGTTATAGTTGTGGGTAATATTTATAAATTTTGTAAAGTACGCAAGTTGTTATATAATATTCGATTGGTCGGAGAATATTCGTTTTAACAGGGAATATTCGTACAACGGCACAATCATTGGTGGACCCCACAATGGAATTATTGTCGGATTGAGAAAACGACAAAAATATTTTATTAAAAATAACTGCGGAAGTTTTACCATTGATACTGTTGAACTACTCGGTAGTAAAAGTACAGTAATACGTGTGGTTGCATAGTAGCACACGATATTGATTATTAATGCTTATGTGAGAAGTCACTCAGTTTGATTCAATTATTGTCAGTTAATAATATGAATTATTTAGCGATAATGACGTTTTGTTTTATTCGTATTATTAACGTAATAAAATAGAAACATCTTTTTATATAAAACAGAATACTTTATTAAAGTTATTCTATAAATAGAATATATTATATTTTATTTAAAAGATTTTTCTTTAAATATGGACCGTCAGATTAAAGTAATCAATCTGGACCGTTCATGGATTAGTTACTATGCAATCTATTTTTCTATAAATAGCAGCTCATTCCTTCATTATTTTTCTTACGAATTCACTGAACTCTAGAGAGAAACTATAGAGAGAGAGAAGAAGAGTATTCTGCTACTTAACTACTTCCTTATTTCAGCTCTTCTTTAAAACGGTAAGGGGTGTTATTCTTTCTTATTCATGAAGAGAACTGTTGTTATTCCATTTCTTATTATTATGTTAGAATAACCTGTATACGCGGTCTACCCTATACTTGGTGACATTCTTCTATTATTCTGTTGGAACATCCTGTCTGTGTGTTTTACACCGGACCTGGTTCCGTCTTTATTATTATTCTGTTGGAACATCTTGTCTGTGTGTTTTACACCGGACCTGGTTCCGTCTTTATTATTATTCTGTTGGAATATCTTGTCTGTGCGTTTTACGCTGGACCTGGTTCCATTATTTATTATTCTGTTGGAATAACCTGTCTGTGCGGTCTATCGCATGCATGGTGATTTTTTTTATTATTTCATTCTTTATTATACTCAGTTGGTTAAGTTTTAACTTCTATACTCCATGAAATTTGTGGAATATCCTTGATAATTGCGTTTCATCCAGTATCTTTTCATGAAAATATTCTTCTAAGCATTCTTGAATTTTACTCCACAAAGCAGTATCATGTTGATAATTTGGACGTTGGTAATTCTTGGATAAATTAATTCTTGAACTTGTTTTATTGAATTATTATATTATTGTCATCATCCTCATGTTTATAAAATGTTGAAAGTCATCTGTGGCCTGTAGTGCATAGATGGACTTGGTATGATTATGACCAGGGATTATTCGGTATAATCATGACCGTAATGTTACAAATGATGGGATAAAAGTCATCATTGACCCGTAGTGCGTCGATGGACAGTTGTTGGCATGATCATGACCATTAATGAATACACGAAAATCATTGGCCGTAGTGCAGGGATGATTCGATGATGTGGATTATTTTATTAAGCTGAGTCCCAGCGATCACAGTGTTGAAAAACCTTTTAAATCATAAAAGATAGTAGAGTTAATTTTCTACTTGACTCTTTTAATGGATTGCTTGTTCCGCTGCAGTTAAACTTGATGTCTATTATATTTTATCAGTTTAACATTGTTGAAGGCTAATGATAATTTATTCTGCATTATCTTAGTCATAATATTTCTTACTGGGCTAGTTGAGCTCACCCTTTCTTTCACTGTTCTCTTCAGGAAATGAGAACGTAGCTGGGGCAAGTCGGGGAACGGAGTGATGGTTCGAATGATAGTATTAGTTAGTAGTCCTCACTATTCTATGTAATAGTGTGTTAATAAATGTAATGAGGACTCCTTTTGAGTATGAATACTCTCTAGAAGATAATATTTGTATTCAAACTCGCAGTTTATGTTTTGTCGTATTGTACACGACAGTTGTATTAGTAAGTTGTATTTGTATTCTGTACTTTGTATCTGACGACCCAAGATGGGTGATGTATACCTAATTTTGGGGGCGTCACAGCGAGGATTCAGTTAATCGGGTAGAGATACTACCAAATCCTGTAGTCGTAGAACTAGAAGTGGTGACAATCGAGTCTGGAGACTCAGACGATTTAGACTACATGTCTATATTTGATGGCATGATAGAGGAGGAGGTGGACGTGATGTCCTTTGATTAGGTTCCTCCTACAGAGAAATTGTCTACGGGAGAATCAATGAAGGCATTGTTTATGTCAGTATTGGATAGAAATATCCATTACTGCCAAGAGGTTAAGGAGTTAAAAGAGGAACTCCAAGCTGTCCGGGAGGACAAGGCTAGTATGGAAGGAATGTGGGAAGAGGAGCACGATGATAGAGTCCTAGCTATGGACAAGGTCCGAGATTTGAAAGAAGAAGTCTTTGAGCTCAAGCAGGAGCTAAAGACTAAATAGCAGATGTTGGAGAGGATGTCCTATATACATAGGAGTTCTCATATAGATTTCCAACAGTAGTTAGCTGGATATCAGATAGAAGCAGGACAGACCCGTCATACCATCAGTAGAGATGTTGTTGCCGGTTTGGCCAGAGCAGATTTTGAGAATGCCTTACGGCAGATGTAATCTAGCAATAGCTGGAGTAGCTTAGATATGTAAATATTATATATCTAGTAGTGACGTAAAACCCTTTTTTGTATAAACAAAGGGTAGTTTTTTGTAAATCCCAATTTTTGGAAAGTAATTGCGGGATGGTAATGTAATCAGCTAAGGCTGAGTAATGTAAAACAATGTAGTGTTATACTACAAGTTATGAATCAATATAAGTCTTTTTATGGAATATATTGAGTAATGAACATGAATTATTATTTTCTTATAAATAAAAAACAAACCAACAAGAATAATATAATAATGATGTGTTGTTTTCTTAACAGCAAAATGCCGCTAAGAAGGAGACAACGAAATCAAGACGCTAATGTTAACCAACCGGAGGGTGGTCCGGTTAATCCAATGCAGGAGTTCGTTAACCTTTTAACGGCTGCATTTAATAGAGCGGGGGCTAATGTACCCGTGATTCCTGGAGTAGTACGAGCTACTACTTTTAAGGACTTTAAAAGTGTAGGTCCGCCGGAGTTCAAAGGTACTACGGATCCTATAGAAGCCCAGACTTGGGTAAAAAAAATCGAGAAGGCATTTGTAATAGCAAATGTTGAGGAGGGTCAAAAGGTTGCCTTTGCAACCTATTTGATGAAAGGAGAGGCCAACTTCTGGTGGGAGGCAAACCAGGCTAGGGCCGATATAGGAAATCTAACGTGGGAGAGGTCTAAGGAGATTTTCTTCGAGAACTATTTTTCCACGAGTATGCAGGGGAGGATGGAAATGAGGTTTCTTGAATTGAAACAAGGGGAGATGACAGTTCCCCAGTATGCTGCCAAGTTTAATGAACTGGCACGATTTGCTCCACATTAAGTGGACACTGAAGTGAGAAAGGCTAGAAGGTTCGAGCAGGGCCTGAAACCTTGGCTCTATAGCCGAATCTCAGTATTCCAAAGTACTTCCTTTGGAACCATATTAGAAAAGGTAATAATTGCCGAAGGTGGGAATGAGGCTCTCAGCCAGTACCACAAGGATAAGAAAAACAAGGGCAAGGTTGATGGAGGAACCAAGACCGAGGGAGCCAGTGGAAGTGGAAACGGTCAAAAGAGGAAGTGATTTAACTCTGGGAATACCGGAGTAAAACAAGGGGATTCTAAGAGAAGGATGGAGGCCTGTAAAACCTGTGAGAAGACTCACTTAGGAGTCTGTCTCAAAGGAAAGTCAGTATGTTATAATTGTGAACAGGAAGGACACATTTCGCCTAACTGTCCAAATCCGAAAAAAAATCACGGATGTTTTGTATGTGGATCAACGGATCACATAGCAAAGAATTGTCCGAAGAAGGGGACGGAAGGAAGTAAGGGAACTAATAGTGGTAAGTTAGCTATTAGTGGTCCATCTCAGCAAGGTAAATCAATGGCTCGCACTTTTAATATGACGGTCCAGGATACTGTGGCATCAGGGGAGGTAGTTGCAGGTATTATTCCGATCAATAACATAAATGCATATGTGCTTTTTGATTCGGGTGCTACTTGTTCGTTTATAGCATGTGATTTTGCTAGACGACTAGAATTATTTCCCGAAAAATTACCTATACCTTTGAACATTAAGGTAGCAAACGAAGAAATAATTCCTGTTGAAGATATTCATAGGAGTTATTGCGTAGAAGTACGGGGTTGTAAGTTATCGGTAGATTTAATACCGATAAAGTTAGGAGAATTCGACGTAATTCTCGGAATGGATTGGTTAATTAATCATGGAGCAATTATAGATTGCCAAAAGAAATGTGTGAGAATCAAGTCGTGGAAGCAACCTCCTGTAGTATTTTACGGTAGTAAGTTGTCGGGATGTCCGTGTTGCCTTACGATGACACAAACTAGAAAATTATTAAGGAAGGGTTGTGTAGGTTACCTATGCCATGTTGTGGATACCCAAAGAGTGGGAGCGGAGCAACCATGGAACAAATACCTATAGTAAATGAGTTCATGAATGTATTTCCAAGTGAGTTACCGGGGTTACCGCCAGATAGAAAGATTGAATTTGTGATAGACGTTGTGCCAGGAGCGGCACCAGTCTCAAGGGCACTGTATCGTATGGCGCCTGTGGAAATGAAAGAACTAATGGCTCAGTTACAGGAACTATTGGACAGAAAGTACATTCAACCAAGTGTTTCTCCGTGGGGGGCACCAGTGTTGTTTGTCAAGAAGAAAGACGGATCGTTAAGGCTCTGTATCGACTATCGGGAGTTGAACAAGTTAACGATAAAAAATAAATACCCATTGCCCAGGATCGATGATCTCTTTGATCAATTAAAAGGGGCAACGTATTTTTCTAAAATAGATTTGTGGACGGGGTATCATCAGTTGAAAGTTAGGAAAGAAGATGTACCAAAAACGGCATTCAGGACTCGTTATGGTCATTACGAGTTTCTGGTAATGTCATTTGGGTTGACGAATGCACCAGCTGCATTTATGGATATGATGAACAGAGTGTTCAAACCATATTTGGACCAGTTCGTCGTTGTGTTTATCGATGATATTCTGGTCTATTCTAAGACGCCAGAAGATCATGCTGAACACTTAAGGTTAGTGTTAGAAACACTAAGGAAGGAGAAGCTATATGCGAAATTCACCAAATGTGAATTTTGGCTGGAAAAGGTGCAGTTTTTAGGTCATGTCATTGACCAAGAGGGGATTTCAGTAGATCCAGCAAAGGTAGAAGCAGTGATGAATTGGGAACAACCGAAAACGCCGACTGAGGTGCGGAGTTTTCTAGGGTTAGCAGGGTACTATCGAAGATTTATCCAAGATTTTTCGAAGATAGATACCCCGTTGACTAATTTGACAAGGAAGACGGTGAAATACGTATGGACGGATAAATGTGAAAACAGTTTTCAAGAATTAAAGAAAAGATTAAGTGAAGTGCATGTTTTGTCGTTACCTGATGACACAGGAAATTTTGTAGTATATAGTGATGCTTCGCATAGAGGACTTGGTTGTGTGCTTATGTAGCATAGCAAAGTCATTGCGTATGCGTCACGGCAGTTGAAGGATTATGAGAAAGTTTATCCTACTCATGATCTGGAACTGGCCGCGGTAGTGTTTGCCCTAAAAATATGGAGACATTATCTTTATGGGGAAAAATGTGAGATATATACGGACCATAAAAGTTTAAAGTATATCTTCACTCAGAAGGAGTTGAATATGAGACAGAGGAGATGGATAGAGTTCATAAAGGATTATGATTGTGAAATCATGTATCAACCTGGAAAAGCCAATGTAGTTGCCGACGCCTTAAGTAGGAAGGGTCGGGAAAAGTTGTCTATGTTAACGGCTCAAAATGAGTTAATAACAGAGATGGCTATGATGGAATTAGAGGTAAAGTTGCCAATTGAGGTGGAGCAGAGATTGTTTGTGACGGAGATGCAGTCTACCATCATAGAAAGAGTCAAGGAAGTACAACTCACGACAGACGAGTGTAATCAAATGAAGAAACGGTTATCCGAGAAGGAAGATGCTAAGTATAGTCTTGATAGTGAAGGATTATTAAGATTTGAGGGAAGAATTTGGGTTCCGAATGAGACGGAATTAAAGGAGCAAGTGTTACAAGAAACTCATAATTCGAGGTACTCGATACATCCTGGTAGCACTAAGATGTATCAAGACCTTCGACAGAGTTTTTGGTGGCCAAACATGAAGAGAGAAATAGCGGAGTATGTGAGTAGATGCTTGACTTGTCAAAAAGTTAAGGCCGAACATCAACGACCCAGTGGCTTATTACAGTCATTGGAGATTCCAGAATGGAAGTGGGAGCATATCACGATGGACTTCGTGGTAGGACTTCCGACAACGCAAAAAGGGTACGATTCAATATGGGTAATAGTAGACCAGTTGACAAAGTCAGCTCACTTTTTGCCAATAAGGGTCAAGTATAACTTAGACCAGTTAGCTAAACTTTATGTTAAGGAAATCATTTCCAGACATGGAGTACCGGTATCGATTGTGTCCGATCGTGATCCACGATTCACATCGAACTTTTGGAGGAGTTTGCAAGAGCAGTTGGGAACACAGCTAAAGCTAAGCACTGCTTATCATCCTCAAACTGATGGGCAGAGCGAGAGAACAATTCAGACGTTAGAAGACATGTTGAGGTCTTGCGTCATGGATTTCAAGGGTAGTTGGGATGATCACCTACCACTAGTAGAGTTTGCGTATAACAATAGTTATCATGCAAGCATAGGCATGCCGCCGTACGAAGCTTTGTATGGAAGAAAATGCAGAACACCTTTGTGTTGGGATGAGGTGGGAGAACGCCGTATGCTAGGACCAGAATTAGTGCAGCAGACAGCGGAGGTGGTAAAGTTAATTCGGATGCGTCTCGTCACAGCTCAGGACAGACAGAAAAAGTATGCGGACTCACATAGACTAAGTCGAGAGTTTGAAGTGGGTTCGTATGTGTTTCTAAAAGTATCTCCCTAGAAAGGAAAGATACATTTTGGAAAGAAAGGAAAGTTAAGTCCAAGGTTTATAGGACCTTTTGAAGTGTTAAAACGGGTGGGAGAGGTAGCTTATATGGTAGCATTACCTCCAGACCTAGAACGAATACATAACGTGTTTCACGTATCTGTATTACGTCCATATAAGCCGAACTATAAACATGTAATCGAGTATGAGCCAATTCATATCGAGAAAGACTTAACGTATGAAGAGTTGCCGATGCAAATCATTGATAGAAAGGAACAAGTTCTGAGGAACAAGGTAATACCATTAGTGAAGGTATTATGGAGGAACCACGATGCTGAAGAAGCAACGTGGGAACTAGAAGAAAAGATGAAGAAAAATTTTCCTCATCTATTTGATTAAAGTAAGACGAGATTCTGAGGACAGAATCTTTATAAGGGGGAAAGAATGTAACGACTGAGAAATTCGGATCTTATTGTAAAATGATTTTATTAAATTTAAATAATAATAAAATCTTATTCTATGTGTTATCAAGATGGTTGTCGTTATATAACCTAGTGACGTTGGAATGTCGTAGTATTTGAGTTACGTGGATGAATTAAAGTGTTTGAATTTCCAAGACGAAAATAAAAATTTTTCGAGAAATTTTCTGAAAAATACTATTCATCGGTATTTGCTCGGGATATAATTTTGGATTTTCGAGAAATACGTAATGATGGAATAATAAGGTGAGATGGATTATGTAATAAAAATCTAGTTATGGAAAAAAACGATATTTCGCTTGTGGACTTAATTTATAAACATTAAGAAAGGCGAAATAGTAATGAGTATGTAATATTGGTATGATACTTATGTATTGTACTAAGAAATAGAAATGAGTATAATACGAAGTATTATACGAGTTTGTATGAAGGATGAAAGATCGTATATAAATTCTATATGAATTAGAATACGAAAATAATATATAAACTATATGTATATATATTAAGAAATGTTAATGGACTTGGAAAGATTGATAAGAATTAATATAAGTCAAAGTGAATTAAAGGAAGAGGCCCAATAATTGATTAATGAACAAGCTAGTGTTTATTAATGTAAAGCCCAATGATTTAATCCAAGCCCAAGCTAGAGTCTAATGAATGGGTTGACCCATGGGGCAAACCATACCAATATGGTTTAATGTGGTGACCAAGTTAAATGAGTAAGGAACAAGTATAGGATAAGTGTTGTGTTAGCCAAGTAATGAATAGTAAGGAGGTGGCTTAAGGAGGTGGGATTGGTTTAATGACTAAACTACCCTAACTTTGGAAAGTCTATAAATAGAAGAGCTTACAAGCCATTTGTTGGTTGTTCAAATAATCTAGACTTCTCAAAGTGCTTAAGTGTTAGAGAGAATAAGCTACACATAAGTCATTCCATAAGTAAGAAGAAGAAGCAAGCTACCTTATCAAGACAACGAAGAGTAAGACTTCTTCTCCAATTATCTTCTATCTTTACTATGATAGGATGATAAGAAAATTTGAATTAAGAAACATAAATGAGTAAGTAATGAACTTAAGCCAATTAAGTTGGCAATAAGTCATTTAAGATAACATAAGTTATAACTTATGAGAAAATAATATGAACTTATAAGGAGTTTATTAAGAGAATGGATATGAAGATAAAGGAATTTATATGATCATATGTATCATGTATACCTAAGTAAAGTTATATGTGAAGCACATGTAAAGTATGATGATTAAGAAACTCTAATTGTCATAAGTCATGAATAATCAAATCTTAGATAGTTTATAATTTGATAAGTTATAAGCTCATGAGGAGTCAAAGTCCAACAATGAAAATAAGTTGTTGTATTATGTATGTTGAGATGTTCACATGATGAATGAAGTTCATTTGTAATGTTGAACAAATCGTAAGAATGAAGATTTGCCGGAAATTGCACGATTGGACGACAATCGTCGAATTCGTAAAATTCTCGGAATGGAAGTCAAATTTTGTGTTTGATCACGGAATTATTGCTTTACAATGGAGTTAAGTCATATTTGGCATTTAAGAGTTGCGGACTCGAAAATGACCGGATTCCGACTCAGAACGAAGAAACGAGCGTTGAACGTTCACGAACGTTTATCGTTTTCGTTAAAAATAAACCAATAGGTGAATTTTTAGCAAACAAAGTCAAATTGATAAAATTCTAGAATGATCATGTAGATTACGTAATTTGTGAATCGTAGGCTTTTGAACGAGCCAATTCGGACTTATAACGAAGAAGTTATGCGTCCGAGAAGTTCACAAAATTTCAAAACTGAAATTATTTTCTGGTGCACAGAGTTGGCGCCGCGGCGCCAACCCAAGGCAAATGACCGGCGCCCTAGCGCCATGCACAGTACAAGACCTTCTGGAGAGTGGCGCCGTAGCGCGGCCCATTACATAAGGACTCGCGCCCCAGCAACAAGTCCGGGACATGCTAGGATAAGGCTCGCGCCGCAGCGCGAGATGTAAGTATAGGACCGGCGCCGCAGCGCCAGTCTTAGAACAAAGATAGAAAGAAAGGTTTCTATGTACAAAGAAAAGAAAACCTTAATTGATGGAAAGTAAACATAACTTAAGGACGATAATGTAACATTATTAAACGTTGTTAAACCTTAAGGAATGTAATGTAAAGGTTAAGATATCCTAGTCAAGGATAAATGCAATGGTAATGATAAACCGAAACGAATAGTAACTGAATCTAATACACAATTAGATTGAGAAGAAAGGTAAAATATAGTCATATACATACTTGATTATATGTGACCTAATGTAAGGCATTATGTGATCATGTACTGTAGGAACTTGAAAGACTTAAACATAAAGTTAATATACGGTAGCAGACGCTAAAGGCAAGTATTCTAACTCTTGTTTCAGTTCAATCTGGACAAGTTTAAGATTCATGTATTCTTTCGCATGGATTGAGGTATGTTAAGGTTAAAGCCAATCCCCTTTGGCTAGACTTGATAATCTACTCTTGTATTATCAAATGTTGTTATCTTTTGTCAACTACTTGATATGATTTTCAAAAGAAAACTGAAATGTTAAACAAATGTTTTATCGGTAAAACGACCGACACGTGAGGTTGCCAAATGATTAAACGTACATACGTTTAATGGATGTAGTGTTGATCAACATAGAGTACAATAGGTTGATCACCTAGAAGTGCTCGTAAGTAATATCGGGCTTACGGAATTCGTTTCGGGTTGTCCTTTTTCAGTAGAGAATGAATACTCAAGGTTTTTGACCGGAGTGAATGTTTTAACTAAATATTGTTGTTATTGTAAAACATTTTGAAAGAAAAGATGAAGTGCTATTTTGAATTATCAATAGTACTTCATAACTATTGTTCAGTTATTGAAGATATACGATTCGTATGTGTCAAGCATGTTGTTATTGAATTGTTATACTTGCTGAGCTAGCCATGCTCACTCTTGCTTGAACTATATGAATGCAGCTAAGATTGAACGTCCCGAAGGATCAAAAAGAGATAAAGGAAAAGCTAAGGCAGATTGTTAAGCTGTCTTGTAATAGTATAGGTCTATTGTTGTAATGTAACTGATATTATGAGAAAGAACCTTTGTAATGGGTATAGAACATGGGAAATTATAAATATTACTTTAATATATAGAAGTTATATTCATTCTTTGAGACTTTTCAATTGAATGAATATATGAATGTTGTACAGTATTGCACCATCTGTCGGGTTGGAAGATACCCGAATTTGGGGGCGCTACACTTAATATAGGTCGTTTTAGGGTTATGTACAAGCATTAAGGTAATGATTGTATAGCATTAATTATAATATCAATTGTCTATATTACCTTGTATTGGAATAAGAGATTATTATTTATTAGACAGAAAATAGTGAGAGGTCCAAAGTTACATTTAATATTTGGGGTAATATTAGAAACTAAGCAATTAATGCTTATTTGAAATTCTAAAACGACTTATATTAAGGAACAAAAATATTTCTCTAAAACGACATATATTAAGGAACGGAGGGAGTATTATTATTTTATCTTTATATGTGTGATTAGATGTCTTTTAACTTTGGGTTTGTGTTTGGCATGAAGTTACACGTGTATGTAGATATACTACTCCCTCCGTTCCTTAATATAGGTCGTTTTAAAGAAATATTTTTGTTCCTTAATATAAGTCATTTTAGAATTTCAAGTAAACATTAATTGCTTAGTTTCCAATATTACCCCAAATATTAAATGTAATTTTGGTTCTCTCACTATTTTCTGTCCAATAAATAACAATCTCTTATTTCAATACAAGGGTAATATAGACAATTGATATTATTGTTAATGCTATACAATCATTACCTTAATGCTTGTGTATAACCCTAAAACGACCTATATTAAGGAACGGAAGGAGTAACATTTAATTTGTTCCAACTAAGCTTTATTGTTGTCGGAATTAATACTCCTTCCTTTGCCCCCGAGTGAGTCCATCTTCTTATATACTTCTACATGGAGTGTTTAATTTGAATTAAGATTTCACTAGCACTCTAATATAGAGAACTACTAGATACAAACTCGCGCGTTGCGGCGGGATTATTCAATTTTTTAATAATAATCATGTACATACAATTAATAAATTAAAATATAATAAAAAGATTGTAGATTGTTGTACGATGATCAAATTTTATACAGAAAAATAAATAAATATACATTGTATGGGGTAGTGGTCAGAGTTTACCGGTTTGTGCATTACACTTTAAGTGACTATTGCTTTTAGGCTAATAGCAAAGTAAGTGACCTCAGCTTGTGGACAAATCATTTTTTATACTCTTCTCTTTTTCTATTCAAGACATTATGTAAGTGAACCGTATCAAGTTTTTGAAAGAAAAAAAAAACATGTGTTATAGTTACTTGTCAATAATTGGTACAGATCGATAATTTAAATTTTGATATCTTATATGCATCCACACTCCTCTCAAATGTAACTTGAATCTCTGTATTGATCATAACAGTTGACTGTGTACTATATTTGTTCTTTTTCCATATATACATCAGTATCGGAGGTTATGCAAACGATTTCTTTTCAAACGTTGCAAACACTGAGCAAGAATGGTAAGAGTAGAGTAAAACGGGTTTTGAAAATTGAATGATGAACACATGATTGACCTCAAGTAGTTGGGAGCGGAGCTAAAGTTTTGTTCATTAATTCATTTGAGTCGAGGAGAAATTCGAGCCTAATTTTTATGAACATCAAAAAAAATTCAACCGTCACATTTATCAAGCAGACTCCATTTGTCGTTAAAAGTTGAAGAACTTGATTACTGCAAATATCACTTTTTGAATTTTGAAGTTGAAAACTCCATCCATATCATGTAAAATGTTGGCAATTGTGGGAAAATCTTCTCCACTGCTGCGAATGTTAACATTCATTTTGTTAGGAAAGCTTTGGAATACACAGTCGTTTAATAAACTCCCACATGATACATCATCAAAGGGAAAACATATATATATACAACGATTGCATGACAACAGTGCTGGTGAATCCAACCCCAAAAGAATATAGCCACGCCAATCCATATGTACCATCTATGTCTCATGAGAGGATATATAAATCCCCAGGCATCAAATTCAGCAACTGCCATCTGATTCTTTCCCTTAACAATGAACTCCTCCATCCAATTTGTTGCAAATTTGAACACCTCAGGAGCAAAATTACAGCAAAGTGACAGTGGAGCTGCTGTGTAGAAGCTGATATCATACAGGGCCAAAATTCAGTAAAAAAACATGTATGTAATGCAAATATTATTAGAGTCAGTGAAGGAACAAAAAAAGGCAGGAATTTCTGGCGGTAATCAATCAAGCAATTCTAATTGCAAAGCACAACCCTCAGTTGGATTACATACATACATGCAAGTAACAACTTATAAATTATAAACATTCCAGAGGAGTTTTTAAATGTTTGAAAGAAATTTGATATATCAACTTACGATAAAATTAAGAACCGAATATAAAATTGACCAGAATGCATTCAAATTACATAGCAGTATAATAGATTTTGATTTTTTTTAATCGTTACCAATTTTATTTTAAAGCATGACTCACATTAAACATAAAACCAAAACAGTCTGAAATAAACTTGGTTCTTGAGAAAAACAAAATCTACATAACTAACCTTGAGCTTCTTAAGAAGTTCATATCTAATCATTATCAGATTCACCTTCAAGCCCTATCACAAATCTAACAAAAAAAACTAACACATTTAAACAAAAAAAAAAATAGCATCACATAGGTTTGTTTTGTTTAATAGCACGTCTCTTGTTAATATTAAAAGAAAAAATAGAGAAAATAAGTAGAGTTTTGTTTGGTTGCTTCTTAATCTTAGTCAAGTATTCATCATTTAAGAAAGACCTATCACTCAAAGTTTCCTTCTACTTTGTATCACAAACCAAAAACATAGCATAGGTGTTGTGTGAAACAAATTTGTGAAATATGAAAAAATTAATAATGCTGCTTGCTGACTACTACTTCATTAATTGATGTAGTGAAAAATGCACAAATTTCAAAAAATTCACCATAGTTCGTAAAATTTGAAAAAATACTACATTACCTAAAGACACATACCACTACAATTCACCATACCACCACAAAATCTCATACCTTCTTATTATTAATTTCCATTTTTAAATTTTTGATTAGTTCTCAATAGGTGCATCTCTCATCCATTATATACTTAATGGCTTTCATTAATCCATTGCATTCATCTTTTTCATATTTTCCTAGCATAAAATAAAGTAAAATCAAAAGGCTAAAACGTAATAGAAAAACACAATCCGATATCAAACCTTAACCAATATATTATGATACTAAGTAGAAAACCATCCAATCTACAAAACCAAGCTAAACATTGCAATTATCCATTATTAACACAATGAATATCCCACTCCAAGGCAACCTAACAGACATGAAATCCATAACCAATCAACTAACAAAAACCCAGGCCTATTTGGAAGCTACCAAAACATTAAATTGATTAAACATTAACATCTCCAATCCCATTAATTCAATTTCAAATTACCCAAGCAAACAAAAAGTTCCACCATAAACGAATCCAAATTCCCAACACACTGAGTGCATTATTTTTACTTTTAAGATTATTTTTCTTAAATTTCATATAGTTGGAATATTATATTATTTCTAATTTTATGAAGACCTATTTCAAATTGTAGACCATATGTTTGCTCAGTAGTGAAAATTTTAAAAAATAAATGTTTTGAAACTGAGGATTCAATGAAAAGTTCAATCTTGTTCGAGTATAAATAAGAAAATTCATACAATTGACTTTTGACTACCCGCACACATTTCTTGTTAAACAATCGGAGGATTCTTTGAATAATAAAGATTTATATTCATACATGATGCCTGATTTTAACATCAATGGGTTGATTGAATACAATTAACTGCATAGTCTTCAACACTTCTACAAATCTTTAGAAAGTGTTGCTATGTCATTTTATCAGCATGATTGTTTTAATCTACTAATTGCACATGAACTACAGCAAAAATCCTTATGACTGGAAATAGACTCAACTCAAATATAAAAAAATACATACCAATTCATTGCTGCATGAATTTGCAGTCAAATCCCACACACGAATATTGCCATTTTGGTCCCCAGATATCAGCTCTGTCTACAAAGCCATAAAAGTATAGATATCAGCTTTGTCTGCAAAGCCAGAAAAGTACAGTGAAATTAACATAGGTAAAAGTTTATGTGCAAGACAACATCAATTATACTTTCCTTCTGTGATGTAGTATCAAGATCCTATTAACCGCCACATAGTCAAAAGTCGTGCAAGCTGATTCAATATAATGTCACTTCAGTGAACTTACTCTTCAGCCAATTTAGAGAAATAGGAACCTACTCTATAAGACTATAACATGCAAGTCACTTTATATGCAAAGCTTTAATACAATTGCTGATTCAAAAGTTGAATTACTCTATAAATACACAATTATATAATTTAAAGAAAAAAGTACAACCGTTTTAGAAAGGGGAACGGAAAAAACACTTGATTTGGATGCAAAACAATTGTATTAACAGCTGCACGGCTTTCATATTCCATCTGACTGTATTAACAGTTATCCAAACACAATTTCTACAAACTAATGCAGGTTTCATAACTTTCATTATACTGATCAAATCTTAACAGCTTTTCAGAGCGTGGAGACATATCATGTTAGACAATTGAAAACCAATTCCCATAGCAAAATACAATAACCAATCACCTTAATTGGGACTTACCACCCCACAAGTATGCCATTTTATAAATTAATCAACAATCATCCGTCCCCATGCTGGTTTCAAGTACTAACAGAACATTTGACAAACATTATATCCTCAAGTGGTGGCTAACATCTTCAAAAAAAATGTTCAGTTTACATTTACAAAAATTAGGGAAATTCCCTTTTAGGCTAACAGTACTCGCACATTAACACATGTGGGAAGGTGGTGCAATTTATGTGTCTTTGATTATTTTTCATGAATAAACAGAAATATGAGAAATAGAAGAGTGGAGGATGATTATATGTAATTTTAACCCTGTTTTCAACTGCTATATTAAGAACTTGATAAATCCAATAACTCCCTGTTTTCTTACCACAGAAAATGAAAATGGAGGACAAAATTTATAACTTACCGTTGTCGATGTGTTCTGGAAAGTGGAAATCTTCTGGAAAAGAATGAAAATTGGCAACCTAAGTGACATAGAAAGTCATCTTCTGTTATAAATATGTGTAAACTTACAGAAATCCAATGACAATAAACAATAGCAATTACATATGAATTCATATACCTCCCTAGGGGTAAAGTATCTAAGGCACGACTCCTCCAATGAAGATGTTTCATCCTCGTCTGAGGCTGCATGTCATTGTATGGGAAATGTCATGACAAAAAATTGCTACGTGTTAAAATCATCTATATATACGGGGAACAATGTAAATAACTTCTAAAGTATAGCATAACACCAAAAGAACCTGCTTATGCAATAACAATAGTAAAAAAAAATTAGTCATTTAGTTAAATGGCAGATTGAGTCCAACTAAGTTGATTTACTATGGGCCACGTGAAACTTTCAAGTAAAAAAGAAATGAATTAATATGTAATTATCAAAAATAAATTATTTTCACTATATAGTCCATTTTTATGAAACAGTTTGTCCAGCCATGTAAGAAATCATCTCAGCTACATTTCATACAACTTAGTAGAATTTAAAGTGTAGAAATCTTTGATTACAGGTTATTATTCCCATCCATGTTAGAAAATGCAGGTTTCATACTGATCAAATATTAACAGCTTTTCAGAGCGTGGAGACATATCATGTTAGACAATTGAAAACCAATTCCCATAGCAAAATACAATAACCAATCACCTTAATTGGGACTTACCACCCACAAGTATGCGATTTTGTAAATTAATCAACAATCATCCGTCCCCATGCTAGTTTCAAGTACTAACAGAACATTTGACGAACATTATATCCTCAAGTGGTGGCTAACATCTTCAAAAAAATGTGTTTACATTTACAAAAATTAGGGAAATTCCCCTTTAGGCTGACAGTACTCACACAATAATCATCCAAAGAAATTAACATTAACACTAAAAATTTCAACAGACTCATTCATATATATATATATATATATATATATATATATATATTACAGTTAAAATTTGATGATCTATCATTCTAACATCAACCAACTAAAGTTGACAAAAGGTGATAGCAAACAATATGATCCTCAATTATGAAATTCACAAGGCACTTCATATTCGAGATGCATAAAAAGTGAGCGTTTCAACTGCATGTCCTGTTTTCAATGATATTGTATTGACGCTACCATGCAGTACAACTTTTTTATTACCCTTCTGCCCATAAATTTGACAGATTTAATGAACTATCAGTGCAATGTTATAGCTATAGAAAAGAATAAACTAACTGATCCATAAAATATCTATCAAATATGTATAATGACAGCAGCTAACAAAACTTATAATAAGTTGAAGCAAATTAATAGGATAAAAAACTAACAAATTGGATACATTTACAATTTACAAGTAAACATTCAATTAACTGAAATTTTTTGGAAGAAAGCAAATGGTTGGCATAAATCAATATAGAGAAGGAATCTATATACACACAGTGGAATAGCTAAAATAAAGGAACAACAACTAATTCTAATCTGACATTAAATAACAGTGATGAGACATGTAATAATATTGATGATAACTCTGCAAGTAATCCCAATAAGGCATATGAAAGCTACAATTTTCTAATCTACCATTCAATAACAGTGGTAATCGTATAATAATATAGATGACAACTCCACAAGTAATCCCAAGAAGGCATATGCAAAACTACAAGTTTCTAAGATCAATAAATGATAGATGCCAATAATGATCATGTACTTGAATTAAGAAGTTCAAATTATATAGCTTTATACCTCATTGTTAAGTGCCCACTGTAGTTCAAAAATAATAATAAAAGTCAGAGTGCTTAAATTACAGAGAAACAATGTAATCATCAGAGTAAGAACCAGGATAGTAACAAATTATCTAAAACCACGATGATAAGAACATAAGAACATCACAATTCTAGCTACATCAAGTAAATAAGAACATATATACAAACATAACCTATAGTAAATAAACATAACCTGTAGTTACAGAAGGGGGTTGAGGGCTAATTTTGGGTACCGGAGAAGAGAGGAGACCGGTAAGTAATTGTATCTCCATGACGGAGACGAATCGCTTCATCTCGCCTAGCTGGCGGCTGAGCTCGGCCTCTCGAACCTTGGTTCGTTCTAGCCGTGCCTCGATCTCGGCTAAATGGAGCCTCAGATCCTCCACCGCCCGAGAAGGAGCTTTCGATGGCAATCGATGTGAACCGTAACACATGTTTTGATGAGTGTGAGAATTGAGGAGAGAGAAAAATTGGTTGAAATGGAGAATCTGTAACTAAACCAAATGGTGAAAACCGGCTCTTCAACAATCTACTGGATGTTTATCCTTTAGATTGAGTCTTCTTCGCCTTTTGAATGAATTTGAATTAATTTAGTTGCCATATTTAGGGGAATTTGGGAAATGAATTTAGATTTTATGTTAGATGGTCATTTGTGTAAAGGATAATTAGAAGCATTAATTAGAATGGACATGTGTTGATATTTTAAAATGACAGATGTCAATATATTGTGTCATGTACTGTGATTTAAATATACTTAACTTATTATTACGATTATGCCACAAAAGAGACAATAGTGTATACCATCTTCAATGAAAATATACGACTAAGAAGGATAAATATACGGTTCTGTTCAGATGTCCCTACCTAGTACCTAGCTATATATTTAGCATCATTACTCAAGCTATCAGAGCCATTTAAGAATATCATAAAGTTCATATTAGGGAAAAAAATCACTAATGGTATGTTAATGTTACAACGTATTAACGTTTACATTAAACAAATCAAAACATAGGATCTTGAAATCAATTGATTCAAGCCAAACAGACGTACCAGTACAGACGTGGAGCACTCTGCAGAAGGATTTCACCCCCAGAGACTACCCAATAGAAGCCGGCCATCCACCAAATAAATGATTCCATTGTATTCAAATATTAACATTTTTTAGCAAAACTGAAATGTCCACAAAGCCGGAATCAGTAGAAAAAAATAGTTCCGCACCACATCAAAGCTTAGCACACACTTACTGCATCCTCACGTATAACAATACGTTCGCTAGCTAAGTCCCCACTTTTTGTTGCAATGGGAACCATTCTACCAGCTCCAATTGTAGGCTTATCTTCATCAGTACATATTTGAAATCTATACTTTGGAAGGATATTGATATCAGCATCTAATGCACCTTCCTATATATTCACATAAGAATTAACGTCATAAAATACTGAAACATCGCACAATAAACTCAAGATCATTGTATCTTACCTGCCCGGCAACACCATAAAGAATTGCAATGATGCACGGAAAGCAGCAACAAAGAGCAATCCCAATCAAAGAAGCCAAAACAACACAAAAGACGGCAAAGAACACATCGAATGCTAGAAATACCACTGTCAATTTGCAGAAATTCAACATAAGTTTTCCGCACCACATCAAAATGCAATTTCTTAATAATGCAGCAACCATGATATTAAATTAAATCAATAAATTAAGAGATAACGATTAAATTAGAAAAGATAATATTATAACATTATGCTATTAACTAAAGTTATTTGGATTTGTAGTGATTTTAGGAGAAACTAATTAAGAAACGTTACTATAAAAACTGAGATACAAAATTGAACTCGAAATTATTGTCAAGATCAGCAAAGAGATACATAAGTAATTTCTTGCTTTGGTGTAACTTCAAACCCGTTAAACGAATCCAAATATGTATAGTGGTAACTCCCTATTACTCCAAACTAATCGAAGGAGACCAAGGCTTTAAAGCAAGAGGTTTGTTTTCAAAAGTCCAAGGCCCTTGCTCCAATACCCTCTACTTCATATTTATTTCCCCAAACTTGAAAATAAAAACCCTAGAAACTTGAAAAATATCAATGTGCCCATAAATAACTGCAACAACAATTAAATAACTGCAAATTTGGATCACACACATTCACAATACACCAAAAGCTATCAAGTTCAATATATTTACCCAAATTCTATTTATATGTGCTTATTTGTGGGTGCATACAGAAATCAGGGAATAATAACAAAAGAACAAACTCAAAACAAAATAATCAACCAATATGATATATCAATTTATCAAAAACATACCCATTACAAAACCAGTTTTTCTTAATCTAAGTGGATTCGACGAATCAACCCATAAAAGAAATACGAATAAAGATGAGTTTTTAGGATCAAACGGGGATTAGGAGCTGAGAAACGGAGGGTTTGGGCTCAGTGTTCATGTCGATGATGGTGATCAGAGGTATGAAGCCGTAGTGAGTGACAACCTTGGCTTTCTTCAGGGTCCATGTGCTCCATTCCTTAAAGTACTTGATTACACTTCCTTCACCTGATGATGATGATGATGCCTTTGAGCCCTTGCTGGATTTGCCTTTCGCCTTTAAAGTCGCCTTCGACGCCATCTTTCTCAATTCAAGTTCAACCCTATTCTCTCTCTATTTTGTATGTAAAAAATAGACGCAGTAGCCCTAAATTCCAAATTCGGGTCGACTCTTGAGATCAAAGGTAATAAGAACCATTAATTAGGGAGGACAGTTGTTAATTATTTAGAATGACAGATATCAATTTATTGTGTCATGTACTGTGATTTAGTATATATAATAGATTTTTTTTTATTTATTCTTAAACGTCGTATATTTTATTTCATAACTTCATATTAAAGCATAATATAATTTATATTATTTATTTATTTATAAATAAATTATATTAAATAATATATTTTATTTATTTATTTATAAAGTGTTGATATATATAATGATAAATTTATATCGATAATAAATATGTTAACGCAAAAGTGTAAAAAAGTAATCTATCTACATGTTATTATTTTCGACAGTTACAATTTATATTCGAAATAAAATTAGTCAACATATTAACCAGTCACAATCAATCATAATTTAGCATATTATTTAGTAGTATTTAATTTTTATAATAATATTTTGTAATAATCAATTGGATACTCTAGTCATAATGCAGAGTATATCCCATTTCCATACGTCCATACCCCCCCTAGGGGTGGGCACCGGTAATTAACCGGCTCGAATCGGTCCGAATCGGACCGGACCTGTTACTGAATCCAGTCTAAATTGGATTCCAGTACCGGTTCGGGTTTGGTACCAGTTTGAACCTAATTTTGTACCGGTTGCTTTTTAACCCTGCTTCTATGAAAAGTTTTAAAAAATCCTAAGATCCAAGGAATAACAAATGTAACTAATTAAAGCACATATTAGCATATTACAATAACATTCAACTGATCCAACTTCCAAGCATATTTAACTGATCCAAATGAATACCACAACCTGGACAGAACCATGGGAAGAAGAACACTTGAAGAAAAGACGGAAAACTTGATAATAATAATAATAATAACATGGCATTCCATACTTTAACACGCTAGGCAAACTTTGAAATGCAATAATCAAAAAATGAAATAGGTAGGATTGTTATATTTTCCCTTTCCAAATTTAGTGCCCCATTTAACATTAAGATGCCTTATCAAGAGGTTAAAAAGTCAAAAGGTAGCACCATCAGCAACAGAAACTTTCATTCATTAGCATCACCAAGATATAGAAAATTAAACAAGATTGTCCCCGAAAGTACACAAGATCAGTAGTAAAGAAATCTCATATTCATAACTCCTAAGAAGTAGATAAAAATTCTTTTTTGAAAAAATAAAAACAAATTACTTAAGAGAGAAAGGCCCCTTCACCACATTTATTTAGGAAGGCTACTTCCGAAACAACAATGCCTTCATTAAACAAACTTCTACAACATGATCGATATCTAGATAAGTTGCGTCTCACCATTTGGACAAACTCTTTCAGTGCTTTCTGCCATGCCTCCTGCTCTTCCTTCGGCTACTCCTACCCTCAGAATCTGATTCTACTTCAGACTCTGAGTTTAAATAAGAAGACTCAGAAGTTGAGATGTACTTTCTGTCACCTTTTCCTTTGCTGCTGTTGTTTCTTCTTCCTCCACCGCTGCCTCCTCTCTTCCTCTGAATCAGAGGATGAACTATTACTTGAGTCACTCTCCCCAGAAGATTTGTCAGATCCTGTAACCGATGACCCAGACTCGAACATTGAAGCCTCACTATAACTACTAGATTCAGTATCCGATCTATACTTCCTTTTACGAGCGATGAGCAGTAGAAGAGAAAATAATCCGTGGCCGAAGGAAATAACGAGCACTCGAGCAGTAGAGCAGACCCAACGAAGAGCAGTAGAGCAGTAAATCGGTGGTCGGAACTCGGATGAAGAGAATTAGAGAAAGGCAAAAAGCTGAGGAGAGAAGTGAAAGTGTGAAACTGAAACCTAGATCTATTTGGAAAGAATAAGTCTAGCCAGACAGGATTATTGGACCGGTTGCAATTTATTATTATTATTTTTTTTATCGTGACTCTCAAAAAATATATAGTATTTATTTCAACAGAAATTTTTACAAAATATAGTGTTTTAGGTATAATTTGGATACATAACCCTGTATTTGTATATGTATCCAAATTACACAGAAAATACTATATTTTGTAAAAATTTCTGTTAGAATAAATACTATACATTTTTTAAGAGTCACAATAAAAAATTAAAAAAAAAATTGCAACCGGTCAAATTTCCCTATCCCATTCCCCTGTCTGCGTAGCATTACTCATTTGGAAATCGTGATGAATGAAGTCTGAGAGAAAGAAAGAAAACAAAAGTACTTAAATAAAATTAATAAATTAAGCAGTATAACTGGTCCGGTCCGGTTAATACCGAACCATGCAAACCACGAACCAAAGTCGAATCCGTTTAACATGTATATACCGGTTCACTGTACCGATATCGAACCGACCGGTTCGGACCGGTCCGGTTAGCCCAAAAACCAAAAAAATCGTGTTTTTTCCCACCCCTACTGTGACGCCCCGTATACATCACCTATTATGAGTCGCCAAATACATGGTACAGAATACAAATACAAACTTAAATATACAACATGAGCTGTGAGTTTTAATACAAATATTGTCTTCTAGACAGTATTCAAACTCAAAATAAGTCCTCATTTATTATCACACTATTTTACAGAATAGTGAGGACTACTAATGCAAACATCTGAATTGTCACTCCGTTCCCCGACTAGTCCCAGCTATATTCTCATTTCCTGAAAAGAACAATGAAAGCAAAGGGTGAGCTCAACTAGCCTAGTAAGAAATATTCATTAGTATATTCATTAGTATCATTCTTGCACTACGGCCAAGGATATTCATTAGTATCCACATCATCGAATCATTTTTGCACTACGGTCAAGGATATTCATTAGTATCACGACCACGAATTATCCATGCACTACGGGCCAAGGATATTCGTGTTTTCATCAATGGTCATGATCAAATCAACAATTGTCCATCAATGCACTACGGGCCAATGAGGACTTTTACCACATCATTTGTAACATTACGGTCATGATTATATCGAATAATCCCTGGTCATAATCATATCAATCAATAGTACATCTATGCACGTAAGCCACAAATGAATTTTATCACAATATGAATTTTGTCACATTTGGTATCAGAACTTATGGATATGATCTCTGACGGAGATCGGGGAATAGAACTAGGAGGGGAGAGATGAGTAAATCCTTCACTAGTGTGTCCTACCTAAGCTTATTTGTTGGTCAGTCATAATATCGAGATATTATGTGATATGTTAATTTGTTAAATTAACCCTTGTTTTGAAACTATATTCTAGAATGATATTTGAAATACAGGAGATGAGCAATGGAGAAATTATGATGACAGGGAAGATGAAATTTGAAATGAAAGGAAGGTATTCTCAACTCTTTGAAATACCAGGTACGTAAATTTCGGGGACGAAATTTCATAAGGAGGGGAGATTGTAAGACTCTGAATTTTATGAAATAAAAGTATTTAATTTTTCTTATAATTACTATTCAGTAAATGATTAAATTGATAAAAGTTAAAGTTATGGGTGAAATGTGAAATTTTTTCAAAATAAACAAGTGGTTAGAAAATAATCATTGTTGTCGGGGAATATGCGTTGGTCGTGGAATATTTTTTCTGTCGGGAAATATTCGAACGACGGCGCAGCCATTTGTGGGCCCCATAACAGAATAATTGTCGGGTGAAGAAAACGATAAATTTGAGTTTTTACAAATAACAGCGTAGTTGTTACTGTTAACACTGTTAGAATACCCGGTGGTTAAAATACAGTAATACGCGTTATTGCACAGTAGCACACGGTATTGCATAGTATTTTTGAAATTATTGATTCTTACGTAAGAAGACACTACTCAATAATTGTTACAGTAATTACTGTTCAATATTTTATTTTATTGATTTAATAATTGCTGCGTTGATATTTTATATTATTGTTGTTTCAATAATTGTTGCTGCACAGTATTTTCCATTATCATATCAATAATTCATATTATTTAGAATAATATTATTAGATAGCATTATTGACAATGTCTAGAAAGTTCTGTCTAATGAGAGGTTTGGTCATTTAATTGCGCGTCAGTAAGGAGAAATCCTTATTGGAAAGCTCCCTCTTTCCTGGGAACGGCCTGGTTGTCATAAATGCGATTCTATAATATTATTTGTGAATAATTAATTATTGATTTATATGATAATGAAATATTTATTGGGGATATAAATGACGAATTTATTTATGTGGTTAAAAATGAAGGAGTTAATGTTGAGGTTTTTATCAGTATTTTTGTCGGAATGAAGGTATTAAAAATCAGGGTTTTTTGAGATATTTTGCGGGGGTTATAATTTTTAATTCGACCGTTGGATCGTGGTAATTCTTGGATATGTTATACATATATGAGTTGAGTATATGTCCACAAATTTTGAACCGTTAAAAATGAACGTATGATTTATTATGAATTTTACGAGATAACTGGTTCAGAAATTGTTGAATTTTCGGAGTTTATCATTTTTGTAGAAAATTCTAGAATTTGTGGGCCCCACTCTTGGTTGGTGAAGAAATGTGCTGAGATTTTTATTCAAATGTGGTGGGTGGGAATACTAGCAGGTAAAGCCATCAGGTTACAGGTTAAGTCTGATTCGCCGTGCTAACATTTTCCTATAAATAGAGGGCTAAGTTAGAATTAAAAATCACACCAGAAACAAGTTTTCTCTCTTTCTCTCTTTAGATTATTGAGTGTATTTTGTGAGTATTTAGATACTCTGTGAGTTTCTATTCATCAGTGCAAGTTTCCTTCAGCCTTATACCGATCAGAAGTACTGCTCTTTTGAGGTAATGGATAGTAAGAGATTTTAAGGGTTGTTATATTTTCCAGTTTCGTAATTTTTCTGACCTTCAAAAATTCTGGAAAAATTTAAAATGATATTTTGATGAGTTTTCTTGATTGTATCCAAAAATGATAATTTTTAGATGTATAGATTGAGAGTTATGAATTTTATGAGAAAAGACTATTTTAAAAGTAACCGTTTATAATTCCTTGTGGTTAACTCCAAAATTGATAAAATTTTTATTGAGAGTACATGTATATGATAGAAGTATACTCTGTAAATTTCAGAATTTTTGGACAAAAGTATAATTTTTGATAAATGTCTAAATATTCGGCTATTTTTGCCATATGAAAAATAGTAAATGACTTTTAAAAATTCTGAGAAAAATATATGTTCACTATGGGACTATATTATGCTAAATCCCAGAAAAAAAATATTTTTAGAACTGATTTTGTATTTTTCATGAAAATAGTCTAGTTATGAGTAAATGAATTAAATATGTTTTGTGAAGTAAGAAAATTGGAAAATAGGATTTTATGACTTGAGAATCCTATATGAGGTATATGCAGATTTTTGATGAGGGTTTTGGTTATTGGTGATAAAATCTTATGAGTTTGGCATTTTAGAATGATTAAATGTATTATTTAGTAAAGTGTAAACAATTAAAATAAATTGTTTATAAGCTTAAGAAATATTTTTCTTTCAATATCATTATACCGAAATATTGGTATGTATTTTATTGTGGAATTTCTACCTTTTTGTGTCGGAGTTACTATTCATGAGTTACTATTCACGAGTTACTATTCACGAGTTACTATTCACGATAAAATTGGTTTCCTTTTTCTAACCAAATTATAGTTGATTTATGAATATTACTCTTGAGATTAAATCTATATGTTGATCATATTATTTTTATTATCATATATAACATTTTTATAACCCTGATGTTGAAATTCTCTTTCACTTGAGTGTAAAGATGGGTAGATTATTGGTATGATCATGACTTTGGGTTCTCTTTGGCCAGTAGTACAAAGTTGAATTATTGACTAGTATGATCATGACCATTAAATTTATAATTGAATATCTTCAGCTTAAGTGCAAAGGTGAAATGATCAACATGGTATATTTGGCCTGTTGTGCAAATATGAACTGTTGATGAATATATTTGGCCGTAGTGCAAATATGAACTGTTGAGGAATATCTTTGGCCTGTATTGCAAAGATGAAATATTGATGAATATCTTTGGCCTGTAGTGCAAAGATGAATTGTTGATGAATATCTTTGGCCCGTAGTGCAAAGATGACATGTTGTTGAATATCTTTGGCCAGTAGTGCAAAGATGAACAGATGTTGAGATAAACATGATCAACTGGTGATATAAATGAATATCTTTGGTCGTAGTGCAAAGATGAAGTTATTAGTATGATTATGAATAGGAAATGTGATTTGGTGTAACCATGATCTTTGATGTTTCAGGTAAAGATAGGTGATGAAAATTATCTTCGTCCTGGATGAGAAGAGGAATTTAGAACTACAGTTATGATTATGAGTTATTCATATGATTGTGGACCAGAATTGTTGATTGATGTTACAGGGATAAAACATTGTTGGTGGATTTTTAACATGGAGAAGATAATAGACTTTATAGTCTATTTGACTCTTCTAATGGATTGCTCGTTCCGCTGCGACTATGGTTGAAATTTTTATCATTTACCATATGTTCTAAATCTCTGATTTATTATTGATGAAGGCTATTGATAATTTAATTATCTTTAGTCATGATATTCTTTACTGAGCTAGTTGTGCTCACCCTTTTGCTTCACAATTCCTTTCAGGTAATAAGAGTGTAGCTGGGTCGAGCGAGGGTAACAAGGAAATAGAACGGTGGTCTCTAGCTGTGGATATTCTCCCGAAGCAGTATAGAAAAGTTCATTTAGTAGTTTTATTTGGTGAATCCAATAGGGTAAGGTGTACCCAACGTTGGAAGGGTGTTTTGCCACTATCATACAAGATGTCTAACAACATACAACCTCGTGTCATCATAAGACAGGGATGTGCTCATCCACTTGCTGAGTATATATACGAGCACTAACTATATAATCTTGGTGTTTGTTTGAAGTATAATTCTCAATTAGAGACAGTAGAGATAATGATATGTCAAGAGAAGACTCACCATTGGGAAGAATATGATAGTAATCTTCTCATTTTTCTTTGGGGTCTATTGGGTCAACCAAGGATAATTCTGTGGCCATATGATATCTATCATAACCTAGACGCATGGCCTCCCATGTACGAAGGTTTCCTTCAGCACTTCCCAAAGATTTTAGTTTCTAAAACAGTTTTTGACTGTACCTTTATGAAAGGTACCTTTGTGAGGTGCTGATACATGATGGTGTCCAATGTCACATTTGGTATATATTTGTATCCAAACTCACAGCATATGTGTTGTTATATTTTGCACGACAATTGTTGTAATAAAGTTGTAGTTATTTTTTGTACCATGTATTTGATGACTCAGAATGGGTTGGGTGGAATGGACCTATTTTGGGGTTGTCACAGTAGTCCACGTAGACAGGTTATTCCAACAGAATAATAAAGAATAGAATAACAAAAGATTTCACCATGCATGCGGTAGTCCGCGTAGACAGGTTATTCCCACAGAATAATAAAGAATGAAATAACAAAAGATTTCACCATGCATGCGGTAGTCCGCGTAGACATGCTATTCCCATAGAATAATAAAGAATGGAATAACAACCCTTATGAGTATTGAAAGAAAATAACTCTCTTCATGAATACGAAAGAAATAATACCCCTTACCTTAATAGAAGAATGAATACTGAAGTAAGGTACTAGCAGAATACTCTTCTTCTTGCTCTCTATAGTTTCTCTCTCTAGAGTTTCAGTGAATTCGTAAGAAATAATGAAGGAATGAGCTTCTATTTATAGGAAAAAGGATTGAATAATAACTAATTCATGAACGGTCCAGATTAATTCACTTTTAAACGGACGGTCCATATTGATTTACTATTAAAACTTAAAGCAATGGTCCATACTGATTTGCTATTAAAACTTTAAATTAGTGATCCATATTGATTTACTATTATAACTTCAACCAACGGTCTAAAAAATTAGCACATCTCCTCATGGAATAATAAACCAAGCTTATAACAAACACCTCATAACAAACCCCTCTATTTATATCAAAAATTGAATAAATAATTTCCACAAATCACTTATAAACACATTTTTAATCTATTAACAATTATTCATTATTAATATTATAACTCACAATATTTAACAACCAGATCATTCCCAGGAAAGAGGGGGCTTTCCGATAAGAATTTCTCCCTATTGGCGCGCAATTAGGTGACCAAACCTCTCCTCAACAGAACTTTCTAGACATCGGGAATATTTTAAATAATAATATGAATAACTTTGTCGTCTCAATTATTAATTTAGTAATATAAAATATTATGCAGATGATATTGTGACAATAATTGAATCAAATAACGTGAGATACTATGCAGCAATTATTGTAGCAATAATTGAGTATAACTGAGTGACTTCTCACGTAAGCATCAATAATTAATACCGTGTGCTACTATGCAACCACGCGTATTACTGTTCTTTTACCACCGGGTATTTCAACAGTTTAACGGTAAAACTTTCGCTGTTATTTTATAAAAAGATATTTATGTCGTTTTTTAACTCCGACAGTTATTCCATTGTGGGGTCCACCAATGATGGTGTCGTCGTACGAATATTCTCTGTTAAAACAAATATTTCCCGACCAATCAAATATTTTATAAACACTTGCTTACTGTGCAAAATTTATAAAATTTACCCACAACTATAATATTATATCAAATCCACACCATAATATTCAAAAATATAATTCGAGAAAAATTAATCTTTATTCATAAAAGGTGGGGTCTTATAACCTCCCTTTCTTATGAAATTTCATCCTCGAAATTAGGGTGCGTACCTAGTATATTGAAGAGGTGAGGATACCTTGACTTCATTTCAGATTCTAACTTCGAGGTCATTTCCTCAATATTGTGGTTTCTCCACAAAACTTTGATTTGAGGTATAACCTTGGAGCGTAGAATATGATCCTTCTTGTCCAAGATTTTAACAGGTACCTCTTCATACGTTATATCTTCCGCTATCTTGTCCGGTTCTAATTCAATAATGTGGTTCGGGTCTTTCACATATTTACGTAACATAGATATGTGAAAAACGTTGTGAATACGAGACATACTTGGCGGTAAGGCGAGTCTATAGGCCACAGTTCCTAATCGATCGAGGATTATAAATGGGCCAATGAATCGAGGATTGAGCTTTCCTCTCTTTCCAAATCTCGTAACTCCTTTCCAAGGAGCAACACGTAACAATATATGATCTCCAATATTGAATTCTACGTCCTTTCGATGAAGATCAGCATAACTCTTTTGTTGATCTTGTGAGGTTTTTATACGTTGTCGGATCGTTTGAATCTTTTTCGTAGTCATACGTACCAACTCCGGTCCCAACAACGTTGCTTCACCCACCTCATCCCAGCATACTGGAGAACGACACTTTCTTCCATACAACACCTCAAATGGAGCCATGTCAATACTTGCTTGATAACTGTTGTTGTAGGAAAACTCCACCAATTGTAAGAACTTGTCCCAACTTCCTTTGAAGTCAAGGACACAGAGTCTTAATAAATCTTCAAGAGTTTGAATAGTCCTCTCCGACTGTCCGTCCGTTTGAGGATTATATGCCGAACTAAATCGTAACCGTGCCCATAGCTTTTTGCAAACTAACCCAAAATCGTGAAGTGAATCTTGGGTCTCGATCAGAAACTATGGATACTGGCATACCATGCAATCTTACAATCTCGTTTATGTACATACGAGCAAGACGTTCAAGTGTATAAGTTTCTCGTATCGATATGAAATGAGCAGACTTGGTCAATCTATCAACAATGACTCAAATTACATCTATGCGTTGAGAAACCTTGGGAAGACCAGTAACGAAATCCATGGTAATGTGCTCCCACTTCCATTCTGGAATTTCATGTGGTTGCAATGGACCTTTTGGCACTTGATGCTCCGCCTTGACTCGTTCACAAGTTAGACACCTTGAGATAAACCATGCTATCTCTCTCTTCATATTGCTCCACCAAAATGTATGTCGAAGATCACGATACATCTTGGTACTTTTGGAATGGATTGCAAAAGGTGTGTTGTATGCTTCCATCATGATCTTATACTTTAAATCAGGGTCGTTAGGAATACAAAGTCTGGAGTTGACTCGAAGTATTCCTTCTTCATCAATTCTTGCTTCCGGAGTAACACCTTCTTGTACTTTCTTCTTCATACGCATCAGCTCCAGGTCTGTAGCTTGAGCAGCTTTAACTTTATCGATTAAAGTCGGTTCTACTCGTATATTTACCATCATCATGTGGGTCCCTGAAGTCTTTAACTCTATCTACATCCTTTGCAAGTCATACAAAATGGGTCTTTGCGTTGACAATATCACACTCGTACCCGCATATGATCTTCTACTCAATACGTCAGCTACCACATTTACTTTTTCAGGATGGTACTGAATGGTATGATCGTAATCTTTCAATAGCTCAAGCCATCGTTGTTTCTGCATGTTGAGTTCCTTTTGAGTGAAGAAATATTTGAGGCTTTTATGATCCGTATATATCTCCACCTTTTCTCCATACAGGTAATGCCTCCAAATCTTAAGCGCAAAAACGACAGCTGCCAACTCTAGATCATGAGTAGGATAATTCCTCTCATATTCTTTGAGTTGTCGTGAGGTATAGGCTATGACTTTCTCATGTTGTATGAGAACACATCTTAACCCTTTGCCTGAAGCATCACTGTAGATGACAAATCCCTCCGAGCCAGATGGTATTGTCAGAACAGGTGCTAAAATGAGTCTCCTCTTGAGTTCTTGAAAACTCTTCTCACATTCCTCGCTCCAACCGAATTTTGTATCTTTCCGAGTCAGCTGAGTTAATGGAGTAGCGATTCAAGAAAACCCTTCTATGAATCTCCGATAATAACCAGCTAAGCCGAGAAAGCTACGTACTTCGGTCACTGACTTAGGTTGCTCCCAACTTTGAATTGCTTCAATCTTTGTCGGGTCAACAGATATTCCATGATTTGATATCACATGCCCAAGGAATGCTACTTTCTGAAGCCAGAACTCGCATTTCTTCAACTTGGCATATAGTTTATTTTCACGAAGCTTTTGGAGTATCATCCTCAAGTGTTGCTCATGATCTTCACGGCTTTTGGAGTATACGAGGATGTCATCAATAAAGACAACCACGAAATAATCCAAATATTTTTTGAATACTCGGTTCATCATATCCATGAAGGCCGCAAGAGCATTAGTCAATCCAAAAGATATAATTAAGAATTTATAATGCCCGTACCGAGTTTTGAAAGCAGTCTTTGGGATGTCATTGGTTCTAATCTTCAACTGATGATATCCAAAACGAAGATCGATCTTTGAAAAGAATTTGGCGCCTTGCAACTGGTCAAAAAGGTCATCAATGCGAGGCAACAGGTACTTATTTTTGATGGTGACATGATTCAACTCCCGATAGTCAATACAAAGCCGCATACTTCAATCTTTCTTCTTCACAAATAGAATAGAAGCACCCCAAGGAGACGTACTAGGACGAATGAAACTGATATCTAACAATTCCTATAGTTGGATTTTTAACTCCTGAAGTTCAATAAGAGTCATTCGATATGGGGCTTCAGAAATGGGTTTTGTACCAGGTTTAAGGTCAATACCAAACTCGATTTCACGCTCTGGGGTAGGCCGGGAAGTTCTTTAGGGAATACGTCAGGAAATTTATTAACAATAGAAATATCATTCAAATTTGACGTATTTTTGTTTAAATCTGTGACATGGGCTAAGAAAGCTTGACATCCGTTTTTTAATAAACGAATAGCTTTATGGCTTGATATAACAGTGATTGACTTTAGTGGTTTGGTTGCTTGAATTCGCATAATAGGTTGGTTAGGAATATGAAAGCTAACAATCTTACGAAAATAATCAATTTTTGCATGATGAGTAGTTAACCAATCAATCCCTAAAATCACATCAAACGCAAGTATTTTCAAAGAAATAAGGTCGACGGGTAATGTGCGAGTGCCGATTTGGATCGAACAAGACTTATAAACAGTGGATGTAATGAAGGTTTCTCCCAACAGAGTTTCAAAAGATAAGTCAAAGTCTAATTTTCCCGGAGTCAAATTTAAACGTTGAGCGCAAGTAGGAGAAATAAAAGAATGGGTAGAACCGGTATCAAATAAGATATAGACTTCGCTAGTGTTTAAGATTAGCTTACCCGTGATCACCTCGTTCGGATTCTTTGCTTTTTTGGAGGTTATGACAAACGCTCTCCCTTGAACTACCGATTTTGTCTTGTCTGGGACGGCCTTTGATGCCTCCATCCTAGTTGGACTTGACTTCGGTGCATGACAAAATCGGGTTAGATGACCTTCTCTTCCACAATTGTAACATGCTTTGGACTGCTGCGTAGAGTTTGGACTGATATGTCCCTCCCCTCCGCATTTGTAGCATACGATCGATGATCGTTCTCCTTCTTTAACAACGGGTACTGGTGCTAACGTCTTTCCATCAATATTGAATTTCCTCTTCTTGAAATTTCCACTCTTCTTGGCCATGATTACCACCGAAGTGGTTACCATTTCTGGCATGTTGATTTCCTCCACGTTTGTTATCACCGCTTCGATGACTGCTACCACTGGTATTATCATTTTGCCGGCTGCTCTCTCTTGGTTAGGTTGACTCGTTATCGCGCTCCAATAACTGAGCCCTATTTACAACATCTGAATACAACCACAGATTGTGAGAAATTAGATATTGACGTATCTCGGGTTTCAAACCTCTTCGAAATATTCGCGTCATTCTCTCCTCATTATCAACCAAGTGGGACGTAAACCGAGACAACTCAGCAAACTTAGCTTCGTACTGCGACACGGTCATATTGTTCTGCTCCAGCTTGATGAACTCTACCTCCTTCATGTGACGAATACTTTCGGGAAAGTACTTGTCGTTGAATAGTTCTTGGAACTTCTCCTAAGACATCTTCAGTGCGGCAGGTTGAGTACGCTTTACAGATTCTCACCAGTAATCTGCCTCTCCTCGCAACATGAAAGTGGCAAAGGGAATCTTTTGCTCCTCGGAGCATCCCAAGACATCAAATATCTTGGTGATCTGCTTTATCCACGTCTCCGCCTTAAATGGTTTTGGCTCTCCAATAAACTCCGGTGGTCTCAGCTCCTTGAACGGTTTAGCGATGACCGTTCGAGAGTTGCCAGTGTTTCCACCTGTATTTTGAACAGGAGTCGTTCTTGCCTGATGTTGCATAAATTGCATAAAGCCTCTGAACATCCCATCGTTCATCATTTGGTAAGCGTTGTTATTTTCCTGAGGATTATTATCATCCTGACACATTATCCTGGGTATTGATCGTTGGTGACTCAACGGTCTCATGTGCTTTATTACTTATCTCCACATTTTCGGATGCCATTTTCAAACACTGTCACAAAACAAGGGTTAATTAACATGTCACATATTATCCCTATACTCTGACCAGCCAAATAAATACGAAATAAATTTAGGTAGGTCATACTAGCGAAGGAATTTCTCGTGTCTCCCCTCCTTGTTCTAGTCTCACATTTCAGCCAGGGATCATATCCCTTAGCTTTGATACCAACTGTGACGCCCCCAAAATAGGTATACATCACCTATTCTGAGTCGCCAAATACATGGTACAGAATACAAATACAAACTTAAATATACAACATGAGTTGTGAGTTTTAATACAAATATTATCTTCTAGACAGTATTCAAACTCAAAATAAGTCATCATTTATTATCACACTATTTCACAGAATAGTGAGGACTACTAATGCAAACATCTGAATCGTCACTTTATTCCTTGACTAGTCCCAGCTATATTCTCATTTTCTGAAGAGAACAATGAAAGTAAAGGGTGAGCTCAACTAGCCCAATAAGAAATATTATAACTAAGATAATGCAGAACAAATTATCGTTAGCCTTCAACAACGTTAAACTGATAAAAATATAATAAACATCAAGTTTAACTGCAACGGAACAAGTAATCCATTAGAAGAGTCAAGTAGAGCATGATATCTACAATCTTCTATGATTTAAAAAGTTTATCATCAATTTTATCGCTGAGACTCAGCTTAATAATTAATCCACATCATCGAATCATTCTTGCACTACGGCCAAGGATATTCATTAGTATCATGACCACGAATTATCCATGCACTACGGCCCAAGGATATTCGTATTTTCATTAATGGTCATGATTAACTCAACAACTGTCCATCAATGCACTACGGGCCAATTAGGACTTTTACCACATCATTTGTAACATTACGGTCATGATTATACCGAATAATTTCTGGTCATAATCATACCAATCAATAGTACATCTATGCAAGTAAGCCACAGATGACTTTTATCACAATATAAGCAGGAGGATGATGACAATGATATAAGAATTCAATTAAAAGAAAGTAATGGATACATTTTTAAAGATTTATAATTTAATTTATCCAGAATTCAATAATGTCCAAATTGTCAACATGATACTGCTTTGTGGAGTAAAATTCAAGAATAATATTGTATCAAAAATGATTTAGACCGAAAAAAAAATTAATTTTTGTCATAAATAGTACTCCGGGTGAATAGTACCCGAGTGAATAGTATCCCGTAAATAGTACTTCGAGAATAGTACTCCGTGAATAGTACCCCGGCATGAAAAATGCCCCGAATACCCGAGTGATTAATACCCGAATGAATAGTAACCCGTGAATAGTAACTCGGTATGAAAAGTACCCCGAATTCTCGGGTGAATAATATTCGAGTGAATAGTAATCGAGTGAATAGTACTTCGGGTGAAAATATTGATATTTAATAAGAAAGTTTAGATCAATATTCCAATGAAACGATACTAGATGAAGCGCAAAACTCAAGGATATTCCACTAGTTTCAGGAATTATAGAAGCAATACTTACCACGGTAAGTTTAGATGAAAAGAAATAATATACGAAACTGCAAATGGAGTTTCACTGTCATGCGGTAGTCCGCGTAGACAGATCATTTCCACAATTTAATAACAATTGAATACAAAGGGTTATTATTATGAGTATTGAAAGAAAATAACTATCTTCATGAATACGAAAAAATAATACCTCTTACCTTAATAGAAGAGTGAATACTGAAGTAAGGTACTAGCAGAATACTCTTCTTCTTGCTATCTATAGTTTCTCTCTCTAGAGTTTCAGTGAATTCGTAAGAAATAATGAAGGAATGAGCTTCTATTTATAGGAAAAAGGATTGAATAGTAACTAATTCATGAACGGTCCAGATTAATTCACTTTTAAACGGACGGTCCATATTGATTTACTATTAAAACTTAAAGCAATGGTCCATACTGATTTGCTATTAAAACTTTAAATCAGTGATCCATATTGATTTACTATTATAACTTCAACCAACGGTCTAAAAAATTAGCACATCTCCTCATGGAATAATAAACCAACCTTATAACAAACACCTCATAACAAACCCCTCTTTTATATCAAAAATTGAATAAATAATTTTCACAAATCACTTATAAACATATTTTTAATCTATTAACAATTATTCATCATTAATATTATAACTCACAATATTTAACAACCAGATCATTCCCAGGAAAGAGGGGGCTTTCCGATAAGGATTTCTCCCTATTGGCGCGCAATTAGGTGACCAAACCTCTCCTCAACAGAACTTTTTAGACATCGGGAATATTGTAAATAATAATATGAATAACTTTGTCGTCTCAATTATTGATTTAGTAATATAAAATATTATGCAGATGATATTGTGAAAATAATTGAATCAAATAACGTGAGATACTATGCAACAATTACTGTAGCAATAATTGAGTATAACTGTGTGACTTCTCACTTAAGTATCAATAATTAATACCATGTGCTACTATGCAACCACACGCATTACTGTTCTTTTATCACCGGGTATTTCAATAGTTTAACGGTAAAATTTTCGCCGTTATTTTATAAAAAGATATTTATGTCGTTTTCTAACTCCTACAATTATTCCATTGTGGGGTCCACCAACGATGGTGTCGTCGTACGAATATTCTCTGTTAAAACGAATATTCCCCGACCAATCGAATATTTTATAACCACTTGATTACTTTGCAAAATTTGTAAAAATTACCCACAACTATAACATTATATCAAATCCACACCATAATATTCAAAAATATAATTCGAAAAAAATTAATCTTTATTCATAAAAGTTGGGGTCTTACACCTACCCCCACCACCGCAGCCCCAAAAACCTAAATAGCATCAAAACATATTTTTAGATTCGCATATTAATATTAATATTATTAAGTCTTGAAAAATAATATTCATATTATTAAGTGAAGTCTTGAAAAAATAATACTTTAATACAATATAATGGGACGCCCCAAAATAGGTATATATCACCCATCTTAAGTCGTCAAATACATGGTACTGAATACAAATATAAACTTAATTATACAACATGAGCTGAGAGTTTTTACACGAATATTATCTCATAGACAATATCCAAACTCAAATTCAATCCTCATTACATCTATTATCACACTAAATAGTGATGACTACTATAACAACCATCTCGGACCGTCACTCCATTCTCTGACTAGTCCCGGCTACGTTCTCATTTTCTGAAGAGAACAATGAAAGCAAATTGATGAGCTCAACTAGCCCAGTAAGAAATATTATGACTAAGATAATGCAAGATAAATTATCGTTATCCTTCAACAGTGTTAAACTGATAAAATATAACAAACATCAAGTTTAACTGCAGCGGAACAAGCAATCCATTAGAAAAGCCAAGTAGAGCATGATATCTATTATCTTCTATGATTTAAAAAGTTTATCATCAATTTTATCGCTGAAACTCAGCTTAATAAATAATCCACATCATCGAATCATCCTTGCACTACGGGCCAAGGATATTCATTAGTATCACATCCACGAATTATCCATGCACTACGGGCCTAGAATATTCGTGTAATCATCAATGATCATGATCATGCCAACAACTGTCCATCAATGCACTTCGTGCCAATGAGGACTTTTACCATATCATTTGTAACATTACAGGTCATGATTATACCGAATGATCCTTGGTCATAATCATACCGATCAACAGGCCATCTATGCACTACGGGCCAAAGATGACTTTTACCACATCATAAGCATGAGGACGATGACAATGATATAAGAATTCAATTAAATGAAAGCAAACGATAAATTTTAAAGATTTATAATTTAATTTATCCAGAATTCAAAAATGTCCAAATTGTAAACATGATACTACTTTGTAGAGTAAAATTCAAGAATAATATTATACCAAAAATTATTTGGACCGAAAAAAAATTAATTTTTGTCATGAAGAGTACCCTGGGTGAATAGTGCCCGAGTGAATAGTACCCCGTGAATAGTATTTTGGGAATAGTACTCCGTGAATAGTACTCCGACATAAAAAAATTAAACTTTATCAAGAATGCTCAGAATAATATTTTCATGAAAAGATACTAGATGAAGCGTAAATTTTAAGGATATTCTACTAATTTCATGGAGTATAGAAGTCAAAACTTAACAAAAATGAGTGCAGAATTCGAAATCTGAAACGAAATAATATTACTTACATACTACATAGTATGGAAGAAAATATTATTTCTTACGAGTATTGAACAAAAATAATATCCCTTACCTTAAAAAGGAGAGTATTCTAACTTGTATAGCGAGGATATTCTTGAAGAAAACTTTCACTGTTTTCTAATCTTAAAGCTTCTTAAAACTCTAAAGAAATACGCTCAACATTATAGAAGAAGAATTCTCTCATTCTGGTGTGATTTTCAATTCTAAACTAAGCATCCTATTTATAAGAGAATGGAAGGATACTATTTAGAAAAGTTTTTCACAGGTGAATAGTTGAAAGAATTCACGGGCTGCTTCCTGCTGATCATCATACGTCCAACTTTCAAAATTTTCAAATAAAACAACTTATGTCATTATCACTTAATTTTCCACGACCACCATTTTTCCACTACACACACACGGTACACACACACATGTTTTCAAATTCCACTCACACATTATATATATATATATATATATATATATATATATATATATACACACACACACACCCTCCCATTCACGTTTTCTCCTCCCACCCCATCCCATTTTCATTTTTCATCCCACATGTGGGCCCCACCCCACGTCACTTTCACACACTTATTATATATATATATATATAGACACACACTAAATAATTTTATACCGATTATTTTAAAAAATAGGTAAATGAGGGTCTAAATAATAAACAAAATTTACAACAAATACTTCATAAAAACCACCTTAATACTTTAACAACATTTATTCATCATTATTATAACTCGCAATATTAACAACTAGACCGTTCCCAGGAAAGATGAAATTTTCCGATAAGGATTTCTCCCTATTGGCGCGCAATTAGGTGACCAAATCCCTTTCCTCGACAGAACTTTCTAGATATTGTTAATTATGCAAATAATAATATGAATAACTTGTCATCTCAATTATTGATTTAATAATATAAAATATTAAAAATAATTGAATCAAATAAATACTATGCAATAATTACTGTAGCAATAATTGAGTATAACTGAGTGACTTCTCACGTAAGCATCAATAATCAATACTGTGTGCTACTATGCAACCACGCTTATTACTGTACTTTTAACACCGGGTATTTCAACAGTTAATGGTAAAACTTTCGCCGTTATTTTTATAAAAAGATATTTTTGTTGTTTTCTAACTCCGACAATAATTTCGTTGTGGGGTCCACCAATGATTGTGTCGTCGTACGAATATTTTTTGTTAAAACGAATATTCCCCGACCAATCGAATATTTTATAACAACTTGCATACTTTGCAAAATTTATAAATATTACCCACAACTATAACATTATATCAAATCCATACCATATTATTAAAAATGATATTTCGAGAAAAAAAATAATCTTTATTTATGAAAATTGGGGTCTTACATATAATATAATAAATTTCAACATTGCTTGATACATTTACTAATACTACAAGATTTTAAAATTTAAAATTAATGAGATCCATGTAAATTTTGAAAACAATAAATTATATAGTTAATTAGTTACTAGCACTGTTTATACTCCTTTCCATTCTTATTTATAAAATTTAGTTCGACTTTTAAAGGTTGATATGAGATATCTTTATAAATTTCAAAATGTCTCATATTGACTTATGGCCTATTCTACAATGAATTATTTTAAAATGACTTATAAGTTGAAATTTAAAAATAAAAGTGTTTGATATCATTTTTTCTTATAAGTTAAAATAAATTGTGAAGGTGTTTGGCTAAATAACTTATAAGTTAAAATAAGTTGTAAAGACAACTAAAATGAGGGCAAAACAATCTCTACATTTAGTCAAACTTACTTATTTTGAAATGACTTATGAATCATTTTAAAATAAGCAAAAAGTTGTTACTTCTCAAAAATGACTTATAAGTCAGTTTATAAGTGAAAAAACAAGTCACAAATGAGCACGTAAACAATAAAATTCTACTCCCTCTGTCCTTTAATATAAGTCATTTTAAAGTTGTGCACAAGTATTGAGGAAATAATTGTATAGCATTAAATATTATATCAATTATCTATATTGTACTTGTATTAAAAAAAGATGATGTTATTTATTGGTGAAAAAATAATGAGTCTATTTTAAAATTAAAAATATTTACAAATGAAATAACCAATTATGAATAGTTATGTAACGCCCCCAAAATAGGTCCATTCCATCCAACCTATTCTGAGTCGCCAAATACATGGTACAGAAAACAACTGTAACTTTATTACAACAATTGTCGTGCAAAATACAACAACATGTGACAACCCCAAAATAGGTCCATTCCATCCAACCCATTCTGAGTCGTCAAATACATGGTACAGAAAACAACTACAACTTTATTACAACAATTGTCGTGCAAAATACAACAACACATATGCTGTGAGTTTGGATACAAATATATACCAAATGTGACTCATGTTCCAACCGTGGACATCACCTCACAATAACACCTTACATAAAGGTATAGTCAAAAACTGTTTTAGAAATTAGAATCTTTGGGAAGTGCTCAAGGAAACCTTCGTACATGGGAGGCCACGCGTCTAGGTTATGATAGATATCATATGGCCACAGAATTATCCTTGGTTGACCCAATAGACCACAAAGAAAAACGAGAAGATTACTATCATATTCTTCCCAATGGTGAGTCTTCTCTTGACTTATCATTATCTCCACTGTATCTAACTGAGAATTATACTTTAAACAAACACCAAGATTATATAGGTAGTGCTCGTATATATACTCAGCAAGTGGATGAGCACATCCCTGTCTTATGATGACACGAGGTTGTATGTCGTTAGACATCTTGTATGATAGTGGCAAACCACCCTTCCAACGTTGGGTACACCTTACCCTATTGGATTCACCAAATATAACTACTAAATGAACTTTTCTATACTGCTTCGGGAGAACATCCACAGCTAGAGACCACCGTTCTATTTCCCCTTTACCCTCGCTCGACCCAGCTACACTCTTATTACCTGAAAGGAATTGTGAAGCAAAAGGGTGAGCACAACTAGCTCAGTAAAGAATATCATGACTAAAGATAATTAAATTATCAGTAGCCTTCATCAATAATAAATCAGAGATTTAGAACATATGGTAAATGATAAAAATTTCAACCATAGTTGCAGCGGAACGAGCAATCCATTAGAAGAGTCAAATAGACTATAAAGTCTATTATCTTCTCCATGTTAAAAATCCATCAACAATGTTTTATCCCTGTAACATCAATCAACAGTTCCTTTCCACAATCATATGAATAACTCATAATCATAATTGTGATTCTAAATTTTTCTTCACACCCAGGACGAAGAATATTTTCATCACATGTCTTTACCTGAAACATCAAAGATCATGGTTATACCAAATCACAGTTCCTGTTCATAATCATACTAATAAATCCATCTTTGCACTACGACCAAAGATATTCAACAACAGTTTATCTTTGCACTACGGGCCAAAGATATTCATCAACAGACCATCTTTGCACTACAGACCAAAGATATTCATCTACAATTCATCTTTGCACTACAGGCCAAAGATATTCCTCTACAATTCATCTTTGCACTACAGGCCAAAGATATTCCTCAACAATTCATATTTGCACTACAGGCCAAATATATTCATATCTCAAAGAAATATATAATCATTTCAGAATTTATATACACCATAATTATAACCATGTTAATCAATTCATCTTTACACTTAAGCTAAAGATATTCAATTATAAATTCAATGGTCATGATCATACCAGTCACAATTCAACTTTGCACTACAGGCCAAAGAGAACCCTAGTCATGATCATACCAATAATCTACCCATCTTTACACTCCAGTGAAAGAGAAATTCAACGTCAGAGTTATAAAAATGTTATATATGATAATAAAATCAATATAATCAACATATAGATTTAATCTCAAGAGTAATATTCATAAATCAACTATAATTTGGTTAGTAAAAGAAACCAATTTTGTCGTGAATAGTAACTCGTGAATAGTAACTCATGAATAGTAACTCGTGAATAGTAACACCGACTCAAAAAGGTAGAAATTCCACAATAAAATTCATACCAATACTTCGGTATAATGATATTGAAAGAATAACATTTCTTAAGCTTATAAACAATTTATTTAAATTATTTACACTTTACTAATTAATGCATTTAATCATCATAAAATGCCAACTCTTACAATTTCATCATCAATAACCAAAACTCTCATCAAAAATCTGCATATACCTCATATAGGATTCTCAAGCCATAAAATCCTATTTTCCAATTTTCTTTCTTCACAAAACATATTTAATTCATTTACTCATAACTAGACCATTTTCATGAAAAATACCAAATCAGTTCCAAAAATATTTCTTTTCTGGGATTTAGCATAATATAGTCCCATAGTGAACATATATTTTTCTCAAAATTTTTAAAAGTCATTTACTATTTTTCATATGGCCAAAACAGCCGAATATTTAGACATTTATCAAAAATTGTACTTTTATCTAAAAATTCTGAAATTCACAGAGTATACTCTTATCATATACATGTACTCCCAATAAAAATTTCATCAATTTTAGAGTTAACCACAAGGAATTATAAGCGATTACTTTTAAAATAGTTTTTTCTCATAAAATTCACAACTCTCAATCTATACATCCAAAAATCACCATTTTTGGACACAATCAAGAAAACTCATCAAATTATCATTTCAAATTTTTCCAGAATTTTTGAAGTTCAGAAAAATTACGAAACTGAAAATCATAACAACCCTTAAAATCCCTTACTATCCCTTACTATCCCTTACCTCAAAAGAGCAGTACTTCTGGCTGGATATCGGATATGATACTGAAGGAAACTTGCACTGATGAATAGCAACTCACCAAGTATCTAAAAACTCACAAAATATGCTCAATAATCTAGAGAGAGAAAGAGAGAAAGCTTATGTTTCTGGTGTGATTTTCAATTCTAACTTAGCCCTCTATTTATAGGAAAATTTTGGTAGGTTTGACCTGCAACCTGATGGCTTTACCTGCTACTATTCCCACCTACCACATTTGAAATATAATTCAGCACATTTCTTCACCAACCACAAGTGGGGCCCACCAATTCTAGAATTTTCCACCAAAATGATAAACTCCGAAAATTCAACAATTTCTGAACCAGTCATCTCGTAAAATTCATAATAAATCATACGTTCATTTTTAACGGTTCAAAATTTGTGGACATATACTCAACTTATATATGTATAACATATCCAAATATTACCACGATCCAACGGTCGGATTAAAAATTATAACACCCACAATATTTCTCAAAAAACCCTGATTTTTAATACCTCCATTCCGACAAAAATACGGATAAAAATCTCAACATTAACTCCTTCATTTTTTAACCACAAAAATATATCCCTCATTTATATCCACATAAAATAAATATTTCCTTATCATATGAATCAATAATTAATTATTCACAAATAATATTACAGAATCACATTTATGACAACCAGGCCATTCCCAGGAAAGAGGGGGCTTTCCAAGAAGGATTTCTCCTTACTGGCGCGCAATTAGATGACCAAACTTCTCCTTAGACAGAACTTTCTAGACATTGCCAATAATGCTATCTAATAATACTATTCAAATAATATGAATTATTGATCTGATAATAGGAAATACTGTGCAGTAACAATTATTGAACAACAATAATACAAAATTTCAACGTAGCAATTATTGAATCAATAAAATAAAATATTGAACAGTAATTACTGTAACAATTATTGAGTAGTGCCTTCTTACGTAAGAATCAATAATTTCAAAAATACTATGCAATACCGTGTGCTACTGTGCAATAACGCGTATTACTGTATTTTAACCACCGGGTATTCCAACAGTGTTAACGGTAACAACTACGCCGTTATTTGTAAAAACTTAAATTTTTGTCGTTATCGTCATCCGACAGTTATTCGTTATGGGGCCCACAAATAGCTACGCCGTCGTACGAATATTCCCCGACAGAAAGAATATTCTACGACCAAACGAATATTCTCCGACAACAATGATTATTTTATAACCACTTGCTTATTTTGAAAAAAATATTCACATTTCACCCATAACTTTAAACTTTTATCAATTTAACCATTTACTGAATAGTAATTATAAGAAAAATTGAATACTTTTATTTCATAAAATTCGGGGTCTTACACAACACATATGCTGTGAGTTTGGATACAAATATATACCAAATGTGACTCATGTTCCAACCGTTGACATCACCTCACAATGACACCTTACATAAAGGTATAGTCAAAAACTGTTTTGGAAATTAGAATCTTTGGGAAGTGCTCAAGGAAACCTTCGTACATGGGAGGCCATGCGTCTAGGTTATGATAGATATCATATGGCCACAGAATTATCCTTGGTTTACCCAATAGACCCCAAAGAAAAACGAGAAGATTACTATCATATTCTTCCCAATGGTGAGTCTTCTCTTGACATATCATTATCTCTACTGTCTCTAATTGAGAATTATACTTTAAACAAACACCAAGATTATATAGGTAGTGCTCGTATATATACTCAGCAAGTGGATGAGCACATCCCTGTCTTATGATGACACGAGGTTGTATGTCGTTAGACATCTTGAATGATAGAGGCAAACCACCCTTCCAACGTTGGGTACACCTTACCCTATTGGATTCACCAAATATAATTACTAAATGAACTTTTCTATACTGCTTCGGGAGAACATCCACAGCTAGAGACCACCGTTCTATTTCCCCGTTACCCTCGCTCGACCCAGCTACACTCTTATTACCTGAAAGGAATTGTGAAGCAAAAGGGTGAGCACAACTAGCTCAGTAAAGAATATCATGACTAAAGATAATTAAATTATCAATAGCCTTCATCAATAACAAATCAGAGATTAGAACATATGGTAAATGATAAAAATTTTAACCATAGTTGCAGCGGAACGAGCAATCCATTAGAAGAGTCAAATAGACTATAAAGTCTATTATCTTCTCTATGTTAAAAATACACCAACAATATTTTATCCATGTAACATCACTCAACAGTTCCTTTCCACAATCATTTGAATAACTCATAATCATAATTGTGACTATAAATTTTTCTTCGCACCCAGGACGAATAATATTTTCATCACCTGTCTTTACCTGAAACATCAAAGATCATGGTTATACCAAATCACAATTCCTGTTTATAATCATACTAACAAATTCATCTTTGCACTACGGGCCAAAGATATTCATCAACAAACCATCTTTGCACTACGGGCCAAAGATATTCAACAACAGTTCATCTTTGCACTACAGGCCAAAGATATTCATCAACAGGCCATCTTTGCACTACATGCCAAAGATATTCATCAACAATTCATATTTGCACTACAGGCCAAATATATTCATATCTCAAAGAAATATATAATCATTTCAGAATTTATATAAACAATAATTATAACCATGTTGATCAATTCACCTTTGCACTTAAGCTTAAGATATTCATTTATAAATTCAATGGTCATGATCATACCAGTCACAATTCAACTTTGCACTACAGGCCAAAGAGAACCCTAGTCATGATCATACCAATAATCTAGCCATCTTTACACTCTAGTGAAAGAGAATTTCAACATCAGGGTTATAAAAATGTTATATATGATAATTAAATCAATATAATCAATACATAGTTTTAATCTCAAGAGTAATATTCATAACTCAACTATAATTTGGTTAGAAAAAGAAACCAATTTTTATCGTGAATAGTAACTCGTGAATAGTAACTCATGAATAGTAACTCGACACAAAAAGGTAGAAATTCTACAATAAAATCCATACCAGTATTTCGGTATAATGATATTGAAAGAATAATATTTCTTAAGCTTATAAACAATTTATTTAAATTGTTTACACTTTACTAAATAATGCATTTAATCATTCTAAAATACCAAACTCATAAAATTTTATCACCAATAATCAAAATCCTCATCAAAAATCTGCATATACCTCATATAGGATTCTCAAGCCATAAAATCCTATTTTTCAATTTTCTTACTTCACATAACATATTTAATTCATTTACTCATAACTAGTCCATTTTCATGAAAAATACCAAATCAGTTCCAAAAATATTTCTTTTCTGAGATTTAGCATAATATAGTCCCATATTGAACATATATTTTTCTCAGAATTTTTAAAACTCAATTACTATTTTTCATATGGTCAAAACTACCGAATATTTAGACATTTATCAAAAATTGTACTTTTGTCCAAAAATTCTGAAATTTACAGAGTATACTTCTATCATACACATGTACTCCCAATAAAAATTTCATCAATTTTGGAGTTAACCACAAGGAATTATAAGCGGTTACTTTTAAAATAGTCTTTTTTCGTAAGATTCATAACTCTTAAACTATACATCCAAAAATCACCATTTTTTGACACAATTAATAAAACACATCAAAATATCATTTCAAATTTTTTCATAATTTTTGAAGATCAGAAAAATTACGAAACTGAAAATCATAACAACCCTTAAAATCCATTACTATCCCTTACTATCCCTTACTATCCTTTACCTCAAAAGAGCAGTACTTCTGATCGGTATAAGGCTGAAGGAAACTTGCACTGATGAATAGCAACTCACTAAGTATCTAAATACTCATAAAATACACTCAATAATCTATAGAGAGAAAGAGAGAAAGCTTATGTTTCTGGTGTGATTTTCAATTCTAACTTAGCCCTCTATTTATAGGAAAATTTTAGTAGATTTGACCTGCAACCTGATGGCTTTACCTGCTACTATTCCTACCCACCACATTTGAAATATAATTCAGCACATTTCTTCACCAACCACAAGTGGGGCCCACCAATTCTAGAATTTTCCACCAAAAATGATTTATAACCTGATTTCCGAATCAGCCACCTCTTAAAATTCATAACAAATCATACGTTCATTTTTAACGGTTCAAAATTTATGGACATATACTCAACTTATATATGTATAACATATCCAAAAATTACCACGATCCAACGGTCGGATTAAAAATTATAACCCCCGCAAAATATCTCAAAAACCCTGATTTTTAATACCTCCATTCCGACAAAAATACGGATAAAAATCTCAACATTAACTCCTTCATTTTTTAACCACAAAAATATATCCCTCATTTATATCCACATAAAATAAATATTTTCTTATCATATGAATCAATAATTAATTATTAACAAATAATATTACAGAATCACATTTATGACAACCAGGCCGTTCCCAAGAAAGAGGGGGCTTTCCAATAAGAATTTCTCCTTACTGGCGCGCAATTAGATGACCAAACCTCTCCTTAGACAGAACTTTCTAGACATTGACAATAATGTTATCTAATAATATTATTCAAATAATATGAATTATTGATCTGATAAAGGAAAATACTGTGCAGCAACAATTATTGAAACAACAATAATATAAAATATCAACGCAACAATTATTGAATCAATAAAATAAAATATTGAACAGTAACTACTGTAACAATTATTGAGTAGTGCCTTCTTACGTAAGAATCAATAATTTCAAAAATACTATGCAATACCGTGTGCTACTGTGCAATAACGCGTATTACTGTATTTTAACCATCGGGTATTCCAACAGTGTTAACGGTAACAACTACGCCGTTATTTGTAAAAACTCAAATTTGTCGTTTTCCTTCACCCGACAATTATTCGTTATGGGGTCCACAAATAGCTGCGCCGTCGTACGAATATTCTCCGACAGAAAGAATATTCCACGACCAAACGAATATTCCCCGACAACAATGATTATTTTATAACCACTTGCTTATTTTGAAAAAAAAAATTCATATTTCACCCATAACTTTAAAATTTTATCAATTTAACCATTTACTGAATAGTAATTATAAGAAAAATTGAATACTTTTATTTCATAAAATTCGGGGTCTTACAAGTTAGTTATATCATTCACTAGGTATGTATTTTTTTTTCTCTATTTTACAAATTGATTATTTAATTTCAAACATATTAATCAATTTCAACTACACTCCCTCATTCATGTTTTTTTTATGAAAGTTAGAGGGTGTTTCATAATACTTAATAACTATTAGTTGGGATAAGAATTATTAGGCTAATAGTATATTGTGAATACAAGATTTATATATATCAGGAAGGATCAAGAACACTCTGTTTATCTATTATTGCTCCTTAAATAGCACTTATCTACGTCGTTTTGGAGATTCTTAAAAGAGAGTGGTTCAACTTGCTTTCCTTTTATTTACAAAAATGTCACCCGCATCACCACTTGCTTTTTAAAAGAATCTCCAAAACGACGTAATTTTAATAAAAGAGTGTTATTTAAGGAGTAATACTAGTTAAGGAGAGTGCTCTTGATCATATATATATATATATATATATATATATATATATATATATATATATATATATATATACTGTCCGTCTCTAAAGCGAACCTTAAAGAGCGAACCAAAGACGAACCGTCGTCTTTGGTATCTATGGCGACAGTTCGATCCGTCGCCATAGCCATGTAGTCTTTGGCGATGGATCGAACCGTCGCCATAGACACCAAAGACGACGGTTCGTCTTTGGTTCGCTCTTTAAGGTTCGCTTTAGAGACTCTCCGTGTGTATATATATATATATATATATATATATGTGTGTGTGTGTGTGTGTGTGTGTGTGTGTGTGTACGTGTGTGTGTGTAAAGGTAATGATCAATGTATTTATTATGAATCATTATAGGTCACACATCATCTATACTATTGAAAACAAGAAAAAAAAAGGTTTGGGTTAAAAATCGAAAATTTATGTCTGCTACTAATAGTAGCGGATGGTAAAAAAAAACACATATCATTCGCTACTAATAATAGTGAACGCTAATCAAAATAAGGGTGACTTTACCAATAAATATTTAGACTATGTTTGTTTGCAAGGATTATAATCCCGAGATTATAATATGTGTGATTATAATCTCAAGACTATTAATCCTAGGATTAAATAGTCCTAGTCACGTGTTTGTATTTTATGGGATTATTCATGGGATAACTTAAAATAATCTCATGTTATGTTTGTTTTTTTCCGGATTAATTAAAGAATTGGATTAAAAATATCATTTGGACTATTATACCCTTACCAATAATAACATATTTTAAACTTATTTATACATCAAAAAATGATGAACAATTAATTAGAAACTTTTAAATAAGTGGTTATATTATTCGACGACCACCGGAAAAAACCACCCCCATCCCACCCCATCCCACCCCACCCCACCCCACCCCACTCCAACTCAAAAAAATAATATCTACTGATTATGTAAAACCCACACGCCAACTCCCCTACGCCCTACCCCCTCACCCCACCCCCTAACCCATCCCTACCCCCACCCTCACCCCCACCTTACCCATACCCCCACGCTACCCACACCCTTACCCCCCATCCCACCGACCTCTACATCTCCACCCCTACCCTCACTCCCATCCCACTCCAAAAAAAATAATATTTACTGATTATGTATACAATCACAACCCTAACGACCACCCCAAACCCCAAAAAAATAATATTTACTGATTATGTATACAACTACTACCCCCTCCCCCACCCCCACCCCTACCCTCACCCCCACCCCCACCCCATATACCCTACCCCTACCCATACCTCCACCCCCACCCCAACTCCTATCCCCACCCCTTACACCTTATCCCCTACCCCCTATCTAGGGGTGTAAACGAGTCGATTATCAGCGAACACCTTCATGCTCAGATTCGACTCGACTCGAAAAAATTGAGCTCGGATTTGATAAAGGATTTATATTTTTGCGCCAGATTCGACTCGGACTTACTCAGGTCGTAAGTACTCGACTCGTTTATAAAGCGAGTTACTCATGAGCCTTCAAATCGAGTTTCGAATATGAACCATTTTACTTAAAACTGAACCACTACATACTAAATTGGTTACTTAACTAATATTTATATATAAAACTTTTTCACTTTTATTTATGTATTGAAATTATAAGAAATGTAATATAAATTGACATTCAATTAATTAATTTATTCAAGTACAAGTTTATACAATTTCATACTACACTTTATAAATTATAAAGATTGATACAAATATCACATATTTAGCTTACTAGCATGGATCAAACCAATATTCGAATATGATCTATCGAGCAGGTATCGAGTATGATTCGACAAAAAATGAAATACTCGAACCCTAATATGAGCGAACACTGGTATGCTCGAATTCGACTCGTGTTTCATTAAACAAAAAACGAGTATGGATCAAATTCGACTCGGATCAATTTCGAATTCGAGCTTTGGATCATATTTTCGAGCCGATCTCGAGTCGAGTACCGAATTACTTGGCTCGACATACACCCATACCCCTATCCCTACACCCTATCCCCACCCCACCCCCACCCCACCCCATACCTCTACCCCTCTAAAATAATATTTACTAATTATGTATACACCTCCACCACCACCCCCCCCCCCCCCAAAAAAAATAATATTTACTAATTATGTAAACATCCACACTCGCCCATCCTCCACCCCCAACCCCCACCCCCACCCTTCACCCGTCACCCTTCACCCCCTAAAAAATAATATTCATTGATTATGTATACACCTCACCCCCCCAAAAAAAAATTATTTAGTGATTATATATATACCTTACCCCCCACTCTGCCCACCCCTACCCCCTTCCTAATTTTTTTTAATAATATTTAGTCTTTGTACTAGTAAGTTTTAAGTTGCCAATAATAATAAAATAAATTATAGGATATAATTGTCATTTTAGAAAAAGATTGAGGTTAATTTTGTCTAACAATTTTTAATCCCAAATGGTAGGTATTATAATACCAAGTAGAACATGGTATTAAATAATCCCTCATCTTAATCTATTTTATAATCCCAGGACTGATATTTCCAATCTCAAATTTAAAAACAAATAAGACACTTGGGATTAATAGTCATATCCCAAGTGTAATCCTTGCAAACAAACATAGTCTTGGAGTTTATTAGTAGAGGACACTAATCAAAATAAAGGTTTGGCTTTATCAATAAATATTTAGAACTTATTAAATAGGGTTTAGGGTTTATTAACTATACTTTAGGGTTTATAAAAGTTTATTAATCAGGATTTATGATTTATTAATCAGAGGTTAATAAGGTTAAATAAATCCTAAACCTTGGTTAATAAACCCTAAATCTTGGTTAATAAATCATAAATCCTAGTTAATAAATCATAAACATTGATTGGTTAAGTTAAAACCTTATTCTAATTAATGTCTGCTGCTATTACTCACGGATAATATGAGTTTTTTTACAGTCCGCTACTAATAGTAACGGACATCGATTTTCAATTTCTAATCTTGACCGTTCCTTTTTTTTCAATAGTTTAGATGGTATATGATGTGTTAAAATTATGTACAGTAAGTGCACAGTATCGAATTGAAGAACTGACAAGCGCATGTCGAACTCATAGAGGCTAGATTAATTTTAACGTATCCTTAATATCTATTTTAGGCAAATTAGAAATAAAGATTGAAAATTGATTAACTAGAATATAAAAATTAATAATCAGGAAACAATTTAGAAATTCGAATCCATTAAATAATAAACATAACATATAATTCAATCTCTTCTATTTTTATGACTCAACTATGATTTTGACCTTCCATTTAATTTAGTAATTTTACAATTAACGTGGACAAGCATAAACTATAAAAATTTAAGTATTAACTATAACTTATCAAAATTTCTTTGAGCAAGCATGGATTATGAAAAACTCATATCTTAACAATAATCTATCAAAACCTCTTAATTAATTTAAAATCACATAAGAACTATAAAGCGAAGATATTTCAATAACGAAACATGAAGGCGAATTCAATTAAACATAAAAGCATAAATAATAGAATAGATGAAAAATTTATATCATGAATAATTATTTAATTTCATCTTCGTCTTAGATTAAAGAAATTAGCTATACATGAAAAATAATTAAACTAACTAAAATAAAGAAAAAAATTATTAAAAATAAATAAGAAAACTTCCTTTAATTAACGATCATCTAACGAATGTACAATGAAAAAGTAATTTAATCTACTCTTACACCTAATATAAAATAATACAATACCTAATACTCATTCTCTCTAAAACAAGACCTATTTATAGGAAAAATAAATTTGTATCATAATTTAGATTCATTGAACTTGGACACTTTTGTTCCTTTTTTTTGTCTTCTTGACTTCAATCTCTATTAGGGGTGGGCACTGCTAATTAATTAATCGACCCGAACCGATTATCGAATCCAGTGTAAATTGGATACCAATACTGGTACCGGTTGGACCGATTTACTGAACCGGATAGCCGGTCTGGAACCGGTTCGGTACCGGTTTGAACCTATTTTTGTACCGGTTGCTTTTTAACCCTGTTTCCATGAAAAGTTTAAAAAAAATCCTAAGATCCAAGGAATAACAAATGTAACTAATTAAAGCACATACTAGCATATTACAATAACATTTAACTGATCCAACTTCCAAGCACATTCACTTGATCCAAATGAATACCACAGCCTGGACAGAACCTTGGGAAGAAGAACTCTTGAAGAAAAGACTGAAAAACTTGATAATAATAAAAATAACATGGCATTCCATACTTTAACACGCTAGGCAAACTTTGAAATGTAATAATCAAAAAATGAAATAGGTAGGATTGCTATATTTTCTCCTTTCAAAATTTAGTGCCCCATTTAACATTAAGATGCCTTATCAAGAGGTTAAAAAGTCAAAAGGTAGCACCATAAGCAATAAAAGCTTTCATTCATTAGCATCACCAAGATATAAAAAATTAAATAAGATTGTCCCCGAAAGTACACAAGATCAGTAGTAAAGAAATCTCATATTCATAACTCCTAAGAAGTAGATAAAAATTCTTTTTTGAAAAAATAAAAACAAATTACTTAAGAGAGAAAGGCCCCTTCACCACATTTATTTAAGAAGGCTACTTCCGAAACAACAATGCCTTCATTAAACAAACTTCTACAACACATGATCGGTATCTAGATAAGTTGCTTCTCACCATTTGGACCAACTCTTTCAGTGCTTTCCGCCATGCCTCCTGCTCTTCCTTCTACTGCTCCTATCCTCAGAATTTGATTCTGCTTCAGACTCCGAGTCTGAATAAGAAGACTCAGAAGTTGAGCTGTACTTTCTCTGTCGCCTTTTCCTTTGCTGCTGTTGTTTCTTCTTCCTCCGCCGCCACCTCCTCTCTTCCTCTGAATCAGAGGATGAACTATAACTTGAGTCACTCTCCCCAGAAGATTTGTCAGATCCTATAACCGATGACCCAGACTCGAACACTGAAGCCTCACTATAACTACCAGATTCAGTATCCGATCTATACTTCCTTTTATGAGCGATGAGCAGTAGAAAAGAAAATAATCGGTGGCCGGAGGAAATAACGAGCAACAAGCACTCAAGCAGTAGAGCAGACCCAGCGAAGAGTAGAAGAGTAGTAGAGCAGTAAATCGGAGGTCGAAACTCGGATGGAGAGAGTTAGAGAAAGGCAAAAAGTTGAGGAGAGAAGTTAAAGTGTGAAACTGAACCCTAGATCTATTTGGAAATCGTGACGAATGAAGTCTGAGAGAAAGAAAGAAAACAAAAGTACTTAAATAAAATTAATAAATTAAGCGGTATAACCGGTCCGGTCCGGTTAATACCGAACCATGCAAACCACGAACCGAAGCCGAAACCGTTTAGCCGGTATATACCGATTTACTGTACCAATACCGAACCAGTTCATATTTATCCCGAACAGGCCGGTTTGGACCGGTCCGGTTAGCCCAAAAATTGAAAAAACTTGTTTTTTTGCCCACCCCTAATCTCTATATGATAATCCTCCAAGAGTCATTTTCAATATTTAAAAGTTGGATATAAATCCTTTATTTGCTCCCCAAGAAAAATAAATGTTATTTCCTACAAAACAAAAAAAATGTATAATTTAAATAAAATAAGCATATAAAATAATAAATATGAGAATATTAAAATGTATTAATTATGTGTCTATCAGTATATGCTTTATAAGGATCTATAGAAAACAGGGGCGGATCCACCTAAGGCAAGTGGGGGCAATTGACCCAACTAAATTTTAAAGGGTCAACTTGTCATCCTTCCCGAAAAATGAATGTTCTAATCTATCAATTTTCAAGTCGGACCACAGTCCTTTACTCATGAACACTGTTAGACAAGTGAATTTTATCCCCAGACCAACTCGCTTTAAAGCATGGTGGTTGCTAGCCTCGGAAGCTGTGGAGATTATGAAGATTAATTAGGATAGGAGTGTAATGGACTCGCACTTCTACAGGGTTATGCGAATAAATCAAATGATGGTAAAAGACCACGCTCTCCCCCCTCCCCTCCCGCCCCGCACTCTCCCCCTCTATATAATTTACCTGATAAATTAATGAATGTCATAAATGTGTACCCACTCAACTATTTTTTTTAGTTATCTAGCCACAATATTATCCCATTAAAGAAAATTTATTTAAAACATATTGTAAATTCTCTTTTTCACAAATTTAGTAATCGTTTGTGAATTTTTACAATTGTTTAAAATGAGGTTATCATGATATTTTTACAATAACGCCGACCCATCAAAAAAAATAAAAATTCAAATATGAATGCAGGGTCGGCCCTAAATTTTGAAGGGCCTAAAGCGGACAACAAAAAAATGGGCCTTTTGCGAATTGCTATTAAGATATGCATAAAAAAATAAAAAACTTTTCCTAAACAAAAGAGCATCAATACGAAAGAATACCAAATATAATAACTGACTATTTCAATATTTTCAAAGCATCATTTAGATATCACATTATCACTAAGTCAAAAAAGTAATCAGTTCAAAGACATCACTTGAATATCATCCTTCTTGAAGTTTTAGCAGCAAAAGTATTAATAATATCCGCACAATCAATCTTATCTGCTATTTCATGTTCAATGGATAGGATGGATAATACATTCAACCTTTCTTGTGACATAGTTGAGCAGAGTTAGTTCTTAATTAGCTTCAACTTCGAAAAACTTCTTTCTCCGGAAGCAACCTGTAAGACCCCAACTTATTATTAATGAAATTAAATCTTCTCTATTTATTATTTTTTAAATAGTAAGGGTTGATTTGATTAATGTGGTTAGTTATGGGTAAAATGAGCAAATATTTCAATTAAGCAAGTGGTTATAAAATATTCATTGTTGTCGGGGAATATTCATTTGGTTGTAGAATATTCTTACTGTCGGGGAATATTCGTACGATGGCGCAGCCTTGTGTGGGCCTCATAAAGAAAAGCGATTGGATGAAGAAAACGACAAATATAAGTTGTTTATAAATAACGGCGTAGCTGTTACCGTTAATACTGTTGAAATACTTGGTGGTTAAAACACAGTAGCACACGGTATTGCACCAATTATTGATTCTTACGTAAGAAGACACTACTCAATAATTATTACAGTAATTACTGTTCAATATTTTATTTTATTGATTCAATAATTGTTGCATTGATATTTTATATTACTGTTATTCAATAATTGTCACTACACAATATTTTTCATTATCGGAGCAATAATTCATATTATCTGAATAATATTATTAGATAACATTATTGGCAATGTCTAGAAAGTTCTGTCTAAGGAGAGGTTTGGTCGGCTAATTGCGCGCTAGTAAGGAGAAATCCTTATTGGAAAGCCCCCTCTTTCTTGGGAACGGCCTAGTTGTCGATATTGTGATTCTGTAATATTATTTGTAAATAATTAATTATTGATTTATATGATAAAGAAAATATTCATTTTATGTGGATATAGATGGAAAAAATTTTAAAGTGACAATTGTTGAAAAATTGATATTTTATTTTTTTGATAAAATAACTCATTTAAATATATTATTATATTTTAATAATATAATAATGGTGATATTTTTATAATAAATGTGAGATAAATGAATATATGAGGAGGAAGAGTATTTTTGTTACAAAAGTTATTTAAAACATGTTAAACATGTCTGTGGGCCCATTTATTGACTGAAATTTGATTATAGCCTGTAAAATCGTCTGTATGTGGATTTTGGTAAATTTTTATTTGGAATTTGGAAAAATTTTCTTCTGCAAAGTTGTAGAGAATGAAATTTCCTATAAAAAGGATATAAGGTTTGAATTTTTCTGATAAAAGGGCTATTTATTATGAATTATTGAAGTTTTGTAGTTTCGAAATAATTGATTTTTGAAAGTTTTAATTATTTTTAATAACAAAAACGTTTTTTTTTTTGTTTTTGTCATTATTGGTGGCTGAATTCAGATGGTCAAGGTGGGCGTAAGAATTTAAATAACTAATATTAATATTTTATTAAATTTTTTGCTTTGGTGTTCTAAGCAATTTCCTATAAATAGAGTGCTTAGGTTAGAATTAAAAATCACACAAGAAATTGAAGTTTCTCTCTCTATATTATCGAGCGTATTCTTGTGAGTATTTTGATACTTTGAGTGTTGTTATACGGTACAAGTTCCTTTAGCGTTATATCTGATATTCCAGCCAGAAGTACTATTCTTTTCGAGGTAAAGGATGTTATTTTTTTTAAAATGATATTATTTCTTTCAATATCATTTTGTCGAAATATTGGTCTGAACTTTTTATCAAATTTAAAATTTTTTGTGTTGGGGTTACTATTCACGTATACGGTACTATTCACGTATACGACACTATTCACAGAAAATGAAATTTTCTCTTCTTTGTTTCGGATGTCTATTTTTGTTACTAGCTTTGATTGTATCCATGTTTTGATCATTCTTGAATTTTACTCCACTATGATTATTTGTGAGGTATTTTTGGGCATACAAATCCTTCTTTTGTTTCACTGGATTCGTTTTCTTTAAAATATTTTTTATTATCCTCAGTCCTAAATAATGATATAATTGAATATCTTTGGCCTGTAGTGCAAAGATTAATGATTTTATGATGAATATCTTTGGCCCGTAGTGCAAAGATGAACAGGTGTTGAGATGAACATGACCAACTGATGAATATCTTTGGCCTGTAGTGCAAAGATGAATATTTGATTTATGATGTATATTGATTGATGTTACAGGGATAAAATATTGATGATGGACTTTTAAATTCATATATAATAGTAGATTTCATTCTCTACGTAACTCTTCTATGAATTATTATTTTCACTGCGAATATTGATTTAAAACTTATTGTCTATTGTATTCTATCAGATTTTTTCCCTGTTGAAGACTAACAATTATTTGTTCTATATTATCTTAGTCATAATATTCTTTACTGGGCTAGTTGAGCTCACCCTTTTCCTTTTTGTTCTATTTTTCTTCTTAGTAGGTGAGAATGTAGCGAGTACTAGTTGGGGTATGGAATGAAGGTTCTAGAAAGTCGTTTTAGTAGTCCTCACTATTTTTGTAAAATAATGTATCAATAATTGTAATGAGGACTTATTTGGGTGTGAATATTGTCTAGATGACAATATTTGTATTTAAACTCACAGTTTATGTGTTGTATTAATAAAGTTATAGTTGTTTCTGTACCATGTTATTGACAACTCAAAATGGGTGATGTATACCTATTTTGGGGGCGTCACACAACCGTTACAGGAATAGTCAATAATATCTGATACGCAATCCACACATTTGGATAACAATCCTCCATCAATTTCAATTGATTGAGCACTTCAATTGGTTTTGTCATCTCTTTTGGTAAACCTTCTCTAAAGACTATCAATTCCAAAAACAACTCATTTCCGTTGATATCGGAAGTTCCTTCATGTTTCAAAGCTTCGTCTAACTTGGAGCAATACATCATTAAACGTTCATCGGTTGTAGACTTTAATTTTTTCACATCAAACAAAAAACCCCAAATTTCCTCATATTTCTCAAACTGTTCAAACCGGCTCTTAAGTGATGAAAGAGCTTGATCTACTATAGATAAGAAGTAGTTAACTCTAAATGAGTCTTCAGCCGAAAGGGTCACCTCTTCACTCCCATTCTCATCAAAATGTTTCTTTCGATGAATGACACGCTTCTCGTAAAATACGGGTTCAACTCCCATCTTGGACGCAATTGCCTTAGCTTCAACAATAGTTTCGCCAAACCACTTTCTCTATATTTCTCAAGAAAGGAAACATGCCTATTTAACTAATCAATGTCAACATCAATATGCATATCTTCTTCTTGGAAGGGCTTGCTGACAACGTTAACTGCAAACAAAATAGTATGCCAAACAACCATGCTAACTAAGAAACCAAAATCCTCAATTGCATATCTTACTAAGGCATCAGCTTCACTCTTTGCACCAGCATCTTCACGAGAATTAGCCAATTCAAGTAAAGCCTCTCTGATTTCTGGAGCTTGGTATCTTATTGTAACACTTTTAACACGACTTTTTCAACGCGTTTGTGATAATGACTTAACAGTAAGATTTGCAACATGTTTTATCAAAACTTGCCATCTCTTGGTAGAAGCCGCAAACAAATAGTAGATACGTTGTACAACTCCAAAAAAAGATGTAGCTTTGTTACAACAGTTGGCCATATCGCAAAACATGAGGTGAAGACTATGGCAACCACATGGTGTGTAAAATGCTCTAGGATTTCTATCGAGAAGCCTTTTCTGAACACCTTTGTGTTTCCCTTTCATATTGGAGCCGTTATCATATTCTTGCCCTCTTATATCACTAATGTCGAGTTGAAGAGTGGACAAGACTTCTTCTAGTTCACCAAAAAGTCCGGATCCCGTTGTATCTTCCACTTTTAAAAATTGTAAGAAGAATTCCTCCACTTTTGGTGTACTTATTGAAACATCCACACATCGTATTACAAGTGACATTTGTTCTTCGTGACTTATATCTGGAGTACAATCAAGAATCACGGAAAAATATTTTGCATTTTTTATCTTACAAATCATTACACTTTTGACATCATCAGCAAGCATTTGTATCAATTCATTCTGAATTTTATGGCTAAGATAGTGGTAATGAATCTCACCTTTCAAAATCCGGCAAAAGTGCTCTTGCATTATTGGATCATATACAGCAACCATTTCGATTATGGTTAGAAAAATCTCATTCTTCTCTTGATAAATCTTCTCATTATCTCCACGAAATGCTAAATTCACTTTAGCAAGTGCTTTCACAGCAGCAATTAACCTTACTAGTACCTCTTTCCAATGCTATTTCTCTTTGTTGATTTGATCTTGCACACTTTTGTCGATTGTTTCATTCTTTTTCAATCTCCTCTCTAATTCAACCCATTTGCTCATGCAAGCAATATGCTTGTTACTACCTTCATGACTTTTGAGCCTTTGACCAATATTTCTCCAATTTCTCAAGCTATTAGTAGCCAACAAAGTATTGTTTTCACCTTGCGTAAACAATTTACAACAAAAACAAAATACTTTGTCGAAAGCACTTGAATATACAAGCCACCTCCTATCTTTCTTCTCTCCGTTTGACAAACGACGGATGTAATGAAAGGAAGTGAAATGCCTACCCTCTGTATCCTTAGGAAATTGATCCCCATCTCTTCTTAAAGGACCTCTATCAACTACAAAGTCAATAAAATTTTGATCAATTGTGTCCCAATTGCTTGGATCATCAATGTTTGTAGGTCCATATTCACAATCCAAGCCTTCATTGTGACCCTCATCATTCATATCTTCATGGTCTCTCTTATTCACGCATTCATTTGGTTCCTTTACAAGGACATCTGTATCTTCCGCTAAATTTTCTTGTTCTTCATTCCCCATATCTACTATCTGTTCTTCATTCTCTGACTGTTCAACCACACTAGAACTCTTCTTTTGTTTCTTACTACCAAAAAATTTATCGAGTGAACCCGCTTGAGATTGAACTAATTCATCCGCTTTTTTCTTTCTTTTTCTTTTTTAAGATCCAGACATATACTTTTTAGGAGCCATGGTGTGACGCCCCCAAAATAGGTCCACACGATCCATTTTGAGTCGCCAGATATCACACTACAGAAATCAAATACAAACTTCATTTATACAACTGTTGAACTGTCGTGCAGAGTACGACAACACATAAGCTGTGAGTTTTAATACAAATATATGTAACTCTCATAGTGCCTTGACCACGACACCTTATAATGGTACTTTACATAAAAGTACAGTCAATAACTGTTTTAGAAATTAAAATCTTTGGAAAATGCTCAACGAAACCTTCGTACATGGGAGGTCATGCATCTAAGTTATGATAGATATCAAATGACTCGAGAATTATCCTTGGTTGACCCAATAGACCCCAAAGAAAAATGAGAAGATTACTATCATGTTCTTTCCAATGGTGAGTCTTCTCTTGACATATAATTATCTCCATTGTCTCCAATTGAGAATTATATTTCAACCAAACCCTAAGATTATATAGGTAGTGCTCATAGATATAATCAGCAAGTGCATGTGCGCAACCCTGTCTTATGATAACACGAAATCGTCTGTCATTAGGCATCTTGTATGATAGTGGTAAAACACCCTTCCAAAGTTGGGTTCACCTCACCCTATTCGGTTCACCAAAATTAACGGTCAAAATGACGTATAAAATACGACACATTTATCTAAAATTCTCAATAAAATTATTTCTATACTGTTTTAGGGGAAACCTCAACAGCTATCGACCACCGTTCTATTCCCTTGTTACCCCCGCTCTACCCAGCTAAACTCTTATTACCTGAAAAGAATTGTGAAACAAAAGGGTGAGCACAACTAGCCCAGTAAAGAATATCACGACTAAAGATAATTAAATTATCAATAGCCTTTATCAGTAATGAATCAGAGATTTAGATTATGTGGTAGATGATAAAACTTTTCAACCATAGTTGCAGCAGAACGAGCAATCCATTAGAAGAGTCAAATACACCATAAAGTCTATTATCTTCTCCATGTTAAAAGTCCACCAACAATGTTTTAACCCTGTAACATCAATCAACAGTTCCTGTCCATAATTATGTGAATAACTCATAATCATAATTGTAGTTCTAAATTCATCTTCGCACCCAAGACGAAGATAATTTTCATCACCTGTCTTTACCTGAAACATCAAAGATCATGGTTATACCAAATCACAGTTTCTGTTCATAATTATACTAATAAATTCATCTTTACACTACGGGCTGAAGATATTTATTAACAATTTATCTTTGCACTACAGGCCAAAGACGTACAACTGTATTTTAGAAGAGTCAAGTAGAGCATGATATCTACTATCTTCTACGAATTAAAAGTTTATTACCAATATTTTATCGCTGAGACTCAGCTCAATACATCACCGAATTATCCATCCACTACGGCCAAGGATATTCGTTAGTATCACATCCATGAATTATCCATGTACTACGGGCCAAGGATATTCATTAGTATTACGACCACGAATTATTCATGCATTACGGGCCAAGGATATTCGTGTTTTCACCAATGGTCATGATCATGCCAAACAACAATTCATCTTTGCACCCTTGGCCGAAGAGAACGCATGGTTCTGATCATACCAACATATGTCCATCAATGTATTATGGGCCAATGAGAACTTTTACTACATCATTTGTAACATTACGGTCATGATTATACCGAATAATCCCTGGTCAAAATCATACCAATCAACAGTCCATCTATGCACGTAAGCCACATATGACTTTCATTACAATATAAGCATAAAAATGATGACAATGATATAACCATTAATCAAACGAAATCAAGGATACATATTAAAGACTTTAAATTTATCCAGAATTTAAAAATATCCAAATTGTCAATATGATATTACTTTGTGAAGTAAAATTCAAGAATAATATTCGTGAATCAAAAATAATTTGGACAAAAAACAAATATATTTTTCGGGTGAATAGTACCCCGTAAATAGTAACTCGTGAATAGTAACTCGTGAATAGTAACTCATAAATAGTAACTCGTGAATAGTACTCCGTATTCGTAAATAGTACCGTATACGTAAATAGTAACCCGTGAATAGTACTCTGTATTCGTAAATAGTACCATATACGTGAATAGTGCCGTATACATGAATAGTAACCCGTGATTAGTACTCATAAAAGGAAAATACAAAAGAAAACGATATTCCATGACGAGTATAAAAGAAATGATATCTTATACGAGTATAAAAGAATATACGAACTGCAAATAGATTTTCACCCGCCATGCGGTAATCCACGTAGACAAATCATTTCTATAATTTAATAAAGAATGAATACGAATGGTCATTCACCATGCATGCGGTAATCCGCCAGCAGATTAATAAAAATGAATACGAAGGGTCATTCACCATACATGCGGTAGTCCGCATAGACAAGTTATTCCAACGTAATAATAAAGAATGGAATAACAGAAGAATTTTACCATGCATGCAGTAGTCCGCGTAGACATATTATTTCAACAGAATAATAAAGAATGGAATGACAACCCTTACGAGTATTGAAAGAAAATAACTCACTTCATGAATACGAAAGAAATAATACCCCTTACGAATACAACAAATAATATCCCTTACGAATATTGAACGAAGATAATATTTTTTACAAATACGAAAAATAATATCGTAAGTGAATATGAAATAAATAACACCCCTTACCATAATAAAAATTTGGAGACTGCATTAGTGTAATAGCAGAATACTCTTCTTCTTTCTCTATAGTTTTTCTCTCTAGAGTTTCAGTGAATTCGTAAGAAATAATGAAGGAATTAGCTTCTATTTATAGGAAAAAAGATTGAATAGTAACTAATTCATGAACGGTCCAGATTAATTTACTTTTAAACAGACGGTCTATATTGATTTACTAGTAAAACTTAAAGCAATGGTACATACTCATTTACTATTAAAACTTTAAACCAACGATCCATATTGATTTACTATTATAACTTTCCACCAGCGGTCCATATTGATTTACTATTGTAGCTTTCCATCAGCGGTCCATATTGATTTACTATTATATCTTCAACCAACGATCCATATTGATTTACTATTATAACTTCAACCAACGGTCTGAAAAATTAGCACATCCTCTCATGGAATAATAAGTCAAACTTATAACAAACGCATCATAACAAACACCTCTATTTATATCAAAAATTGAATAAATATTTACCCCAAATCACTTATCTTTAATAAATATTTTTTTAATCTATTAACAATTATTAATCATTAATATTATAACTCACAATATTTAACAATCAGATCATTCCTAGGAAAGAGGGAACTTTCCGATAAGAATTTCTCCCTATTAGCGCACAATTAGGTGACCAAACCTCTCCTCGACAGAACTTTCTAGACATCATCAATATTACAAATAATAGTATGAATAACATTGTCGTCTCAATTATTGATTAAATAATATAAAATATTATGCAGATGATACTGTGACAATAATTGAATCAAATAACATGAGATACTCTGCAGTAATTACTATAGCAATAATTGAGTATAACTGAGTGACTTCTCACGTAAGTATCAATAATCAATACCGTGTGCTACTATGTAACCACACGTATTACTGTACTTTTATCACCGAGTATTTCAACAGTTTAACGGTAAAAACTTTCACCGTTATTTTTTTATAAAAAGTTATTTGTGTCGTTTTCTAACTCCAACAGTTATTCCGTTGTGGGGTCCACCAATGATGGTGTCGTCGTACAAATATTTTCCAACAAAAAGAATATTCCCCGACCAAACGAATATTTTATGACAACTTGCTTGCTTTGCTAAAATTTTCACATATCACCCTTAACTTTAACCATTTATCAATTTAACCATTTACTAAATAAAATAATAATTATAAGAAAACTGAATACTTTCATTTTATAAAATTCGGGGTCTTACACATGATGAATTAAAATTTAAAAATATGCAAAATTCTAGCATAATCTCGTGATTATCTATAAATTAATTACCAAATATGGCCTCCTTTATTAAGAGTCTAAGACTGTATTTGTTTAGCTCTGAATGGCTTAACCTTTGATTCGGTCAGAGGCTAAACTTGTTTGGTAAATTTTTTTTTTCCTCTTAATGCCTCTTGATCAGTAAAATTCAAATCTAATTCTAAACCATTTAGAGGCGGGTCTGAACGAAATTAATTATTTTTGGACAAAAATAACCTCTAAAATATTACAAAATTCCTTTTGTATCCCAAATCTATCATCCCTACCGATTGAACCATCTGATCTCAGAGTTAAAACAAATCCACCATCCGATCCAGAAAAAGAAACAGATTCATATATACATACATATATATATATATACACACACACACATACCATAACAAACCAGATCTACAATTTCATTGAAACCATCTGAAAATTCCAAGGGTTAACAAAAATAATTAAGAAAGGAAACAAACAGTGTTCGCTATGAAGTGTACAAATCTCGGCGATTTCCCCGTCGCCAGAAACACGGTAGAACGGTGGCTGCAAAAGAGTGTAAGGATGGTGCCGGAGGCGTTGAAGGTGGGGGAGAGAAGGGTGGTGGCGAAGAAGGAGTAGCCATGGGAGGAGAGGGCGTCCGCGGTGGAGGAGGGCGACGGAAGGGAGGTAGAGGATTTAACTTACGAGAGGAGAATGCAGAAAAGGAAGAAGAGAGAGAAAGTGAGGAAGGTGAATGAAGTTGTTGACATTTTTGTCTATTTGCTTTAAGGGTAAAATGGTAAAATACTTTAATTCAGACATTTAAAAAAAATTAATTATCAAACAACATTTTTTTATTCAGACACAATTATAGACAGATGCTCTATATTATTTAGATGTCTAAACTATTCAGATCTTAATATTTAATTTTATCAAACACAACCTAACACTACTCCCAAACAATTAAAAAAGTCCAAAACAAATAGGGCCTCCTTTATGTGTGTGTGTGTGTGTGTGTATATATATATATATATATATATATATATATATATATATATATATATATATATTGAAAAGAGATTAATTTTTTCACTTGATTCATAATAGCATAAACAAATTCATAGTAGCATAAATAAATCTACTCAATCAGTCATCAATCCCAATTAAATTAATCGATGTTCCTAAATCTCATAAACAAAATAATTAATTTCAAAACCCTAAAAAATAGAATTAATACCTGAAATTAAACAGTGATGAAGGACTGAAGAAGACGAAGTCCGTTGGAGAAACTCAATTGATTATTTGCTTTTCAGATTGATTGATTTGAGTGAAGGAGATGAACTATTTGTGTGAAAGAGTCTAGGAGACGAACTATTTGTGTGAACTGTGAAGGAGACCATCTGAGATGAAGGAGATGAACTCATACTATTTGCTTTTCAGATGAAGGAGACTATTTGTAATATTTAAGTATTCTATTTAACTAATAAAAGGAAGAAAATATTTAAGGGGACCCTAAAAAATTTTGGGCCTAAAGCCCGAGTACCTTGGGCTTTAGCCCAGGGCCGGTGCTGTATGAATGGATGGATAATTATTTAGTAACTTACATTATTGAACATTATATTTTTGTAACTATTGAAAATAAGGCTATTATGCAACAATTTCAAGTTATGGAGTATCGAAAAAGGTTATCATAAACAATATATGAGTATTATTTAATTTTGTGATTTATTGTATTATATATTTATTTTTATTGAAAATTTTTCTTCAAATTTGACCCACTGAACCAATGGGCTAGATCTACTCTTGATAGCAAATATATGCTATGAATCATTCCCCTATATATAATTAATAGAACAAAGTGGCCTCTCAACTCTAAAATTTAAAAATAAAAATCTAAAACTTAGAAAAAGAAGCTACTCCCCCTCAGTTTGGTTGCATTAGACGCGTGGCCACAATTCACACTATTAAGAAACAACATTATTGTTGTAATTTTAATTCAAATAAAAATGAATTAAAACTTTCTTATCTTCCATCTCTTTTATTCACTTCTTATTTTTTCTTCTCATCTCCATAACTTTTCATTCGAAGTTTAAAATTTTGAAGAGATGGTGATGCCAACTTTTTTATGGGTTTATTAGCTTCATTTTTTGGGTCAATTCTTGATAAAAAAAACTGTTGTGAAACGGATGTTATTGAATGAGAAATTGGTGATAATGAATGAAGGCTTAGTGGGGATGCTATTGAATGGAAAATTGATGGCTTTCTTTATGAAGGCTTAGTGGGCATCAATGATGGAATTAATTGATTTTGGGAGTTACTTTCTCAACTCTTGTTATAAGTTTTTTTTTTCTCCAAGGATGAAGAGAAGAGGAATTTTTCGGAGAAAAATAGTGGGAAAAAAAAATTAGTTTAGGCCTTCTTCTTTGTTCTTCCTTCCTACTCGGTGATAATCTTTTCACACACGGTAGAGTTCGCCTCAGAGCATTGTTGTATCCTGGGAGACAATTTGTCCTGCCACGGCCAAATATTGTCTTAAGGAAACTGTTTTACAGTCCTCAAAGCTACAATTTTCTAGTCTGTTCAACGTCCATTGTATTAAGGTTAAATTTGTTTTATTTTATTTTTGGGTTTTACTTTGATATAATATAGAATTCTTTTTCGAATTTTATTGTATTTCTGCTTCTGGAAAAAAAAAATTATTACTAACGTGGCTAACAATCTTAAGACAATATTTGTGTTTTGGTTAATCTTTTATTAAGTTGCAGATTATACCTTTGCTTTGGAATACCTTGACTTGGTTTTCTTATTTGGACTGTTCTGGATTAATACTCACTTGGACCGTTCTGGAATAATTAAATAATAATTTGTTTCCTATTCAAAACAGGTTGTTTTTTTTAGACTAATTGAGTCTGTTTGTATTTTCGGAATGAATATTCCTGAGAATGAAATTGTTCCAACTGGTCCACAGAACAATCTAGGTTCTGGTTCACAGAATGGCACCGATGGACAGAACGTATCTGGTTCACAGAACATTGGTTCTGGTCCTATATACGGGTCTGGTTTCCAGATTGTAGCTCCCCGCCAAACCATACCTGTCAATCACAGTGAAAAACCAGAAAAATTCACTGGTGTGAATTTTAAGACTTGGCAACAGAAGATGCTGTTTTACCTTACTATGCTGAATTTGGCTAATTGCTTGAAGGATGATCCTCCTGTTATCAGAGATGATGAGGTGGATAATGTCACCGCCTACAATGCAATTGAGGCATGGAAACAATCTGATTTCCTTTGCCGTAATTACATTTTGAACGGTCTAACTGATGCACTTTATAGTGTATACAGTATTAAGAAAACGGCAAAGGAACTTTGGGAATCCTTGGACCAGAAATACAGATCAGAGGATGCTGGCGCTAAGAAATTTTTAGTGAGCCAATTTCTGAATTTTCAAATGGTTGATTCCAAAACTGTTGTAAATCAAGTTCAAGAACTCCAGCTGATTATCCATGGGATTCATGCTGAACGTATGGTAATTAGTGAATCTTTCCAAGTGGCTTGTATCATTGAAAAGTTACCACCTGGTTGGAAAGACTTCAAAAATTACCTTAAGCATAAGCGAAAGGAGATGACAGTTGAAGAACTAATTGTTAGACTTCGTATTGAGGAAGACAACAAAGGCTCAGAAAAAAAAATCTCCAACGTTGCCCGCCAGTCTGAGGCTAGGGTGAATGTGGTGGAGGTCAATAAAGACTCCAAGAAAGGAAAAAAACCTCAATCTGGGTCCAAACTGGGTCCTAAGGGTGGCATTTCCAAGAAACCAAAATTCAATGGAAAATGCTACAATTGCAACAAGGAGGGGCACAAGTCCTCTGAATGTAAGCTGCCTAGAAAGTTGAAGCCTAAAGAAGCACATGTTGTGGAAGAAATTGCTAGAGATGTGTCTGACATCAACTTATGTGCCGTGATTTCTGAAGTCAACCTCATTGACTCAAATCCAAGGGAATGGTGGCTGGATACCGGTGCCACACGTCATGTCTGTTGTGACAAAGATTCCTTTGCTGAACTGGTTCCCAGCAAGAATGGGGAGAAGCTCTACATGGGCAATGCTGCAACTTCCAAGATCAAGGGAAGTGATACTGTAATTCTGAAGATGAGTTCGGAAAAAGAAGTGACTTTGAAGAATGTTTTATATGTTCCTGAAATTAGGAAGAATCTTGTATCTGGTAGCCTCCTAAGCATTCATGGTTTTAGGATGGTATTTGAATCGGACAAGTTTGTTTTGTCAAAAGGGGGAATGTATGTGGGAAAGGGGTATGTTTGTAATGGCATGTGGAAAATTAATGCTGTCTCTAGCAAGTCCAATGCAATGATTAATAATAAGAATAAGACTTCTTCTGCTTATATCATTGAGTCATTTAATTTATGGCATGGTAGACTTGGACATGTAAATTATAATAACCTACGTAGGTTAATTAATTTACAACATATTCCAACATTCCAAATTGATTATAAACATAAATGTGAAATTTGTGTTGAATCAAAATTAACAAGATCTTCATTTCATACAGTTGAAAGAAATACAGAACCACTTGATCTGATACATAGTGATGTATGTGATTTAAAATTTATCCAAACAAGGGGGGTAATAAATATTTTATCACTTTCATTGATGATAGTACAAAATATTGCTATGTATATTTGCTTAAAAGCAAAGATGAAGCTTTAGAGAAATTTGTTCTTTATAAGCAGGAAGTTGAGAACCAACTTAATAAGAAAATTAAGGTGGTAAGAAGTGATCGTGGTGGTGAATACGTTGAACCATTTGGTAAGTTCTGCTCCCAACATGGTATTATTTATGAGGTTATTCCACCTTACTCCCCTCAATCTAATGGGGTAGCGGAACGCAAGAATCGTACTCTAAAAGAGATGATGAATGCGATGCTAAATAGTTCTGGGTTGCCACAGAACATGTGGGGGGAAGCTGTCTTATCAGCTAATTACCTTTTAAATAAGGTGCCTCGTAAGAAATTAGACAAGACACCACATGAGTTATGGAAAGGAAGGAAACCTTCCTATAACTACTTAAAAGTGTGGGGGTGTCTTGCAAAAGTTTTGGCTCCATTGCCAAAGAAAATGAAAATAGGTCCAAAGACGGTGGATTGTATTTTTATTGGTTATGCGCTTAACAGTAATGCATATCGATTTCTTGTTCATGATTCTAAGAATCCTGATATACACAAGAACACATTCATGGAATCAAAGAATGCTTCATTCTTTGAACATATTTTTCCATGCAAACGTGAAGAGATTGAATCGTGTTCGAAACCATCTCTTGAGATTGCTAATGAAGACAATCAAGACATTCAACATGAAGTTGGAGTAGAAGGAAACGAAGAGGTAGAGCCTAGAAGGGGTAAAAGGGCAAGGGTTGAAAAATCTTTTGGACTAGACTTTCTAACCTATATGCTAGAGGTTGAACCTCAGAATTACAGTCAAGCTGTAAATTCAACAGATAGTCCTTTATGGAAAGAGGCTATACGAAGTGAAATTGATTCCATCATGCAAAATCATACCTGGGAATTAGTGGACCTTCCTCTGGGAACGAAACCACTAAGTTCTAAATGGATTTTCACACGAAAAATGAAAGCAGATGGAACAATTGATAAGTACAAGGCCAGATTGGTTATAAAAGGATATAGACAAAAGGAAGGCCTTGATTACTTTGATACGTATTCTCCAGTGTCGAGAATAACCTCTATTAGGATGATACTTGCTATTGCCGCTTTACGGAATCTCGAAGTACATCAAATGGATGTGAAGACAGCCTTTCTAAATGGAGATCTTGATGAAGTGATCTACATGGAACAACCTGAAGGTTGTGTAGTTCCAGGTCAGGAAAGAAAAGTTTGTAAATTGGTGAAGTCCTTATATGGACTAAAGCAAGCACCAAAACAATGGCATAAGAAATTTGATGATGTCATGATGGCTAATGGCTATAATATAAACGAATGTGACAAATGTATTTATGTCAAAATCACAAACAAAGGATATGTTATTCTGTGTTTGTATGTTGATGACATACTGATTGTGGGTAGTAATGAAAATATGGTGAAGAATATTAAGGACATGTTAAACTCTAAGTTTGATATGAAAGATATGGGGCTGGCTGATGTGATTTTGGGAATCCAAATCAAGCGTTCACCTAATGGTTTCATTTTAACCCAGTCACATTACGTAGACAAGATACTTGGGAAGTTCAGCAAAGATGATTCTAGTGAAGCTAGAACTCCTTTAGACATCAGCCAGCATCTCTGTAAAAACAAAGGTGAAAGCGTTGACCAAGTAGAATACGCAAGGGTTATAGGCAGTCTGATGTATCTCATGACTTGTACAAGACCTGATATTGCTTTCACTATAAATAGTTTAAGCAAATACACGAGTAATCCAGGGGATAACCACTGGAAAGCTATCGTTAGGATACTTCGGTATCTAAGATACACTCGTAATTATGGACTGCACTATACGAGAGAACCTGCAGTATTAGAAGGATTCTCTGATGCTAGTTGGATTTCTGATATAAAGAACTCCAAAGGTACAAGTGGGTACGTGTTCACTCTGGGAGGAGGAGTAGTGTCCTGGAAATCCTCAAGGCAAACGATCATAACCAGATCCACGATGGAGTCTGAGTTTGTAGCTCTGGATAAAATCGGAGAAGAAGCCGAATGGTTACGAAACTTCTTGGAGGATATTCCTGAATGGCCTAAGCCTGTGCACACAGTTTGTTTATATTGTGATAATCAAGCATCGATTAAAAGAGCACAGAACGTGATGTATAACGGTAAGTCGAGACACATGCGTCGTTGTCACAATACCGTTAGGCAACTGATCACAACGGGGGTTATCTCTATTGATTATGTAAAATTAAAGGATAACATTGCGGATCCGCTAACCAAAGGTTTAAACCGAGATCAAGTTGAAGCGACATCAAGAAGAATGGGATTGATGGTCATAAATATTTAAAGGTTCTATGTGAAGGAAAACCTAACCTTGTTGACTGGAGATCCCAGAATCTAGGTTCAATGGGACAACCTAATTGCATAGACAATGTATTATCATTGTAGGGGGTCTAACCCTTATCTGTAAACAGTGATATGAAATCGGATAAGGTTAAGCTATGCTTTTAATGATTCTTGTTTGTCAGTAATCTGAACAAAAAGATAGAATCACCTATGTGAGAATGAAGTGGGGTCGCTTCAAGAAAAACTAATGAGTTTAGTTCTCTTCAATTCTTGCAGAACCAGGAGATGTTCACGACCATAATGAACATAACCATGAGAACCAAAACCGTGTTATGTTGGTATTTGTGTGAGGTATATCATCGTTTACACAAACGGCAGAATAGTTCAAGGACATCACGTCTACTAGTCAGCCAGTAAAGTAAATATACTTCACAAGGGAAGGTTCAAGGGTTGATGCCTACCTATCCTATGCTAATATCAACTGTAGAGAGTTATCACCACATCGAATTCCTTTGTTTTCAATTTTCATTCATGTGGGGGATTGTTGTGAAACAGATGTTATTGAATGAGAAATTGGTGATAATGAATGAAGGCTTAGTGGGGATGCTATTGAATGAGAAATTAATGGCTTTCTTTATGAAGGCTTAGTGGGCATCAATGATGGAATTAATTGGTTTTGGGAGTTACTTTCTCAACTCTTGTTATAAGTTTTTTTTTTCTCCAAGGATGAAGAGAAGGGGAATTTTTCGGAGAAAAATAGTGGGAAAAAAAAATTAGTTTAGGCCTTCTTCTTTGTTCTTCCTTCCTACTCGGTGATAATCTTTTCACACACGGTAGAGTTCGCCTCAGAGCATTGTTGTATCCTGGGAGACAATTTGTCCTGCCACGGCCAAATATTGTCTTAAGGAAACTGTTTTACAGTCCTCAAAGCTACAATTTTCTAGTCTGTTCAACGTCCATTGTATTAAGGTTAAATTTGTTTTATTTTATTTTTGGGTTTTACTTTGATATAATATAGAATTCTTTTTCAAATTTTATTGTATTTCTGCTTCTGAAAAAAAAATAAAAAAAATTATTACTAATGTGGCTAACAAAAACATAACAACTTCATGACACGAAGGGAGTGCATACTATTGGTAGAGACAACTATTTTAGCTATAGCATATATTAGAGATTTTATATCACATTGTGCTCTTGTATTTAAATGTATCCTTTTATTATTTTTGAAAAATTGGCAATTTAAATTTTGATGTCTACACTTATCATGCATATACACGAAATTACCGGTAAAATTCACAAGAACAATTACAAGAGAAAAGTGTGACTAATCTATGTGGTTATTCTTTCATTATATATATATATATATATATATATATATATATATATATATATATATATATATATATATACGGTTCGGATCTTAAGCTCACCCTTTATCCAACTCACTCGAGCTCACCTCCTTTTAGCGACGGACCCGGCGACGGTTCGGTCATACAACCGTCGTTTATACTTTTAGCGATGCTATATGTTGTCCGTCGCTAAAAGTATAGACGGCGGTTGTATGACCGAACCGTCGTCGGGTCATCGCTAAAGGGGGGTGAGCTCGAATGAGTTGAATAAGGGGTGAGTTTAATATCTGGACTATATATATATATATATATATATATATATATATATATATATATATAAATTTTGACCAAGGATTGAGCGGCATCTCTATAGTCTATGCACTGAGGGACGGATTCATGATCTGTTTTCAACATTGACGAACTTTTTTGGGCTGAAAAAGGTTGAAAGCTTAGCGAGTTAGAAAATAATAATTTGAATACATTATATATCATTTGTTTAGTTTATTTTTATTTTTATAGAATAGTAGTAATTTAAGTTTTTTTTTGTTCCCTCTAAGTTTATTTTTTTTTATAAATCTGTCTCCTTAAATTTATTAAATTTTATTTTTATTTTTATTTTTATTTTTATTTTTATTCATATCCTTATACTTTATAAAAAAAAAAATATGTTGTCAAGTGAATAGATTCGCCCTTGTATGCGCGGGGCACAAAGCACCATCATTTCATTCTCCAAATGTCAAAACTTACAATTTTCAGAGACAGAGAATATAAATATAATGTTAATAAAAGAAATTATATTTTACATTGCTTTACCTGTATTATTCCATCCATTTCATGTTCTTTTGTTTGAGAGTAATGCTACGCGGACAGGAAAGTTGGACCGGAAAATTGGACCGGTCCAATTTTTTTTTTTTTTTTTGCTAGTGACCCTTAAAAAATGTATAGTATTTATTCTAACAGGAATTTTTACAAAATATAGTATTTTAGGTATAATTTGGATACATATACAAATACAGGGTTATACAGACTGTATAACCATGTATTTGTATATGTATCCAAATTACACCTAAAACACTATATTTTGTAGAAATTCCTGTTAAAATAAATACTATACATTTTTTAAGGGTCACTAGCAAAAAAAAAAAAAATAAATAAAAAAATTAGACCGGTCCAATTTTCATGTCTGCCAAAACTTATTCTTTGTTTGATGTTGTTCAACTCCATGTATACCCAATACAATATTTTTATCCTTTTTTTTTCTTTGGTGAAGTAGATGTTGACATAATTGATCCACAACAAACAAATTAAATTACATTATTCACTTATAATTTTATTATATACTCCCTCCGTTTCTAAAAAGGATGAACAAAATATAATTTACATATATATTAAAAAAAATAAAAATAGAATAAATATAAAAAAAAATTTCAAATTTATCCTTAGTAACCCCACAGGATTATATAAAGTAATGAATATTTTTATTTTTTTATACTAATGGATCCCATTAAATAACATATTACCCTTCAATTTATGTACTTTATCTTATTTCCAAAAAAATTTATACATTTAGTCATATTTTTGAGGACTGAGGAAGTATATATAGAATATATAATTTATTATACAGTGTGATGCGGTACGGTTTGTGGTACGATTTTAAAGGTGTATCTGCAATTAACAATCACAAAATATGCAATTAATAAAAAATAAAAACTATATTGCATAATTGCACCGTACCGTATTCACAAATAGTATCATCTTGTGTAACTAACATACTTACAAGCTAGATATGAATTCCTAAAAATATTTTCTCTATATAATCATGGCCTTATTTTAAAATTTTATTGGGACAGCATCCGAAAAAAAAATAGAAAAAGGAAAGAAAATAAGAAGGGAACGAAAGCACGAAATCCTAAGTTCAAAAAAAAAGAAAAAGAAAAAGAAAAAGAAAGCACGGCAACTAATTGTTTTTTAATCAAAAAAAGCAAAAAGAAAAACAAAAAGAGGTCCGATGGGGGGATGACACATCATCTCCTTTCTCCACTTTATATAGTCCTGTCTCTCTCTTTTTCTCTCCCAATCACGCTGAGCCTCAAAAGAGAATCCTGAACTATCAAACCTCTCAAAATCTCACAAACAAATACCAACCAACAGTTTCTCTCTATCTCTATCCCGAGGTAAAATCATGATTTTGTTCAAGTTATATGCGTAAAAATCAATTCTTTTTGTAATTTGATTTCCGTAAATCGTTATCCCCTGTTTTTCTTTATTTCAATGGATTAGAATTTTGATGTTATTTGCTCTATCTGATCTTTTCTCATGGATTTACCTCTTTGATTTAGTTTTTTATCCTCGATGTTCATACCTTAAGAAGCTTTCTTAGGGTTTTGAATGCGTTGGGATTTTTTGTTTTACTCATAGACTCACGCTTTTGTATTGCTTGTTATTATGCTGAGTAGAATGAGTTTTGTAGATGAGTATGATTATTGTTTTTTGATGTGAGTGTAAAACTGGACAAACTTTACTAAGTTTTTTTTTTGGAAAAATTTTCGGACTTTAACTTTATTTAATCTCATCTACTTCTTTGAATTTTAATTTTAACAGCGAGGGTTTGCTTCAAATGGACTTTTAATTGGTTGTCTGATTAGCTTTTCATTGGGGACTGATACATCAAGAAATTTTATTATTTTGAAAGAGCCAGTAATGTATATGATCATCTCATTATTTTATGAAATACAATTGGTTTCAGGAAGATGAGTAGCCGGTCAAGCAGAACCATCTACGTGGGCAACCTTCCCGGTGATATTCGTGAGAGAGAAGTAGAGGATTTGTTTTACAAGGTTATTTTGACTTATTACTATAGTCCTTTTGTTGTAATGAAACTTACTGTTTCTTCTGTTACTCAAATGTATCTAATATGATCTATTGATCTGTGATTTTTTGCATTTCCATAATATGATAATTCAATCACTGAACTGGGCGGTCCAATTTACAGTTGGTCAGGGACACTCCATTTTTACAATGGAGTCACTCAACTGAAAAGTTATTTTCACTTGGTTAAAATTCTCAAGTAGCTCTGATAAGTATGAATAAGGTGTTTCCTTGGATTAATGTTTCTTAACTGGAGTTTTAGGTGTATAACTTAACTGATATGTTACACAGCTAAAGATGTTTTTTCCCTCTTAGAATTGGATAAACTAATATACCTACCGGATTTCAACTATTTCAAGTACCCAGTTATGGTTTAGCCAATTCTATTCGCATGACTGGGAGTACCACCAAGAGCAACCAGCGCCAATGCTCACAACACAGGACTACCACCAATTGCCACCAGAGGCAAGGCTAGCTACAGACAAGTGACCACCACAATGGTTTTCTATAGACCCGGAAAATAGGCGGGTTTGGACGGACATAAATGGATTTGGGTTTATATTAATTGGGTTTAAATGGGTTGAAAATTTAGTGGGTTGTAAGTGGGCGGATATGGACTCACTCATATATCAAATTTGAACATAAATATAGATTAATGTATATATGGATTACTCATTCTCTATAACAAAAATTCTTTTTTTAGTTTCCATCTCTAAAATTTTATAAAATTCTAGAGATGGTCACTTCTTATCTCTAACTTCTCTCTCTCTTTCTCAAGCATAAATAAAAATCATGGAATAAATTAAATTTCAAACTTGAAGCTCTAAAGTGTGCGGAAATATCTTCTAAATAATAAATATGTGGATTTTCAACAATTATACTAATAATTATTTATTTGATATCAACTCTTTTTTTTAAATTTCAACTGAAAGTTCAATACGTATTACTGGTGCGGTGCGGTGCGGTTTGAGGGTTTATATCCATATATGGGGTTAGCTTATATAATTAGGGCCCAATGGGCAATCCACATCCACCCACTTATTATGTGGGTTCATGTGGGCGGGGCCCATTTATAACTTTCAATTCTTAACTATCAACCCAAACCTATTTAATGTGGGTGGATATGGGCCACCCATTTTGTCAGGTCTAGTTTTCTAGTAATTATAGAGTTAGGGTACATTTGTCTAATTAACTTATTGTGCCTACAAGCATAGGTGTCAACTAACATGAATTAGAATTAGAAGAAAGATTGAAAAAATCCTGAGGTTTGCAAATGTTTATTTATGGTGATTTTGATGTTAAATTGTTTTATTTTTGATTGTTCTTATTTCACACAATAATTACTGAGGGTCATATGAACTCATTATTAATTGAGAGGTGCCATTGAACGAAATATTGAAGATCATAAAATTTATACAACTATACATTATTATGGGTCTACTGAGAATCTCCAAAATTTCTCCCCCTCCAATGACAGAACGGGTTGTTCTACCCCTGCCATTATTAGCCCTTAAACTTGGACTTGGATAGGCAAAATTATATGTATAGAATTTCTAAAGTTAATGCAGCAGTTTTTATTAGCACGAAAAGTAAACTATTTATCATAAAAAACATTGGTGTGTGTGTGTGTATATATATATATATATATAAACATATATGGATATCTTGTATGAAGTACATATCTTGTATGATGTACATGTATACATGGATACATCTGATGTTTTGTCATCCTTATGTTCATCAGTTCATCATACTCTTTTAGCCATATTCTATGTATAAATGAATTATGGTTTTCTGTTTATTTTTTTAATCTTCCGCCAGCCCTCCACTCATCTTTGGAAGAATTTCTCAGTTGCAACATATATGTAGGTGGCTAGGTTTTGGTGTGTGCAATTTATATAATATTATTATAGACCTACACTATACCATTTTACTTGCAACTAATACTACAAATGTCATTACCAAGTTAAAAAGTTTCTAATATTTGTGAGGACCAAGACCTTTCTTCTCCTCTCTCTCATTCAACATGCCACTGATTCTGTTTCAGTAGTTCAAAAAGTTTAGTGCTTTAATATCCAATTTTCTTTTATATACATCTTCCTTTTGTATAATATGTTGATTCTGTCACTATTAGTTTAATGGAAAACGATTGAAGTCATGTTTAAGTTTATTGGCTCTAGTGATTTTAAATTTTTCTTAACCGTACTAAGATTAAATGACTTTTTTATTATATATGTTTGTTTGAAGGAAATATTCTCTGTTTGTGGCATTTTTAATTGAAAACTATGTCGCAAACCAAGCCTAGAGCATGGGTGGCCCAATAATTAGCTGGGTTCCCAACGGGTCTGTGTATACAAAGGGCATATATTATGAGTTTTTGAAAAATTTCCCTTATTAGTATATGCAGATTACAATGAGGCTTGGCGAGATTCTACATCAAAGCATTTAAAATTTGTAATGACATTAATGTGCCTTATCGTAAATCTTTTGGGTTCAATACAAGAATTTTATCATCGGTTTTCTTTAAGTATAGAAGTTTGAGAAAAATTAATGTCTATTTCAGTTCAAAAAGTTGTCATACCACAATTCTAATTTTCTTGTGGATTACTACTTTGAGCATGATTGCCCCTTCTATTAATGGGAGTATAGGGTCTGGTACTAATGTATTTTGTTTCATTTAGTATGTTTGGTAATTGGATTCAAGTCGGTTAGTTAAGACTTTCGTTAATGTTTTATTGCTTTTGGTGCAGTATGGGCCCATTGTGGAAATTGATCTTAAAATCCCTCCCAGACCTCCTGGTTATGCCTTTGTTGAGGTTAGTTTTGTGTTTTTCTGCTCACATATTATTGCTCCAATATTTTGAGATATATGCCGACTGCTGTCAAGATCATGGTTGGATGGGGATGGTGTTGGCATAACAAATAACAAGTTGCTAACATATGTTTTAACTTTTTATAGTCCTTGATAATTTATTTGACAGTTTTCTTGCATTTCCATATATTTTCAGTTTGAAGATCCTCGTGATGCTGAAGATGCTATTCATGGTAGGGATGGCTGCAAGTTTGATGGGCACCGATTAAGAGTTAGTAATCCCATCTTAGTTCCATTTCACTGCTATCTTTACACTTTACAATTGTATATGTATTTTATCACATGCTTGTTTTGTTGTTTCATTTCTTAAACGCAGCTTTTGTTTGTCTATGTGTAGGTTGAACTTGCACATGGTGGTCGAGGATTGTCATCAAGTGATCGCTATAGCAGTTACAGTAGTGGTGGTAGTCGTGGTGGAGTTTCCAGGCGATCAGAGTATCGTGGTATGCTACTTTGCAACAAAGTCTTTAATACCTCGTACTTCAACATATGAGTTGCATGTATTAAGAATTTTTTTCCTACTTCGCTTTGCAGTTTTGGTCACTGGATTACCTTCTTCTGCTTCGTGGCAAGATCTGAAGGTGAGCATGATTCTTCTTTATCCCTTGAATCAGCTTGTTGGTCCTTATAATCTAGAGTATTGTGCTGGGTATTTTCTGCCTAAAAAGTTGTGTTTTAATGGGTATTGATAGGATCACATGCGTCATGCTGGGGACGTCTGTTTCTCTCAAGTTTACAGAGACCGGGATGGACATGGTATGCTGAATTTACCTTTTTACCTATTTTGCTCTAGTTTTATGCATAATGCAGCATGGATTGTTGCAATGGTAAAAACTCCCTTGTTGGGATGAATGAGAAGAATGACTCAAGTTTGAGGATAATATGCTGTGAGATTGTCAAGGGTTGATTTGCATTCTTTCTGTTTTTAGCACCCTGTAACGGTGGTTTAAAACTTGGAAATTGCTTTGAGTCGGAAAGTTGTATTATTTATATTTAGCAATACAAGTAGGAATATTTGTTTGGGAAATTATTTGTATGCTGAAAGATATTGGCTGAAATTTGTGCCAGAAAAATCGTAGTTATTTATATTTGCTACTTTGTATGTTGCACAGATATCGGCCAATACTTTGGTGTACATGAGCATTGCTTCTTGAGTCCATTCATTTTAACAAATTCGTTAATTAATCCTGGTTAAGGGAAATGTCTGACAAGTGACAATTTATCAACTGATTGACCAATACTCTACCATAATTTGTTTGAAGCATATACTGGTGTAAGAGTAACCTGGCTGGGGGCATATCTGTAGTAGTTATTATCTCAGAAGCAACACCAGGGAATCTTCTGATTTCTTATAGCAACTATAATAAATTTGTCAGTGGAGTATAAATTCAACTCATACTAGGTTCCATTAAAAGCTCATTTGAGATTCCTCATCTGTACGCCAGGCACAGTCGGTGCTTGTAAGCAAGTTGAGCCGACTGATGGGTCAGCAATGATGAAATAATTTCATTCCATAATTTTGTTTGATATTAATTTGCTCTGGTCCATAATTTTGTTTGCGCTCGACACTCAACAGCATCTTAATGACTTCCCAATTTAGCTTCAAAAATTCCCATAGCTATTTTTGAATGGCTGCCTGTCAGTGACATCTCTATTACCTTTTGCTTTGAGATGCCTGTGGTGTTTTAGGAACTATAAAACAGTTCTTAGACCTTAGTTTACCTGAACAAGTGACAAGTGGCAACTTTGTTGTAGACGACCTATAGTTGGTAGCATTAGCCAAATAAAAGCTGAAGCCAGCTGAATATGATAAGTTCCGGTTGGATGTCAATGTGATGGATCTCTCTACATACTTTATGAAAGAGTCAATCGAGTATTTTATTATGATCTTATGAATCTAATATCCTCAAGTACTCTCAACCTATGTAAACAAAAAGCTATATGTTTGCTGATTCCCTCAGCAGAAGATCCCTGATGTCCAACTATCCACACGACCTAAATCACAACAGCTTTTTTTAATTATGTTGCCACCAAGGGTAGCATTTGTCTTTATAATGTGGGTTCTTTTGCTTTATATAATGTGGATTCTGACAAGAGATCGAAACTAAAGGTTTGGTCAGTAGTGATATTCCTTTTGGCCTTCCCTGATGTTGGGGTCAGAGAAGTATCTCATATATGAACTTTTTAGGGATTACCTCAGTTCATTTAGATATTTGTTTTTTTTTTCCTTCTGTGATGATGTGCTGAGGAAGGTATACCCTAATCCGAACGTGACAGGCATTCTAGTGTCCAATGATGCTTTAGGTAGATTAGAGAAATGGCTCAATGAAGCCAAGTCGCTGCCTATAAGCTGGGCATCTTAATGTATCTCACATACTAGAAACAGATGCCCAATGGTGTTGGATGGTGAAAAAATAGAATCTTCAGTTCGACTCATTTACTCACCATTTTAGGAGTTTGTATTTGGACCTAGATTGAGATGGACAAGTAGCTTAATGTGCCTGAAATGAGTTTCTTTCTTTAGATTAGAGAATACTTTTTATCAGATAATTGAGACCTTGCAAAAGAAGACGAGATGATGTAGGGCGAGCCCGTGAAAGTTGGTTGGAATAATATAAGAGACTTTGGAAGCCTATGAAATAGAAGTTGTATTTTAATTAGTTTCTTTTATTTGTAGTTATCTTATTAGAGTTCAAGTTAGGTTAGGAAAGTTGTGTTGGAGTGTTATAAATAGTGAGGTACTTCATTATTTTGATAAATTGAATGATTAATTGATTAAGTTTTGCGTGAGAATTATCTGTGTGATATTATCCTTTCCCAAGATCTCATCCCCATCATTTTGGTATCAAAACCAAATCTCAAAACCACCTTTTGCCGCCCCATCCTATGTCCCAAAATCGTTGTCCCATCATCATCATAAAAAAAACTACCAGCCAAACAAAGTCTTATCCAAACCCTAAACCATCTCCTAAACCCAAATTTCAGCCAAAAAGTAGAAGTCCCAAATCGTAGCCATCGCATCCGAACTCTAAACCATCTCCCAAACTCAAATTTCAGCCAAAAATCTAGCCAAACACAGCCCAAGGAGCAGCCCTAAATCGCAGTCATTACATGCGCGAAAAAAAGAAAGGTAGAAGAGAGAGAGAGAAGTAGAAAAGAGCTGCCACCGCATCACTACCATCACCGATGCCGCGTCCTGCCGCCACCATCCTTATTTTTATTCAGAAAATTCCAAGCCTTTATCCTCCTCAAGCCTGTAGCCTTGCTGCTTTCTTTTGACTTACGTGAAATGGTGAAGGAGGAGAGACATGAAGATTGAAAATTAGATCTCTCTTGGCAAATTACAATTAGGTACCTCATAGTTTTATAATTTTTTTAGTTTAGTCCCCAGAGTTTTCTTAAATTTCAAAATAACCCCTTAAATTTTACATATCAGTTCCTATAGTTTCACTTTCTTTCATTTCAGCCCCTAATGTTTTAGCAATTTCAGTTCAGCCCCTGTTTCTTTATATTTCCTGCACTTAAGTCCCTAGAACAAAAAAAAAGTATATATATATTTTTTATTCACAGGAATTATGATTAATGCTGGAGAAATCGACGCGAAACTTGATAATTATATGTTACAACAAGATGAGCGTCTCAAGAGGATTGAAGACTCAATCACAACATTTACTGCAAATGTTCAGGCCTCTATTATAGCACTTACAGTAAAAGTTGATGTACTCACGAAAAGCGTAGATAAGGGACAGGAAGATGCTCTTAAGAATTTTGAAGACCCCATTTCAGATGTTAATCATCTAAGACTATAGCAGCATGATCCTAATTCATGAGTTAATGCTCCAAATCCTAGGATGAATGCAGTGGATAGAGAAGCAAAATTAGATGTTAGAGATTTCAATGGCGATAATGGTTCCGAGACATTCTTTGATTGGATTCATAGTTTGGAGAGCTTTTTTCTTCAGTATGAATTATCCGATGAAAGAAAACTTTTCTTTACTGAAGTGAAGTTGAAAGGAACAGCTCGGATTTGGTGGGATCAACATCAACGAAATTTATATACAGCTGCGAGAAGATGGGAGGATATGAAAGCTGCAATGACACGATGTTTTGTACCTTCGAATTATAAGCAACGAACATATTTGCAGTTAACTGAATTGGTACAAGGAAGCAAATCTGTAGCCGAGTATACTTCAATGTTTTACAGTTTGGTTACACGGTTTGAATTTCCTTGGGTTGAAGTTTTAATTTTCATGTACTGTCGAGGATTGAATCTAGAGATTGCAGGTGGTGTAGCTACAGGTAAACTCTTGCTCTTAGATGTTGCTGTTCAAGTTGTCACCCAAATAGAGGATAATTTGAAAAGAAATTCTGTTAGGCTTCCAATACAAGTCCAAACTCGGAGGGAGCGTACTTTTGTGGAGTATTTTAAATAGGCCAATGAAAAGATCGTCAACAAGCCCTTCAGCTACTAGCAGGCCTAATCGTACCCCGAGTTCTTCTAATGCTAGCAACAACAATTCATCGTGCGGAAAAGTTGACTTAAACGAAGAGAATTGCAAATTGATAGACGACAAGTATGAGCCCGATGAGCAAGATTTAGAAGTTGAGGCTCATTTAGAAGGATGTTTAGGTGTTCTTCGACCTTTACTTGTTACTCAAAAACATAAGGATGATCCTAAAATCCATCGTGGGCGAATTTTTTAGACGAGTCATGTGTGCAGGACAGGTGTGCTCGCGTGATTGATACTGGGAGTTGTATGGATGTTATTTCTAAGGAAGCAGTTAAGAAACTTGGGTTAAAAGTTGAGCCTCACCCGTAGCTGTATGATGTTGCATGGATTATTGATACACTATGATCGAAAAAGCGATCGAGGCGCGCCTCGTGGCGAGGTGGGAGTAAACTGTAGCAAGACTTACGCCTCACAGAGAAATTGAGAGGCTTGGGCTTTATTCAATTAAGGTTTAAGCCTCATAGCCTTACGCCTCGAGGCGTATCAAGACTTACGCCTTAACTTCAGTTCTTCTTCTCTTTCTTTCTTTTCGTCTCTCTGTTTCTTCTTCTCTCTCTCTCTCTTCGTCTTTCTGTTTCTTCTTCTTTTTCTCTCTCTTCGTGTCTTTATAAATTTTTAGTTTAGTTCCAAAAGTTTTCTAAAATTTCAAAATAGGCCCTAAAATTTAACATATCAGTCCGTATAGTTTCATTTTCTTTCATTTCAGCCCCTAAAGTTTCAGAAGTTTCAGTTCAACCCCTATTTCTTTATATATCCTGCACTTAAATCCCTAGAGCGGAAAAAACAAACATTTCTTGTGTTGATAACTCGACGGAGTCGAGTGTTGATAACTGAATCTTTTTCTCTAAATTATTCATCACCACCACAAAATTTGTATATATTCAATATTTATCAATAACATATGTTTTCAAATCGAGGCTTACGCCTCTCTCCGCCTCGAGGCCTACGCCTCGTCTCGTCTCGTCCGGAGAAAAACGCTTCGTACCGCTTTTAGCTTTTTCGAACATTGCCAATACAAAGTTGCGGGTTACTTAGAGGTGTATGGTTACATTTTTCGTTGACAAGCTTAAGGATACCGTTATGTGTGATTTTTACCCCTTAAAGTTTGTCACATTATCTTAGGGCGTAAATGGCTATGGGATTGTCATGCGCAACATGATGCTCGTGCTAATAATTATTCGATTATCAAAGGCAATACCAGATTCACTTTTACTTGTGCTCTTGACGTGCCAAATTTGAAGCTTGCGAAGACTTCCTTGGTGAATGTGATTGTTCTTGTGTTGATGTTCATAACTCGACGGAGTCGAGTTTTTTTCAGCGAAGGAGAAATGATGTAGGACGAGCCCGTGAAAGTTGGTTGGAACAATATAAGAGACTTTGAAAGCCTATGAAATAGAAGTTGTATTTTAATTAGTTTCTTTTATTTGTAGTCATCTTATAAGAGTTCAAGTTAGGTTAGGAAAGTTGTGTAGGAGCGTATAAATAGTGAGGTACTTCATTATTTTGATACATTGAATGATTAATTGATTGAGTTTTACGTGAGAATTATCTATGTGATATTATCCCTTGTCCCAATACCCCGTCCCCATTACGAGAAACCCTCTAAAATGGAAAATACAAAGCCATTAAAGCAGGGGTTTGTAACGAGTCGGTTGAGGCAACAAATAGTACTTAAGGATGTCTTTGTGTTGTATACTTGTATTTACTAAGGTCATTATTTGCTTAGGAGGGTGATCAAGCACACAGGTGTTGGATGGTAATTCTAAGAGGAGACTGCAATTTTTCTGGATTGGGATTTGAATGGTTCTTTATGTTGAATGGAGGAGGTCATATACTGGTTCTAAGAGAGTGCATAAGCAAATTGATGAATTTTAAAACTATTATGGTGACAACTTTTGCATTGAAAATTTTAAATTTTTTTGTGTAGTCGTTGGTCTTTATAAAAATTGTTTCCATGGTCAGCAACCGATTCTTTAATTATATTATATTTGCTTCATTATATCCATATTTATATGTAAAGAATGTCTTTATTTTAAGGTTCAAAAAAATAAACATTGTTGGGTTTATTTATGTTTAATTTCGTCATAGTTTTAACTTTAAATGTTTTATCATATTCAGAATTATACTGGTTTCTGCAATAGTGCTGGCAGTATTGTTGACATCTTTGAATTTTCTGATTTCTTGTCTAGCAATACTGTTCTGTCTAACAATACTGTGTTGATGCTTGGGTTGGATATATGTAAATATTTTGTTACTGAGATACAGTCCATGACTCCATGTGGATTATAAGAAAGTTCTATGTAGTTATATTTGTTCAAATGGGAATGATTTTTTTTTTCTTTCTTTACATTAGTATACTAATATTGCAGTTGAGTTACCCCTTAATCGACAGAATTATTAACAACACTGATATGAATTCTTGTTTGTAGGTGTGAGGGGAGTTGTAGACTACACAAACTATGACGACATGAAATATGCGGCAAGTGCATCACCATATTCATATTTGAATTTACTGGCTATTTGGCAACTTCATTGTGTTTACACCCTTCCTCTTTAGAGGGTGGAGCTATTTAGCGATATGCATGATTTCAAAGGAAATGAACTTAGTTCTTTTTGATACGTTTCTTAATTAACTAATTTTTAGTTTTTCTTTTGCTTCACTCTAGATAAGGAAACTTGATGACTCTCAGTTTCGGAATCAATTTTCGAAGGCCTACATACGGGTACACATTGATGGATGTGATGAATTCTTCTTTCCATGCTTCTAAAAGTTGCTTTGCTTTTAATCATTTTATTTAATGAACCATAGGTTGAGGAGTACAATCACAGGCATAGCTACTCTAGGAGTCCCAGTCGGAGTCCATACTCAAGAAGCAGAAGCCCAAGCCGCAGCTATAGCTATAGCAGCCGGAGCAGAAGGTCTAATTTATTTCTACTTGTGAAACAAATTTATTGTTGATTTAGTCACTGTGCACTTTAACTAATACTAATTTGTGTTGCAGTGTCGTCTCTCCTAAGGCCAAATATTCTCGTCGTGCTCTATCTAGATCTCGTTCAAGGTCTATTTCTTCACGGCCTCGTTCTGAATCATCTTGCTCTATTTCAAGGTATTTTTTTCACTACATCTGTATGCCAAGTTTTTGTCTTTCCCCACCCCTTGAAGTGATCATTTTTCTTAGATCTCGTGGTTTTCTATATTGGACTACATTTTTTTGGCACACGTGCTTAAATCTTTTTGGCATACAAAAAAGAAAATTCTCAGCCATGTTTGTGGGTGTTTTTATTTTAAGTATTGTCATTGGAACTCCCCTTGTATTTTGCGGTAGGTGGTAGCTATGTTATGTTTTTGGACTTTGTTTCTGTACATCTTGAAAAATTATGTATTGCGAGTCATATGATCTGAGTGGATGAACCACTTGTACATAATTCTTATGTTGACAATTGTAGTCGTGGGATAAATTGCTATTGGTTCTTTTGTACGTACTATAGTAAGCAGTTGTGGGATAAAATACAACTTCCTTGTTGCAATTCCTATTGATTGTTGTATATGTGGGATAAACTGTTTGAATCCTTTCAAAGTCAGTTGAATGTAGCACTACAAGTTGGGAGTTGTAAAAAATGGATCTTAATCGCTCCATACTATGAGCGACACATGCAGTGTCCAAGTCAACATTTCATTGGTTTGGAAAATTATCTGTAATTTACTGAATAGTAGGTGTATATTATAGAGTTAAAACTTGACTCCTCGTCATTCATTTTTTTCTAGAGCATTTATAGAGGTCAATATTACTTCTCCCCCTCCCTTTGCCATACATGGAAATATTTGGAGCCCCCTAGTTTAATGCATTGAATAGGAACCCCAGTCTTCGCACTTCGGCTCTCAGTGTTTAACTATAGCACAAAAGTTTACTTGTGAGCACAACTATCTATTGCATGGAAACTAAATGATTTCTATTTGCCATTGAGAATGAGTTAGTTAAGCTTTGTAGACAGTCCCTGCTCAGCCGCCTCCTGGACACCAAAATGTGGGATATCATTCTAGTATTAAAACAGTACCTCTTTATTTTGTCTATTGTCTATCTTCCATTGCAAGGATTTGTTTGTTGACATTTTGGCGTTTGAAATATATATATATTTTTTTGTAATTAAAAAGTTCTTTTTATTTTTATCTCGACATGCTCTTTTGACAATGATATGGAAGAAAGAATTAGTAAACGTTTTGTTTTTTTACATTTGCCTTTTGTTTTATCATATTATTGGAGGACATTAGACAAATTATCATGGTATGATATCCATGCTGTTCATAATTAATAGCTATACTCCCTCTCCGTCTGGAAATGAGAGTCCCACTCTTTGTTGTCATTTTTCTTGCTTATTAATGTTTGCACAGGCGTAGTCATAATTTTTTTAACAGTAAGAAACTCTAGTTTTTAAAGTTTAGTATCATACAGTAATTTTTTGGCTAATCTATTCTTATTGGAACCTTCATATTTGCCAAAAAAAAACTATATTTACAAAAAGAGTAAGGACTCTCTTGGAGGTAGGGAATACTATCTTTTGCTCTGCACACTCTTTTTATTGCTCAGAGTTGGATGGGGGCTAATTGAGAAAGGATTTACAAGGTTCCCTGGTTATGTTGCCATGTTTATGAAGGATTCCCTTGTTTGTTTTCTAGATCTGGATTTCTGCGGCGATCTGGGGATTGCATGTTAGGAACTTGATGGGATATGGTGCTCAAACTCCGGCACCTCATTTGGTTGTGGCTGTATGCTGTTTAGCGATGAGCAGCTCTGGCCAACCTTGATGCCCTGATGGTAATTTACTTTTACGTGTGAAGCATAGTGTGTGCTCCACGAGGGCATGGTGTAAAGTGTAAACAATGTTCTCATATAAAGATGGATTTTAATCCAAAGTCAGATATATAAGCAAAATCAGAATTATTACGAAAATGTTTGTAATAGGTTTTCATAGACCTTTGTGTGTGTATGGTGATGCAAATGCGAATGCTGACCACTTTTCCTTAGTATTATATAAGATGGTGCTTCAGTATGGGGCTATCTTCTCTTTAGTTTGGCCAGTCTTGTATTGCCGCTGAGAAGTAATCAATGCTGTAATGGTGAGGCTTAAAGTATTTTTGATTTAAATCTAATTTTTTCATGCTTAACAATGCTAAAGATTGCTTGTAAATTTTTTCTCGTCTTTTTGCGTGCTATACGACGACGTTGAAGTAGGAATGATGCAATGGATCAGAGGTCTTAAATGTTCATTCTGGATATTGAATTTGGTTGTTTTTTGGAAATTTTTGCAGATCTCGCTCAAGATCCAGAACTCCTCCGTCTGCTGTAAGTGAAAAGTTTTAATTTTCTAGATTAAGAAAAAGTTTCAAGTCTTGTGCAGACCTGTTTGTTGTTTGATTCATATTTCCTGTTACTGAACATGGTGCTGGTCAGTCCCCTCGCCGCAAACAGGTGAGCAGAAGTACTAAGCGCAGTCCCAGCAGAAGCAAAAGTAGAAGCGTTTCTCGGTCCCTCTCACCTTCTGTAAGTTTTTGTTATCTCATCTGCAAGCTATTTTTTAATGCCTTAAAACTGTCAGATTTGTAACAACTTTTTATTTAAATTTGAATATATTGCAGGGGAAATCTGATTGAACCAATTTGTTCACTTGATCGGGCTGCTCGCTATTCGGAAACCTGGCTCTCTGCCTGTTTCCTTAATTTTCTTATCTTCCTCCTGGAGAAAAGAAGAAACTACATGTAGTTGAATCACACTAATTTAAACAACTAGGTGTTACTTGGTTATTAATACTGTGTTTGATTAAAAACTTGTTTAGTTATGACTGGAACTAGAGTTGAAATTCTGCTGCTGCTGCTGACTGCTTGCTAGTGGCATTCAGGAGAGGTATTCCTTGCCTGATTTGGCCAATTAAATGTTTAAGCTAGCAATAATGTTGGTGTGAGACTTTTTAAGCTCTTAGGTAACTTTAGTATTCAGTTATGGGCATATAATAAACATTCACATTGAATTATGCCAAAATCTGTTTGACATGTTTACTGATAATGTGAAAATGGATAGACGGCGTGTTCAAGACTACTTGTTTCTACAAACATGATGCTGGGATTATGAAAAAAACAAACTAACTATTTTCTAGTTCTTTTAGAGATTGTTATTAGTTGAGGAGAATAGCGCAGTGGGAACAACTTTATTTATTTAATTGCTATTTCTTCCCCTTCTCAAGAGGATGTTACAAGTAATTAAGTAAAGGAGAAAATATTAAATTACTTTCAATTTTGGTCATAGTGGATTTCATGCAAGTACTCTGATATATGTGTCTTTTAAATCTACTGTTAGTACAGTAATTCGGAGTCGGGTAGCAATAGAAATAAGAATCTCCTCCCAGTTTGGATCTTTAGCACTGTGGTCTCAGTTTTGGAGCCTGTCAAATTATTTTCTTTGGAGTGGTTGATGAAAACTGAATGAGCTGAATATAAATTTGAATGTAAAAAGTGTTTCAGATTTTTATTATTTTACCACTGAAAAAAATTTAAAATTGTTAAATTATTTAATATAATAATAAATATTGAAAAAAATAAATATTCATTTAGTCATCATTCTAAATCAATTGACTGGTTTAGTCATTCATTTTTTTCCGAAACAAAATTCTTTTATAATTCCTATTATACTGTTTATCTTTTTTTTTTCCCTATTCTGATTTTAAATTTTGCTCTCATCTTCCTTCAAAAACTCCGAATCACGAGTTCAAAGTGACGATAAATTTTATTTTTATTTTTCAATTATAAAGCTGGAGACAATTCATACAAATAAAATTAAGATAAATCCAGAGCATCAAAACTAATGTTTAAATGCTTCACTGAGGAGACTTAGTTCTAAAATAAAAAGCTCCAATGTGTGAGGCCAACAGTTAAAGAGAGATGATTACATTTGCCATTTAACAAGTGACCTTATTTTATTTCTCCAGGGCAAAGAAACCAGAAGAAACCAAAGTCCATAACACAACTGTTTAGCAGCCAAAATAGAACGTTTTTCTGGGCCACACAACAGTATAAGAGTCTTCCAGGGGAGAACAGACTGAAAACATTACATATCATTTCTCAAGCATACATAATGTTGAGTTTCAGTCATAGATATGATAGCTTCTTTCAACAGAACATAATAAATCTATGGCCGATGTTGAGATGGCATCCTGTCAGATCCATGTCTTTGGCGAAAGGTGGTGGACCTTAAGCCAGTATCAGACCACCCACCTCCAAGGTGATGGATTGGCCCCCAAATTGGATCTCTGTCAACTTGGTTCATCGCGTAGGAGGGGAAGTGTTCCCTTTCCCATGTATGGTAGCGATTTGGCGGAGTATTTTCTGCTTCCAAGAAGTTTCTTCCTGTTGATGAACTTGATGGAAAGAAGTAGAAGCCACTGGGCTGGTCAGATGATGAGGCAACTGGGCCAACCTGAGCCAAGCTCCTGTGACTGTTGGATCTACGTGTGTCAGGTATTACTGGTGCACGTATGGCTGGTGAATTGCTGGGAGGGTGCTGAAAATATGCCTGGAGAGCTTGCACACGGTCTCGGGCCCGAGCTGCACTGCCAGGGTAAGGAGGAATCCCCGAGGAGGCAACTGAACTCCCAGCTCTAGCATTAGAACTATACAAGGGTGTGAAAAATCAATATCATACGGGGAAAAAAGGAACCAGAAAAAGAAAAGCAATACATTGATGTAAAGCAATACATTGATGTGAAGCAATGGAGTTACATGAAGCTAAAGAAACAACATAATAGTTCATTTGAAGTACTATTATTCACATATGACACTCAAGCTTGACCTTAATGACGAGTAAAACCATGTTTCTTAGTAATGTAATTGCCAAAGAAAAGAATTGTATATGTAACAAGTTATTTTCCTTGCTTTCAACTAAAAGAAATGTTTCCTTTAACCAAGCAAAAGCGCATTTCATTTCCTTCTTTCCTAGTTATTTGTTTGTTTGGCTTTTTTTCATTTGTAGGCACTGATACAGGGTAGTATACTCGCAAGAATGAAACAATAAGGAAGGAATTGACAGGACCTTGCATACGCATCGGAGCATGTGGCTTAGATCAATGGAAAACGGAGATCAGAATTGTTTGCTTTGGTGGTAGTTTTTGATTATTGTTATAATGCATTACTCACCCTAAACAGTATAGTATTTAACTGCTATACCCCATTTGAGATATAGAGCAAAAGGAAACATACAAAGAGATCAAGCATAAAATAAAATTATTAATGTGGTCAAGTCTTACCCATGGCCAACAAGGAATGGATGCACAAAAGATCCTGATCTTGGTATCTCAGAATTGGTCCTAACTGCCCTCTGAGGCATTGATGGTATCGAGGCTTGATCGGAACCACCAACACGACTGTTTATTATAGGAAACAGAGATGAGTGATGCTCCCTACTGTGATAATGGACATCCATAGAGGGAAAAGCATAAGAAGTGGGTATCTCACTCGGAGCTGATTGGTTGTTCCAGTGACTGTTGAAATTTGAACCATCAGAAACACTCCCACTGGAATTTGAAGACGAGGGAGGAATTGGTCCAAAGTAGGCAACATATGGGCAAGGAAGAGAAGCAGATGATACAGCTGTATGTTCCGCAAAGATAGCATGTTGTCCAAGGAGATCATGATCTGACAAGAAGAAGAAACTCCTGCTATTACTTAAGCTTGCAAATAATATCAGAAGTTACAGAGAGGAAAAGTTCTTACATGCGGCTGACGAGTATTCACCTTCGCTGCAAATATCGAAAAAAAGCATGTCAGCGAAAGATAAATGAATTTGAACACAGAAAAATGCACCTTTAAGGGAGAAAATAGATGTAAACTGAGGAAAGTACAGAAAAATAAAATAAGAGAAGGAAATAGTAACATAGTAAAATGCCTTCGTTAAACATACGACAGGGTTAGGAACAGAAAAGGTCTCCGATTGCTACTAAGAACTTAAGCTGTAGCCTCCATATCTCGTCATGTAGAGAGTAATGAGCATGGATGTGGCACATTGCTATGCCTCAATGCTGATTGCCAATGGCCATATTCCATCACCTTAATATTGACTGAACTCCATGATGATCAGTAAAATTGCAATAATCTTTCTCTCATGAGTCATGATAAAGTTTCGGTTATATTTTGGCTGATCATCTTTATTGCAGAAGATCAGTTTAGGTAAACTGGGCAACATAGACCAGAGCTTTTAAGCCTAATCAAATGAAATCATGGCACAGTAAGGCCTAGCACAAATAATTGATTTCTTGGAACATAGTTGACACATTGCTAGGATATACTCGAGGGGCTAATCCATGAGAAAATCTACATGAGCAAGTATCAGCAGTCACTGGTGATGGAAGGGAATTGGAGAAGAACTCATAAATAATTGCTCTGAAATATGTGTAAAAAATCTCCCTTTCAAAGAGCATAGTACATCCCTATCTATAACAACTTAATTAACTTTCTAAACCAATTAGACTTTGTAGAAAGAGAGAAACTTATTTTGGGTTTCTTCATTAACACTTCTCACATTGCTTCTCTCATATATTTACAATGAAACTTACAAGCCTATTTATAGGCATTAGTACAAATTAAATTATACATGAACACAAATGGAAAGGAACTAGGATAGGTTTGCACACATGGATGGGTTGACACCCATGGATGGATTGGCACACTAGGATGAGTTGGCACACTAGGATGGGTTGGATGGGTTGGCGCACTAGGATGTGTTGGCACACATGTATGTTAAGAATATCTTCTAACACTCCCCCTCAAGTTGGTGTATAGATGTCTTGCATATCCAACTTTAAACAAAATGGATGAAACAACTTTTTGTCCTGTGCTACTGTTACGAACTCCACTGAAGGAACCACTTTGTTCCACCACGTAAAAGACGAGTACAATATATATCCGAGGAGTACAAACTTTCCAAAGGATATCAAATAATCAGGTCCACGTGACTGCAAATTATGCTCAACACATATGGCCAACATCCCTCCATAAAATCTGCAAAAGGAAGAGGCAATACCAACCCATAAGCAGGCCCCACACGCAGAAAAGCAGCTGCAATGTGCTGGAAATCAGCCCATGTGCAGCCACCAACCAGCCATGGAACAAAGTCAATAAAGCACAACGTGGGTAGAAAGAGACATCAACAGATACCGTGTTGGAAAAGACATCAACAATGGATACCATGTTGGAAGAGACATCAACAATAGATACCATGTTGGAAGAGACATCAACAATGTATACCATGTTGGAAGAGACATCAACAATGGATACCATGTTGGAAGGAACATGAATTTTAAACCAGTAAAGTAGCAACAAAGAAGATCGCTGGAAAAAATCGTCGGCAGAAGATCATTATGATCTCAATTTCTTCATAGAGATTTGTTTATGTTTAACTAGTTTTCTAAGAGAAAACAAGAATGGTAGCGGAAGAAAAAAAATTAAGAGGTCGGCGAACAGTGTTCTGCTATAGTGCCGGTGTATAGTGCTCTGCTACCAAAGAATAAGGAACGAGCTCTGATACCATGTAGAAAGAGAAACTGATTTTGAGTTTCTTCATTATTACTTCTCGCATTGAATTTTTACATTGCTTCTCTCATATATTTACAATGAAACTTACAAGCCTATTTATAGGCATTAGTACAAATTAAATTATACATGAACACACATCAAAAGGAACTAGGATAGGTCGGCACAACACTTGGATGGGTTGGCACACTAGGATGGGTTGTGGCACACTAGGATGTGTTGAGAATATCTTCTAACAGACTTCTCATAAATAACTTCCCCAAACTAACTATGATTCTAATATGATAACTACTAAAATTACGAATCAGAATAAACTTACATAAAATAATTAAATCCTAGAAATTTCTGGTTGTTGGACTCTTTGCCACGAGCTTCCAAAGTCTTACATTGATCCTACCATGTCACAATGGTTCATCTTACATCAGTTTTCCTCTGCTAAATAGAACTTCGATTCGTCGACTTTGGGGAATGACCAAGAATCCTAGTTGGAGGAAACACATTGGATCACAAAGGAGTTCTTAATGAGTTTCAAATTTGGTATGTTTGTAGCACAAGAGTGTGTTTGGTATTGACTTTCACATATGAACAAGTATTAGCAAGTGCAGCATGTTGTGCACCACAATTCCAAAATAATGTATGCCCTAAGATGATGTGACAAGGCTTTACTGACAAAAGATCACACATGAAAGTCTCTGTAAGCTAACTAAAAAAAAAATTGACCAAGCACCTCTGATTACCCACAACTTTGTATTAGTAGTCCATGCCACATCAAATGGCTCCTGATGAGCCTCATCCTCTAACCTAAGTTTCTTTACAACATCTCCGAAATTAGCATCAGTACAGCATCCATCATGAAAGAACACAATTGTCTAGCACAATTTACCATTGGTTGGAAAATAGAAGATATTCAATATAGTAAGAGAAGTGTTAAGTGGATTTATTTATTTATTGTATAATTATATATATGTATATTGTTTATTTGTAACAAAACTGGACTAGCCATGTATATTTTTTTCAATCACCAAACTATTCTACCACTCTTGTATATTTAGACTCCAAGTCTTTATCTGTAATTCTAAGATTAGGAAAAAAACAGTTCATGGCTGAAAATGTAATCCACAAGCCACATAATGTTAAAATGAAAAATGAAGTTAAATCAAGACAGAGAGAAGCAAAAACACAAGAAGCCATGCTTACTCAAAGGACGATGGAAGTCGTGTTAATCCACTAAAGGGACACCAGTGAACTCCAAACGACTGCAAAAACCATCAACAAAAAATAAATATAATGGTCAATAAGATTAAATAGACCCATGTTCTAAAGCTCGTTATTATAGAGAATCACATGAATGGTTGACATCAAATTATTGTCAAACATTTATCCAGATAAAAAGCCACCCATGATGCAGGATTCAGGTGTCAATAAAAAATCGTTGCAGAAGCCAAAGTATAATCATCAACATATAATTCAAAAGCCAAGGTGTAAACAATAAAAAATAATTCAGATATCGTTCGTGAACTGATGAACAACCAAGTTACTATGTCCAACTTAACAAGTTTGAGATACCAATGTGGGATAAATAATGTTTCCAGATATTCTCGTGACTTCCTAAAGCAAAAAGTTCAATAAATTTCTTGTTGATGCATTGATGCACATGATATAGAACAGATATGTACAAAAGTCTCTTAGCACGTAACGACCTTAAAACATTATCATGTAGGGGACTATTTCCACAAGTATTTTTGTTAGTTCCACATGGTCTCATCCCACATGAGAATGTAGTGGGTCCCTCCATGTAAGAAGGGGACCTGTGGAACTAATAAAAATACTTGTGGAAGTATCCTTTCCCTATAATATATGATAATGAGACAAAAATAAAATAATATACACCCCCATACACACTACTGATTTTGTTACCTCATTAATCAGGAATGGAAAGAACATTGGACTAGTTTAAACAAGACTTATGAGCAAGATGATTATAGTAAATGAGAGAAAAATATCTAGTCCTTGGATCAAGCAGTGTGTGACCAAATAATGAAAATATTACGTTATAATTTTTTCACGAGACACCATAGCAATAGTACAGTCTAAAATCCAAATTGTATAACTTTCATGTTCAAATTTAGAATTTAGAACGTTAACTGTTGAAAGAGAGACTGATTTTGGGTTTCTTCATTAATACTTCTCGTCATTTACATGAACTTACATTGACTTATATACTAGTTTCACACTGTAGTGCTCCCTTAACTTATGGGTAGTGCTCCCTTAATTTATGGGTCAAGATCCCTAATTTATGGGATAAGATTATATCTTCTAAAACTCCCCCTCAAGTAGGTGTGTAGATGTCTGGCATATCCAACTTGAAACCACTTACTACTAAGACCTTTAGTCAAAATATCAGCAAGTTGATGTTCTGTTTTAACGAAAGATAAGCAAATAAGACCACTAGTTAACTTTTCTTTAATGAAGTATCTATCAATATCAATGTGCTTCATTCTATCGTGTTGTACCGGGTCGTTTGCAATACTAATGGCTGCTTTATTATCACAAAATAACTGCATCGGCCTTTTAGTTGCAACACCCAAATCTTCTAGCAAAATTTGAAGCCACATTAGTTCACATATAATCAAGGCGATAGCTCAATATTCTGCTTCGGCATTGGATCTTGTCACTACGGATTGTTTTTTAGTGCATCAAGTAACAAGATTGCCACCAACAAATGAGCAGTAACCAGATGTAAAACGACGATCATTTATAGAGCCAACCCAATCCGAGTCGGAGAATGTTTCAATTCTCATATGACCATGTGGTGCGAACAATATACCTTTCCCATGAGCAGACTTGAGATATCTCAGAATTCTGTAGAGACTTTCCATGTGACAATGTCGAGAATCATGTATATACTGACTTACTATTCCTACAACATAAGATATATCAGGTCTAGTATGAGAAAGATAAATCAATCGTCCCACCAAACGTAGATATATTTCTCTATTACGATCATGACTCACCTACTAAATGATGATTAACTTCAATAGGAGATCAGCAAACTTACATCCCAACATGGTAGTTTCTGTTAGAAGATCAAGTATATATTTCCTTTGAGATAGAAATATCACACTGGAATATCTCGCAACTTCAACACCAAGAAAATATTTCAAAGACTAAGATCTTTGATCTCAAATTCTCTAGCCAAGTCTATATTTGAGATTAACTATCTCTTCTCTATTATCTCCTGTGACCACAATGTCATCAACATAAACAATAAGAATGGTAAGCTTGCCCTTTATTTGTTTGATAAATAGAGTATGATTTGCTCGACTCTGCTTGTACCCAAACCTTATCATTGCTTTTTAGAATCTACCAAACCAGGTTCTAAGAGATTGTTTCAAACCATACAGAGCTTTTCGCATCTTAGAAACCTTACCCTCAGTGGCAGATGAAGCAAAACCAGGAGGTATTTTCATGTACACTTTCTCCTCCAAGTTACCATGAAGGAATGTAATTTTTTCATTTAATTGTTGAAAATCCCAACCGAAGTTTGCTGCACATAAGAACAGAGTTCATCTTCGCCACAAGTGCAAATGACTCTTGGTAATCAATCCCATGGGTTTGAGTATACCCTTTTGCAACTAGTCTGGTTTTGAATCTCTCAACTGTCCCATCAGACTTCTGTTTAACTGTATATACCCACTTGCATCTGACTGACTTTTTTCGTAAGGAAGAATGACTAGTTCCCATGTATCATTCTTTTTTAGGCATTCATCTCTTCTATCATATCATGTTTCCAGTTCTCATTAATAATTAATTTTCTCCACCCCTGAGGAACAAATATAGAAGACAAGGAAGAAACAAAGGAATGGTAGGATGCAGATAAGCTAAGAAATTAGAGATAGGATGTTGGGTACACGATTTAACCCCTTTTCTAAGGACAATAGGAAGATCAGCATCATCAGAAGAAGTAGGATTAGGATTCTTACCATTAGCATTATTAGGACTACGTTCTGGGCAGAGTTGTTGCAGTGATGCAGAAATGGTGACCTTATTCTTGTTTCTTCAAACATAGGTCCTTAACTCAGGCTCATTTTGTCTAGCATGTGACTCTTGTGACTCCCCTTGTTTAGATTTATCAGAGACAACAATAGGAACATGAAAAGATTTTATAGGATAAGGTGGACTAGTACTACTTGTAATACCAGCCTCAAGAGGAAGCTTCTCCTCATCAATAAAATCCCCCCTAAGGCGGTGAGGAAAAATAAAAAGGTTCCGACTCCTAAAAAGTGACATCACGAGTGACAAAAACTGTGTGAAGGAGGGTTGATAACATTTGTAACCTTTTTAGGTGGGAGAATATCTAATGAAAACACCTAGTTTTTCACGAGTGGGAGATTTATCATGAATATAAAACACAACCAAAAACTCGAGGCTAAGGAGAAGGACTTGTCGTGTGTTGGAGGAAAGAAATAGGACTTCTATTCCCAAGAATTCTAGAGGGAAGTCAATTTATAAGAAATATGAGACTTCTATTCTCAAGAATTCTAAATGGAAGCCGATTTATAAGAAATGCAACAATCAGAACATCTCCCTCATAAAAATTTAGGTGTGTTCATAGTGAACATAAGAGTGTGTGATACCTCTAGTAAGTGCCAATTTTTTCTTTCTACCACCCCCATTTTGTTCTGGGGTTTTGACACATGAGGTTTGAAATATGATGTCATGCTGAGAGAGATAGGATGCAAAAGTATTATTATTACTATATTTCCGACCATTATCGCTATGTAGAATCTTGACTTTAGCTTCAAATTGGGTTTGGATCATCTTATGAAATTTTTGAAAACAGTCAAACACCTCATTTTTGAAATGAAGAAGATAAATCCAAGTTGTACGAGAATAGCAATCAATAAAACTAACAAACCATATTAACCAGAATGGGAGACAACCCGAGAGGGTCCCCACACATCAGTATGTATATCATCAAAAGTTTCAGAATGTCGACTGTTAATAGCAGAATAAATAGAACATTTGTATTTACCTAATTCACACGGTTTATACAAAAACTGAGTTTTATGACACTGCTTAACTAAAGAGAGAAATAAAGACTCTAGTACTGATAGATGAGGATGTCCCAGACGTCGATGCCATTGATGAAGAGAAGTCAGGTTAGATTCAAAAGTAGATTAAAGAGCTTGAGTAGCAGTCCCATCTGTAATTAGAGGCATGTTAGATGTGGGAACATCCAAATAATATAGACCACTAATTGCTCTACCACTGTCAATCTTCTGCTCTGTCACAAAGTCCTGAAAAACACAATGAGAAAAAGATGACTGAGCAATGTAAGGATTCGGTAAGACGTTGGATAGATAATATGTTTGCGGTAAATGAAAGAATATGAAGAACAAATGATAATGTTAATGAAGGAGTACAAACTACTGAACCACTCCCGGATATAGGAGAAAGAGAACCATCAGCTATTCGAACTTTATCTTTTCCAAAACAAGGCGTGTATAAGGTAAAGAGATTGGAGGACCTAGTCATATGCTCGGAAGCACCTGTGACAATGATCCAACTTGCCCAAGTTGATGAAACATTAAGAGCACGAGTGTATACTTGATTGTGCATAATGAGAAGTAAGAGATTTGGAATAGAGTTTCTGGAATGCTGAGATTTCCTTAGGAGTGAGAACAGTAGTAGTTTCTGAGGTGCTGGATGCATCAACAGGGAGTATTGTAGTGGACATATAGGTTGGGGAACCACGACCACTACCAGACCGACCTCCACGACCTTTAGGGCGTTAATGAAACTTAAAACAACGATCTTTGATATGGTTCCTTCCTCCACAGTATCACATTCGCGGTTCTCCTTCTCGTTTGAGTGTGTGACAGAAGACTGAACGAAGACGCCAGACTAGAAGCAATGATGGCTGATCAACGGGATTTAGATTTAGAACCATCACCCGACATCTACTTTCTTCCTGTTGTATTCGGGCATGAGCCTCTCGCAGTGATGGAAATGGTGTCTGACCAATCAACTGTGCTCGAACTTGATCATACTTTATGTTCAAACTAGCCAAAAAATCCACAACTCTATTTTCACCAACAAACTTTTGATAAGCTGCTGCATCTTTCGTACATTAGGCTGGAAAAAACTCGTTAATAATCAAGCTCCTGCCAAAGTGCATTAATCTCCGCAAAATATTGAGTTACAATCTTCTCCCCATGACCCATTTCACGGATTCTCTTACGAATGTCATATGCCTTAAACATATAACCAGAAATTGAAAAAGTTTGAGAGATAGCCTCCTAAAGCTCATAAGCAGTGTCTAAAAACATGTAACTGCTCCTCATAATAGGTTCCATCGAATTAAAAATCCATGTCTTCACCATGGAATTATCATATTTCCACTCCTCATGGGCCATACCAGCTTTTTCAGGCATAGTAGTTGTTCCCTGGATGAAATGTTGCATACGATTGGCCAATCGACATATAGCACGCTTGAGACCATGCCAAATAGTTTGTTCCATCTAGTTTGAAGGGGCTTGGAACCAATGAATGAAGAGTACGGTTTCTAACAGCTTGTCCCATGTTACTATTATGAACCCCACTGTTAGCACCACTTTGTTCCGCCATATAAAAGGTAGATACAATATATATCCAAGGAAAAATTTAACCAAGGATAGCAAATGATTGCACTACACTTTGAAATAAAATATATGCAGAAGAAGCAATAGGAATTTTAAACCAGTACAATAACAACAAAGAAAATGAAGCTACACACGAAAGCAACCAACAGATGTAAAACGGAATGGATGAACTTGAACTAAACACAGAGAGAGTGTCGAGGCGCTGTGCGGGCAGAGTCAAAGCGCCGAGGCGCTAGAAACAAGCGTCCATTTACATTTATAAGAAGAATAATGAACGAACGTAGCTCTGATGCCATGTTGAAAGAGAAACTGATTTTGAGTTTCTTCATTAATACTTCTCTTGTCATTTACATTGACTTATATACTAGTTTCACAAGTGCTCCCTTAATTTATGGGTAGTGCTCCCTTAATTTATGGGACAAGATCCCTAATTTATGGGATAAGATTATATCTTCTAACATTAACATCTAATAAAGTTGCATAACTGTTCTGGCATTTTAGTTTGAAAAAATATTCATTGGAAGCAATTCAACAGCACTCTTGAGCATCTTTTTGAGACATTGATGTTCTCATTACAATTTGTCACAAATTGTTGACCTAGTTAATAACTTGTAATTCATTCGAATACATTGATACATTGAATATAGTTACAGAAGATATCTATTAAAAAGAAACGATTTTTAGAACATTGTATATATTGATGGCTCCAATGCCAAACCAATGCAGTATGATCACCTGCAGATTGTAATTCCTAAATAAATGGAACTTTTTATCTCCTCTATTCTCACTTTTTCTATTTTCTTCTTTTTGGAACACATAATAAAGATTTACTAGAAGTTCCTAAAACAGAAAATTGTTAGCCGGCGACCACATTATGGGTTCTGGATGCAAAAAGACCACCAATAGTCAAAATTTCAACCACCAGTGATTAAAGGAGGTGGAATCATACTGATGTGCCCTGTGCCCGCATGCATAGCTCTAATAGTTAATATGCTGAGGCCCAAGTCTAACCTTCCAAAGGGGGGCCATTCAAGCTTTTATGTTCTATCATGCATATGTTCGGCACAAACATGTATTAGCATGGTATATCCGTTTAATAGTATCACAACCCAATTGCCTTATCGACTGACTGGGAATATAGACGGCTGCTGCTGTACTTTTAGCATAAGAATGAATGTCAGTCCCTTTAGCACTTCACGTAATGCAGAATGCAAACCCACCTTATCAAATATTTCAGTTAACAAGTCAATAACTATGACAGCGTTGAGAGAGATCAAAAAACTTAAAAATCCCCTACTAAACAGTAGTGTAAATACGCATCAAAATTAAAAGTAATCCAGTGTTCCCCAAATATGGCATGGTTTCTAAGCCAATACGAAGTATTTTTGTGAAACTTCAGCTTGTTTAAGAAAATGGCAGACGTACTACATAGGCAATGCAAGTTTTACATGATATACCTATAAACAAAGTTCAAAATTTCAAATTAATATTGATACAACTAGAAAGAAAAAAAAAGGTAAACAATTTTCACTAAAGCTGCTTTGCTAAAATGGAATGAGGCTAACAGCAGGGCACCAATACACTGTAAGGGTGTCGTAACCTATTGAAAGTAAAACAATAGCTGCCACACATTTCAATGATATCAAGTGATTTGTCACCTTTTAACATAAATGTTATGATAATTAATAGTTTCTTTTGGGGTTGAGTAAGAACCACAGATATATCAATTAGCCTTATCAATCAGATCAGACATAGAATTGAAAGATTGAACGAATCTACATAAGAATAATAATAATGCACAAACTTGAGCCTCAAGGGGTTATATAAAGTTGTAGCGGGCCTCTTGATAAGTATCTTACTTAGGTATGTGTCCCGGGTGGGAAACTCTGCGGAAGAATTATCTCCTACAGGACACCAAAAATTGACTTATCTATGGACTTTTTGGTATGCATGGTTTGTGGGGGTATTGCTTGAACTGGTGATTTACTCGATGCACACCAGAGGTTAGTGGCAGCGAGTTCCACCATTATCAGAAGAATAAAACACAAAAGACTTAAAAGATATGACAAAAGAAGCTGCAGAGATAACTATAAGGCTCTATTAGAAAAAGTGTGCTACTAGAATTCTGTTACCATTTCAGAGTAGCTTAGATCATAAAGATCCTCATCATGACCCCATTCCTCCAAGTTGAATTCAGTAAATGACCGACCACCGTTTGCATAAAGCCATTGACCCTTCTCAATTTTTCGACAGTTGGGACACTGCATCGCTCCCTTCACATTAAATGCAGAACCAATGCAATCTGCGGGTAATCACCCCACAAAAAATAACAAGATCAGAAAAGAAAAGCAGAGCTGTCATAACTCATCAACAATTATTGAGAAAAAGAGTATCTAGTACGCAGGAAGACGTGAAATATTTTATATAGTTTTATGAACATTTCCAGAAATCAAGAATTGAGAGCTTGCACTCTGTAACTTTTAAATTGAAATCAGGAACTTAAATTGAAATATATGCAGTAATTTAAGTTTGGTCGGAACTTTTAAATTGGAAGCAGTACCACATCCAAAAGCTTCTGATATAACTTCTTAACTAAAGAAGTATCAGCATAAGGGCCTTGAGCTTGTTAGTCAAAAAATGTTATTGAATGAGAAAATGTCTCGTGTCAGGAAACACGTCAGTAGACTAGGTGCTTTTTCTGTGGGATAGGTAAAACCTGACAATAATGAAAACAGACTAGTTCGTAATGGTACCCATGCTATTGCCATAATTTCTTTCACCAATATAGATGTTTGGTTATTACTTATTATTTTTCCTCCTACCTAGGTTGGAGTACAATTCAATGAAAATAACTATCAACAACCTTATACCTCAGCGAAAAATCCCTCCTCACATACATTCTATACAAATATTAATTATTGCCTCAATTGATACCCTTTGCGTCATAAGCATTTGTGGCTTCAATTTTTTGGCGAGATCCATTAACCATAAAAAGGCATTCAAGAACTTCCAGTCACAAATTAAAAATGTTACAAAAAGTCCCGAGACATTTTTTAAGAACAAAAAAAAGTTAAGTAGAATTGTACATTGGTCATGCCATGAATTAGTTACTACAGTTGAAGACACGGGGTAGTTGTTTAAGCGATCAAAGATGCTGCTTCTAATATGCTTCTCACCTAGATGTCGTGTTGGTGCATATGTTGCCCCTGCTTCCACTAGGAAAAAATATATAAAATAATATGCTAAAGATTTTTTTTATGAAATTCAGATATAAATGAAGGTGAAGTGACAATCCTCCAATTCTTTTTTCCTTCCTTGGATTTTAGGCGTGCAAAACTCAGTTTATATTTTTAAGAAGCCATTAATTTGGAAGTTGAGAAAAGGCTTGCTTGCTATGAGAATATTGAGTTTGCTTGTTCATAGAATATTGATATGTAATTGATGTAATATTCTTCAACTAACCATCACTATGTTTTGTAGACATATGGTAATTTAAATTAAATCATCAACGAGAAGCTTGGTACAACATGAATGAAAAACTACTTGAACAACAATTGTATCTTTCTTTTTCTTAATTAAATAGAGTCCCTTTAATAACATGCACAGGCAAATGAAAAACCTTGAGTACGAACTTAGATCAGCTTTAGGTGGCTCTGTTAGCTTCTAAGAAGGTTCTGAAGCCTACCTTTAGGCAAAAATTTATGTGATTCTAATAGTAGATCAATCCTACATGTGGTGGAGGATCTAAGTAGGGGTTACTAAACCAAAACTATTATACCATCCTAAAGAATATATATATATATATATATATATATATATATATTATTTACAAAAAGAACTATTATACAATCCTACATGCCCTAAACGTTTAGACATAGGTAAGGCAACCTCATATAATACACCTCAGTGAAGAGATGCCACAGAGCCACAAGTGAGTCTAAGTAAAGATGGGGTTTGACAGAGGCTATACATACAATATCAAGTTGATCTAACCTTCCGGAGGAACATATGTATTAAGCTGAACTGCTTCAAAGTTGCAATGCATTACCAGACATCCATGATAAACAGGTGAACAACATTGCTATAACAGATAAACTGAATATCACTTTGTCGCAAAATGAAAGTCCACTTAAAAGGTTGAAGTCATTAAGAAACGCCTGAATTTAGTGTAATCCAAGTCCAAGAACACAATATGATAATGAATATGTTGAGATTTAGTCCATTAGAGATCTCTTCAGTTTTGTGACAAGGTAGTAGAATCAACCCATAAATAGATAAATGTGAATTGAGAATCACCAACCCTTGGAATACCATTTCCTACATCTATCGACTTGTGGAAATGGCAATGCACTCCATGCAAATGATATTGCTCAAAATTTTCAACTAAACCATAGCCAAAATTTCCTTTCAGAGTAACTTTCTAGAGAATTTTTTCTAGGTTAATACACATAATGTGATCAACCCATTGCAAAAATGATAACTCCTTCAATAAACACTACCTCATCTAACAGGATCCCCCACAAAAAAATTAAGAGAACAACTCTTGACCTCAACAAGCAGTTAATCAATTCACTTAGCTAGCTCAAAAAATCTTCAAATATACCACATGTAAAAAACATTTCCATTCACTAAAATGGTCAAATGAAATTACACGAGCTAAACACAAACTCAAACAAATCAATCTACAATGACAACGTTCAAATTTAAAAACATTTAGATCCCAACAATTTCTTAATCAACTCATAAATAACATACCAAGGTGAAATTCATGACCGCATTGAAGCTTCGCCCATGATCGATCCCCACTGTCGGTGACAGCCTCGAGGCATATGGAGCAGGAAACTGCGGTCGTTTTACCGCCTCCATCTCCATCATCTAAAATATCAAGATTGCCCAATCCCATAACAAAACCCGGTAACTATAACTTATAGATATAATTAATCAAAATGTTCTTCAAATCTCATTCAATCTTCTCCAACAATTCTACAATTCAAGCAATTTGATGCTTAGTTTAAGAGGAGATTAACCGTTAGTTCTCTCAAATCTAGGTTCAGATCAGAGAGAAAGTTGGAGAAATTGCGGAGACGAAGGAGAGAGATGAGGAGAAACGAAAACTGAAGCAAGTTTTCTTCTTCGCTGGTTTTTCCTATTTCTTTCCGTCTCTCTCCTCAGCCGTCGGATTTGGGATTTGATGTGTTGACGTTGGTAATAACCGCTGTCCGGAAAAAATAAATTTAAAATTATTTATTATAGATATGATGACGTGTTGATTTCGTATAGATGTAAATTAGTTGACCCACCTCCTATTTTTTCATAAAAAAAATAAAAAAAAAAGAGCAAGAGATGTTTGATAAAAACTGAATATTTGAATCTGAATGAAAAAAATTGTTTGATAATTGACATATCTGGAACATCTAAATAACAGATTTTTATTATTTTACCCTCTAAAAAATTCAAAATTGTTATACATGTATTTAATATTACTTAATATAATAGTTAACATTGTAAAAAAAAAAATTCATTCAGCCTTTATTCAGCCCATTCAGCGAAAAAAATGACGCTAAATCATTCAGTCCAAATCATCTGAATGGCTAACCAATTCAACCATTCAAAAGATTTATTTTCCAAAACAAACGCATTTAATGGCTGACCGATTCAGTCATTTAGACATTCAGACCTAAATAAACAGCCCCTAAATTAATCCAGCTATATAAATTCTTTTTTACTGTTAAACCTAGGAGTGAGCAAAAAACGGATAAAATTGAATTACCGATGTGACGCCCCCAAAATTAGGTATACATCACCCATCTTGGATCGTCAGATACATAGTACAGAAAACAAATATAATTTACTAATACAACTGTCGTGTACAATACGACAAAATATAACTGTGAGTTTGAATATAATTATTATCTACTAGAGACTATACAAACTCAAAAGGAGTCCTCATTACAATTATTGTCACACTATTTAACAGAATAGTGATGACTACTAATACTATCATCTGGTCCATCACTCCGTTCCCCGACTCGTCCCAGCTATATTCTCATTTCCTGAAGAGAACAGTGAAAGAAAGGGTGAGCTCAACTAGCCCAGTAAGAAATATTATGACTAAGATAATGCAGAATAAATTATCATTAGCCTTCAACAGTGTTAAACTGATAAAATATAACGAACATCAAGTTTAACTGCAGCGGAACAAGCAATCCATTAAAAGAGTCAAGTAGAAAATAAAATCTATTATCTTCTATGATTTAAAAAGTTTTTCAACACTGTTATCGCTGGGATTCAGCTTAATAAAATAATCCACATCATCGAATCACCCCTGCACTACGGCCAAGGATATTCGTGTATTCATTAATGGTCATGATCATGCCAACAACTGTCCATCAATGCACTACGGGCCAATGAGAACTTTTACCACATCATTTGTAATATTACGGTCATGATTATACCGAATAATCCCTGGTCATAATCATACCAAGTCCATCTATGCACTACAGGCTACAGATGACTTTCAATATTTTATAAACATGAGGATGATGACAATGATATATGTAACGACCCCAAAATAGGTCCATTCCACCCAACCCATTCTGAGTCGTCAAATACATGGTACAGAAAATAACTACAACTTTATTACAACAATTGTCGTGCAAAATACAACAACACATATGCTGTGAGTTTGGATACAAATATATACCAAATGTGACTCATGTTCCAACCGTGGACATCACCTCACAATAACACCTTACATAAAGGTATAGTCAAAAACTGTTTTAGAAATTAGAATCTTTGGGAAGTGCTCAAGGAAACCTTCGTACATGGGAGGCCACGCATCTAGGTTATGATAGATATTATATGGCCACAGAAATATCCTTGGTTGACCCAATAGACCCCAAAGAAAAACGAGAAGATTACTATCATATTCTTCCCAATGGTGAGTCTTCTCTTGACTTATCATTATCTCCACTGTCTCTAATTGAGAATTATACTTCAAACAAACACCAAGATTATATAGGTAGTGCCCATAGATATGCTCAGCAAGTGGATGAGCACAACCCTGTCTTATGATGACACGAGGTTGTATGTCATTAGACATCTTGTATGATAGTGACAAAACACCCTTCCAACGTTGAGTTCGCCTCACCCTATTTTCTTCACCAAATATAACTACTAAATGATGACCACCGTTCTATTCCCTTGTTACCCCCGCTCGATCCAGCTACACTCTTATTACCTGAAAGGAATTGTGAAGCAAAAGGGTGAGCACAACTAGCTCAGTAAAGAATATCATGACTAAAGATAATTCAATTATCAATAGCCTTCATCAACAATAAATCAGAGATTTAGAACATATGGTAAATGATAAAAATTTCAACCATAGTTGCAGCGGAACGAGCAATCCATTAGAAGAGTCAAATAGACTATAAAGTCTATTATCTTCTCCATGTTAAAAATCCACCAATAATGTTTTATCCCTGTAACATCAATCAACAATTCTGGTCCACAATCATATGAATAACTCATAATCATAACTGTAGTTCTAAATTCCTCTTCTCATCCAGGACGAAGATAATTTTCATCACCTATCTTTACCTGAAACATCAAAGATCATGATTACACCAAATCACATTTCCTGTTCATAATCATACTAATAACTTCATCTTTGCACTACGTCCAAAGATATTCATTTGTATCACCAGTTGGTCATGTTTATCTCAACATCTGTTCATCTTTGCACTACTGGCCAAAGATATTCAACAACATGTCATCTTTGCACTACGGGCCAAAGATATTCATCAACAATTCATCTTTGCACTACAGGCCAAAGATATTCATCAATATTTCATCTTTGCACTACAGGCCAAAGATATTAATATCTCAAAGAAATATATAATCATTTCAGAATTTATATAAACAATAATTATAACCATGTTGATCAATTCACCTTTGCACTTAAGCTAAAGATATTCACTTATAAATTCAATGGTCATGATCATACCAGTCACAATTCAACTTTGCACTACAGGCCAAAGAGAACCCTAGTCATGATCATACCAATAATCTACCCATCTTTACACTCTAGAGAAAGAGAATTTCAACACCAGGGTTATAAAAATGTTATATATGATAATAAAATCAATATAATCAACATATAGATTTAATCTTAAGAGTAATATTCATAACTCAAATATAATTTGGTTAGAAAAAGAAACCAATTTTTATCGTGAATAGTAACTCGTGAATAGTAACTCATGAATAGTAACTCGTGAATAGTAACTCATAAATAGTAAACTCGACACAAAAAGGTAGAAATTCTACAATAAAATCCATACCAGTATTTCGGTATAATGATATTGAAAGAATAATATTTCTTAAGCTTATAAACAATTTATTTAAATTGTTTACACTTTACTAAATAATGCATTTAATCATTCTAAAATACCAAACTCATAAGATTTTATCACCAATAATCTAAACCCTCATCAAAAATCTGCATATACCTCATATAGGATTCTCAAGCCATAAAATCCTATTTTCCAATTTTCTTACTTCACATAACATATTTAATTCATTTACTCATAACTAGTCTATTTTCATGAAAAATATCAAATCAGTTCCAAAAATATTTCTTTTCTGGGATTTAGCATAATATAGTCCAGTATTGAACATATATTTTTCTCAGAATTTTCAAAACTCATTTACTATTTTTTATATGGCCAAAACCACCGAATATTTAGACATTTATCAAAAATTATACTTTTGTCCAAAAATTCTGAAATTTGCAGAGTATACTTCTATCATACACATGTACTCCCAATAAAAATTTCATCAATTTTGGAGTTAACCACAAGGAATTATAAGCGGTTACTTTTAAAATAGTCTTTTCTCATAAAATTCATAACTCTCAATCTATACATCCAAAAATCACCATTTTTGGACACAATCAAGAAAACTCATCAAAATATCATTTTGAATTTTTCCAGAATTTTTGAAGATCAAAAAAATTACGAAACTGAAAATCATAACAACCCTTAAAATCCATTACTATCCCTTACCTCAAAAAAGCAGTACTTCTGACTGGATATCGGATATGATGCTGAAGGAAACTTGCACTAATGAATAGCAACTCATCAAGTATCTAAAAACTCACAAAATATACTTCATAATATAGAGAGAGAAAGAGAGAAAGCTTATGTTTCTGGTGTGATTTTCAATTCTAACTTAGCCCTCTATTTATAGGAAAATTTTGGTAGGTTTGACCTACAACCTGATGGCTTTACCTGCTACTATTCCCACCCACCATATTTGAAATATAATTCAGCACATTTCTTCACCAATCACAAGTGGGGCCCACCAATTCTAGAATTTTCCACCAAAATGATAAACTCCTAAAATTCAACAATTTCTGAACCAGTCATCTCGTAAAATTCATAATAAATCATACGTTCATTTTTAACGGTTCAAAATTTGTGGGCATATACTCAACTTATATATGTATAACATATCCAAAAATTACCACGATCCAACGGTCGGATTAAAAATTATAACCCCCGCAAAATATCTCAAAAACCCTGATTTTTAATACATCCATTCCGACAAAAATACGGATAAAAATCTCAACATTAACTCCTTCATTTTTTAACCACAAAAATATATCCCTCATTTATATCCACATAAAATAAATATTTTCTTATCATATGAATCAATAATTAATTATTCACAAATAATATTACAGAATCATATTTATGACAACCAGGCCGTTCCCAGGAAAGAGGGGACTTTCCAATAAGGATTTCTCCTTACTGGCGCGCAATTAGATGACCAAACCTCTCCTTAGACAGAACTTTCTAGACATTGCCAATAATGCTATCTAATAATACTATTCAAATAATATGAATTATTGATCTGATAATGGGAAATACTGTGCAGCAACAATTATTGAACAACAATAATACAAAATTTCAACGTAGCAATTATTGAATCAATAAAATAAAATATTGAACAGTAATTACTGTAACAATTATTGAGTAGTGCCTTCTTACGTAAGAATCAATAATTTCAAAAATACTATGCAATACCGTGTGCTACTGTGCAATAACGCGTATTACTGTATTTTAACCACCGGGTATTCCAACAGTGTTAACGGTAACAACTACGCCGTTATTTGTAAAAACTCAAATTTGTCGTTTTCTTCACCCGACAGTTATTCTGTTATGGGGCCCACAAATGGCTGCGCCGTCGTACGAATATTTCCCGACAGAAAGAATATTCCACGACCAAACGAATATTCCCCGACAACAATGATTATTTTATAACCACTTGCTTATTTTGAAAAAAAATCATATTTCACTCATAACTTTAAATTTTTATCAATTTAACCATTTACTGAATAGTAATTATAAGAAAAATTGAATACTTTTATTTCATAAAATTCGGGGTCTTACAATATAAGAATTCAATAAAATAAGTTTAAGAATTAATTTGTCCAAGAATTAAAAACGTCCAAATTGTCAACATGATACTGCTTTGTGGAGTAAAATTCAAGAATGCTTAGAAAAATATATTCATGAAAAGATACTGGATAAACCGCAATTATCAAGGATATTCTACTAATTCCATGGATTATAGAAGTTAAAACTTAACCAACTGAGTATAATAAAGAATGGAATAACAAAAGAAATCACCGGGCATGCGATTGACCGCACAGACAAGTTATTCCAACAGAATAATAAATAATGGAACTAGGTCCGGCGTAAACGCACAGACAGGATATTCCGACAGAATAATAAATAATGGAACCAGGTCCGGCGTAAATGCACAGACAGGATATTCTGATAGAATAATAAATAATGGAACCAGGTCCGGTGTAAAACACACAGACAGGATGTTCCAACAGAATAATAATAAGACGAAACCAGGCCCGGTGTAAAACACACAGACAGGATGTTCCAACAGAATAATAATAAAAACGGAACCAGGTCCGGTGTAAAACACACAGATAGGATGTTCCAACAGAATAATAGAAGAATGTCACCAAGTATAGGGTAGACCGCGTATACATGTTATTCCAATAGAATAATAAGAAATGAAATAACAACAGTTCTCTTCATGAATAAGAAAGAATAAACCCCTTACCGTTAAGAAGAACTGAAATAAGGAAGTAGTAGCAGAATACTTTTCTTCTCTCTCTCTATAGTTTCTATCTATAGTTTCTCTCTCTAGAGTTCAGTGAATTCGTAAGAAATAATGAAGGAATGAACTGCTATTTATAGAAAAATATAATGCATAGTAACTAATCCATGAACGGTCCAGATTAATTACTTTAATCTGACGGTCCATATTTAAAGAAAAATCTTTTAAATAAAATATAATATATTCTATTTATAGAATAATTTTAATAAAGTATTCTGTTTTATATAAAAAGATGTTTCTGTTTTATTACGTTAATAATACGAATAAAACAAAACTTCATTATCGCTAAATAATTCATATTATTAACTGACAATAATTGAATCAAACTGAGTGACTTCTCACATAAGCATTAATAGTCAATACCATGTGCTACTATGCAACCACACGTATTACTGTACTTTTACTGTCGGGTAGTTCAACAGTATCAATGGTAAAACTTCCGCCGTTATTTTTAATAAAATATTTTTGTCGTTTTCTCAATCCGACAATAATTCTGTTGTGGGGTCCACCAATGATTGTGCCGTTGTACGAATATTCCCTGTTACAATGAATATTCCCCGACCAATCGAATATTATATAACAACTTGCGTACTTTGCAAAATTTATAAATATTACCCACAACTATAACATTATATCAAATTAACTCCATAATATTCAAAAATGATATTTATAGAAAATTCATCTTTATTTATAAAAGTTGGGGTCTTACAATCTCCTCTTTTTATGAAATTTCGCCCTCGAAATTAGGGTACGTACCTGGTATGTCGAAGAGGTAAGGATACCTTGATTTCATTTCAGATTCTAACTCCCAATTCATTTCCTCAACATCGTGGTTTCTCCACAAAACTTTGACTTGAGGTATAACCTTGGAGCGTAGAATATGTTCCTTCTTATCCAAGATTTGAACAGGAACTTCTTCATACGTCAAATCTTCTGCTATTTCTTCCGGTTCTAACTCAATAATGTGGTTCGGGTCTTCCACATATTTACGTAACATGGATATGTGAAAAACGTTATGAACACGAGACATACTTGGCGATAAAGCGAGTCTATAAGCCACAGTTCCTACTCGATTGAGGATTAAAAATGGACCGATGAATCGAGGATTGAGCTTTCCTCTCTTTCCAAATCTCGTAACTCCTTTCCATGGAGCAACACGTAAGAACACATGATCTCCTATATCAAATTCCACGTCCTTTAGATGAAGATCAGCATAACTCTTTTGTCGATCTTGTGAGGTTTTTATACGTTGTCGGATCGTTTGAATCTTTTCTGTAGTCATACGTACCAACTCCGGTCCCAACAACGTTGTTTCACCCACCTCATCCCAGCATACTGGAGAATGACACTTTCTTTCATACAACGCTTCGAATGGAGCCATGCCAATACTTGCTTGATAACTGTTGTTGTAGGAAAACTCCACCAATGATAAAAACTTATCCCAACTTCCCTTGAAGTCAAGGACACAGAGTCTTAATAAATCTTCTAGAGTTTGAATAGTCCTCTCTAATTGTCAGTCCGTCTGAGGATGATATGCCGAACTAAATCGTAAATCCGTGCCCATAGCTTTTTGTAAACTAACCCAAAATCGTGAAGTGAATCTTGGGTCTCGATCAGAAACTATGGATACTGGCATACCATGCAGTCTTACAATCTTGTTTATGTACATACGAGCAAGACGTTCAAGTGGATAAGTTTCTCGTATCGGTAAAAAATGAGCAGACTTGGTCAATCTATCAACAATGACCCAAATCGCATCAATACCGTGAGAAACCTTAGAAAGACCGGTAACGAAATCCATGGTAATGTGCTCCCACTTCCATTCTGGAATTTCAAGTGGTTGCAATGGACCTTTTGGTACTTGATGCTCCGCCTTGACTCGTTGACAAGTTAGACACCTTGAGATAAACAGCGCTATCTCTCGCTTCATATTGCTCCACCAAAATGTATGACGAAGATCATGATACATTTTGGTACTCCCAGGATAGATTGCAAACAGTGTGTTGTGCGCCTCCATCATGATTTCATACTTTAAATCAGGGTCGTTAGGAACACAAAGTCTGGAGTTGACTCGAAGTATTCCTTCTTCATCGATTCTTGCTTCCGGTATAGCACCTTCTTACACTTTCTTCCTCATACGCATCAGCTCCAGGTCTGTAGCTTGAGCAGCTTTAACTTTATCGATTAAAGTCGGTTCTACTCGTATATTCGTCATCATCACATGGGTCCCTAGAGTCTTTAACTCTATTTCCATCCTTTGCAAGTCACACAAAATGGGCCTTTGTGTTGACAATATCGCACTCGTACTTACATATGATCTTCTACTCAATGCGTCAGCTACCATGTTCGTTTTTCTAGGATGGTATTGAATGGTATGATCATAATCTTTCAACAGTTCAAGCCAACGTCGTTGTCGCATGTTGAGTTCCTTTTGAGTGAAGAAATATTTGAGGCTTTTATAATCCGTAAAGATCTCCACCTTCTCCCCATACAAGTAATGCCTCCAAATTTTAAGTGTAAAGACAACAGTTGCCAACTCTAGATCATGAGTAGGATAATTCCTCTCATATTCCTTGAGTTGTCTTGATGCATAGGCTATGATTTTTCCATATTGCATGAGAACGCATCCCAACCCTTTGCTTAAAGCATCACTGTAGATGACAAATCCCTCCGAGTCAGATGGTTTTGTTAGAACAGGTGCTGAAATGAGTCTCCTCTTGAGTTCTTGAAAACTCCTCTCACATTATTCGCTCCAACCGAACTTTGTATCTTTCCGAGTCAGCTGAGTTAGTGGAGTAGCGATTCGAGAAAATCCTTCCACGAATCTCCGATAATAACCAGCTAAACCGAGAAAGCTACGTACTTCGGTTACTGATTTAGGTTGCTCCCAGCTTTGAATAGCTTCAATCTTTGCCGGGTCAAAAGATATTCCACGACTTGATACTACGTGCCCAAGGAATGCTACCTCCTCCAGCCAGAACTCGCATTTCTTCAACTTGGCATAAAGCTTGTATTCACGAAGCTTTTGGAGTACCAGCCTCAAGTGTTGCTCATGATCTTCACGACTTTTGGAATAAATAAGGATGTCATCAATAAAGACGACCACAATGTGATCCAAATATTCCTTGAATACCCGGTTCATCATATCCATGAAGGCAGCAAGAGCATTGGTCAATCCAAAGGACATGACTAGGAATTCATAATGCTCGTACCGAGTTCTGAAAGCCGTCTTTAGAATATCCTCAGTTCTAACCTTCAGCTGATGATATCCAGAACGAAGATCGATCTTTGAAAAGAATTGTGCTCCTTGCAACTGGTCAAACATGTCATCAATACGTGGCAATGGGTACCTGTTTTTGATGGTGACATGATTCAACTCCCGATAATCAATACAAAGTCGCATACTTCCATCTTTCTTCTTCACGAATAGAATAGGAGCACCCTAAGGAGAAGTACTAGGACGAATAAAGCCAATGTCTAACAATTCCTGCAGTTGGATCTTTAACTCCTGAAGTTCAATAGGAGCCATCCGATATGGGGCTTTGGAAATGGGTTTTGTACCGGGTTCAAGGTCGATACAAAATTCAATTTCACGCTCTGGGGGTAGGCCAGGAAGTTCTTCAGGGAATACATCAGGAAATTTATTAACAATAGAAATATCATTCAAAACTGACGTATTTTTGTTTAGATCCGTGACATGAGCTAAGAAAGCTTGACATCCGTTTTTCAATAAACGAATAGCTTTATGGCTTGAGATGACATCAATTGATTTTAATGGTTTGGTTGCTTGAATTCGCATAATACGATTAGGAATATGAAAGTTAACAACCTTACGAAAATAATCAATTTTTGCATGATGAGTAGTTAACCAATCAATCCCTAGAATCACGTCAAATACAAGTATTTTTAATGAAATCAGATCGACAGGTAATGTGTGGGTACCAACTTGAACCAAACAAGACTTATAAATCGTGGATGTAATGAAGGTTTCTCCCAATAGAGTTTCAACAGATAAGTCAAAGTCTAATTTCTCCGGAGTCAAATTTAATCGATGAGCGCAAGTAGGAGAAATAAAAGAATGGGTAGAACCGGTATCAAATAAAGTATAGACTTCGTTAGAGTTTATGATAAGCTTACCCGTGATGACCTCATTCGGGTTCCTTGCTTTTTGGGAGGTCACAACAAACGCTCTCCCTTGCACTACCGGTTTTGACTTTTTTGGGACGGTCTTTGGTGCCTCCATCCTAGCTGAACTTGTTTTTGGTAAACGATAAAATCTAGCTAAATGACCTTCTCTTCCACAATTATAACATGCTTTAGACGGCATCGCGCAGTTTGGACTGATGTGCCCCTCCCCTCCGCATTTGAAACATATGATAGGTGGTCGTTCTCCTTCCTTAACAACGGGTGCTGGCGCTGACGTCTTTCCATTATTGTTGAATCTCCTCTTCTTGAAATGACCATTCTTATTGTTTTGGCCTTGATTACCACCGAAGTGGTTACCATTTTTGGCCTGTTGATTCCCTCCACGCTTGTTGTCACTGCTTCGATGACTGCTCTCACTGGTATTATCATTTTGCCGACTACTCTCTTTTGGTTGCATTGACTCGTTATCGCGCTCCACTAACTGAGCCCTATTCACAACATCTGAATACAAATACAGTTTATGAGAAATAAGATGTTGACGTATCTCAGGTTTCAAACCTCGTAAAATATTCACGTCATTCGCTCTTTATTATCCACCAAGTGGGACGCAAACCGGGATAACTCAGCAAATTTAGCCTCATACTGCGACACGGTCATATTATTCTGCTCCAATTTGATGAAATCCACCTCCTTCATGTGTCGAACACTTTCGAAAAAGTATTTGTCATTGAACAGCTCTTGGAACTTCTCCCAAGACATCTTCAGTGCGGCAGGTTGAGTACGCTTAATTGATTCCCACCAGTAATCTGCCTCTCCTCGCAACATAAAGGCGGCAAAGGGAACCTTTTGCTCCTCGGAGCATCCCAAGACATCAAATATCTTGGTGATCTGCTTTATCCATGTTTCTGCTATAAGTGGTTTTGGCTCTCCCTTAAACTCCGGTGGTCCCAGCTCCTTGAACTATTTAGCGGTGACCGTCCGAGAGTTTTCAGTGTTTCCTCCTATATTTTGAACAGGAGCCGCTCTCGCCTGTTGTTGCATGAACTGTATAAAGCTTCTGAACATTCCATCATTCATCATTTGGTCAGTATTGTTGTTTGCATGAGGATTGTCGCCTTCCTGATGCACATTATCCCGATTATTGATATGTGGTGAATCAACAGTCGCCTGTGCTCCATTGCTATTCTCAACATTCTCGGATGCCATTTTCAAATACTGCAACAAAACAAAAGTTAATTGATATGTCATATATTATCCTTATATTCTGACCGACCAATTAAATACCATGCAAATAAACTTAGGTAGGTCATACTAGCGAAGGAATTTCCCGTCTCTCCCCTCCTAGTTCTATTCTCACATCTTAGCCAGGAATTATATCCCTAAGCTCTGATACCAACTGTGACGCCCCCAAAATTAGGTATACATCACCCATCTTGGGTCGTCAGATACATGGTACAGAAAATAAATACAACTTACTAATACAACTGTCGTGTACAATACGACAAAATATAATTGTGAGTTTGAATACAATTATTATCTACTAGAGACTATACAAACTCCAAAGGAATCCTCATTATAATTATTGTCACACTATTTAACAGAATAGTGAGGACTACTAATACTATCATCTGGTCTATCACTCAGTTCTCCGACTCGTCCCAGCTATATTCTCATTTCCTGAATAGAACAGTGAAAGAAAGGGTGAGCTCAACTAGCCCAGTAAGAAATATTATGACTAAGATAATGCAGAATAAATTATCATTAGCCTTCAACAGTGTTAAACTGATAAAATATAACGAACATCAAGTTTAATTGCAGCGGAACAAGCAATCCATTAAAAGAGTCAAGTAGAAAATAAAATCTACTATCTTCTATGCTTTAAAAGGTTTTTCAACACTGTTATCGCTGGGACTCAGCTTAATAAAATAATCCATATCATCGAATCATCCCTGCACAACGGCCAAGGATATTCGTGTATTCATTAATGGTCATGATCATGCCAAAAACTGTCCATCAATGCACTACGGGCCAATGAGGACTTTTATCACATCATTTGTAACATTACGGTCATGATTATACTGAATAATCCCTGGTCATAATCATACCAAGTCCATCTATGCACTACAGGCCACAGATAACTTTCAACATTTTATAAACATGAGGATGATGACAATGGTATAAGAATTCAATAAAACAAGTTCAAGAATTAATTTGTCCAAGAATTAACAACGTCCAAATTGTCAACATGATACTGCTTTATGGATTAAAATTCAAGAATGCTTAGAAGAATATTTTCATGAAAAGATACTGGATGAACCGCAATTATCAAGGATATTCCACTAATTTCATGGATTATAGAAGTTAAAACTTAACCAACTGAGTATAATAAAGAATAGAATTGTGACGCCCCAAAATTCGGACACCCATATCACGAATTCGGTGCATCACGTGCAACTACGAATAACTTACTAAAATCATCAACAACGGAAATAATATAATAATTTACATTAATATAATATAAATATTCGCGTCCCAAGGTACCGTAACCATTACTACGACAATTCAGTGATTAAACTTAAACATAACTTAATCATCCTTAAATACATCATAACAAGCATAACAATAATAATAATACTTCTAGTGTTAAGGACTAAGTTATTCTGTCGCCTTGCCCTTTCCCTTGTCCTTTCCTAAAGTACCGCCTTGCTCTGCCTTAACTGTAATGTTTTAGGAAGCAAGAATGAGCAACAAGTTTGCCCAGCAAGTAATATAGCCAGAAAAACAAGCAGTTATAGCATTTAAATCTTTCAAGGGTATAATAATAATTGGTAGTCCAAGGATATCAAGAAATATTAAGAGTATTCAAGAGGTGTCGCTATAGACTGAAGGATATCAACAAGATTTCAGGATTTATTCATTTTGAGGTTCAATATGAATGAACACTGAGCAGTCACTAAGGACTAAGAACTCTTACTAGAATTAACAGTATTACACTGTAATCCAATATAAACGAATACAACAGGTGATCAGCCTAAAGTACCCTACGTTATGCATAACATTTAATCATACTTGTGTGCGCACGTCGGTCTCCCGACATATATAATTTCCCCTTCAATGAGGGTTGTTTATCTCAGTAGATTTATGATAGTCCGCACCAAGTCAATTGGTTTGGATAGCTTTTAACACACAATAATAGTCTAGTCGAATCAAAGGCTTAGACAAATTTTTTTTTATAATGCATTTAAGAACGATAAGTTCAATGTTTGCAACAACGTCAAGGTATATAAATGATTTTCGAATAGAAACAGATATTTGCTTGAGACAACAATTCGAATGTATACAGTGTAAGAAGTAAGGAACTTGCCTTGTTCGTCGATTATGTTTACCTTTGACACCTTGTCATATATACTGCCTATAATATAATAATATAGTCGTATAAATTAGTGATTTGTTGAAACCAACTCATTTTAGCTATCAATCGCATGACAACCTAGTTTAAGGTACAATTCTCTCATAAAATTCATAAAAATACTACATTTCTTACTTATTACACATTTATGCTCACAAATACGAAAACTATGGACATAACATTTATTTATTAAACTGTTGCTCAATTAGTTATCTGAACTAATTTTTATTAATTGGAGTTTTTTTTTTAAAAAAATGACATTATACTAATCCGCTTGATTACCATCATAAACCCTTACTCACTTTCTTTAAAAAAAATTTTTACATGTTAGTAATGTCACATTAGAATGTAGTGTAAAGGTAAATATTTCCCCTCTTGATAATTATATTACTTTTTATTAAAGGTAATACACCTACCCTTTTCATTACTTCCCTAAAAATATATGCACATAGTGTCACAATAAAAGTTTTAATGTTATTATTAAATTAAGTTAGTGTACCAATTTATAGCTCTTTAAATATTCACATTGCCTACATTTTAAATGTTTAAGATTACATAATAGGTAAGGCTAAAAGGATCTTTAATTTCCTTGTACCACTAGCAGCCGAAAATAGCATTAACATATAGCAGCACCTTTATTGCAAAAATTTAACATGTAGCAACATGTCTTGCACATTAACCGCCGAACTTAGCAAAAAAAAATAAAAATATATATATAGCAGTACTTCTATACAAAAATAAAATCACATATATCACCCTTAATAGGTACTACAACCCGCCCCCCATCACTTCATTTACATGCTTGATTGCTTGTTTCTTCTTCTTTTTTTTAGCAGTATCCTTAATGCAACAACAAAAGTAATATGGAGCACCCAATAAGTTACATCCACGCAGTCCCCCTTTTGTATACATGCTTAGCAGTAACCTTATAGCAAAACAAGATGAACCACCCAAAAATTTTTACACACGCAGCCTTCTTTTTTTTTTCTACGCAAATCATTTATGCATCCTTGCAATTTAATTTATTTATTTTGAAGCACATGGTAAATATTAATTTAGCATGCACACATCTAGTTAAGTATACAATTTTACAAACAACACAAATATCCACACTACATCAAAAAGAAAAACAAGTGTGTACAAGAATTTAAATGGGAAGAAATTTTATTTAACTAATTATCTATATACCTTAGCTTGAAGAAAATAGAATTAAGTTGCCAAGGTGAGATGTGCTGCTGCTACCTTCTATCTCTCCACCGAACACTCCCACTTCCTCTATAATAGTTCTTGCCCCCTTTTTTTTTTGTAAAGAAAACTAGAGCAAGGGGTTTATATATATATACCAAAAAGTGCATAATTAATTATAGTACTCATGGCCATTCCCTACTATACTTTATAGCAGCCTAAGTGTTCAAGACATCCCCTCACACATGTCCATAGTACTGCCAACAACCAAAGAACCACACGCAAGCTCCCTTTTTTTTTTCTTGGATACAAAGGTTCTAAAATGATGGTCTCATTTATGGGTAATACCCAATTCACTAGAACTTAACTTGTTAGAATTGAGTCATCTATTTACAAGGCAATTGGCTTTAAATCAACATAGCTGCTACTAGTACTAACTGCCGAAAAGTAATGAAAAGAATTCCCTAAGGCTGCCACCATGCTAACTGCCGAAATGAGTGGGTGGATAAGATTTTACATGGCTGCAAAAAAAAAAATATCAAATGGGTAGGTAGAATTCATATGGCTGCCGAAAATTTAATGGGTGGAAAATTCCCATGGCTAGGTCCTATTATTTGGATTATAATAATGTAAATACTTAATTATTAAGGCAGCAGATTAATTAATTTAATTTACCTAAATAACACTAAATTATACATCACCTTTATAATTATTAATAAGTTGGGCTATATCACATAATTCAAGTTGCTCACAAAAATGGTTCAGTCTTTCTAGATAAGCTTTCAACCTATTCAAGAATTTATCAATATTCTGATATCTTTAAATAATTAATTATGTACCACTTCTCATATTGTCATCTTTTACATAACGATGCATTCCTTCTTTAATTTATTCCTCCCTAATTCCATCATTGTGTCATACAAGACACTTCATAAACTTATCATAATTCTCCACATCTTATCAATTATTAAAAGTTCAATTTAATTCAATTCACCTCATGCCATGTAAGCATTTAAGATAAAAATCACAGGCTCTATTTATATAAATATTAATATTAAATCATGAAATTTACGGTTATTACAGGAATAACAAAAGAAATCACCCGGCATGCGATAGACCGCACAGACAGGTTATTCCAACAGAATAATAAATAATAGAACCAGGTCCGGCGTAAACGCACAGACAGGATATTCCGACAGAATAATAAATAATAGAACTAGGTCCGGCGTAAACGCACAGACAGGATATTCTGACAGAATAATAAATAATAGAACCAGGTCCGGTGTAAAACACACAGACAGGATGTTCCAACAGAATAATAACAAGACGGAATCAGGTCCGGTGTAAAACACACAGACAGGATATTCCAACAGAATAATAATAAAAACGGAACCAGGTCCGGTGTAAAACACACAGACAGGATGTTCCAACAGAATAATAGAAGAATGTCACCAAGTATAGGGTAGACCGCGTATACAGGTTATTCCAACAGAATAATAAGAAATGAAATAACAACAGTTCTCTTCATGAATAAGAAAGAATAACACCCCTTACCGTTAAGAAGAACTGAAATAAGGAAGTAGTAGCAGAATACTTTTTTTTTCTCTCTCTATAGTTTCTATCTATAGTTTCTCTCTCTAGAGTTCAGTGAATTCGTAAGAAATAATGAAGGAATGAGCTGCTGTTTATAGAAAAATAGAATACATAGTAACTAATCCATGAACGGTCCAGATTGATTACTTTAATCTGACGGTCCATATTTAAAGAAAAATCTTTTAAATAAAATTTAATATATTCTATTTATAGAATAACTTTAATAAAGTATTCTGTTTTATATAAAAAGATGTTTCTGTTTTATTACGTTAATAATACGAATAAAACAAAACGTCATTATCGCTAAATAATTCATATTATTAACTGACAATAATTGAATCAAACTGAGTGACTTCTCACATAAGTATTAATAATCAATACCGTGTGCTACTATGCAACCACACGTATTACTGTACTTTTACTGTCGGGTAGTTCAACAGTATCAATGGTAAAACTTCCGCCGTTATTTTTAATAAAATATTTTTGTCGTTTTCTCAATCCGACAATAATTCTGTTGTGGGGTCCATCAATGATTGTGCCGTTGTACGAATATTCCCTGTTACAACGAATATTCTCCGACCAATCGAATATTATATAACAACTTGCGTACTTTGTAAAATTTATAAATATTACCCACAACTATAACATTATATCAAATTAACTCCATAATATTCAAAAATGATATTTATAGAAAATTCATCTTTATTTATAAAAGTTGGGGTCTTACAACCGAACACAACCGAATTTTTTTAACCGAATTATTTTGATTTTTTGATTTATTTTTAATTTCGATTATATCCAATTTGTTGTTCAGTATTCGGTTTCAGATTCAATTTTAAAAAATAAGTTAATTCGGATATTCGAATTACCGAATTTTTAATTAAAAAAATAATATTAATTTTATACTAGTAAGTGATAACTGTAAATGACTGTCTGTCTCAATATAGTATATTAGTTTTTTAAGTTTTTGACTCTCAGATTCCAGTCCCCAGATCTCATATCCCACTATTCCCACATTAGTCTCCACCGATCCTGTAAGACCCCAACTTTTATGAATAAAGATGATTTTTTCTATAAATATCATTTTTAAATATTAAGGTGTGGAATTGTTATAATGTTATAGTTGTGGGTAATATTTATAAATTTTATAAAGTAAGCAAGTTGTTATAAAATATTCGTTTGGTCGGAGAATATTCTTATTGTTGGAGAATATTCGTACGATAGCACAATCATTGGTGGACTCCACAACAGAATTATTGTCGGAGTTAGAAAATGACAAAATTATCTTTTTATAAAATAATGACGAAAGTTTTACCGTTAACTGTTGAAATACCCGATGGTAAAAGTGCAGTAATACGCTTGGTTGCATAGTAGCACACGGTATTGATTATTGATGCTTACGTAAGAAGTCACTCAGTTATACTCAATTATTGCTACATTAATTGCTGCATAGTATCTCATATTATTGATTCAATTATTGTCACAGTATCATCTGCATAATATTTTATATTATTAAATCAATAATTGAGACGACAAAGTTATTCATATTATTATTTAGAATATTGACGATGTATAGAAAGTTCTGTCGAGGAGATGTTTGGTCACCTAATTGCGCGTCAATAGGGACAAATCCTTATCGAAAAAGCCCCTTCTTTCCTGGAAATAATCTGGTTGTTAAATATTGTGAGTTATAATATTAATGATGAATAATTGTTGGAAGATTAAAAATGTGTTGATTGAAGATAAAATGATTTGTGGTAATATTTATTCAATCTTTGATATAAATAAGAAGTCTGTTATGAGACGTTTGTGATAAATTTGGTTTATTCTATGGGGTCCCATATGTCATCATCTAAGAGTCACTTTCGCCAATAGTAATTGCCTTTACCAGACGTCAAACCACTTTCCGTTTCATATTACAAGCGTAGAACCAATTGTCATTTCACATTACAGGCGTCGAACCAATTGTCATTTTACATTACAGGCGTCGACCAATTGTCGTTTCACATTACAGGCGTCGACCAATTGTCGTTTCACATTACAGGCGTAAACCAATTGTCGTTTCACATTACAGGCATCAAACCACTTTTCTTTTCACATCACCAGTTGTCAAGCCACTTGTCTCTTCACATTGCAAGGGCTAAGCTAGAAATCTTCTATAAATAGAATCTTATTTCTTCTTTTATTCTCACCAATTCACTATGACTCACAAGAGAATTCTATAGAGAGAGAATAAGAGAGAAAGAAGAAGAGTATTATGTTACTACACTATTTCAGTATCCAATCTCCTACTAAGGTAAGGGATATTATTCTTTCGTATTCGTAAGGGATGTTATTTTTATTCAATATTCGCTTGAAATAATATTTTCTTCCATACTCTGTAGTATGTAAGTAATATTATTTCGTTTTAGATTTCGAATTCTATACTCGTTTGTTAAAATTTTGACTTCTATACTCCATGAAATTAGTAGAATATCCTTGATATTTGCGCTTCATCCAGTATCTTTTCATGAAAATATTATTTTGAGCATTCTTGATAAGTTTTAACTTTTTCATACCTGAGTACTATTCACGAAGTGCTATTCACGAGGTACTATTTACTCGAGTACTATTAACCTGGGGTACTATTCATGATAAAAATTAATTCGTTTTCAGTCCAAATTATTTTTGGTATAATATTATTCTTGAATTTTACTCTACAAAGCAGTATCATGTTGACAATTTGGATGTTATTGATTTCTGGATAAATTAAATTATAAATCTTTTAAAATTTATCCTTGAACTTGTTTTATTGAATTCTTATATCATTGTCATCATCCTCATGTTTATATTATGTTGAAAGTCATCTGTGGCCTGTAGTGCATAGATGGACTTGGTATGATTATGACCAGGGATTATTCGGTATAATCATGACCGTAATGTTATAAATGATGTGGTAAAAGTCCTCATTGGCCCGTAGTGTATTGATGGACAGTTGTCGATCATGACCATTGATGAATACACGAATATCCTTGGCCCGTAGTGCATGGATAATTTATGGTCGTGATACTAATGAATATCCTTGGCCGTAGTGCAGGGATGATGTGGATTATTTATTAAGCTGAGTCTCAGCGATAAAAGTGATGAAAAATCTTTTAAATCATAGAAGATAGTAGATTTTATTCTCTACTTGACTCTTCTAATGGATTGCTTGTTTCGCTGTAGTTAAGCTTGATGTGTATTGTATTTTATCAGTTTAACACTGTTGAAGGCTAACGATAATTTATTATGTATTATCTTAGTCATAATATTTTTTACTGGGCTAATTGAGCTCACCCTTTGCTTTCATTGTTCTTTTCAAGAAATGAGAATATAACTGAGACTAGTCGGGGAACGGAGTGACGGTCCAGATGTTTGCATTAGAAGTCCTCACTATTCTTTGAAATAGTGTGATAATAAATATAATGAGGACTTATTTTGAGTTTTAATACTGTCTAGAAGATAATATTTGTATTAAAATTCACTGCTTATGTTGTGTCGTATTCTACACAACACTTAACAATTGTATAAATTAAGTTTGTATTTGTATTCTGTACCACGTATTTGGCGACTCAGATTGGGTGATGTATACCTATTTTGGGGGCGTCACAGTTGGTATCAAAGCTTAGGGATATGATCCCTTGCTGAGATGTGAGACAAGAACTAGGAGGGGATAGACGGGTAAATCCTTCGCTAGTATGACCTACCTAAGTTTATTTGGTATTTAATTGGCTGGTCAGAGTATAGAGATAATATGTGACATGTCAATTAACCCTTGTTTTGTGGCAGTATTTAAAAATGACATCTGAGAATGTTGAGAATAACAATGGAGCACAGGAGACCGTTGAGTCTCTACAGATCAACAATCAGGATAATGTACATCAGGAAGGCAACAATCCTCATGCAAACAACAACACTGACCAAATGATGAACGGTGGAATATTCAGAGGCTTTCTGCAATTCATGCAATATCAAGCAAGAGAGACTCTTGTCCGAAATGCAGGTGGAATCACTGGAAACTCACGGATGGTCACCGCTAAGCAGTTCAAGGAGCTGGGACCACCGGAGTTTATTGGAGAGCCGAAACCACTTAAGGTAGAGACGTGGATAAAGCAGATCAACAAGATATTTGATGTCTTGGGATGCTCCGAGGAACAAAAGGTTCCCTTTGCCACCTTCATGTTGCGGGCAGAAGCAGATTACTGGTGGGAATCTGTAAAGCGTACTCAACCTGCCGCACTGAAAATGTCTTGGGAGAAGTTCTAAGAACTGTTCAACGACAAGTACTTTCCCGAAAGTATTCATCACATGAAGGAGGTAGAGTTCATCAAGCTAGAGCAGAACAATATGACCGTGTCGCAGTACGAAGCTAAGTTTATCGAGTTGTCCCAGTTTGCGCCCCACTTAGTTGATAATGAGGAGAGAATGACATGGATGTTTCTTAGAGGTTTAAAACCTGAGATACGCCAATACCTAATTTATCACAAACTATGTTTGTATTCAGATGTTGTAAATAGGGCTCAGTTATTGGAACGTGATAATGAGTCAACACAACCAAGAGATAGCAGTCGACAAGTCGATAATACCAGTAATAGCAGTCATCGAAGCGGTGAAAATAAACGTGAAGGGAATCAACATGCCAGAAATGGTAACCACTTCGGTGGTAATCATAGCCAAGATAATAGAAGTAGAAATTTCAAGAAGAGAAGGTTCAATAATGACGGAAAGACGTAGGCAGCAGCACCAACACCCGTTTTAAAGGAAGAAGAACGACCGCCGGTCGTATGTTTCAAATACGAACAGGAGGGACACATCCGTCTAAACTGTACGCAGCAGTCCAAAGTATGTTACAATTGTGAAAGAGAAGGTCACCTAACTCGATTTTGTCATACACCGAAGTCAAGTCTAGCTGGGATAGAGGCATCAAAGGCCGTCCCAAACAAGATAAAACCGGTAGTTCAAGAGAGAGCGTTTGTCGTAACCTCTCAAAAAGCGAGAAATCCGAACGAGGTGATCACGGGTAAGCTAATCATAAATTCTAACGAAGTCTATACCTTATTTGATACCGGTTCTACCCATTCTTTTATTTCTCCTACTTGCTCTCAATGTTTAAATTTGACTCCGGAGAAATTAGACTTTAACTTATCTGTTGAAACTCCGTTGGGGGAAACCTTTATCACATCCACCGTTTATAAGTCTTATTTGATTCAAATCGGTAATCGCACGTTATCTGCTGATCTTATCTCTTTGAAAATACTTGCATTCGATGTGATTTTGGGGATTGATTGGTTAACCACTCATTATGCTAAAATTGATTATTTTCGTAAGGTGGTTAGCTTTCATATTTCTAACCAACCTATTATGCGAATTCAAGCAACCAAACCATTAAAGTCAATTACTGTCATATCAAGCCATGGAGCCATTCGTTTATTGAAAAACGGATGTCAAGCTTTCTTAGCTCATATCACAGATTTGAATAAAAATACGTCAGATTTGAATGATATTTCTATTGCTAATAAATTTTCTGACGTATTCCCTGAAGAATTTCTTAGCCTACTCCAGAGCGTGAAATCGAATTTTGTATTAACCTTGAGCCTGATACAAAACCCTCAAATATTTTTCACCTAAAACGAACGCATTATGCGTCAAAGACATTGGGTCGAGCTGTTGAAAGATTACGTATGACCATACCATTCAATACTATCCTGAAAAAGCGAACGTAGTAGCTGACGCATTGAGTAGAAGATCATATGCGGGTACGAGTGCGATATTGTCAACGCTAAGTGTAAGACCCCGAATTTTATGAAATAAAAGTATTCAATTTTTCTTATAATTACTATTCAGTAAATGGTTAAATTGATAAAAGTTAAAGTTAAGAGTGATATATGAAAATTTTTTCCCAAAATACACAAGTGGTTATAAAATATTTATTGTTGTCGGGAAATATTCATTTGGTCGTGGAATATTCTTTCTGTCGGGGAATATTCGTACGACGGCGCAGACATTTGTGGGCCCCATAATAGAATAACTGTCGGATGAAGATAACGACAAAAAATGAGTTTTTATAATTAACGACATAGTTGTTACCGTTAACACTGTTGGAATACTTGGTGGTTAAACTACAGTAATACGCATAGTTGCACAGTAGTACACGGTATTGCATAGTATTTTTTTAATTATTGATTCGTATGTGAGAAGGCACTACTCAATAATTGTTACAGTAATTTCTGTTCAATATTTTATTTTATTGAATCAATAATTGCTGCGTTGATATTTTATATTATTGTTGTTTCAATAATTATTACTGCACAGTATTTCTCATTATCAGATCAATAATTCATATTATTTGAATAATATTATTAGATAGCATTATTGGCAATGTCTAGAAAGTTCTGTCTAAGGAGATGTTTGGTCATCTAATTGCGCGTCAATAAGAAAAAATTCTTATCGGAAATCCCCCTCTTTCTTGGAAACTGCCTGGTTGTCATTATTGTGATTCTGTAATATTATTTGTGAATAATTAATTATTGATCTATATGATAATGAAATATTTATTTGATGTGGATATAAATGATGGATTTATTTATGTGGTTATAAATGAAGGAATTAATGTTGAGGTATTTTATCAGTATTTTGTCGGATTGGAGGTATTAAAAGATCAAATCAGTGTTCTTACATTTTATTGTGTGAGTTATAATTTTTAATCTGATCGTTGGATCGTTGTAATTTTTGGATATGTTATACATATATAAGTTGAGTATATGTTCATAAATTTTGAACCGTTAAAAATGTACGAATGATTTGTTATGAATTTTAAGAGGTGACTGATTCGGAAATTAGGTTTATAAATGATTTTGGTGGAAAATTCTAGAAATGGGTGGGCCCCACTTTTGGTTGTTGGGGAAGATGACTGATTTTTGGTGGGTGGAATAGTAGCAGGTAAAGCCATCAGGTAGCAGGTCAAGTCTGCTTCGGCGTGCTAACATTTTCCTATAAATAGAGGGCTAAGTTAGAATTGAAAATCACACCAGAAACATAAGCTTTCTCTCTTTCTCTCTCTATATTATGAAGCATATTTTGTGAGTATTTAGATAATTTGAGAGTTGTTATTCAGTGCAAGTTTTCTTCGACTTTGCATTCCAGTCAGAAATACTGCACTTTCGAGGTTAGGGATAGTAAGAGATATTAAGGAATGTTATATTCTTCATAATGATGTTATTCTTTCAATATCATTATACTGAAATATTGGTATAGATTTTATTGTGGAATTTCTACCTTTTTGAGTCGGGGTTACTATTCACGTATACAGCACTATTCATGTATATGGCACTATTTACGTATATGACATTATTTACGTATACGGTACTATGTACGAATACGGAGTACTATTCATGAGTTACTATTCATGAATTACTATTCACGAGTTACTATTCATGAGTTACTATTCACGAGTTAATATTCACGAGTTACTATTCACGGGTACTATTCACGACAAAAATTGGTTTCTTTTTCTGACCAAATTATCGTTGATTTATGATTGTTGCTCTCGAAAATAAATGCAGTTGTTGATTATATTATTTTTATTATCATATATAACATTTTTATAACCCTGATGTTGAATTTCTCTTTCACTTGAGTGTAAAGATGGGTAATGTAAGACCCCAACTTATTAATGAATAAAATCAAATTTTCTCTAAATATTATTGTAAATAATAAGGTGTTAATTTGATATAATACTTTGGTTATCGGTGAAATGTGCAAATTTTGTAAAATAAGCAAGTGGTTATAAAATATTTATTTTGTCGGAGAATATTCGTTTGGTCGTGGAATATTCTTGCTGTCGGGAAATATTCGTACGACGGCGTAGCCTTGTGTAGGCCCCATAACGGAAAGCGATTGGATGAAGAAAACGACAAGTATATGTTGTTTATAATTAACAGCGTAGTTGTTACCGTTAATACTGTTGGAATATCCGGTGGTTAAAATACAGTAGCACACGGTATTGCACCAATTATTGATTCTTACGAAGGAAGGCACTACTCAATAATTGTTACAGTAGTTACTGTTCAATATTTTATTTTATTGATTCAATAATTGCTGCGTTGATATTTTATATTATTATTTTTTCAATAATTGTTGCTGCACAGTATTTTCCATTATCAGATCAATAATTCATATTATTTGAATAATATTATTAGATAACATTATTGACAATGTCTAGAAAGTTCTGTCTAAGGAGAGGTTTGGTCATCTAATTACGCGCTAGTAAAGAGAAATCCTTATTGAAAAGCCCCCTCTTTCCTGGGAACGGCCTGGTTGTCATAAATGTGATTCTGTAATATTATTTGTGAATAATTAATTATTGATTCATATGATAAGGAAATATTTATTTTATGTGGATATAAATGTTGGATATATTTATTGTGGTTAAAAATGAAGGAGTTAATGTTGAGGTGTTTTATCAGTATGTTTATCGGAATGGAGGTATTAAAAATCAAATCAGGGTTTTTGAGATATTTTGCGAGGGTTATAATCCGACCGTTGGATCGTGGTAATATTTGGATATGTTATACATATATAAGTTGAGTATATGTCCACAAATTTTGAACCGTTAAAATTGAACGTATGATTTGTTATGAATTTTACGAGATGACTGATTCAGAAATTATTGAATTTTCGGAGTTAATCATTTTGGTGAAAAATTCTAGAATTGGTAGGCCCCACTCTTGGTTGGTGAAGAAATGTGCTTAGATTTTTATTCAAATGTGGTGGGTGGAAATAGTAGCAGGTAAAGCCATCAGGTTGCAGGTTAAGTCTGCTTCGGCGTGCTAACATTTTCCTATAAATAGAGGGCTAAGTTAGAATTAAAAATCACACCAGAATTCATAAGTTTTCTCTCTTTCTCTCTCTAGATTATTGTGACGCCCCCAAAATAGGTATATATCACCCATTCTGAGTCGCCAAATACATAGTACATACAACTTCATTTATATAACTATCGTGCAAAATACGACGACAGATATACTGTGAGTTTTAATACAAATATTGTAACGTATATAATACGACAATATTCATATTTAAATTATTACAATGTCATATAACGTACAATAACAAATAATTTAAGTCCTGAAGAAACACGAGAAGATTTTTGTTCTCATCATTCTAATGCGGTGTATTTTTTACTCTTTCAAGGTCGGGTCCTCATCACCCTATAGTTGTTCACCAAAACCAATTAGTAAATGATGTATAAAATATGTCACACACATTTTATTTGTAAGACCCCGAATTTTATGAAATAAAAGTATTCAATTTTTCTTATAATTACTATTCAGTAAATGGTTAAATTGATAAATGTTAAAGTTAAGGGTGATATATGATTTTTTTCAAAATACACAAGTGGTTATAAAATAATCATTGTTGTCGGGGAATATTCGTTTGGTCGTGGAATATTTTTTCTGTCGGGGAATATTCGTACGACGGCGCAGCTATTTGTGGGCCCCATAACGAATAACTGTCGGGTAAAGAAAACGATAAATTTGAGTTTTTACAAATAACGGCGTAGTTGTTACCGTTAACACTGTTGGAATACCCGTTGGTTAAAATACAGTAATACGCGTTATTGCACAGTAGCACACGGTATTGCACAGTATTTTTAAAATTATTGATTCTTACGTAAGAAGGCACTACTCAATAATTGTTACAGTAATTACTGTTCAATATTTTATTTTATTGATTCAATAATTGCTACGTTGAAATTTTATATTGTTGTTGTTCAATAATTGTTGCTGCACAGTATTTCCCATTATCAGATCAATAATTCATATTATTTGAATAATATTATTAGATAGCATTATTGGCAATGTCTAGAAAGTTCTGTCTAAGGAGAGGTTTGGTCATCTAATTGCGCGCTAGTAAGGAGAAATCCTTATTGGAAAGCCCCCTCTTTCTTGGGAACGGCCTGGTTGTCATAAATGTGATTCTGTAATATTATTTGTGAATAATTAATTATTGATTCATATGATAAAGAAATATTTATTTTATGTGGATATAAACGAGGGATATATTTTTGTGGTTAAAAATGAAGGAGTTAATGTTGAGGTTTTTATCCGTATTTTTGTCGGAATAGAGGTATTAAAAATCAGGGTTTTTGAGATATTTTGCGGGGGTTATAATTTTTAATCCGACCGTTGGATCGTGGTAATTTTTGGATATGTTATACATATATAAGTTGAGTATATGCCCACAAATTTTGAACCATTAAAAATGAACGTATGATTTATTATGAATTTTACGAGATGACTGGTTCAGAAATTGTTGAATTTTCGGAGTTTATCATTTTGGTGGAAAATTCTAGAATTGGTGGGCCCCACTTATGGTTGGTGAAGAAATGTGCTGAATTATATTTCAAATGTGGTGGGTGGGAATAGTAGCAGGTAAAGCCATCAGGTTGCAGGTCAAACCTACCAAAATTTTCCTATAAATAGAGGGCTAAGTTAGAATTGAAAATCACACCAGAAACATAAGCTTTCTCTCTTTCTCTCTCTATATTATGAAGTATATTTTGTGAGTTTTTAGATACTTGGTGAGTTGCTATTCATCAGTGCAAGTTTCCTTCAGCATCATATCCGATATCCAGTCAGAAGTACTGCTCTTTTGAGGTAAGGGATATTAAGGGATTTTAAGGGTTGTTATGATTTTCAGTTTCGTAATTTTTCTGATCTTCAAAAATTCTGGAAAAATTTGAAATGATATTTTGATGAGTTTTCTTGATTGTGTCCAAAAATAGTAATTTTTGGATGTATAGATTGAGAGTTATGAATTTTATGAGAAAAGACTATTTTAGAAGTAACAGCTTATAATTCCTTGTGGTTAACTCCAAAATTGATGAAATTTTTATTGGGAGTACATGTATATGATAGAAGTATACTCTGTAAATTTCAGAATTTTTGGACAAAAGTATAATTTTTGATAAATGTCTAAATATTCGGCTGTTTTGGCCATATGAAAAATAGTAAATGACTTTTAAAAATTTTGAGAAAAATATATGTTCACTATGGGACTATATTATGCTAAATCTCAGAAAAAAAATATTTTTAGAACTGATTTGGTATTTTTCATGAAAATGGTCTAGTTGTGAGTAAATGAATTAAATATGTTATGTGAAGTAAGAAAATTGGAAAATAGGATTTTATGGCTTGAGAATTCTATATGAGGTATATGCAGATTTTTGATGAGGGTTTTGATTATTGGTAATAAAATCTTATGAGTTTGGTATTTTAGAATGATTAAATGCATTATTTAGTAAAGTGTAAACAATTTAAATAAATTGTTTATAAGCTTAAGAAATATTATTCTTTCAATATCATTATACCGAAATACTGGTATGGATTTTATTGTGGAATTTCTACCTTTTTGTGTTGGGTTTACTATTTATGAGTTACTATTCACGAGTTACTATTCATGAGTTACTATTCATAAGTTACTATTCACGATAAAAATTAGTTTCTTTTTCTAACCAAATTATAGTTGATTTACGAATATTACTCTTGAGATTAAAACTAGATGTTGATCATATTATTTTTATTATTATATATAACGTTTTTATAACCCTAATGATGATATTTCTCTTTGACTTGAGTGTAAAGATGGGTAGATTTTTGGTATGATCATGACTATGGGTTATCTTTGGCCAGTAGTGCAAAGATGAAATATTGATGAATATCTTTGGCCTGTAGTGCAAAGATGAAATATTGATGAATATCTTTGGCCTGTAGTGCAAAGATGAATTGTTGATGAATATCTTTGGCCCGTAGTGCAAAGATGACATGTTGTTGAATATCTTTGGCCAGTAGTGCAAAGATGAACAGATGTTGAGATAAACATGACCAACTGGTGATACAAATGAATATCTTTGGCCGTAGTGCAAAGATGAAGTTATTAGTATGATTATGAACAGGAAATGTGATTTGGTGTAACCATGATCTTTGATGTTTCAGGTAAAGATAGGTGATAAAAATTATCTTCGTCCTGGATGAGAAGAGGAATTTAGAACTACAGTTATGATTATGAGTTATTCATATGATTGTGGACCAGAATGGTTGATTGATGTTACAGGGATAAAACATTGTTGGTGGATTTTTAACATGGAGGAGATAATAAACTTTATGGTCTATTTGACTCTTCTAATGGATTGCTCGTTCCGCTGCAACTATGGTTGAAATTTTTATCATTTACCATATGTTCTAAATCTCTGATTTATTGTTGATGAAGGCTATTGATAATTGAATTATCTTTAGTCATGATATTCTTTACTGAGCTAGTTGTGCTCACCCTTTTGCTTCACAATTCCTTTCAGGTAATAAGAGTGTAGCTGGGTCGAGCGGGGGTAACAAGAAAATAGAACGGTGGTCATCATTTAGTAGTTATATTTGGTGAAGAAAATAGGGTGAGGCGAACCCAACGTTGGAAGGGTGTTTTGTCACTATCATACAAGATGTCTAATGACATACAACCTCGTGTCATCATAAGACAAGGTTGTGCTCATCCACTTGCTGAGTATATCTATGGGCACTACCTATATAATCTTGGTGTTTGTTTGAAGTATAATTCTCAATTAGAGACAGTGGAGATAATGATAAGTCAAGAGAAGACTCACCATTGGAAAGAATATGATAGTAATCTTCTCGTTTTTCTTTGGGGTCTATTGGGTCAACCAAGGATAATTCTGTGGCCATATGATATCTATCATAACCTAGACGCGTGGCCTCCCATGTACGAAGGTTTCCTTGAGCACTTCCCAAAGATTCTAATTTCTAAAACAGTTTTTGACTATACCTTTATGTAAGGTGTCATTGTGAGGTGATGTCCACGGTTGGAACATGAGTCACATTTGGTATATATTTGTATCCAAACTTATAGCATATGTGTTGTTGTATTTTGCACGACAATTGTTGTAATAAAGTTACAATTTTTTTCTATACCATGTATTTGGCGACTCAGAATAGGTTGGATGGAATGGACCTATTTTGGGGTCGTTACATTATTATTCTCAACATAATTATTATGCCACACCGTTTCATATTTTGATTAGGCTTGTGACTAATTCGTATCACCACTTTATACCCAAGTTCTCTCTGCTAGTCCTAGCTACACTTTTTATTACCTGAAAGGGGTGATGAAGTAAAAGGGTGAGCACAAACAGCCCAGTAAAGAATATCATGACTTAAGATAATTACATTATCAATAGCCTTCATCAATACTAAATCAGATATTTAGAATATATGGTAGAAGATAAAAGTTTTCAACCATAATAGTAGTAGAACAAGCAATCCATTAGAAGAGTCAAGTAGAACATAATGTCTACTATCTCCTCTAAATTAAAAGTTCATCGTTAATATTTCATTCCTGTAATACTCATCAACAGTTCTTTATTGTACCCAAGACAAAGAGAACTCTCATCTCCTGTCTTCACCTAAACCACCAAAGATTATAGTTAAATTCACAATTCATATTTATAATCAGGTAAATCAACAGTCCATCTTTGCAATACGTGCCTAAGATAATAAACTGTAAAACCAATTACCAACAGTCCATCTTTGCACTCCAAGCCAAAGATATACAACTGTAAAACCAATAATGCTGAGACTCAGCTTAATAGTATCACGTCCACGAATTATCCATGCACTACGGGCCAAGGATATTCGTGTTTTCAATTACGGTCATGATTATACCGAATAATCCCTGATCATAATCATGCCAAGTCCATCTATGCACTACGGGCCAAAGATGACTTTTACCACATCGTTTGTAACATTACGGTCATGATTATACCAAATAATCCCTAGTCATAATTATACCAAGTCCATCTATGCACTACTGGCCATAGATGACTTTCAACACAATATAAGCATGAGAATGATGACAATGATATATATAATGAATAAACATAGATCATCATAATAATAAGATAACATAGATCTTAGTGATTTTTAACTTAATTATCCAGAGTCCAAATTGATAACATAATAATAGATGAAGCACAAACTATTAAGGATATTCTAATCCTTTCAGGACCTTTCATCATTTAATGACAATATGAAGAAACGAATAATAACATCTTACCATAATATGGAGTATGAAAGAAAATGATATCACTTTACCATAAAAATGATACCCCATATCACAATAATGATATCCCTTACTTTAGCATGTGACTTGATTCTGCTTTCTGTGAAATTGATCAACTTAAACAATGCTTGCATTCCTTATCTACACTTGGAGTAACAATACACTCAATAGAAATACTCACAATATTATACTCACAATATTGTAGTAAAAGAATTCTATATTTTTAGTATAGTGATGGTGTGTGTTTAGTTACTCAACCGAGCAACCTATTTATACTAAAAATTTAGTAAACAACTAGCACACCTGCTTTGACGAAATAACCAAATGAGGTATATAATAATGGTAGTGGAATTTATGGTCCCGCAGAGAAAATTAAACCAACTTCTACACGTTTTAAAAATAATTGAGTTGTGGTCCAGACTACTTTAGAAAAAGTAGAGTGTCGGCAAGTCCTGCCAAACTTACTTTTGTAGAAGAAAATAATTGAAAAAATATATGTATATCATACATATCTTTAATCAACAACCTTTCAATCTTTGAACCATTATTCACAATTATTAACATAAACTCTCAATACTGCCAACTGGTTTAATTATATCATATCAAATAATATGAGTCACTGTGTAATAACTACTGTGACAATTATTGAAATAAATACCGAGTGACTTCTTTCGTAAGAATCAAATCAATACCTTACTTATAAACAATTTAAATTCTATTAAAAGTAAGGATCAACATCAAATCATAATTATCTCGAATAATATATACATCAACTAATAATTCATTATTCATTTAAGTCGTCTTTGCATAATATCATTATATTTAATAATGTTCATGTTTTAAAACTTAAAATATTATCTTTTATCGTCGAAAACATTACACGTTGCATACGTGCATGCCCGACGTCCTCTGATTGTCTCTGAAAATACAATAGTCCCAAAGATAACCATTTTTACCTCTTCTAACGATCTCAAATTGAAAAACTTAAAGAACAAAAGTTGTAGGTCTATTCATCCTGGTTTCGGATCATCTTGAATCTCCTCAATCCGAGTTCGTATGAAAAAGTTATGACCAATTTACTAAAGGACGTCCGGACAGATTTTGGTTCAACACTTGACCAGCGCCTAGGCGCCCAAAATTGGCCTTGTGCAAGTGCCTAGGTGCCCAAGAACAGATTCTAAGCACCTAGTCCAGCGCCTAGGCATCCGACCCTTGACACTTAACTCCGATTTCTAGATTTTTGCAACTTTTGACACACATACTTCAAATCTTCATAACTTCTTCACCCGTTATCAGAATTAGTCCATTTTCGAACCTATGGAAAGCTTGTAACATGCTCTACAAAACCCACCATGATTTCATAATTTTCCAGATTCATTAATTATTCCGAAATTTTTCTCCAAAGTCCCCCAAGACTAAGTTTTTCATCGTTTAACATGTTTTACGAAAACTTTCGCCACTACTTTGATTTAAACCATTTTTAGTCCGTTCAAATTGGAATATTTCTGTAATTTCTTAATCTATAGATCATCCTCCTTAGATATTACACATAAATCAACTATCAACACTTTTACAAGTTTGATTTAAGTCCTCAAAATAACTTTTGTTCATCCTCAAACACATGCCTAACTTTTTGATCATAAATTCTATTATGACATGAATTAAACATAAAATCTTTATCATATACTTTCTTATTACTTTGGATCCATCATGATCCCTTATAACCCAACTTTTAACAAATCAAACTCTTAGAAAAATTAAAGAGATGAAAAGTTTTGGTTTTACCTTTTGATTTCTTATTCATCCTTCATGCTTCCATGGTTTCATCTTCTTCTTTCTTCCTTTCTTCCTCTTCTTTCTTTTCTCTCTTTTCTTTTGCTGAAGATTGGCTACGGAAGGATGTAATGAAGGAGAGGGTTGATGGCTCTTCTCTTTTCTCTCTCTTTCTTCCTTCTCTTCCCCCTCTCTCTCTCTCTCTCTCTTTCCTTCTTCTTTCTTCTATCCCAAAATTCCTACGGGAGGGAGTGTGGAAAATGAAGAGCAAGTTACTAATTTTGCTTTATTAGGCTCAATCAATTGCCTAACTCCCTTGTCCCATCAAAAATGAAATTAAATAATCAAAAAAAAGTTGGTGAGGAATGTGTGGAAAGTTTAAAGTATTAGGAAAATAAGCCTCAAGATTATTCCACCTCTATTAGCATTAATCGCCTCTCTCATAGACCACAATATTCTAGAAGGTTTAATACTCCTCTATTATTAGCTCATTTATCCGATTAATTTCTCATTTGACCATTTATCAATTTAACATTTTACAATTAAAAAAAATAATCATAAATTAAATCAGACTTTTATTTTATAAAAGTCGGGATTTTACAATCACCCCACCTTATGAAATTTCGCCCTCGAAATTTACGTACCTGGTCGTTCGAAGAGACGAGAAATTTAAATTCTAGCTCACAGGCTACTTATTCTGTCTCATGGTTCATCAATTGCTCAATTCCTTTATTTCAGATATCATTCTAGAATACAGTTTCAAAATAAAAGTTAATTAACATGCCACATAATATCCCTATACTCTGACCGACCAATTAAATAACAATTAAACTTAGGTAGGTCATACTATCAAAGGAATTACCCATCTCTCCCCTCCTAGTTCTAATCTCACATCTCAGCAAGGGATCATATCCCTAAGCTTTGATACCAACTGTGACGCCCCCAAAATAGGTATACATCACCCATTCTGAGTCGCCAAATACATAGTACATACAACTTCATTTATACAACTGTCGTGCAAAATACGACGACAGATATACTGTGAGTTTTAAAACAAATATTGTAACGTATATAATACGACAATATTCATATTTAAATTATTACAATGTCATATAACGTACAATAACAAATAATTCAAGTCCCGAAGAAATACGAGAAGATTTTTGTTCTCATCATTCTAATGCGGTGTATTTTTTACGCTTTCAAGGTCGGGTCCTCATCACCCTATAGTTGTTCACCAAAACCAATTAGTAAATGATGTATAAAATATGTCACACACATTTTATTATTCTCAACATAATTATTATGCCACACCGTTTCATATTTTGATTAGGCTTGTGACTAATTCGTATCACCACTTTATACCCAAGTTCTCTCTGCTAGTCCTAGCTACACTTTTTATTACCTGAAAGGGGTGATGAAGTAAAAGGGTGAGCACAAACAGCCCAGTAAAGAATATCATGACTTAAGATAATTACATTATCAATAGCCTTCATCAATACTAAATCAGATATTTAGAATATATGGTAGAAGATAAAAGTTTTCAACCATAATAGTAGTAGAACAAGCAATCCATTAGAAGAGTCAAGTAGAACATAATGTCTACTATCTCCTCTAAATTAAAAGTTCATCGTTAATATTTCATTCCTGTAATACTCATCAACAGTTCTTTATTGTACCCAAGACAAAGAGAACTCTCATCTCCTGTCTTCACCTAAACCACCAAAGATTATAGTTAAATTCACAATTCATATTTATAATCAGGTAAATCAACAGTCCATCTTTGCAATACGTGCCTAAGATAATAAACTGTAAAACCAATTACCAACAGTCCATCTTTGCACTCCAAGCCAAAGATATACAACTGTAAAACCAATAATGCTGAGACTCAGCTTAATAGTATCACGTCCACGAATTATCCATGCACTACGGGCCAAGGATATTCGTGTTTTCAATTACGGTCATGATTATACCGAATAATTCCTGATCATAATCATGCCAAGTCCATCTATGCACTACGGGCCAAAGATGACTTTTACCACATCGTTTGTAACATTACGGTCATGATTATACCGAATAATCCCTGGTCATAATCATACCAAGTCCATTTATGCACTACTGGCCATAGATGACTTTCAACACAATATAAGCATGAGAATGATGACAATGATATATATAATGAATAAACATAGATCATCATAATAATAAGATAACATAGATCTTAGTGATTTTTAACTTAATTATCTAGAGTCCAAATTGATAACATAATAATAGATGAAGCACAAACTATTAAGGATATTCTAATCCTTTCAGGACCTTTCATCATTTAATGACAATATGAAGAAACGAATAATAACATCTTACCATAATATGGAGTATGAAAGAAAATGATATCACTTTACCATAAAAATGATACCCCATATCACAATAATGATATCCCTTACTTTAGCATGTGACTTGATTCTGCTTTCTGTGAAATTGATCAACTTAAACAATGCTTGCATTCCTTATCTACACTTGGAGTAACAATACACTCAATAGAAATACTCACAATATTATACTCACAATATTGTAGTAAAAGAATTCTATATTTTTAGTATAGTGATGGTGTGTGTTTAGTTACTCAACCGAGCAACCTATTTATACTAAAAATTTAGTAAACAACTAGCACACCTGCTTTGACGAAATAACCAAATGAGGTATATAATAATGGTAGTGAAATTTATGGTCCCGCAGAGAAAATTAAACCAACTTCTACACGTTTTAAAAATAATTGAGTTGTGGTCCAGACTACTTTAGAAAAAGTAGAGTGTCGGCAAGTCCTGCCAAACTTACTTTTGTAGAAGAAAATAATTGAAAAAATATATGTATATCATACATATCTTTAATCAACAACCTTTCAATCTTTGAACCATTATTCACAATTATTAACATAAACTCTCAATACTGCCAACTGGTTTAATTATATCATATCAAATAATATGAGTCACTGTGTAATAACTACTGTGACAATTATTGAAATAAATACCGAGTGACTTCTTTCGTAAGAATCAAATCAATACCTTACTTATAAACAATTTAAATTCTATTAAAAGTAAGGATCAACATCAAATCATAATTATCTCGAATAATATATACATCAACTAATAATTTATTATTCATTTAAGTCGTCTTTGCATAATATCATTATATTTAATAATGTTCATATTTTAAAACTTAAAATATTATCTTTTATCGTCGAAAACATTACACGTTGCATACGTGCATGCCCGACGTCCTCTGATTGTCTCCGAAAATACAATAGTCCCAAAGATAACCATTTTTACCTCTTCTAACGATCTCAAATTGAAAAACTTAAAGAACAAAAGTTGTAGGTCTATTCATCCTGGTTTCGGATCATCTTGAATCTCCTCAATCCGAGTTCGTATGAAAAAGTTATGACCAATTTACTAAAGGACGTCTGGACAGATTTTGGTTCAACACTTGACCAGCGCCTAGGCGCCCAAAATTGGCCTTGGGCAAGCGCCTAGGTGCCCAAGAACAGATTCTAAGCGCCTAGTCCAGCGCCTAGGCGTCCGACCCTTGACACTTAACTCCGATTTCTAGATTTTTGCAACTTTTGACACACATACTTCAAATCTTCATAACTTCTTCACCCGTTATCAGAATTAGTCCATTTTCGAACCTATGGAAAGCTTGTAACATGCTCTACAAAACCCACCATGATTTCATAATTTTTCAGATTCATTAATTATTCCGAAATTTTTCTCCAAAGTCCCCCAAGACTAAGTTTTTCATCGTTTAACATGTTTTACGAAAACTTTCGCCACTACTTTGATTTAAACCATTTTTAGTCCGTTCAAATTGGAATATTTCTGTATTTTCTAAATCTATAGATCATTCTCCTTAGATATTACACATAAATCAACTATCAACACTTTTACAAGTTTGATTTAAGTCCTCAAAATAACTTTTGTTCATCCTCAAACACATGCCTAACTTTTTGATCATAAATTCTATTATGACATGAATTAAACATAAAATCTTTATCATATACTTTCTTATTACTTTGGATCCATCATGATCCCTTATAACCTAACTTTCAAAAAATCAAACTCTTAGGAAAATTAAAGAGATGAAAAGTTTTGGTTTTACCTTTTGATTGCTTATTCATCCTTCATGCTTCCATGGTTTCATCTTTTTCTTTCTTCCTTTCTTCCTCTTCTTTCTTTTCTCTCTTTTCTTTTGCTGAAGATTGGCTACGGAAGGATGTAATGAAGGAGAGGGTTGATGGCTCTTCTCTTTTCTCTCTCTTTCTTCCTTCTCTTCCCTCTCTCTCTCTCTCTCTCTCTCTCTCTCTCTCTTTCCTTCTTCTTTCTTCTATCCCAAAATTCCTACGGGAGGGAGTGTGGAAAATGAAGAGCAAGTTACTAATTTTGCTTTATTAGGCTCAATCAATTGCCTAACTCCCTTGTCCCACCAAAAATGAAATTAAATAATCAACAAAAAGTTGGTGAGGAATGTGTGGAAAGTTTAAAGTATTAGGAAAATAAGCCTCAAGATTATTCCACCTCTATTAGCATTAATCGCCTCTCTCATAGACCACAATATTCTAGAAGGTTTAATACTCCTCTATTATTAGCTCATTTATCCGATTAATTTCTCATTTGACCATTTATCAATTTAACATTTTACAATTAAAAAAAATAATCATAAATTAAATCAGACTTTTATTTTATAAAAGTCGGGATTTTATAATTATTGAGTTTATTTTGTGAGTATTTAGATACTTTGAGAGTTGCTATTCAGCACAAGTTTCATTCAGCCTCATATCCGATATTCAGTCAGAAGTACGGTTATTTTTAGGTAAGTGATATTATTTTTTTCTTAAATAATATTATTTGTTTCAATATCATTATGCTGAAATATTGATATGAGTTTTTTTATCAAATTTGAAACTTTTTATGTTGGGGTTACTATTCACGTATACGACACTATTCACGTATACGGTACTATTCACCAAAAAATAAAATTTTCCCTTTTTGTCCAAGATATCTATTATGGTTACTATCTTTGATTGTATCCATGTTTTGATCTTTATTTTTGAATTCTGCTTCACAATTGATTATTATGAAGTATTATTGATCTTGGATAAACTGTTATACGAATCCTTACTATTTGTCCTTCTGTCTCACTGGATTCGTTTTCTTTAAGATATTTTTCATCATCCTCAGTCCTAAATGATGATATTACTGAATATCTTTGGCCTATAGTGTAAAGATGTATGATTATCTGATGAATATCTTTGGCCTGAAGTGCAAACATGAACAGGTGTTGAGATGAACATGACCGACTGGTGTTACAAATGAATATCTTTGGCCTGTAGTGCAAAGATGAATATTTGATTCAAGATGTATATTGATTGATGTTACATGGATAAAATATTGATGATGGACTTTTAAATCTTAGAAGATAGTAGAATTCTTTCTCTACTTGACTCTTCTAAGGATTTGCTGTTTCCACTGCAGATGTTGATCTAAAACTTGTTGTCGATTATATTCTATCAATCTTTTCCTTGTTGAATACTAATGATAATTTGTTGTATATTATCTTAGTTATAATATTCTTTACTGGGCTAGTTGAGCTCACCCTTTTTCTTTTTGTTCCATTTTTCTTCTCAGGAGGTGAGAACATAGCAGGATCTAGTCGGGGTATGGAGTGATGGTTCTAAAAAGATGTTTTAGCTGTCCTCATTATTTTTGTAAAATAGTGTTTGAATAATTATAATGAGGACTTACTTGAGTGTGGATATTGTCTAGAAGCCAATATTTATATTTAAACTCACAGTATATGTTGTCGTATTTTACACGATAATTGTATTATTGAAGTTGTAGTTTATTTTTTTTGTACCATGTATTTGGCGACTCAGAATGGGTGTTGTATACCTATTTTGGGGGCGTCACAGTTGGTATCAGAGCTTAGGGATATGATCACTGGCTGAGATATGAGACAAGAACTAGGAGGGGAGAGACGGGAAATTCCTTCGCTAGTATGACCTGAATAAGTTTATTTGGTAATTATTTGGTTGGTCAAATATAGGGATAATATGTGACATGTCAATTAACCCTTGTTTTGTGGCAGTATTTAAGAATGGCAGTAAAGAACGTTAACAATAGAGTGAATGAGACTATGGAGACACCTTTAATTACCACCCAGGGGAACGTGCAACAGAAAGGCAATATTCCTCTTGTAAACAACGTTACCGAGCAAACTATGAATGATGGAATGTTTAGGAGCTTTTTGCAGTTCATACAAAATCAGACTAGGGAGACTCGTGTACAGAATACGGGTGGAAATGATAACAACGCGCGGTTTGTCACAGCCAAGCAGTTCAAAGAATTGGGACCACCAAAATTTAAGGGAAAGCCGGATCCGATCATGGCGAAAACGTGGGTCAAGCAAATTACCAAGATATTCGATGTCTTGGGATGCACGGAGGAACAGAATGTTCCATTCGCCACCTTTATGTTCCGCAGTGAGGCAGACTACTGGTGGGAGTCTGTGAAGTGTACCCAGCCTGACGCACTCAACATGTCCTGGGAAACGTTTCAGAAACTGTTTAATGACAAGTACTTTCCTGAAAGTATTCGTCATATGAAGGAGGTAGAGTTTATTAGACTGGAACAAAATAACATGACGGTGTCCCAGTACGAGACGAAGTTTGCAGAGTTATCCAGGTTTGCACCTCATTTGGTCGAGAATGAGGAACGAATGACAAGGATGTTTCTGAGAGGTTTAAAACCCGAGATTCGACAATATCTTATCTCTCATAAATTTTCTTTATATTTAGATGTTGTAAACATGGCTCAATTATTAGAGCGAGATAATGAGTATGTTCAACCAAGGGACCCCAACCAAGGTCATACTGGTGACAGCAGTCATCGGAGCGATGAGAACTAGCGAGGAAGGAAAAATACAGACAAAAGTGGTAACCACTCGGGTGGTCATCGTGGCCATGATAATAGGAGATGTGAGTCAAGTGGAAATTTTAAGAAGAGAAGATTTAACGATGACAAGAAGATGTCGACAGCAGCACCAGGAACAAATTCTAGGGGAGGAGAACGACCGCCAGTTAGATGTTACAGATGCGGAGAGCAGGGACATATAAGTCCAAACTGCCCATAACAGTTCAAGGTATGTTATAATTGTGGAAAGGAAGGACATATCGCTCGAGATTATACTATAGCGAAACCAAGTCCAGCTGGGACGGTGACACCAAAGGCGGATACGGACAAAATAAAGTCGGCGGTTCCTGGAAGAGCGTTTGTTGTGATTGCCCAAAACGCGAGGAACCCGAACGAAGGTATAACGAGTTAGTTAATTATAAATTCTTGCGAAGTTTATACCTTACTAGATACCGGTTCTACCCATTCTTTTATCTCTCCTGCTTGTGCTTAACGTTTAAACTTGACTCCGGAGAAATTAGACTTTGACCTATCTGTGGAGACTCCGTTAGGAGAAACTTTCATTACATCTACAGTTTATAAATCTTGCTTAATCCAAGTTGGTACAATCACATTACCTGTTGACCTTATCTCTTTAAAGATACTTGCTTTTGATGTGATTTTAGGAATTGATTGGTTAACTACTCATCATGCCAAAATTGATTATTTTTGTAAGGTTGTTAGTTTTCATATTCCTAACCAAACTGTTATGCGAATTCAAGCAACCAAACCACTAAAATCAATCGCTGTCATACCAAGCCATAAAGCCATTCGTTTATTGAGAAACGGATGTCAAGCTTTCTTAGCCCATGTCATGGACTTGAACAAAAATACGTCAGATTTGAATGATATTTCTGTTGTTAGTGAATTTCTTGACGTATTTTCTGAAGAATTTCCTGGCCTAACCCAGAGCGTGATATTTAATTTTTATATTGATCTTCAACCCGATACAAAATTTATTTCTAAAATCTCATATTGAATAGCTCCTATTGAACTTCAGGAGTTAAAAACCCAACTATTGAAGTTGGTACCCGAGCCTCTATCTGGTGACTTCCTTTGTGGAATGCACCAAAGCCAGACTCTCCGTAAGGGACTCTATATTTGTGTGGTGTTAAAACAATAGGTGTCATTGTGACGTGCTATCCAATATTGGGATATGAATCACAATTGAGAGCAACCGAAGTCGGTGACCAAAGTACGTAGCTTTCTGGGCTTAACTGGTTACTATCAGAGATTCGTGGAAGGATTTTCTCGAATCGCTACTCTGTTAACTTAGCTGACTCAGAAAGATACAAAATTCGTATGGAGCGAGGAATGCGAGAAGATTTTCTAATAGCTCAAGAGGCGACTCATTCGGAACCTGTTCTGACCATACCATCCTGGAAAAGTGAACGTGGTAGCTGACGCGTTGAGTAGAAAATTGTACGCGAGTACGAGTGCGATATTGTTGAACACAAAGACCTATTTTGTATAATTAATAAATGATAGAGATAGAGTTAATGACTCTAGGGATCCACGTGATGATATACGAGTAAAGTCGACTTTAATCGATAACGTTAAAGCCGCTCAAGCTACAGACTTGGAGCTGATGAATATAAAGAAGAAGGTGCAAAAATGTGTTATTCTAGAAGTAAGAGTCGATGAAGAGAAGAAAGCTCAAGCCTTCGATTTATTTGAAATCCTCGATCGAGTAGGAACTGTGGCCTATAGACTCACCTTAACGCTAAGTATGTAGCGTGTTTATAACGTCTTTCACGTATCGATGTTACGTAAATATGTGGACGACCCGAATCATATTATTGCGTTAGAACCAGACGAGATAGCCGAAGATTTAACGTACAAGGAGGTACTTGTTAAGATATTGGATAGGAAAGAACATGTCCTATGCATGAAGGTTATACTACAAGTTAAGATTTTGTGGAGAAACCATGCTATTGAAGAAATAACCTGGGAGTTAGAATCAGAAATGAAAGCGAGGTATCCTCACCTTTTCGAAACACCAGGTACGTACGTCAATTTCGAGGACGAAATTTCATAAAGAGGGGAGGTTGTAAGACCCCAACTTATTAATGAATAAAATCAAATTTTCTCTAAATATTATTGTGAATAATAAGGTGTTAATTTGATATAATACTTTGGTTATCGGTGAAATGTGCAAATTTTGTAAAATAAGCAAGTGGTTATAAAATATTTATTTTGTCGGAGAATATTCGTTTGGTCGTGGAATATTCTTGCTGTCGGGGAATATTCGTACGACGGCGCAGCCTTGTGTGGGCCCCATAACAGAAAGCGATTGGATGAAGAAAATGACAAGTATAAGTTGTTTATAATTAACGGCGTAGTTGTTACCGTTAATACTATTGGAATTCCCGGTGGTTAAAATATAGTAGCATACGGTATTGCACCATTTATTAATTCTTACGAAGGAAGGCACTACTCAATAATTATTACAGTAATTACTGTTCAATTTTTTATTTTATTGATTCAATAATTGCTGCGTTGATATTTTATATTATTGTTGTTTCAATAATTGTTGTTGCACAGTATTTTCTATTATCAGATCAATAATTCATATTATTTAAATAATATTATTACATAACATTATTGGCAATGTCTAGAAAGTTTTGTCTAAGGAGAGGTTTGGTCATCTAATTGCGTGCCAGTAAGGAGAAATCCTTATTGGAAAGCCCCCTCTTTCTTGGGAACGGCCTGGTTGTCATAAATGTGATTCTATAATATTATTTGTGAATAATTAATTATTGATTCATATGATAAGGAAATATTTATTTTATGTGGATATAAATGTTGGATATATTTATTGTGGTTAAAAATGAAGGAGTTAATGTTGAGGTGTTTTATCAGTATGTTTATCGGAATAAAGGTATGAAAAATCAAATCAGGGTTTTTGAGATATTTTGCGAGGGTTATAATTTTTAATCCGACCATTGGATCGTGGTAATATTTGGATATGTTATACATATATAAGTTGAGTGTATGTCAACAAATTTTGAACTGTTAAAAATGAACGTATGATTTGTTATGAATTTTACGAGATGACTGGTTCAGAAATTATTGAATTTTCGGAGTTAACCATTTTGGTGGAAAATTTTAGAATTGGTGGGTCCCACTCTTGATTGGTGAAGAAATGTACTGAGATTTTTTTTTAAATGTGGTGGGTGGAAATAGTAGCAGGTAAAGCCATCAGGTTGTAGGTTAAGTCTGCTTCGGCGTGCTAACATTTTCCTATAAATAGAGGGCTAAGTTAGAATTGAAAATCACACCAGAATTCATAAGTTTTCTGTCTTTCTGTCTCTAGATTATTGAGTGTATTTTGTGAGTATTTAGATATTTTGAGAGTTGCTATTCAGCACAAGTTTCATTCAGCCTCATATCCGATATTCAGTCAGAAGTACGGTTATTTTGAGGTAAGGGATATTATTTTCTTCTTAAATAATATTATTTTCTTCAATATCATTATGCTGAAATATTGATATGAGTTTTTTTTATCAAATTTGAAACTTTTTGTGTCGGGGTTACTATTCACGTATACGGCATTATTCACGTATACGGCACTATTCACCGAAAAATAAAATTTTTCCTTTTTGTCCAAGATATCTATTATGGTTACTATCTTTGATTGTATCCATATTTTGATCTTTATTTTTGAATTCTGCTTCACAATTGATTATTATGAAGTATTATTGATCTTGGATAAACTGTTATACGAATCCTTACTATTTGTCTTTCTGTCTCACTGGATTCGTTTTTTTTAAGATATTTTTCATCATCCTCAGTCCTAAATGATGATATTACTGAATATCTTTGGCCTGTAGTGCAAAGATGTATGATTACCTGATGAATATCTTTGGTCTGTAGTGCAAAGATGAACAGGTGTTGAGATGAACATGACCGACTGGTGTTACAAATGAATATCTTTGGCCTGTAGTGCAAAGATAAATATTTGATTCAAGATGTATATTGATTGATGTTACATGGATAAAATATTGATGATGAACTTTTAAATCTTAGAAGATAGTAGAATTCTTTCTCTACTTGACTCTTCTAATGGTTTGCTGTTTCCGCTGCAGTTGTTGATCTAAAACTTGTTGTCGATTATATTCTATCAGATTTTTCCCTGTTGAATTCTAATGATAATTTGTTGTATATTATCTTAGTTATAATATTCTTTACTGGGCTAGTTGAGCTCACCCTTTTCTTTTTTGTTCCATTTTTCTTCTCAGGAGGTGAGAACATAGCAGGATCTAGTCGGGGTATGGAGTGATGATTCTAGAAAGATGTTTTAGCTGTCCTCACTATTTCTGTAAAATAGTATTTGAATAATTGTAATGAGGACTTACTTGAGTGTGGATATTGTCTAGAACACAATATTTATATTTAAACTCACAGTATGTGTTGTCGTATTTTGCACGATAATTATATTATTGAAGTTGTAGTTTATTTTTTTTGTACCATGTATTTAGCGACTAAGAATGGGTGTTGTATACCTATTTTGGGGGCGTCACAGGTAAATTATTGGTATAATCGTGACTGAGGAATGTCTTTGGCCTGTAGTGCAAAGATGAATTGTTAACTGATATGATCATGACCATTGAATTTATAATTGAATATCTTTAGCTTAAGTGTAAAGATGAATTGATAAACATGGTTATAATTATGGTGTATATAAATTTTGAAATGATCATATATTTCTTTAAGATATGAATATATTTGGCCTGTAGTGCAAATATGAACTGTTGAAGAATATCTTTGGCCTGTAGTGTAAAGATGAATTGTTGATGAATATCTTTGGCCCGTAGTGCAAAGATGACCTGTTGTTGAATATCTTTAGCCAGTAGTGCAAAGATGAACTGTTGATGAATATCGTTGGCCTGTAGTGCAAAGATGAATTTATTAATATGATTATGAACATGAACTGTGATTTGGTATAAGCATGATCTTTGATGTTTCAGGTAAAGACATGTGAGGAAAATTATCTTCGTCCTGGATGCGAAGAGGAATTTAGAATTATAATTATTATTATGAGTTATTCATATAATTGTGAAAAGGAACTGTTGATTAATGTTACAGGGATAAAACATTATTGGTAGAATTTTAATGTGGAGAAGACAATAGACTTTATGGTCTATTTGACTCTTCTAATGGTTTGCTCGTTCCGCTGCAACTATGGTTGAAAATTTTTATCATCTACCATATGTTCTAAATCTCTGATTTAATTCTGTTGAAGGCTATTGATAATTTATTTATCTTCAGTCATGATATTCTTTACTGGACTAGTTGTGCTCTCCCTTCTGTTTCACAATTCCTTTCAGGTAATAAGAGTGTAGCTGGGTCGAGCGGGGGTAATAGGGGAATAGAACGGTGGTCATCATTTAGTAGTTATATTTGGTGAATCATCTAGGGTGAAGCGAACCCAACGTTGGAAGGGTGTTTTGCCACTGTCATACAAGATGTCTAATGACATACAACCTCGTGTTATCATAAGACAGGGTTGTGCACATATACTTGCTGAGTATATCTACGAGCACTACCTATATAATCTTGGTGTTTGTTTGAAGTATAATTCTCAATTAGAGACAGTGGAGATAATGATATGTCAAGAGAAGACTCACCATTGGGAAGAATATGATAGTAAACTTCTCATTTTTCTTTGGGGTCTATTGGATCAACCAAGGATAATTCTGTGGCCATATGATATCTATCATAACCTAGACGCATGATCTCCCATGTACGAAGGTTTCCTTGATCACTTCCCAAAGATTCTAATTTCTAAAACAGTTTTTAACTATACCTTTATGTAGCTATCACTGTGAGGTGTTGTCCACTGATGGGACATTTGTCACATTACGGTTGGGACACGAGTCACAGTTGGTATTAAAACTCATAGCATATGTGTTGTTGTATTTTGCACGACAATTGTTGTAATAAAGTTGTAGTTATTTTCTGTACCATGTATTTGGCGACTCAGAATAGGTTGGATGGAATGGACCTATTTTGGGGTTGTTACATTTTGGTATCAGAGCTTAGGGATATGATATCTGGCGGAGATCGGGGAATTGAACTAGGAGGGGAGAGATGAATAAGTCCTTCGCTAGTGTGTCCTACCTAAGCTTATTTGTTGGTCAGTCATAATATCAGGATATTATGTAATATATTAATTTATTTAATTAACCCTTGTTTTGAAGCTGTATTCTAGAATGATATCTGAAATACAGGAGATGAGCATTAGAGAAATCATGATGACATGGAAGATGGAATCTGAAATGAAAGCAATGTATTCTCAACTCTTTGAAATACCAGGTACGTAAATTTCGGGGACGAAATTTTATAAGGAGGGGAGATTGTAAGACCCCGAATTTTATGAAATAAAAGTATTCAATTTTTCTTATAATTACTATTCAGTAAATGGTTAAACTAATAAAAGTTAAAGTTAAGGGTGATATATGAATTTTTTTTTCCAAAATACGCAAGTGGTTATAAAATATTTATTGTTGTCGGGGAATATTCGTTTGGTCGTGGAATATTCTTTATGTCGGGGAATATTCGTACGACGGCGCAGACATTTGTGGGCCCCATAACAGAATAACTGTCGGATGAAGATAACGACAAAAATTGAGTTTTTATAATTAACGGCATAGTTGTTACCGTTAACACTGTTGGAATACTTGGTGGTTAAACTATAGTAATACACGTAGTTGCACAGTAGCACACGGTATTGCACAGTATTTTTTTAATTATTGATTCGTACGTGAGAAGGCACTACTCAATAATTATTACAGTAATTTCAGTTCAATATTTTATTTTATTGAATCAATAATTACTGCGTTGATATTTTATATTATTGTTGTTTCAATAATTATTACTGCACAATATTTTTCATTATCAGATCAATAATTCATATTATTTGAATAATATTATTAGATAACATTTTTGGCAATGTCTAGAAAGTTCTGTCTAAGGAGAGGTTTGGTCATCTAATTGCGCTCCAATAAGAAGAAATCCTTATCGGAAAGCCCCCTCTTTCCTGGGAACTGCCTGGTTATCATTATTGTGATTCTGTAATATTATTTATGAATAATTAATTATTGATCTATATGATAATGAAATATTTATTTGATGTGGATATAAATGATGGATTTATTTATGTGGTTATAAATGAAGGAATTAATGTTGAGGTATTTTATCAGTATTTTGTCGGATTGGAGGTATTAAAAGATCAAATCAGTGTTCTTACATTTTATTGTGTGAGTTATAATTTTTAATCTGATCGTTGGATCGTTGTAATTTTTGGATATGTTATACATATATAAGTTGAGTATATGTTCATAAATTTTGAACCGTTAAAAATGTACGAATGATTTGTTATGAATTTTAAGAGGTGACTGATTCGGAAATTAGGTTTATAAATGATTTTGGTGGAAAATTCTAGAAATGGGTGGGCCCCACTTTTGGTTATTGGGGAAGATGACTAATTTTTGGTGGGTGGAATAGTAGCAGGTAAAGCCATCAGGTAGCAGGTCAAGTCTGCTTCGGCGTGCTAACATTTTCCTATAAATAGAGGGCTAAGTTAGAATTGAAAATCACACCAGAAACATAAGCTTTCTCTCTTTCTCTCTCTATATTATGAAGCATATTTTGTGAGTATTTAGATAATTTGAGAGTTGTTATTCAGTGCAAGTTTTCTTCGACTTTGCATTCCAGTCAGAAATACTGCACTTTCGAGGTTAGGGATAGTAAGAGATATTAAGGAATGTTATATTCTTCATAATTATATTATTCTTTCAATATCATTATACTGAAATATTGGTATGGATTTTATTGTAGAATTTCTACCTTTTTGAGTCGGGGTTACTATTCACGTATACGGCACTATTCACGTATACGGCACTATGTACGAATACGGAGTACTATTCATGAGTTACTATTCATGAATTACTATTCACGAGTTGCTATTCATGAGTTACTATTCACGAGTTACTATTCACGGGTACTATTCACGATAAAAATTGGTTTCTTTTTCTGACCAAATTATCGTTGATTTATGATTGTTGCTCTAGAAAATAAATACAGTTGTTGATCATATTGTTTTTATTATCATATATAACATTTTTATAACCCTGATGTTGAATTTCTCTTTCACTTGAGTGTAAAGATGGGTAAATTATTGGTATGATCGTGACTGAGGAATGTCTTTGGCATGTAGTGTAAAGATAAATTGTTAACTGGTATGATCATGACCATTGAATTTATAATTGAATATCTTTAGCTTAAGTGTAAAGATGAATTGATTAACATGGTTATAATTATGGTGTATATAAAGTCTGAAATGATTATATATTTCTTTGAGATATGGATATATTTGGCCTATAGTGCAAATATGAACTGTTGAGGAATATCTTTGGTCTGTAGTGCAAAGATGAATTGTTGATGAATATCTTTGGCCCGTAGTGCAAAGATGACCTGTTGTTGAATATCTTTGGCCAGTAGTGCAAAGATGAACTGTTGACGAATATCGTTGGCCTGTAGTGCGAAGATGAATTTATTAATATGATTATGAACAGGAACTGTGATTTGGTATAACCATAATCTTTGATGTTTCAGGTAAAGACATGTGAGGAAAATTATCTTCGTCTTGGATGCGAAGAGGAATTTAGAATTACAATTATAATTATGAGTTATTCATATAATTGTGAAAAGGAACTGTTGATTAATATTACAGGGATAAAACATTATTGGTGGACTTTTAATGTGGAGAAGATAATAGACTTTATGGTCTATTTGACTCTTCTAATGGTTTGCTCGTTCCGTTGCAACTATAGTTGAAAATTTTTATCATCTACCATATGTTCTAAATCTCTAATTTAATTCTGTTGAAGGCTATTGATAATTTATTTATCTTTAGTCATGATATTCTTTACTGGGCTAGTTGTGCTCACCCTTCTGTTTCACAATTCCTTTCAGGTAATAAGAGTGTAGCTGGGTCGAGCGGGGGTAACAGGGGAATAGAACGGTGGTCATCATTTAGTAGTTATATTTGGTGAATCATCTAGGGTGAAGCGAACCCAACGTTGGAAGGGTGTTTTGCCACTGTCATACAAGATGTCTAATGACATACAACCTCGTGTCATCATAAGACAGGGTACTATTCACCTGTGGTACTATTCATGATAAAAATTGATTCGTTTTCAATCTAAATTATTTTTGGTATAATATTATTCTTGAATGTTACTCCACAAAGCAGTATCATGTTGACAATTTGGATGTTATTGATTTCTGGATAAATTAAATTATAAATCTTTAAAAATTTATCTTTGAACTTGTTTTATTGAATTCTTATATCATTGTCATCATCCTCATGTTTATATTATGTTGAAAGTCATCTGTGGCCTGTAGTGCATAGATGGACTTGGTATGATTATGACCAGGGATTATTCAGTATAATTATGACCGTAATGTTATAAATGATGTGGTAAAAGTCCTCATTGGCCCGTAGTGCATTGATGGATAGTTGTTAGCATGATCATGACCATTGATGAATACACGAATATCCTTGACCCGTAGGGCATGGATAATTTGTGGTCGTGATACTAATGAATATCCTTGGCTGTAGTGCAGGGATGATGTTGATTATTTATTAAGCTGAGTCTCAGCGATAAAATTGATAAAAAACATTTTAAATCATAGAAGATAGTAAATTTTATTCTCTACTTGACTCTTCTAATGGATTGCTTGTTCCACTACAGTTAAACTTGATGTCTATTATATTTTATCAGTTTAACACTGTTGAAGGCTAACGATAATTTATTCTGCATTATCTTAACCATAATATTTCTTACTAGGCTAGTTGAGCTCACCCTTTGCTTTCATTGTTCTCTTCAGGAAATGAGAATATAGCTGAGACTAGTCGGGGAACGGAGTGACGGTCCAGATATTTGCATTAGTAGTCCTCACTATTCTGTGAAATAGTGTGATAATAAATATAATGAGGACTTATTTTGAGTTGTAATACTGTATAGAAGACAATATTTGTATTAAAACTCACTGCTTATGTTGTGTTGTTTTCTACACGACACTTAACAGTTGTATAAATTAAGTTTGTATTTGTATTTTGTATCACGTATTTGGTGACTCAGAATGGGTGATGTATACCTATTTTGGGGGCGTCACATATCCCATATCCCACATTAGTCTCACATCCCATGCTTGCAAACAACACTTCTCCTCTCGCCCCCCTTGGATCATTTTCAAAAGGGTTTGCCCGACTGACTTAATAGTTACAACTTTATTGACCAGACCCCATGAGTGCTACTAAATCCCAGATCTCACATCCCACAGGCCACATCAGTCTTCGCCGGACCGCCAGTCGTCCCGCCTTTGCCAACGATGCCCTTTCTTCACTTTCCACTGGTAAAAATGTTATTCGATCGAAGGTGTTTGTCTCCCTAAAGGTGATGTCCCATGGTTATCGTATTGTACTTTGAGGCTTTGAGCTATAATGCCTTGATTGGTTGTCGTATTGTACTTTATAGCTATGGTTATCATATTGTACTTTATAATGCCTTGTTTGGTTATCATATCTCCATATTCTATAATGCCTTGTTTGGTTTTCGCTCGGTTGTTTTCTTCTTTCTTTTTGAAGGTTTTGGTATTATTATTGATTGTTTATTTGGTTATTACCCGAACAACTGAATAGTAAATTCGGTAATTCAGAAATTCGGTTAATGGGTAATTCAGTTATTTGTCCGGCTACCAAAATTACACAAATTTTGATTTTCGGTTATAACCGAATAGCTTATTTAGTTCGGTTATAACCGAATGATCAGTGCTAGTTAAACCGGTCGGAGTCGAACCAGACTTAATAAATGTGCAATTTGGTGAATGAATTCAACCCGATTTATAAATAAATCTGACTTGAACTCGAATTGAACTTAAACTCTACTTGTCTAATATTTTATTATAATATAAAAATAAATAAATGTACTATTGGATTGATTTTTTTTTTCATTCGACTCACTGTACTATATTTTTTTTAACAAAACATTACAAAATTCGTCCAAACCAGTTGACTTTTAACAACAAAAAATACAAAAAATTAATTTTATTCAACTATTCACATGGATTTTCCAAATTCGTCCACGTGGTTGCCATAATGGAATTAAATGATTATATTTTATAAAAACAAATAAAATCAAATTAAGCACTTAAAAAATAAATTATGTTCCCTCCTTCACTTCTATCCACATTGCCCCATGGTTGCCGTAATCAATTAAACCAACCAAAGTTGCCGACGCCATCCACCATAACAATCAAGTTGCCATCGTCCATAGTCCCCAACTCATGATTCATCACTTCCTTTGCTCATAATCTTCTACCTGGGCGGCCACAAATCAGTTCTCCCTTCTTCCATCCATGCACCTCCATGCATGGGCGGAACTAGGGGGCGTGAGCAGTGGTGAAGCCAGAAAGTTTTAGCAGTGGGGTCAACATTATTAGTTTTGGCGGGGGTTCGGGGGCAGCGTCCCGAGACAATTTTTTTTAATACTTTATACTTTTGGGTTAGACAAATGAATCTAAATATCAAATTTAATAATACTAACAAAAGGGAGAATTTACAATTGATGTATGAGATTTAGGGCTGAGGCTTGACCACTTTGGTATCTTTAATTAAAAAAAAAATCTGAGTGGGGTCAAAAATTAAATGGGGGTAAAAAATTGAATAGGGTAAAATTTTTTTTTAAGTGATTTCAAAAATTGGGTGGGGTCAATTGACCTCACATTTTTACCATAGCTTCGCCACTGGGCGCGAGGGGGGTCATATGACCCCCCAACCCTGAAATCTGAAGCATGTTAATATTAGTTAAATTTGATCTTTATTATGAAATGATATTAATTTATTTGCCTTTTCATGTCTTTCCACCTATAATAAATTAACAATATTACTATAAGATAAAAAAATGTTAAATAAATTTGATAATTAATTAATATTACACTCATTTGTCTTACTGACTTAATTATACATTGGTATAATTTTTTTTTTGTAAATGAGAATAACTTAATTCATTTTTTTGCTTTGAGTGACTACTTTCAGTTGTCTCCAATGAAGATGATCAGAACCACAATATAAGGTTTTAAATATATAATATTATAATTTATAATTTATCTATAAAAGTAGCTAATCGGTTGACTAAAAAAATTCAAAGTCTGATTAATAGTCTCAAAGTTCGGGGGAAATTAATATATATATATATATATATATATATATATATATATATATATATATATATTCATTTAAAGTTATTAGACTCACAACTCATAGGTTTACAATGATTGGAATAGGATGTTGTGAAATACTATAATTGGGCAAAATAAATTTGAAAGAAACACTACAAGCGTCAATAATTAATTTTTTTATTGATGTATTTTGACCCCCTCTAAAAATGTTCTGGTTCCGCCACTGCCTCCATGGTTGCCACCATTAATGAGTGTCATGGCCGCGCGCAACTACTATTCATCACTTCCTCCGGTCGTCATGTTTTATAATAGTTTGTAAACCTAATTTGAGAAATCTTGATTTTCTCTTTATGGTTGTATATATCTTGGTGGGTTCACCTCTGTTTTTCTTCGCTAACCTCTTTCAAATATTCACACCATTAGAGAGAGTAATAAAGAAAATTGGGCATTGAATTTTTTTCTTGCGATTAGGGCAAGAAAGAATTTGGGTATTTTTTATAATATTCATCAGTAAAATTTGGATATTTTGTAGTGTTCATAAATGGAATTTGGGTATTTTCTAGTGTTAATCAATTGGAATGGCGGTGGGTGGAGGTTTGTCAATGGTGGACTGGACAATTGATGGAGGAGAATTGGGATGAATGTTAGGCGCCTCCCTTCTGATATGAGAATCGATGAAGATGAAAATGGAAGAACTAAATCTAAATTAGAAATATATTAAGTGTAAACCTGTAACTATAATTTGAGTAATAGTATAAGTAAATTACTAATTATTAATGTTTTTAATAATATTCTTTCTATTTTAAACCAATAAAAATAAATTTATGTTTATAATAAGTTAGATTATGTTTGTTTAATTTAGATTGTTATGTTAATATTTAAAAATAAAAAAATAATATGAATTCATTAATTTTATATAAATACATTTATAAAAATTATACATTAATATATTTTATTATTAATTTAAATATTTGTTATGTATATTAGTTTGATTTATATTTTGTTTAACTATTTGTTATAGAATTGAGTATACTTTAATTTAATTAATTATCCAACTTAGATTCTCTCTTCTTGTCAGCATATGATGCATGCGACATATAGATTTTTCGTTAATATTTTAACAGAGTAGACGTTAATAGTAACGTTAAGCTTCTTGATCACATGTCTTAGCAGTAATTGAGAGTTCTAAATCTTACAGTGAGTAGGCTATGAGCTTAGACAGACATCACTTTAACTTGATCAATTCTTATCTTTGTATCTTGTTTGTTTGTTTGAGGCTGCTCGCCTTTTATAAATTCACATTGGGATCTTTCCGTTGTGATTTGACTATCAATCTATTCTGTCTTGGAAACCTGTCAATTTCTAATTGTTTAACTTTAAAATGTTGTCAGTCAGGACCACTTCAGAGTGCTTTCATCATACTCTATCAGGTGCAGATGTAGACACGTATTTTTATCCTTAGTAGATATAACTGTTAAACACAATTTCAAAAATGTCTTAGCCTTATCTACAACCTTTGCGAGGATCATCATTGGGATTTTTTAGTCCTAGGTGTACGACATTGTCATAACATGTCAGAAGAAAATGAACTTTACGATTCTGCTTAATCGCAGAGTTATATATCCATTAGTTATTGACTTGCCCTGAAGGTTTGAATCTACAATCAGTTTCTATGCTCTACAATATTTATGAATACTGAATGCTCTACGATATTTATGAGTATATTTTATACTCTACGATCTCAGAATGCTTCTTGGTCTTCAACTCTACGAACAATCTTCAGACTTAGCTCTTGAACAATACATTTACATTAATGAATGGATCAACTTAACAAATTTGATCCCTACACTAAGTCTTTTTACATAATTTTTCTTTTTAAGGACTTTACAAAAGTTACTGATTTTACAAATATACATAAAATTCTCATTTCATCATCATATTAAATATATGCATAAGTTAGAGTACTAGCAATATCCCCTTATTTGATGATGGCAAAACAAGTAGTTTCAATTAATCATTAATTCTAAAAAGGCAAAACTAAGGAAAATCTCACTGTAGTTGACACGTTTTACTTATTACACCATTAAACTTTAAAAAATTCAAATTACTCCATTGAACTAATTAAAATTTTAAAATTTCACCATTTCGTAAATACGATTTGACGTCCGTCAAATTGGCTCAGATTCTTTCAGACAAAACTAAGAAAAATCCCATTATAATTGACACGTTTTACCTATTACACCATTAAACTTTTAAAAATTAAAATTACACCACTGAACTAATTAAAATTTTGAAATTATACCATTTTGTTAATAAGATTAGAAGGGCGTCAAATTGACTCAGATTTTTTCAGACGTGGCTAGATTTGTGCTTCAAATTTACAAACCAACCGAAATTACCCTATATATTTCTGCTTCAAATTTATCAAATTGATGAAATTAATGATGTTATTTGGAAAAATTAAATATACTCAAATTTGATTCTTTTTTTAATATTCAATTTGTCCAAATTACATTATTAATTTGATAAATTTTATACAATTTGAGCGTATATATGTGACGCCTCCAAAATAGGTCCACACAACCCATTCTAAGTCGCCAAATACATGGAACAAAATCCAAATACAAACTTTATTTATACAACTATTAAACTATTGTGCAAAATACGACAACACAAAACCTGTAATTTTTAATACAAATAACAATACTCACACTCCAAATTAATGATACTCTACATAAAGGCACAATTGATAACTATTTTAGGAATTAAAATCTTTAAAAAATGCTCAAGGGATCCTTCATACATGGGAGAGCATGCATCTAAGTTATAATAAATATCATAGGAATTGAGCATTAACCTTGGTTGACCCAATAGACCCCAAAGAAGAACGAGAAGATTACTATCCTGTTCAGTCCAATGGTGTGTATCGTCTTGCCATATAATTACCTCCATTGTCTCAAATTGAGGATTATATTCCAACTATACTCCAAGATTATATAGATAATGCTCATAGATATGGTTGTACATATATAGTCAGCAAGTGGATGTGCACAACCATATCTTATGATAACACGAGTTTGTATGTGGTTAAACATCATGTATGATAGTGGAAACACACCCTTAAAGCTCTTAGTACAATTCTGTCCTCCTCATTTTAATGGGGTGCATTTTTGACGCTTTCACAGTCGGGTTCTCCTCACCCTATTGTTGTTCACCAAAATCAATTATTAAATGACGTATAAAAAAAGACACATACATTTTAAGTTCTCAATACAATTATATATTGTTATGCTATTTTATAATGTATTGAGAAACTTCAACAGTCACAGACCATCACTCTATTCTCCTGTTATCCCCGCTCGACCCAGCTACACTCTTATTATCTGAAAGGAATTGTGAAGCAAAAGGGTGAGCACATATAGCCCAGTAAAGAATATTATAACTAAGATAATGTAGAACAAATTATCCTTAGTCCTCAACAGAAAAAAAATCTGATAGAATACAATAGATAATAATTTTTAGATCAACATCTGCAGCAAAAATAGCAATCCATTAGAAGAGTCAAGTAGAACATAATGTCTACTATCTCCTCCAAATTAAAAATCCATCATTAATATTTCATCCCTGTAATACCTATCAACCGTTATTTGTTGTACCCAAGACAAAGAGAACTTTCATTCACAATTATAGTTAAATTCATAATTCATGTTTATAATAATGTAAATCAACAGTTTCTCCTTGCCACAAAGGCTTAATAGATCTTTTACTCCTTGCCACAAAGACTAAAGACACTCAATAATCATATCGTCATTTCAAATCAACGAATTATCTATGTACTACGGGCCAATGATATTCGTTAGTATCACCAGTGGTCATGATCATGCTAATCAATTGTCTATCTTTGCACTATGGGCCAAAGATATTCAATGGTTATGATCATACCAATCAATTGTCTATCTTTGCACTACGGGCCAAAGATGTTCAATTGTAAAACCAATGATCAACAGTCCATCTTTGCACTACGGCCAAAGACATGCAACTGTAAAATTAATAATCAACAGTCCATCTTTACACTACAGGCCAAAAACATACACCTGTAAAATTAATAATCAACAGTCCATCTTTGTACTACGGGCCAAAGACATACAACTGTAAAATCAATAATCAACATTCCATCTTTGCACTACGAGCCAAAGACATACAACTGTAAAACCAATAATAAACAGTTTATCTTTGCTCTACGGGTCAAAGACATACAACTATAAAACTAATAATCAACAGTCCATCTTTGCACAACGGGCTAAAGAGGACTTTCACCACATCATTTTTCTGTAACATTACATGTCATGATTATACCAATACAAATTTCCTGGTCATAATTATACCAATCAACAGTCCATCTTGCACTACGGGCCAAAGATGACTTTTACCACAACATAAGTATGAGAATGATGACAATGATATAAAGAATCAATCAAGTGAGATCAAGGATAATTATTAGAGATTTATAATTTAATTTATCCAGAGTTCAAAAATATCCAAATGGTCAACATGATGATCAAAACGTGGATTCAAATTTAAGAATAAGATTCATATATCAAAGATAATTTGGTCAGGAAAAAAAACTAATTTTGTCGTGAATAGTACCCTGTGAATAATACCCGAATGAATAGTATCCCGTCATGCAAAGTACACCGATTAAATAATACACCAAGTGAATAGTACCCAAATAAATAGTACCCCGTCATGCAAACTATCCCGAGTAAATAGTACCCTGAGTGAATAGTACTAAATAAATAGTACCTCGTCATGCAAAGTTTCTCGAGTAAATAATACCCTGAGATAATAGTATCCGAATGAATAGTACCAAATGAATAGTATCCCATCACGCAAAGTACCCCAAGTGAATAGTACCCCGTAAATAATACCCCGAATAAAAATATTAAAATTTAATAAGAAAGTTTAGATCAATATTCTAATGAAACGATACTAGATGAAGCGCAAAACTCAAGGATATTCTACTAATTTCAAGGATTATAGAAGCAATACTTACCATAGTAAGTTTAGATTTAAGAATATGAAAAGAAATAATATACGAAACTGCAAATAGATTTTCACTCGTCATGCGGTAATCTACGTAGACATATCTTTTCCACAAATAAAGAATGAGTACAGGTTATTCACCATGCATGCGATAATCCGCGTAGACAGGTTATTCCCACAGATTAAAGAATGAATACGAAAAATAATATCCCTTACAATACGAAAGAAATAATACCCCTTACCTTAGTAGGAGATTGGATACTACAATAGTGAAGTAAGAAAATACTGTTCTTCTTTCTCTATAGTTTCTCTTGTGAGTCTTAGTAAATTGGTGAGAATTAAAGAAGAAAAGTTTCTATTTATAGGAAAATATAGTTTCGATATTTGCGCGTTAGGGGCTCGACTTATTACAGTTTAGTACTTCATTAATTGCACCTTAGTCCAGGTGCTATCATCATGACATCATGATGATGACATCATCTTTGTGTTTCTTTAAGGATGATGTCATGCTTACATCATGCTTCCATCATCTCTTCTCTGATTGGTTGATTCAAGTTCACATGGATTGGTTAACTTATTATACTTTGGTACCCCTAAAGTTTTTCAAGTTTGCATTATTCTCCCTTTAACTTTTGTAATTCACTTATCTTCAATAAACAAATTTTTAATATTTCAAAAATTATTCATTATTAATATTATAACTCACAATATTGACAAAAAGATCATTCCCAAGAAAGAGGGGGCTTTCCGATAAAGGTTTCTCCTTATTGGCGTGTAATTAAATAACCTAATCCATTTTCTTGATAGAACTTTTTAGACATTGTTAATAATGTAAATAATAATATGAATAATTGTGTCATCTCAATTAATGATTTAATAATATAAAATATTGTGCAGATGATACTGTGACAATAATTGAATCAATAATATGAGATACTATGCAATAACCACTATAGAAATTATTGAATGAAACAGAGTGACTTGTTACGTAAGCATCAATAATCAGAGATATTGTACAATACCTTGTGCTACTGTGCAACAACGCGTATTACTGTTCTTTTATCACCGATATTTCAACAGCTAACGGTAAAAGTTTTGCCGTTATTTTTATAAAAAGGTTATTTCTGTCGCTTTTTATATCCGACAGTCATTCCGTTGTAGGGTCCACCAATGATTGTGCCGTCGTACCTATATTCCCCGATAAAAAGAATATTTCCCGACCAAACGAATATTTTATGATAACTTGTTTACTTTGTAAAATTTTCACATATCACCCTTAACTTTAACCTTTTATCAATTTAACTATTTACCGAATAGAATAATAATTATAAGAAAATTGAATACTTTCATTTCATAAAATTTGGGGTCTTACAATCTCCCCTCCTTATGAAATTTTGTCCCCAAAATTTATGTACCTGGTAGTTTGAATATGTGAGAATACCTTGCTTTCATTTCAGATTATATCTTCCCGGTCATATCCTCTATATTATGATTTCTCCATTACTCCTCTCTTGGATTTCAGATATCGTTTCAGAATACAGCTTCAAAACAAGGGTTAATTGACATATCACAATTTGTCAAGTTATTAAGTTAGAAAATTTAGCTTAGGTAGGACACACACTAGCGAAGGATATTACTCGTCTTTCCCCTCCTAGTTCAAATCTAAGATCTCCGCCAAAGACCATATCCCTAAGCTCTGATACCAAATGTGATGCCCCCAAAATAGGTCCACACAACCCATTCTGAGTCGCCAAATACATGGTACAGAATCCATATACAAACTTTATTTATAGAACTATTCAACTGTCATGTAAAATACGACAACACATAAGCTGTGAGTTTCAATACAAATAATAGTACTCACACTCCAAATTAATGATATTCTACATAAAGGTACAGTCGATAACTATTTTAGAAATTAAAATCTTTAGAAAATACTCAAGAAATTCTTCATACATGGGAGACCATGTATCTAAGTTATAATAGATATCATAGGACTTGAGCATTAACCTTGGTTGACCCAATAAACTCTAAAGAAGAACGAGAAGAATACTATCCTGTTCATTCCAATGGTGTGATTATTCTTGCCATATAATTACCTCTATTTTCTCAAACTGAGGATTATATTCCAACCACATTCCAAGATTATATAGATAATGCTCATAGATATAGTCAGCAAGTGGATGTGTACACCCGTATCTTATGATAACACGAGTTTGTATGTGGTTAGACATTATGTATGATAGTGGAAACACACCCTTAAAGTTCTTAGTACAATTATGTCATCCTTATTCTAATGGGGTGTATTTTTGATGCTTTCACAGTCGGGTTCTCCTCACCCTATTGTTGTTTACCAAAATCAATTATTAAATGACGTATAAAATACGACACACACATTTTAAGTTCTCAATACAATTATATATTGTCATGCTATTTTATAATGTATTGAGAAACTTTAACAGTCACAGACCATCACTCTATTCTCTTGTTATCACCGCTCGACTCAGCTACACTCTTATTACCTAAAAGGAATTGTCAAGCAAAAGGGTGAGCACAAATAGCCCAATAAAGAATATTATAACTAAGATAATGTAGAATAAATTATCATTAGTCCTCAACAGGGAAAAATTTGATAGAATACAATAGACGACAATTTTTAGATCAACAATTGTAGTGAAAACAACAATCCATTAGAAGAGTCAAGAATATAATGTCTACTATCTCCTTCAAATTAAAAGTCCATCATTACTATTTCATCCCTGTAATACCAATCAACCGTTCTTGGTTGTACCCAAGACAAAGAGAACTTTCATCACCTGTCTTCACCTGAACCACCAAAGATTAAAGTTAAATTCACAATTCATGTTTATAATAATGTAAATCAACAGTTTCTCCTTGCCACAAAGGCTTACTAGATCTTTTACTCCTTGCCACAAAGACTAAAGACACTCAATAATGATATCGTCATTTCAAATCAACGAATTATCTATATACTACGGGCCAATGATATTCGTTAGTATCACCAGTGGTCTTGATCATGCTAATCAATTGTCTATCTTTGCACTATGGGCCAAAGATATTCAATGGTTATGATCATACCAATCAATTGTCTATCTTTGCACTACGGGCCAAAGATGTTCAATTGTAAAACCAATGATCAGCAGTCCATCTTTGCATTACGGCCAAAGACATGCAATTTTTAAAATCAATAATCAACAGTCCATCTTAGCACTACGGGCCAAAGACATACAACTGTAAAACCAATAATCAACAGTCCATCTTTGCACTACGGGCCAAAGACATACAACTGTAAAACCAATAATCAACCATTCATCTTTGCACTACGAGCCAAAGACATATAACTGTAAAACGAATAATCAACAGTCCATCTTTGCACTACGGGCCAAATAGGACTTTCACCACATCATTTGTCTGTAACATTACAGGTCATGATTATACCAATATAAAATTTATGGTCATAATCATACCAATCAATAGTCTATCTATGCACTACGGGCCAAATATGACTTTTACCACAACATAAGCATGAGAATGATGACAATGATATAAAGAATCAATCAAGTGAGATCAATGATAAATATTAGAGATTTATAATTCAATTTATCCAGAGTTTAAAAATGTCCAAATGGTTAACATGATGATCAAAACGTGGATTCAAATCTTAGAATAAGATTCATATATGAAAGATAATTTGGTCAGAAAGAAATTAATTTTGTCGTGAATAGTATCCCATGAATAGTACCCGAATGAATAGTATCCCATCATGTAAAGTACTCCGAGTAAATATGTAAGACCCCAACTTTCATAAATAAAGATTAATTTTCTCGATATATATTTTGAATATTATGGTGTGAGTTTGATATAATATTATAGTTGTGAGTAATATTTATAAATTTTGCAAAGTATGCAAGTTGTTATAAAATATTCGATTGGTCGGGAAATATTCATTTTAACAGAAAATATTCATACGACGGCACAATCATTGGTGGACCTCACAACAAAATTATTGTAAGAGTTAGAAAATGACAGAAATATCTTTTTATAAAAATAACGGCGAAAGTTTTACCGTTAACTGTTGATATACTGGTGATAAAAGTACAGTAATACGCATGATTGCATAGTAACACACGGTATTAATTATTGATGCTTACGTGAGAAGTCACTCAGTTATATTCAACTATTGCTACAGTAATTGTTGCATAGTATCTCACGTTATTTGATTCATTTATTATCAATATTTTATATATTATTAAATCAATAATTGAAACGACAAAGTTATTCATATTATTATTTGCATAATTAACAATGTCTAGAAAGTTCTGTCGAGGAAAGGGGTTTGGTCATTTAATTGTTCGCCAATAGGGAGAAATCCTTATCAGAAAGCCCCCTCTTTTCTGGGAATGATATGGTTGTTAATATTGCGTGTTATAATAATGATGAATAAATGTTGTTAAAAATATTGAGGAGATTTTTATGAAGTGTTTGTTGTAAATTTTGCTTATTTTATGGACCCCTCATTTACCCATTTTTCAAAATAATCGATAGAAGATTATTCAATATTGTAAGACCCCAGCTTATTAATGAATAAAATCAAATTTTCTCTAAATATTATTGTGAATAATAAGGGGTTAATTTGATATAATACTTTGGTTATGGGTGAAATATGCAAATTTTACAAAATAAGCAAGTGGTTATAAAATATTCATTTTGTCGGGGAATATTCGTTTGGTCGTGGAATATTCTTGCTGTCGGGGAATATTCGTACGACGGCGCAGCCTTGTGTGGGCCCCATAAAGGAAAGCGATTGGATGAAGAAAATGACAAGTATAAGTTGTTTATAAATAACGGCGTAGTTGTTACCGTTAATACTGTTGGAATACCCGGTGGTTAAAATACAGTAGCTCACGGTATTGCACCAATTATTGATTCTTACGTAAGAAAGCACTACTCAATAATTGTTACAGAAGTTATTATTCAATATTTTATTTTATTGATTCAATAATTGCTGCGTTGATATTTTATATTATTAATGTTTCAATAATTGTTGCTGCACAGTATTTTCCTTTATTAGATCAATAATTCATATTATTTGAATAATATTATTAGATAATATTATTGGTAATGTCTAGAAAGTTCTGTCTAAAGAAAGGTTTGGTCATCTAATTGCGCGTCAGTAAGGAGAAATCCTTATTGAAAAGCCCCCTCTTTCCTAGGAACGGCCTGGTTGTCATAAATGTGATTCTGTAATATTATTTGTGAATAATTAATTATTGATTCATATGATAAGGAAATATTTATTTTATGTGGATATAAATGAGGGATATATTTTTGTGGTTAAAAATAAAGGAGTTAATGTTGAGGTTTTTATCAGTATTTTTGTCAGAATGGAGGTATTAAAAATTAGGGTTTTTGAGATATTTTGCGGGGGTTATAATTTTTAATCCGACTGTTGGATCGTGGTAATTTTTGGATATGTTATACATATATAAGTTGAGTATATGTCCATAAATTTTGAACCGTTAAAAATGAACGTATGATTTATTATGAATTTTACGAGATGACTGGTTCAAAAATTGTTGAATTTTCGGAGTTAATCATTTTGGTAAAAAATTTTAGAATTGGTGGGCCCCACTCTTGGTTGGTGAAGAAATGTGCTAAGATTTTTATTCAAATGTGGTGGGTGGGAATAGTAGCAGGTAAAGCCATCAGGTTGCAGGTTAAGTCTGCTTCGGCGTGCTAACATTTTCCTATAAATAGAGGGCTAAGTTAGAATTGAAAATCACACCAGAAACAAGTTTTTTCTCTTTCTCTCTCTAGATTATTGAGTGTATTTTGTGAGTATTTAGATACTTTGAGAGTTTCTATTCATCAGAGCAAGTTTCTTTCAGCCTTATACTGGTATTCCGACCAGAAGTACTGATATTTTGAGATGATGGATATTATTTTCTTCTTAAATGATATTATTTTTTTCAATATCATTATGCTGAAATATTAACATGAGTTTTTATCAAATTTGAAACTTTTTGTGTCGGAGTTACTATTCACGTATACGTTATTATTCACGTATACGGCACTATTCACGAATACGACACTATTCACCGAAAAATAAAATTTTCCCTTTTTATCCAAGATGTCTATTATGGTTACTATCTTTGATTGTATCCATGTTTTGATCTTTATTTTGAATTCTGCTTCACAATAGATTATTATGAAGTATTATTGATCTTGGATAAACTGTTATACGAATCCCTACTATTTGTCCTTCTGTCTCACTGGATTCGTTCTCTTTAAGATATTTTTCATCATCCTCAGTCCTAAATGATGATAGTACTGAATATATTTAGCCTGTAGTGCAAAGATGTATGATTACTTGATGAATATCTTTGGCCTGCAGTGCAAAGATGAACAGGTGTTGAGATGAACATGATTGACAGGTGATACAAATGAATATCTTTGGTCTGTAGTGCAAAGATGAATATTTGGATAAAGATGATTATTAATTGATGTTATAGGGATAAAATATTGATGATAGACTTTTAAATCTTAGAAGATAGTAGAATTCATTCTCTACTTGACTCTTCTAATGGTTTGCTGTTTCCGCTGCAGTTATTGATCTAAAACTTGTTGTCGATTATATTCTATCAATCTTTTCCTTGTTGAATACTAATGATAATTTGTTGTATATTATCTTAGTCATAATATTCTTTACTGGGCTAGTTGAGCTCACCCTTTTCCTTTTTGTTCCATTTTTCTTCTCAGGAGGTGAGAACATAGCAGGATCTAGTCGGGGTATGGAGTAATGGTTCTAGAAAGATATTTTAGCAGTTCTCACTATTTATGTAAAATAGTGTTTGAATAATTGTATTGAGAACTTATTTGAGTGTGGATATTGTCTAAAAGACAATATTTGTATTTAAACTCACAGTATGTGTTGTCGTATTTTGCACGACAATTGTATTATTGAAGTTATAGTTTTCTTTCTGTACCATGTATTTGGTGACTCAGAATGGGTGTGTTGTATACCTATTTTGGGGGCGTCACAAATATATATATATATATATATATATATATATATATATATACACACACACACACACACATAATATTTGTGTGTGAGTGTGATGTGTGTGAAAGGGACATGTGGGGTGGGGCCCACATGTGGGAAGAAAAATATGTGTGGGGGTGGGGAGAAATGTGTAGTCACGGGTGGTGTTGGAAATTTTTTGTTGTATATATATATATATATATATATATATATATATATATATATATATATATATATATATAACCATCACGGGGGTGTATACCCGTGAAGTTTGTGATTATGAATTATATATATATATATATATATATATATATATATTATAATAAGTTTTATTTTTTTTTATGAAAAATAAAATATATTATATTTTATTATGCATAGTATTTGTATAGTGTCTGCATAGTGTTTGCATATTAAAATTATATGAATTCAGAATTTTTGTCGATTAAGTACTGTGCAGTCCGTGAAAAACTTTTTTAAATAGTATCCCTTCCATTCTCCTATAAATAGGATGCTTAGTTTAGAATTGAAAATCACACCAGAATCAGAGAATTCTTCTTTTATAATATTGAGCGTATTTCTTTCGAGTTTTAGGAAGCTTTGAGTGCAGAAAACAGTAAAAGTTTTCTTTAAGAATATCCCCGCTATACCAGTTGGAATACTCCTCTTTTTTAAGGTAAGGGATATTACTTTGTTCAGTACTCGTAAGAAATAATATTTTCTTCCATACTCTGTAGTATGTAAATAATATTATTTCATTTTAGATTCCGAATTCTATATTTATTTTTGTTAAGTTTTGACTTCTATACTCCATGAAATTAGTAGAATATCCTTAAAATTTACGCTTCATCTAATATCTTTTCATGAAAATATTATTCTGAACATTCTTGATAACTTTTAACTTTTTCATGATGGAATATTATTCACGGGGTACTATTCCCGAAGTACTATTTACGAGATACTATTCATGATAAAAATTAATTTTGTTTCGGCCTAAATCATTTTTGATACAATATTACTCTTGAATTTTACTCCACAAAGTAGTATTATGTTGACAATTTGGACGTTTTTAAATTCTGGATAAATTAAATTATAAATCTTTAAAATTTATCATTTACTTTCATTTAATTGAATTCTTATATCATTGTCATCAACCTCATGCTTATATTGTTATGAAAGTCATCTTTGGCCCATAGTGCATAGATGGACTGTTTGTAAGACCCCAAACTTATTAATGAATAAAATCAAATTTTCTCTAAATATTATTGTGAATAATAAGGTGTTAATTTGATATAATACTTTGGTTATCGTTGAAATGTGCAAATTTTACAAAATAAGTAAGTGGTTATAAAATATTTATTTTATCGGAGAATATTCGTTTGGTCATGGAATATTCTTGCTGTCGGGGAATATTCGTACGACGGCGCAGCTATTTGTGGGCCCATAACGGAAAACGATTGGATGAAGATAACGACAAAAATTGAGTTTTTATAAATAACGACGTAATTATTACCGTTAACACTGTTGGAATACCCGGTTGTTAAAATACAGTAATACGCGTGGTTGTACAGTAGCACACGGATTGCACAGTATTTTTGAATTATTGATTCTTATGAAGGAAGGCACTACTCAATAATTATTACAGTAGTTACTGTTCAATATTTTATTTTATTGATTCAATAATTGCTACGTTGATATTTTATATTATTATTGTTTCAATAATTATTGCTGCACAGTATTTCTCATTATCAGATCAATAATTCATATTATTTGACTAATATTATTAGATAACATTATTGGCAATGTCTAGAAAGTTCTGTCTAAGGAGATGTTTGGTCACCTAATTGTGCGCCAGTAAGGAGAAATTCTTATTGGAAAGCCCCCTCTTTCCTGGGAACGGCCTGGTTGTCATAAATGTGATTCTGTAATATTATTTGTGAATAATTAATTATTGATTCATATGATAAGGAAATATTTATTTTATGTGGATATAAATGTTGGATATATTTATTGTGGTTAAAAATGAAGGAGTTAATGTTGAGGTGTTTTATCAGTATGTTTATCGGAATGGAGGTATTAAAAATCAAATCAGGGTTTTTGAGAAATATTGCGGGGGTTATAATTTTTAATCCGACCGTTGGATCGTGGTAATTTTTGGATATGTTATTCATATATAAGTTGAGTATATGTCCACAAATTTTGAACCGTTAAAAATGAACGTATGATTTATTATGAATTTTACGAGATGACTGGTTAAGAAATTATTGAATTTTCGGAGTTTATCATTTTGGTGAAAAATTCTAGAATTGGTGGGCCCCACTCTTGGTTGGTGAAGAAATGTGCTGAGATTTTTATTCAAATGTGGTAGGATTGAATAGTAGCAGGTAAAGCCATCAGGTTACAGGTTAAGTCTGCTTCGGCGTGCTAACATTTTTCTATAAATAGAGGGCTAAGTTAGAATTAAAAATCACACCAGAAACAAGTTTTCTCTCTTTCTCTCTCTAGATTATTGAGTGTATTTTGTGAGTATTTAGATACTTTGAAAGTTTCTATTCATCAAAGCTAGTTTCTTTCAGCCTTATACCGGTATTCCGACCAGAAGTACTGATATTTTGAGGTAAGGGATATTATCTTCTTCTTAAATGATATTTTCTTCAATATCATTATGCCGAAATATTGATATGAACTTTTTATCAAATTTGAAACTTTTTTTTGTATTGAGGTTACTATTCACGTATACGTTACTGTTCACGTATACGACACTATTCACGAATACGACACTATTCACCGAAAAAATAAAATTTTCCCTTTTTGTCCAAGATATCTATTATGGTTACTATCTTTGATTGTATCCATGTTTTGATCTTTATTTTTGAATTCTGCTTCACAATTGATTATTATGAAGTATTATTGATCTTGGATAAACTGTTATACGAATCCTTACTATTTGTCCTTCTGTCTCACTGGATTCGTTTTCTTTAAGATATTTTTCATCATCCTCAGTACTAAATGATGATATTACTGAATATCTTTGGCCTGTAGTTCAAAGATGAATGATTAACTGATGAATATCTTTGGCCCGTAGTGCAAAGATGAACAGGTGTTGAGATGAACATGACTGACTGGTGATACAAATGAATATCTTTGGCCTGTAGTGCAAAGATGAATATTTGGTTAAAGATGATTATTACTTGATGTTACAGGAATAAAATATTGATAATGGACTTTTAAATCTTAGAATATGGCAAAATTCATTCTCTACTTAACTCTTCTAATGGTTTGTTGTTTCCGCTGCAGTTGTTGATCTAAAACTTGTTGTCGATTATATTCTATCAGATTTTTCCCTATTGAATACTAATGATAATTTGTTGTATATTATCTTAGTCATAATATTCTTTAATGGGCTAGTTGAGCTCACCCTTTTCCTTTTTGTTCTATTTTTCTTCTCAGGAGGTGAGAACATAGCAGGATCTAGTCGGGGTATGGAGTGATGGTTCTAGAAAGATGTTTTAGCTGTCCTCACTATTTCTGTAAAATTGTATTTGAATAATTGTAATGAGGACTTACTTGAGTGTGGATATTGTCTAGAAGACAATATTTATATTTAAACTCACAGTATGTGTTGTTGTATTTTGCACGACAATTGTATTATTGAAGTTGTAGTTTGTTTTTTTTGTACCATGTATTTGGCGACTCAGAATGGGTGCTGTATACCTATTTTGGGGGCGTCACAGTTGGTATCAGAGCTTAGGGATATGATCACTGACTGAGATGTGAGACAAGAACTAGGAGCGGAGAGACGGGGAATTCCTTCGCTAGTATGACCTGAATAAGTTTATTTGGTAATTATTTGGTCGGTCAGATATAGGGATAATATGTGACATGTCAATTAACCCTTGTTTTGTGGCAGTATTTAAGAATGGCAGTAGAGAATGTTAACAATGGAGTGAATGAGACTGTGGAGACACCTTTAATCACCACTTAGGAGAACATGCAACAGGAAGGCAATATTCCTCTTGTAAACAACATTATTGAGCAAACGATGAATGATGGAATGTTTAGGAGCTTTTTGTAGTTCATGCAAAATCAGACGAGGGAGACTCGTGTGCAGAATACGGGTGGAAATGATAACAACGTGCGGTTTGTCACAGCCAAGCAGTTCAAAGAATTGGGACCACCATAATTTAAGGGAAAGCTGGATCCGATCATGGCGGAAACGTGGGTCAAGCAAATTACCAAGATATACGATGTCTTGGGATGCACGGAGGAACAAAAGGTTCCATTCGCCACCTTTATGTTCCGCAGTGAGGCAGACTACTGGTGGGAGTCTGTGAAGCGTACCCAGCCTGACGCACTCAACATGTCCTGGGAAACGTTTCAGAAACTGTTTAATGACAAGTACTTTCTTGAAAGTATTCGTCATATGAAGGAGGTAGAGTTTATTAGACTGGAACAAAACAACATGACGGTGTCCCAGTACGAGGCGAAGTTTGCAGAGTTATCCAGGTTTGCACCTCATTTGGTCGAGAATGAGGAACGAATGACAAGGATGTTTCTGAGAGGTTTAAAACCCGAGATTCAGCAATATCTTATCTCTCATAAATTTTCTTTATATTTAGATGTTGTAAATAGGTGTCAATTATTAGAGCGAGATAATGAGTATGTTCAACCGAGGGACCACAACCAGGGTCATACTGGTGACAGCAGTCATCGGAGCGATGAGAACCAGCGAGGAGGGAAAAATACAGACAAAAATGGTAACCACTCGGGTGGTCATCGTGGCCATGATAATAGGAGAGGTGAGTCAAGTGGAAATTTCAAGAAGAAAAGATTTAACGATGACAGGAATACGTCGACAGCAGCACCAGCACCAGGAACAAATTCTAGGGGAGGAGAACGACCGCCAATTAGATGTTACAGATGCGGAGAGGAGGGACATATAAGTCCAAACTGTCCACAACAGTTCAAGGTATGTTATAATTGTGGAAAGGAAGGACATATCGCTCGAGATTGTACTATAGCGAAACCAAGTCCAGCTGGGACGGTGACACCAAAGGCGGATACAGACAAAATAAAGTCGGCGATTTCTGGAAGAGCGTTTGTCGTGACTGCCCAAAACGCGAGGAACCCGAACGAAGGTATAACGGGTTAGTTAATTATAAATTCTTGCGAAGTTTATACCTTACTAGATACCGGTTCTACCCATTCTTTTATCTCTCCTGCTTGTGCTTAACGTTTAAACTTGACTCCGGAGAAATTAGACTTTGACCTATCTGTGGAGACTCCGTTAGGAGAAACTTTCATTACATCTACAGTTTATAAATCTTGCTTAATCCAAGTTGGCACAATCATATTACATGTTGACCTTATCTCTTTAAAGATACTTGCTTTTGATATAATTTTAGGAATTGATTGGTTAACTACTCATCATGCCAAAATTGATTATTTTCGTAAGGTTGTTAGTTTTTATATTCCTAACCAACCTGTTATGCGAATTCAAGCAACCAAACCACTAAAATCAATTGCTGTCATACCACGCCATAAAGCCATTCGTTTATTAAAAAATGGATGTCAAGCTTTCTTAGCCCATGTCATGGACTTGAACAAAAATACGTCAGATTTGAATGATATTTCTGTTGTTAGTGAATTTCCTGACGTATTTCTTGAAGAATTTCTTGGCCTAACCTAGAGCGTGATATTGAATTTTTGTATTGATCTTCAACCCGATACAAAATCCATTTCTAAAATCTCATATTGAATAGCTCCTATTGAACTTCAGGAGTTAAAAATCCAACTATAGAAGTTGGTACCCGAGCCTCTATCTGGTGACTTCCTTTGTGGAATGCACCAAAGCCAGACTCTCCGTAAGGGACTCTATATTTGTGTGGTGGTAAAACAATAGGTGTCATTGTGACGTGCTATCCAAGATTGGGATATGAATCATAATTGAGAGCAACCGAAGTCGGTGACCAAAGTACGTAGCTTTCTGGGCTTAACTAGTTACTATCGGAGATTCGTGGAAGGTTTTTCTCGAATCGCTACTCCGTTAACTTAGCTGACTCAGAAAGATACAAAATCCGTATGGAGCGAGGAATGCGAGAAGATTTTCCAATAGCTCAAGAGGTGACTCATTTGGAACCTGTTCTGACCATACCATCTTGAAAAAGTGAACGTGGTAGCTGACGCGTTGAGTAAAAGATTGTACGCGACAACGAGTGCGATATTGTTGAACACAAAGACCTATTTTGTATAATTTATAAATGATAGAGATAGAGTTAATGACTCTAGGGACCCACGTGATGATATACGAGTAAAATCGACTTTAATCGATAACGTTAAAGCCGCTCAAGCTACATACCTAGAGCTGATGAATATAAAGAAGAAGGTGTAAGAATGTGTTATTCTAGAAGTAAGAGTCGATGAAGAGAAGAAAGCTCAAGCCTTCGATTTATTTGAAATCCTCGATCGAGTAGGAACTGTGGCCTATAGACTCGTCTTAACGCTAAGTATGTCGCGTGTTCATAACGTTTTTCACGTATCGATGTTACGTAAATATATGGACGACCCGGATCATATTATTACGTTAGAACCAGACGAGATAGCCGAAGATTTAACGTATGAGGAGGTACCTGTTAAGATATTGGATAGGAAAGAACATGTCCTATGCACGAAGGTTATACCACAAGTTAAGGTTTTGTGGAGAAACTATGCTATTGAAGAAATGACCTGGGAGTTGGAATCAGAAATGAAAGCGAGGTATCCTCACTTTTTCGAAACACCAGGTACGTACGTCAATTTCGAGGACGAAATTTCATAAGGAGGGGAGGTTGTAAGACCCCAACTTATTAATGAATAAAATCAAATTTTCTCTAAATATTATTATGAATAATAAGGTGTTAATTTGATAAAATACTATGGTTATCGGTGAAATGTGCAAATTTTACAAAATAAGCAAGTGGTTATAAAATATTTATTTTGTCGGAGAATATTCGTTTGGTCGTGGAATATTTTTGCTGTCGGGGAATATTCGTACGACGGCGCAGTTATTTGTGGGCCCCATAACGGAAAACGATTGGATGAAGATAACGACAAAAATTGAGTTTTTATAAATAACGGCGTAGTTGTTACCGTTAACACTGTTGGAATACCCGGTGGTTAAAATACAGTAATACGCGTGGTTGCACAGTAGCACACGGATTGCACAGTATTTTTGAATTATTAATTCTTACGAAGAAAGGCACTACTCAATAATTGTTACAGTAGTTACTGTTCAATATTTTATTTTATTGATTCAATAATTGCTACTTTGATATTTTATATTATTGTTGTTTCAATAATTATTGTTGCACAGTATTTCCCATTATCAGATCAATAATTCATATTATTTGAATAATATTATTAGATAACATTATTGGCAATGTCTAGAAAGTTCTGTCTAAGGAAAGGTTTTGTCACCTAATTGCGCGCCAGTAAGGAGAAATTCTTATTGGAAAGCCACCTCTTTCTTGGGAACGACCTGGTTATCATAAATGTGATTCTGTAATATTATTTGTGAATAATTAATTATTGATTCATATGATAAGGAAATATTTATTTTATGTGGATATAAATGTTGGATATATTTATTGTGGTTAAAAATGAAGGAGTTAATGTTGAGGTATGAAAAATCAAATCAGGATTTTTGAGAAATATTGCGGGGGTTATAATTTTTAATCCGACCGTTGGATCGTGGTAATTTTTGGATATGTTATTCACTTATAAGTTGAGTATATGTCCCCAAATTTTGAACCGTTAAAAATAAACGTATGATTTATTATGAATTTTACGAGATGGCTGGTTCAGAAATTATTGAATTTTCGGAGTTTATCATTTTGGTGGAAAATTCTAGAATTGGTGGGCCCCACTCTAGGTTGGTGAAGAAATGTGCTAAGATTTTTATTCAAATGTGATAGGCTTGAATAGTAGCAGGTAAAGCCATCAGGTTGTAGGTTAAGTCTGCTTCGGCGTGCTAACATTTTCCTATAAATAGAGGGCTAAGTTAGAATTGAAAATCACACCAGAAACAAGTTTTCTCTCTTTCTCTGTCTAGATTATTGAGTATATTTTGTGAGTATTTAGATACTTTGAGAGTTTCTATTCATCAGAGCAAGTTTCTTTCAACCTTATACCGGTATTCCGACCAGAAGTACTGATATTTTGAGGTAAGGGATATTATCTTCTTCTTAAATGATATTTTCTTCAATATCATTATGCCGAAATATTGATATGAACTTTTTATCAAATTTGAAACTTTTTTTTTGTATCGAGGTTACTATTCACGTATACGTTACTATTCACGTATACGATACTATTCACGAATACGGTACTATTCACCGAAAAAATAAAATTTTCTCTTTTTATCCAAGTTATCTATTATGATTACTATCTTTGATTGTATCCATGTTTTGATCTTTATTTTTGTATTCTGCTTCACAATTGATTATTATGAAGTATTATTGATCTTGGATAAACTGTTATACGAATCATTACTATTTGTCCTTCTGTCTCACTGGATTCATTTTCTTTAAGATATTTTTCATCATCCTCAGTCCTAAATGAAGATATTACTGAATATCTTTGGCCTATAGTGCAAAGATGAATGATTAACTGATGAATATCTTTGTAAGACCCCAACTTATTAATGAATAAAATCAAATTTTCTCTAAATATTATTGTGAATAATAAGGGGTTAATTTGATATAATACTTTGGTTATGGGTGAAAGGTGCAAATTTTGTAAAATAAGCAAGTGGTTATAAAATATTCATTTTGTCGGGGAATATTCGTTTAGTCGTGGAATATTCTTGTTATCGGGGAATATTCGTACGACGGCGCAGCCTTGGGTGGGCCCCATAACGGAAAGCGATTGAATGAAGAAAACGACAAGTATAAGTTGTTTATAAATAACGGCGTAGTTATTACCGTTAATACTGTTGGAATACCCGGTGGTTAAAATACAGTAGCACACGGTATTGCACCAATTATTGATTCTTACGTAAGAAGGCACTACTCAATAATTGTTACAGTAGTTATTGTTCAATATTTTATTGATTCAATAATTACTGCGTTGATATTTTATATTATTGTTGTTTCAATAATTGTTGCTGCACAGTATTTTTTTTTATCAGATCAATAATTCATATTATTTGAATAATATTATTAGATAACATTCTTGGTAATGTCTAGAAAGTTCTGTCTAAGGAGTGGTTTGGTCATCTAATTGCGCGCCAATAAGGAGAAATTCTTATTGGAAAGCCCCCTCTTTCCTGGGAACGGCCTGGTTGTCATAAATATGATTCTGTAATATTATTTGTGAATAATTAATTATTGATTCATATGATAAGGAAATATTTATTTTATGTGGATATAAATGAGAGATATATTTTTGTGGTTAAAAATGAAGGAGTTAATGTTGAGGTTTTTATCAGTATTTTTGTCGGAATGGAGGTATTAAAAATCAGGGTTTTCGAGATATTTTGCGGGGGTTATAATTTTTAATCCGACCGTTGGAACGTGGTAATTTTTGGATATGTTATACATATATAAGTTGAGTATATGTCCACAAATTTTGAACCGTTAAAAATGAACGTATGATTTATTATGAATTTTACGAGATGACTGGTTCAGAAATTGTTGAATTTTCGGAGGTTATCATTTTGATAGAAAATTCTAAAATTGGTGGGCCCCACTCTTGGTTGGTGAAGAAATGTGCTGAGATTTTTATTCAAATGTGGTGGGTGGGAATAGTAGCAGGTAAAGCCATCAGGTTGCAGGTTAAGTCTGCTTCGGCGTGCTAACATTTTCCTATAAATAGAGGGCTAAGTTAGAATTGAAAATCACGCCAGAAACAAGTTTTTTCTCTTTCTCTCTCTAGATTATTGAGTGTATTTTGTGAGTAATTAGATACTTTGAGAGTTCCTATTCATCAGAGCAAGTTTCTTTCAGCCTTATACCGGTATTCCGATCCGAAGTACTGATATTTTGAGGTAAGGAATATTATTTTGTTCTTAAATGATATTATTTTCTTCAATATCATTATGCTAAAATATTGATATGAAACTTTTTATCAAATTTAAAACTTTTTGTGTCTGGATTACTATTCACGTATACGTTACTATTCACGTATACGGTACTATTCACGAATATGGCACTATTTACCGAAAAATAAAATTTTTTCTTTTTGTCCAAGATGTCTATTATGGTTACTATCTTTGATTGTATCCATGTTTTGATCTTTATTTTTGAATTCTGCTTCACAATTGATTATTATGAAGTATTATTGATCTTGGATAAACTGTTATACGAATCCCTACTATTTGTCCTTCTGTCTCACTGGATTCATTCTCTTTAAGATATTTTTCATCATCCTCAGTCCTAAATGGTGATATTACTGAATATCTTTGGCCTGTAGTGCAAAGATGTATGATTACTTGATGAATATCTTTGGCCTGTAGTGCAAAGATGAACAGGTGTTGAGATGAACATGGCTGACAGGTGATACAAATGAATATCTTTGGCCTGTAGTGCAAAGATGAATATTTGGATAAAGATAATTATTAATTGATGTTACAAGGATAAAATATTGATGATGGACTTTTAAATCTTAGAAGATAGTAGAATTCTTTCTCTACTTGACTCTTCTAATGGTTTGCTGTTTCCGCTGCAGTTGTTGATCTAAAACTTGTTGTCGATTATATTCTATCAGATTTTTTCCTGTTGAAGACTAACGATAATTTGTTGTATATTATCTTAGTCATAATATTCTTTACTGGGCTAGTTGAGCTCACCCTTTTCCTTTTTGTTCCATTTTTCTTCTCAGGAGGTGAGAACATAGCAGGATCTAGTCGGGGTATGGAGTGATGGTTCTAGAAAGATGTTTTAGCAGTCCTCACTATTTCTGTAAAATAGTGTTTGAATAATTGTAATGAGGATTTATTTGAGTGTGGATATTGTCTAGAAGACAATATTTGTATTTAAACTCACAGTATGTGTTGTCGTATTTTGCACGACAATTGTATTATTGAAGTTGTAGTTTGCTTTCTGTACCATGTATTTGGCGACTCAGAATGGGTGTTGTATACCTATTTTGGGGGCGTCACAGTTGGTATCAGAGCTTAGGGATATGATCCCTGGCTGAGATGTGAGACAAGAACTAGGAGGGGAGAGACGGGGAATTCTTTCGCTAGTATGACCTGACTAAGTTTATTTGGTGTTTATTTGGTCGGTCAGAGTATAGGGATAATATATGACATGACTATTAACCCTTGTTTTATGGCAGTATTTAAGAATGGCAGCTGAGAACGTTAATAATGGAGTAAATCAGACCGTGGAGACACCTTTGATCACCACCCAGGGGAACGTGCAACAGGAAGGCAATATTCCTCCTGTAAACAACGTTACCGAGCAAACGATGAATGATGGAATGTTTAGGAGCTTTTTGCAGTTCATGCAAAATCAGACGAGGGAGACTCGTGTGCAGAATACGGGTGGAAATGATAACAACGCGCGGTTTGTCACAGCTAAGCAGTTCAAAGAATTGGGACCACCAGAATTTAAGGGAAAGCCGGATCCGATCATGGCGGAAACGTGGGTCAAGCAAATTACCAAGATATTCGATGTCTTGGGATGCACGGAGGAACAGAAGGTTCCATTCGCCACATTTATGTTCCGCGGTGAGGCAGACTACTGGTGGGAGTCTGTGAAGCGTACCCAGCCTGACGCACTCAACATGTCCTGGGAAACATTTCAAAAACTGTTCAATGACAAGTACTTTCCTGAAAGTATTCGTCATATGAAGGAGGTGGAGTTTATCAGACTGGAACAAAACAACATGACGGTGTCCCAGTACGAGGCGAAGTTTGCAGAGTTATCCAGGTTTGCACCTCATTTGGTCGAAAATGAGGAACGAATGACAAGGATGTTTCTGAGAGGTTTAAAACCTGAGATTCGGCAATATCTTATCTCTCATAAATTTTCTTTATATTCAGATGTTGTAAACAGGGCTCAATTATTAGAGCGAGATAATGAGTATGTGCAACCGAGGGACCACAACCAGGGTCATACCGGTGGCGGCAGTCATCGAAGCAATGAAAACCAGCAGGGAGGAAAACATTCGGACAAAAGCGGTAACCACTCTGGTGGTAATCGTGGTCGTGATAATAGAAGGAGCGAGTCGGGAGGAGATTTCAAGAAGAGAAGGTACAACAATGATAACGTGAAGACGTCAGCACAAACATCAACTGTTTCTAGGGGAGGAGAACGACCACCGGTCGTATGTTACAAATGTGGGAAAGAGGGACATATCAGCCCAAACTGTCCACAACAATCCAAGGTATGTTATAACTGTGGAAAGGAGGGTCATATAGCTCGAGAGTGTTCTGTAGCAAAACCAAGTTCAGCGGGGATGGTGACTCCAAAAGTTGTCCCGGATAAGTCAAAATCAGCGGTTCCTGGAAGGGCGTTTGTCGTGACTGGCCAAAACGCGAGAAACCCGAACGAGGTGATCACGGGTAAGCTAATCTTGAATTCTTGCGAAGTTTATACTTTACTAGATACCGGTTCTACCCATTCTTTTATCTCTCCTGCTTGTGCTCAACGTTTAAACTTGACTCCGGAGAAATTGGACTTTAACTTATCTGTTGAAACTCCGTTGGGTGAAACCTTCGTTACATCTACAGTTTATAAATCTTGCATGATCCAAGTTGGCACTATCACATTACCTGTTGATCTTATCTCTTTAAAGATACTTGCTTTTGATGTGATTTTAGGAATTGATTGGTTAACCACTCATCATGCTAAAATTGATTGTTTTCGTAAGGTTGTTAGTTTTCATATTCCTAACCAACCTGTCATACGAATTCAAACTACTAAACCACTAAAATCAGTCACTGTCATATCAAGCCACAAAGCTATTCGTTTATTGAAAAACGGATGTCAAGCTTTCTTAGCCCATGTTATGGATTTGAACAAAGACAAGTCAGATTTGAATAATATTTCTATTGTTAGAGAATTTCCCGATGTATTTCCTGAAGAACTTCCTGGTCTACCCCCAGAACGTGAAGTTGAATTCTTTATTGACCTTGAACCCGGTACAAAGCCCATTTCTAAAACCCCATATCGAATGGCTCCTATTGAACTTCAGGAGTTAAAAGTCCAACTACAGGAGTTGTTGGACATCGGTTTTATTCGTCCTAGTACATCTCCTTGGGGTGCTCCTGTTTTATTCGTAAAGAAGAAAGACGGGAGTATGCGACTTTGTATCGACTATCGAGAATTGAATCATGTCACTATCAAGAATAGGTATCCGCTACCTCGCATTGATGACCTGTTTGACCAGTTGCAAGGAGCACAATTCTTTTCAAAGATCGATCTTCGTTCTGGATATCATCAGCTGAAGATTAAAACTGAGGATATTCCAAAGACTGCCTTCAGAACTCGGTACGGGCATTATGAATTCTTAGTCATGTCTTTTGGATTGACTAATGCTCCTGCTGCCTTCATGGATATGATGAACCGTGTATTCAAAGAATATTTGGATCAGTTCGTTGTTGTCTTTATTGATGACATCCTCATCTATTCCAAAAGCCGTGAAGATCATGAGCGCCATTTGAAGCTGGTACTGCAAAGGCTTCGTGAAAACAAGCTATATGCCAAACTGAAGAAATGCGAGTTCTGGCTTGAGGAAGTAGCATTCCTTGGGCACGTGGTGTCAAAACATGGAGTATCTGTCGACCCGGCGAAGATTGAAGCCATACAAAGTTGGGAGCAACCGAAGTCGGTAACCGAAGTACGTAGCTTTCTGGGCTTAGCTGGTTATTATCGGAGATTTGTGGAAGGATTTTCTCGAATCGCTACTCCGTTAACTCAGCTGACTCGGAAAGATACAAAATTCGTATGGAGTGAGGAATGCGAGAAGAGTTTTCAAGAACTCAAGAGGAGACTCATTTCGGCACCTGTTCTGACAATACCATCTGGTTCGGATGGATTTGTTATCTACAGCGATGCTTCAGGCAAAGGGTTAGGATGTGTTCTCATGCAACATGGGAAAGTCATAGCCTATGCCTCACGACAACTCAAAGAATATGAGAGGAATTATCCTACTCATGATTTGGAGTTGGCAGCAGTCGTTTTTGCGTTGAAGATCTGGAGACACTACCTGTATGGGGAGAAAGTGGAGATCTATACAGATCATAAAAGCCTCAAATATTTCTTCACCCAAAAGGAACTCAACATGCGGCAGCGACGTTGGCTCGAGCTGTTGAAAGATTACGATCATACCATCCAATATCATCCTGGAAAAGCAAACGTAGTAGCTGACGCATTGAGTAGAAGATCATATGCGGGTACGAGTGCAATGTTGTTAACACAAAGGCCCATTTTGTATGACTTGCAAAGGATGGAGATAGAGATGAAGGCTCCAAGTACCCACATGATGATATCAAATATACGAGTAGAACCGACTTTAATCGATAAAGTTAAAGCTGCTCAAGCTACGGACATAGAGCTGATGCGTATGAAGAAGAAAGTGCAAGAAGGTGCTATTCCAGAAGCAAGAATCGATGAAGAAGGAATACTTCGAGTCAACTCCAGACTTTGTGTTCCTAACGATTTTGACTTGAAGCATAGAATAATGATGGAGGCACACAACACACCGTTTGCAATCCATCCTGGGAGTACCAAAATGTATCACGATCTTCGACATACATTTTGGTGGAGCAATATGAAAAGAGAGATCGCGGAGTTTATCTCGAGGTGTTTAACTTGTCAACGTGTAAAGGCGGAGCATCAAGTGCCAAAGGGTCCATTGCAACCACTTGAGATCCCGAAATGGAAGTGGGAACACATTACTATGGATTTTGTTACAGGTCTTCCCAAGGTTTCTCAAGGCATAGATGCGATTTGGGTTATTGTTGATAGATTAACCAAGTCCGCTCATTTCTTGCCGATACGTGAGACTTATTCCCTTGAACGTCTTGCTAGTATGTACGTGAACGAGATTGTGAGATTGCATGGCATGCCAGTATCCATAGTTTCGGATCGTGACCCAAGATTCACTTCACGATTTTGGGTTAGCTTGCAGAAAGCTATGGGCACGGATTTACGATTCAGTTCAGCATACCATCCTCAAACGGACGGACAATCAGAGAGGACTATTCAAACTCTTGAAGATCTATTAAGACTTTGTGTCCTAGATCTCAAAGGGAGTTGGGATAAGTACCTACCATTGGTGGAATTCTCCTACAACAACAGTTATCAGGCGAGCATAGGTGTGGCTCCATTCGAGGCGTTGTATGGAAGAAAATGTCGTTCTCCAGTATGCTGGGACGAGGTGGGTGAAGCAACATTGTTGGGACCAGAGTTGGTACGCATTACTACAGAGAAGATCCAAACGATTCGACAACGTATACAAACGGCACAGGATCGACAAAAGAGTTATGCGGATCTTCATCGGAAGGACGTGGAATTTAATATTGGGGATCATGTATTGTTACGTGTTGCACCATGGAAGGGAGTTACAAGATTTGGGAAGAGAGGAAAGCTCAATCCAAGATTTGTTGGTCCATTTGAGATTCTTGAGCGAATAGGAAATGTGGCATATAGACTCGCATTACCTCCAAGCATGTCTCGTGTTCATAATGTTTTTCACATATCTATGCTTCGTAAATATGTTAAAGACCCGAACCACATTATTGAGTTAGAACCAGACGAGATAGCTGAAGATTTAACGTACGAGGAGGTACCTGTTAAGATCTTGGATAGGAAAGAGCATGTCCTACGCACGAAGGTTATACCACAAGTTAAGGTTTTGTGGAGAAACCATGCTATTGAAGAAATGACCTGGGAGTTGGAATCAGAAATGAAAGCGAGGTATCCTCACCTTTTTGAAACATCAGGTACGTACGTCAATTTCGAGGACGAAATTTCATAAGGAGGGGAGGTTGTAAGACCCCAACTTATTAATGAATAAAATCAAATTTTCTCTAAATATTATTGTGAATAATAAGGGGTTAATTTGATATAATACTTTGGTTATGGGTGAAATGTGCAAATTTTGCAAAATAAGCAAGTGGTTATAAAATATTCATTTTGTCGGGAATATTCGTTTGGTCGTGGAATATTCTTGCTGTCGGGGAATATTCGTACGACGGCGCAGCCTTGTGTGGGCCCCATAACGGAAAGCGATTGGATGAAGAAAACGACAAGTATAAGTTGTTTATAAATAACGGCGTAGTTGTTACCGTTAATACTGTTGGAATACCCGGTGGTTAAAATACAGTAGCACACGGTATTGCACCAATTATTGATTCTTACGTAAGAAGGCACTACTCAATAATTGTTACAGTAGTTATTGTTCAATATTTTATTGATTCAATAATTGCTGCGTTGATATTTTATATTATTGTTGTTTCAATAATTGTTGCTGCACAGTATTTTCCTTATCAGATCAATAATTCATATTATTTGAATAATATTATTAGATAACATTATTGGCAATGTCTAGAAAGTTCTGTCTAAGGAGAGGTTTGGTCATCTAATTGCGCGCCAGTAAGGAGAAATCCTTATTGGAAAGCCCCCTCTTTCCTGGGAACGGCCTGGTTGTCATAAATGTGATTCTGTAATATTATTTGTGAATAATTAATTATTGATTCATATGATAAGGAAATATTTATTTTATGTGGATATAAATGAGGGATATATTTTTGTGGTTAAAAATGAAGGAGTTAATGTTGAGGTTTTTATCAGTATTTTTGTCGGAATGGAGGTATTAAAAATCAGGGTTTTTGAGATATTTTGCGGGGGTTATAATTTTTAATCCGACCGTTGGATCGTGGTAATTTTTGGATATGTTATACATATATAAGTTGAGTATATGTCCACAAATTTTGAACCGTTAAAAATGAACGTATGATTTATTATGAATTTTACGAGATGACTGGTTCAGAAATTGTTGAATTTTCGGAGTTTATCATTTTGATGGAAAATTCTAGAATTGGTGGGCCCCACTTTGGTTGGTGAAGAAATGTGCTGAATTTTTATTCAAATGTGGTGGGTGGGAATAGTAGCAGGTAAAGCCATCAGGTTGCAGGTTAAGTCTGCTAACATTTTCCTATAAATAGAGGGCTAAGATAGAATTGAAAATCACACCAGAAACAAGTTTTCTCTCTTTCTCTCTCTAGATTATTGAGTGTATTTTGTGAGTATTTAGATACTTTGAGAGTTTCTATTCATCAGAGCAAGTTTCTTTCAGCCTTATACCGGTATTCCGACCAGAAGTACTGATATTTTGAGGTAAGGGATATTATTTTCTTCTTAAATGATATTATTTTCTTCAATATCATTATGCTGAAATATTGATATGAGTTTTTATCAAATTTGGAACTTTTTGTGTCGGGGTTACTATTCACGTATACGGCACTATTCACGTATACGGTACTATTCACGAATACGGCACTATTCACCGAAAAATAAAATTTTTCCTTTTTGTCCAAGATGTCTATTATGGTTACTATCTTTGATTGTATCCATGTTTTGATCTTTATTTTTGAATTCTGCTTCACAATTGATTATTATGAAGTATTATTGATCTTGGATAAACTGTTATACGAATCCCTACTATTTGTCCTTCTGTCTCACTGGATTCGTTCTCTTTAAGATATTTTTCATCATCCTCAGTCCTAAATGATGATATTACTGAATATCTTTGGCCTGTAGTGCAAAGATGTATGATTACTTGATGAATATCTTTGGCCTGTAGTGCAAAGATGAACAGGTGTTGAGATGAACATGACTGACAGGTGATACAAATGAATATCTTTGGCCTGTAGTGCAAAGATGAATATTTGGATAAAGATGATTATTAATTGATGTTACAGGGATAAAATATTGATGATGGACTTTTAAATCTTAGAAGATAGTAGAATTCTTTCTCTACTTGACTCTTCTAATGGTTTGCTGTTTCCGCTGCAGTTGTTGATCTAAAACTTGTTGTCGATTATATTCTATCAGATTTTTCCCTGTTGAAGACTAACGATAATTTGTTGTATATTATCTTAGTCATAATATTCTTTACTGGGCTAGTTGAGCTCACCCTTTTCCTTTTTGTTCTATTTTTCTTCTAAGGAGGTGAGAACATAACAGGATCTAGTCGGAATATGGAGTGATGGTTCTAGAAAGATGTTTTAGCAGTCCTCACTATTTCTGTAAAATAGTGTTTGAATAATTGTAATGAGGATTTATTTGAGTGTGGATAATGTCCAGAAGACAATATTTGTATTTAAACTCACAGTATGTGTTGTCGTATTCTGCACGACAATTGTATTATTGAAGTTGTAGTTTGCTTTCTGTACCATGTATTTGGCGACTCAGAATGGGTGTTGTATACCTATTTTGGGGGCGTCACAATCTTTGGCCCGTAGTGTAAAGATGAACAGGTGTTGAGATGAACATGAATGACTGGTGATACAAATGAATATCTTTGGCCTGTAGGTCAAAGATGAATATTTGGTTAAAGATGATTATTAATTGATGTTACAGGGATAAAATATTGATAATGGACTTTTAAATCTTAGAAGATGGTAGAATTCATTCTCTACTTGACTCTTCTAATGGTTTGCTGTTTTCGCTGCAGTTGTTGATCTAAAACTTGTTGTCGATTATATTCTATCAGATTTTTCCCTGTTGAATACTAATGATAATTTGTTGTATATTATCTTAGTCATAATATTCTTTACTAGGCTAGTTGAGCTCACCCTTTTCCTTTTTGTTCCATTTTTCTTCTCAGGAGGTGAGAACATAGCAGGATCTAGTTAGGATATGGAGTGATAGTTCTAGAAAGATGTTTTAGCTGTCCTCACTATTTCTGTAAAATAGTATTTGAATAATTATAATGAGGACTTACTTGAGTGTGGATATTGTCTAGAAGACAATATTTATATTTAAACTCACAGTATGTGTTGTCGTATTTTGCACGATAATTGTATTATTAAAGTTGTAGTTTGTTTTTTTTGTACCATGTATTTGGCGACTCAGAATGGGTGTTGTATACCTATTTTGGGGGCGCCACACTGTTGATCGGTATGATTATGACCAGGGATCATTCGGTATAATTATAACTTGTAATGTTACAATTGATGTGGTAAATGTCCTCATTAGCCCGTTGGGCATTGATGGACAGTTGTTGGCATGATTATGACCATTGGTGAAAACACAAATATCCTTGGTCCGTAGTGCATGGATAATTCGTGGTCGTGATACTAATGAATATCCTTGGCCTGTAGTACATGGATGGTTCGATGATGTGGTTGATTTATTAAGCTGAGTCTCAGCGATAAAATTGATGATAAACTTTTTAAATCATAGAAGATAGTAGATATCATGCTCTACTTGACTCTTTTAATGGATTGCTTGTCCCGCTGCAGTTAAACTTAATGTTTATTATATTTTATCATTTTAACACTGCTGAAGGCTAATGATAATTTATTATGCATTATTTTAGTCATAATATTTCTTACTGGGCTAGTTGAGCTCACCCTTTTGCTTTCATTGTTCTCTTCAAGAAATGAGAACGTAGCCGGGACTAGTCGGGGAATAGAGTGAAGGTCTGAGATGGTTGTTTTAGTAGTCCTCACTATTTAGTGTGATAATAAATATAATGAGGATTGAATTTGAGTTTGGATACTGTCTATGAGACAATATTCCTGTAAAAACTCAGCTATATTTTATCGTATTTTACACGACAGTTGTATTAATTAAGTTTGTATTTGAATTCTGTACCATGTATTTGGCGACTCAGAATGGGTGATGTATACCTATTTTGGGGGCGTCACATATTAGTACCCCTAGTGAATAGTACCTAAATGAATAGTACCCCGTCATGCAAAGTATCCCAAGTAAATAGTACCCCGAGTGAATAGTATCAGAATGAATAGTACCAAATGAATAGCATCCCGTCATGCAAAATACCCCGAGTAAATAGTACCCCAAATGAAAATATTAAAATTTAATAAGAAAGTTCAGACCAATATTCCACATATTAAAGAATGAATACGAAAAATAATATCCCTTACAATACAAAAGAAATAATACCCCTTACCTTAGTAGGAGATTGGATACTGCAATAGTAAAGTAGCAAAATACTCTTTTTCTTTCTTTCTATAGTTTCTCTTGCGAGTCTTAGTGAATTGGTGGGAGTGAAAGAAGAAATAAGCTTCTATTTATATGAAAACATAGTTTTGATATTTGCACATTAGGAGCTCGAATTATTACAGTTTAGTACCTCACTAATTGCACCTTAGTCCAGGTGACATCATAATGATGACATCATCTTTGTGTTTCTTTAAGGATGATGTCATTCTTACATCATGCTTGCATCATCTCTTCTCTGATTGGTTGATTCAAGTTCACATGGATTAGTTAACTTATTACACTTTGGTACCCCTAAAGTTTTCTAAGTTTGTGTAACAACCCCAAAATAGGTTCATTCCACCCAACCCATTCTGAGTCGTCAAATACATGGTACAGAAAACAACTACAACTTTATTACAACAATTGTCATGCAAAATACAACAACACATATACTGTGAGTTTGGATAAAAATATATACCAAATGTGACTCATGTTCCAACCGTGGACATCACCTCACAATAACACCTTACATAAAGGTATTGTCAAAAACTGTTTTAGAAATTAGAATCTTTGGGAAGTGCTCAAGAAAACCTTCGTACATGGGAGCCCATGCTTCTAGGTTATGATAGATATCATATGGCCACAGAATTATCCTTGGTTGACCCAATAGACCCCAAAGAAAAACGAGAAGATTACTATCATATTCTTCCCAATGGTGAGTCTTCTCTTGACATATCATTATCTCTACTGTCTCTAATTGAGAATTATACTTCAAACAAACACCAAGATTATATAGGTAGTGCTCATATATATACTCAGCAAGTGGATGAGCACATCCCTGTCTTATGATGACACGAGGTTGTATGTCATTAGACATCTTGTATGATAGTGACAAAACACCCTTCCAACGTTGGGTTCGCCTCACCCTATTTTCTTCACCAAATATAACTACTAAATGATGACCACCATTCTATTCCCTTGTTACCCCCGCTCGACCCAGCTGCACTATTATTACCTGAAAGGAATTGTGAAGCAAAAGGGTGAGCACAACTAGCTCAGTAAAGAATGTCATGACTAAAGATAATTCAATTATCAATAGCCTTCATCAACAATAAATCAGAGATTTAGAACATATGGTAAATGATACAAATTTCAACCATAGCTGCAGCGGAACGAGCAATCCATTAGAAGAGTCAAATAGACTATAATGTCTATTATCTTCTCCATGTTAAAAATCCACCAATAATGTTTTATCCCTGTAACATCAATCAACAGTTCCTTTCCACAATCATATGAATAACTCATAATCATAATTGTGACTATAAATTTTTCTTCGCACCCAGGACGAAGAATATTTTCATCACCTGTCTTTACCTGAAACATCAAAGATCATGGTTATACCAAATCACAGTTCCTATTTATAATCATACTAACAAATCCATCTTTGCACTACGGGCCAAAGATATTCATCAACAAACCATCTTTGCACTACGGGCCAAAGATATTCAACAACAGTTCATCTTTGCACTACAGGCCAAAGATATTCATCAACAGGCCATCTTTGCAGTACATGCCAAAGATATTCATCAACAATTCATATTTGCACTACAGGCCAAATATATTCATATCTCAAAGAAATATATAATCATTTCAGAATTTATATAAACAATAATTATAACCATGTTGATCAATTCACCTTTGCACTTAAGCTTAAGATATTCAATTATAAATTCAATAGTCATGATCATACCAGTCACAATTCAACTTTGCACTACAGGCCAAAGAGAACCCTAGTCATGATCATACCAATAATCTACCCATCTTTACACTCCAGTGAAAGAGAATTTCAACATCAGGGTTATAAAAATGTTATATATGATGATAAAAATAATATGATCAATATATAGTTTTAATCTCAAGAGTAATATTCATAACTCAACTATAATTTGGTTAGAAAAAGAAACTAATTTTTTATCATGAATAGTAACTCGTGAATAGTAACTCATGAATAGTAACTTGTGAATAGTAACTCATAAATAGTAAACTCGACACAAAAAGGTAGAAATTCCACAATAAAATTCATACCAGTATTTCGATATAATGATATTGAAAGAATAATATTTCTTAAGCTTATAAACAATTTATTTTAAATTGTTTACACTTTACTAAATAATGCATTTAATCATTCTAAAATACCAAACTCATAAGATTTTATCACTAATAATCAAAACCCTCATCAAAAATCTGCATATACCTCATATAGGATTCTCAAGCCATAAAATCCTATTTTCCAATTTTCTTACTTCACATAACATATTTAATTCATTTACTCATAACTAGTCCATTTTTATGAAAAATACCAAATCAGTTCTAAAAATATTTCTTTTCTGAGATTTAGCATAATATAGTCCATAGTGAACATATATTTTTCTCAAAATTTTTAAAAGTCATTTACTATTTTTCATATGGCCAAAACAGCCGAATATTTAGACATTTATCAAAAATTATACTTTTGTCCAAAAATTCTGAAATTTACAGAGTATACTTCTATCATATACATGTACTCCCAATAAAAATTTCATCAATTTTGGAGTTAACCACAAGGAATTATAAGCTGTTACTTCTAAAATAGTCTTTTCTCATAAAATTCATAACTCTCAATCTATACATCCAAAAATCACCATTTTTGGACACAATCAAGAAAACTCATCAAAATATCATTTCAAATTTTTCCAGAATTTTTGAAGATCAGAAAAATTACGAAACTGAAAATCATAACAACCCTTAAAATCCATTACTATCCCTTACTATCCCTTACCTCAAAAGAGCAGCACTTCTGACTGGATATCGGATATGATGCTGAAGAAAACTTGCACTGATAAATAGCAACTCACTAAGTATCTAAAAACTCACAAAATATGCTTCATAATATAGAGAGAGAAAGAGAGAAAGCTTATGTTTCTTGTGTGATTTTCAATTCTAACTTAGCCCTCTATTTATAGGAAAATTTTGGTAGGTTTGACCTGTAACCTGATGGCTTTACCTGCTACTATTCCCACCCACCACATTTGAAATATAATTCAGCATATTTCTTCACCAACCACAAGTGGGGCCCACCAATTCTAGAATTTTTCACCAAAATGATAAACTCCGAAAATTCAACAATTTCTGAACCAGTCATCTCGTAAAATTCATAATAAATCATACGTTCATTTTTAACGGTTCAAAATTTATGGGCATATACTCAACTTATATATGTATAACATATCCAAAAATTACCACGATCCAACGGTCGGATTAAAAATTATAACCCCCGCAAAATATCTTAAAAACCCTGATTTTTAATACCTCCATTCCGACAAAAATACGGATAAAAATCTCAACATTAACTCCTTCATTTTTAACCACAAAAATATATCCCTCGTTTATATCCATATAAAATAAATATTTCCTTATCATATGAATCAATAATTAATTATTCACAAATAATATTACAGAATCACATTTATGACAACCAGGCCGTTCCCAGGAAAGAGGGGGCTTTTCAATAAGGATTTCTCCTTACTGGCGCGCAATTAGATGACCAAACCTCTCCTTAGACAGAACTTTCTAGACATTGCCAATAATGCTATCTAATAATACTATTCAAATAATATGAATTATTGATCTGATAATGGGAAATACTGTGCAGCAACAATTATTGAACAACAATAATACAAAATTTTAACGTAGCAATTATTGAATCAATAAAATAAAATATTGAACAGTAATTACTGTAACAATTATTGAGTAGTGCCTTCTTACGTAAGAATCAATAATGTTAAAAATACTGTGCAATACCGTGTGCTACTGTGCAATAACGCGTATTACTGTATTTTAACCAACGGGTATTCCAACAGTGTTAACGGTAACAACTACGCCGTTATTTGTAAAAATGCAAATTTGTCGTTTTCTTCACACGACAGTTATTCGTTATGGGGCCCACAAATAGCTGCGCCGTCGTACGAATATTCCCCGACAGAAAGAATATTCCACGACCAAACGAAAATTCCCCGACAACAATGATTTTTTTATAACCACTTGCTTATTTTGAAAAAAATTCATATTTCACCCATAACTTTAACATTTATCAATTTAACCATTTACTGAATAGAAAAATTGAATACTTTTATTTCATAAAATTCGGGGTCTTACAGTTTGCATTATTCCCCTTTAACTTTTGTAATTCACATATCTTCAATAAACACATATTTAATATTTCAACAATTATTCATTAATAATATAACTCACAATATTGACAACCATATCATTCCTAGGAAAGAAGGGACTTTCCGATAAGGATTTCTCCTTATTGGCGCGCAATTAAATAACCTAACCCATTTCCTCAACATAACTTTTTAGACATTTTTAATAATGCAAATAATAATATGAATAATTGTGTCAGCTCAATTATTGATTTAATAATATAAAATATTGTGCAGATGATACTGTGACAATAATTGAATCAATAATATGAGATACTATGCAGCAACTACTGTAATAATTATTGAATGAAACTGAGTGACTTCTTACGTAAGAATCAATAATCAAAGATACTGTTCAATACCGTGTGCTACTGTGCAACAACGCGTGTTACTGTTCTTTTATCACCGGTATTTCAACAATTAACAGTAAAAAATTTGTCGTTATTTTTATAAAAATGTTATTTTTGTCGCTTTCTATATCCGAAAGTTATTCTGTTGTGGGTTCCACCAATGATTGTGCCGTTGTACCAATATTCTTCGACAAAAAAAATATTCCCCGACCAAATGAATATTTTATGACAACTTGCTTACTTTGTAAAATTTTCACATATCACCCTTTACTCTAACCTTTTATCAATTTAACCATTTACTAAATAGAATAATAATTATAAGAAAATTGAATACTTTCATTTCACAAAATTCGGGGTATTACAATCTCCCATCCTTATGAAATTTCGTCCCCAAAATTTACGTACCTCGTAGTTCGAAGAGGTGAGAATACCTTACTTTCATTTCAGATTCTATCTTCCCGGTCATATCCTCTATATCATGATTTCTCAATTGCCCCTCTCATGGATTCCAGTTATCGTTTCAGAATACAGCTTCAAAACAAAGGTTAATTGACATATCACAATTTGTCAACTTATTAAGTTAGAAAATTCAGCTTAGGTATGACACACACTAGCGAAGGATATTACTCGTCTCTCCCCTCTTAGTTCTAATCTAAGATCTACGCTAGTGACCATATCCCTAAGCTCTTATACCAAATGTGACGCCCCCAAAATAGGTCCACACAACCCATTCTGAGTCATCAAATACATGGTACAGAATCCAAATACAAACTTCATTTATACAACTATTAAACTGTCTTGCAAAATACGACAACATATAAGCTATGAGTTTCAATACAAATAATAGTACTCACACTCCAAATTAATGATACTCTACATAAAGGTACAGTCGATAACTATTTTAGGAATTAAAATATTTAGAAAATGCTCAAGGAATCCTTCATACATGGGAGACCATGCATCTAAGTTATAATATATATCATAGGACTTGAGTATTAATCTTGGTTAACCCAATAAACCCCAAAGAAGAACGAGAAGATTTCTATCTTGTTCATTCCAATCGTGTGTATCTTCTTGCCATATATTTACCTCCATTGTCTCAAACAGAGGATTATATTCCAACCATACTCCAAGATTATATAGATAATGCTCATAGATATAGTCAGCAAGTGAATGTGACAACCATATCTTATGATAACACGAGTTTGTATGTGGTTAGACATCATGTATGATAGTGGAAACACACCCTTAAAGCTCTTAGTATAATTCTGTCCTCCTCATTCTAATGGGGTGAATTTTTGACGCTTTCACAGTTGGGTTCTCTTTACCCTATTGTTGTTCACCAAAATCAATTATTAAATAACGTATAAAATACGACACACACATTTTAAGTTCTCAATACAATTATATATTGTCATGCTATTTTATAATGTATTGAGAAACTTCAACAATCACTCTATTCCCCTATTATCCCCGCTCGACTCAGCTACACTCTTATTACCTGAAAGAAATTGTGAAGCAAAAAGGTGAGCACAAATAGCCCATTAAAGAATATTATAACTAAGATAATGTAGAATAAATTATCCTTAGTCCTTAACAGGAAAAAAATCTGATAGAATACAATAGACAACAATTTTTAGATCAACAACTGCAGCGGAAATAACAATCCATTAGAAGAGTCAAGTAGAACATAATGTATACTACCTCCTCTAAATTAAAAGTCCATCGTTAATATTTTATTTCTGTAATACCCATCAACAATTTTTTGTTATACCCAAGACAAAGAGAACTTTCATCACCTGTCTTTACCTGAACCACCAAAGATTATAGTTAAATTCACAATTCATGTTTATAATAATGTAAATAAACTGTTTCTCCTTGCCACAAAGGCTTAATAGATCTTTTACTCCTTGTCACAAAGACTAAAGACACTCAATAATCATATCGTCATTTCAAATCAACGAATTATCCATGTACTACGAACCAAGGATATTTGTTAGTATCACTAATGGTCATGATCATGCCAATCAATTGTCTATCTTTGCATTACGAGCCAAATATATTCAATAGGGGCAAAGGGTCAAAAAAGCCCCTGATGTTTACCTTGATGTCCCACTTGCACCCTAAACAATTTTTTTTTTTTCTAAAAGTATCCTCAACGTAACATTTTTTGGGTCGCCCGTGCTCCTGTCCTTAACAGAAGGCAAATAGGGTTAAAATGTGATGACGTTGCAGGCTTAAATATAAAATATATTCAAAATAAAACAATATATATCATTTAATCAAAACAAAAAAATACTAAAATTCAAAATAAAAAAAGCATAACATATTTATATCATTTAATAAAAATAATAAAATTCAAATTATCTTGTTAACTAATCAAAATAACTAATTAAATAAAATAAGTTGTATAACATACTTATATCATTTAATCAAAATACTAAAAAAAAATTAATTTGATTTTTTTTAGTATTTTAGTTCTTTTTTAATTAGTATTTTAGTATTTTTTTAATTAGTATTTGATGTAAATATGTTATGTTTTGAATTTTAGTATTTTGATTAAATGATGTAAATATGTTATACAACTTATTTTATTTAATTAGTTGTTTTGGTTAGTTGACAAAATAATTTGAAATTTATTATTTTGATTAAATGATGTAAATATGTTATGCTTTTTTTATTTTAAATTGTAGTATTTTTTGTTTTGATTAAATGATATATATTGTTTTATTTAGAATATATTTTATATTTAAGCCTGCCACGTTATCACATTTTAACCCCGTTTGTTTTCTGTTAACAGCAGGGACACGGGTGACCAAAAAAATATAATGTTAATGGTACTTTTGGAAGAAAAAAATTTAATTTAGGGTGCAAGTGGGACATCGCGATAAATATTAGACTTTTTTAACCCTTTGCCCTATTCAATGATCATGATCATACCAATCAATTGTCTATCTTTGCACTACGGGCCAAAGATGTTGAATTATAAAACCAACGATCAACACTCCATCTTTGTACTACGGTAAAAGATATGCAACTGTAAAATCAATAATCAACAGTCAATCTTAGCACTACGAGCCAAAGACATATATTTATAAAACTAATAATCAACAGTCCATCTTTGCACTATGGATACAACTGTAAAACCAATAACCAACAGTCCATCTTTACACTACGTGTGACGCCCCCAATATAAGTATACATCACCCATTCTGAGTCGCCAAATACATGGTACAGAAATAACTATAACTTTATTAATACAATTGTCGTGCAAAATGCGACAACACATAAACTGTGAGTTTAAATACAAATATTGTCTTCTAGACAATATTCACACTCAAATAAGTTCTCATTATAATTATTGATACACTATTTTATAAAATAGTGAGGACTACTATAACAACTGCCTTGGACCATCATTCCATACCCCGGCTAGTTTCTGCTAAATTCTCACCACCTGAGAAGAAAAATGGAGCAAAAAAGAAAAGGGTGAGCTCAACTAGCCCAGTAAATAATATTATAACTAAGATAATATACAACGAATTATCCTTAATCTTCAACAGGAAAAAATCTGATAGAATATAATAGATCAACAACTGCAGTGGAAACAATAATTCATTAGAAGAGTTAAGTAGAGAATAAAATCTACTCTCATCTATGAATTTAAAAGTCCATCATCAATATTTTATCCCTGTAACATCAATCAATATACATCTTGAATCAAATATTCATCTTTGCACTAAGGGTCAAAGATATTTATCTGTATCACCAGTTGGTCATGTTCATCTCAACACTTGTTCATCTTGACACAACGGGCCAAAGATATTAATCAGGTAATAATTTATGTTTGCACTACATGTAAGACCCCAACTTATTAATGAATAAAATCAAATTTTCTCTAAATATTATTGTGAATAATAAGGGGTTAATTTGATATAATACTTTGGTTATGGGTGAAATGTGCAAATTTTGTAAAATAAGCAAGTGGTTATAAAATATTTATTTTTGGTCGGTGAATATTCGGTTGGTCGTGGAATATTCTTGCTGTCGGGGAATATTCGTACGACGACGCAGCCTTGTGTGGGCCCCATAACGGAAAGCGATTGGATGAAGAAAATGACAAGTATAAGTTGTTTATAAATAACGGCGTAGTTGTTACCGTTAATACTGTTGGAATACCCGGTGGTTAAAATACAGTAGCACACGGTATTGCACCAATTATTGATTCTTACGTAAGAAGGCACTACTCAATAATTGTTACAGTAGTTATTATTCAATATTTTATTTTATTGATTCAATAATTGCTGCGTTGATATTTTATATTATTGTTGTTTCAATAATTGTTGCTGCACAGTATTTTCATTTATCAGATCAATAATTCATATTATTTGAATAATATTATTAGATAACATTATTGGCAATGTCTAGAAAGTTCTGTCTAAGGAGAGGTTTGGTCATCTAATTGCGCGCCAGTAAGGAGAAATCCTTATTGGAAAGCCCCCTCTTTCCTAGGAACGGCCTGGTTGTCATAAATGTGATTCTGTAATATTATTTGTGAATAATTAATTATTGATTCATATGATAAGGAAATATTTATTTTATGTGGATATAAATGAGGGATATATTTTTGTGGTTAAAAATGAAGGAGGTTTTTGTCAGTATTTTTGTCGGAATGGAGGTATTAAAAATCAGGGTTTTTGAGATAGTTTGCGGGGGTTATAATTTTTAATCCGACCGTTGGATCGTGGTAATTTTTGGATATGTTATACATATATAAGTTGAGTATATGTCCACAAATTTTGAACCGTTAAAAATGAACGTATGATTTATTACGAATTTTACAAGATGACTGGTTCAGAAATTGTTGAATTTTCGGAGTTTATCATTTTGGTGGAAAATTCTAGAATTGGTGGGCCCCACTTGTGGTTGGTGAAGAAATGTGCTGAATTATATTTCAAATGTGGTGGGTGGGAATAGTAGCAGGTAAAGCCATCAGGTTGCAGGTCAAACCTACCAAAATTTTCCTATAAATAGAGGGCTAAGTTAGAATTGAAAATCACACCAGAAACAAGTTTTCTCTCTTTCTCTCTCTAGATTATTGAGTGTATTTTGTGAGTATTTAGATACTTTGAGAGTTTCTATTCATCAGAGCAAGTTTCTTTCAGCCTTATACCGGTATTCCGACCAGAAGTACTGATATTTTGAGGTAAGGGATATTATTTTCTTCTTAAATGATATTATTTTCTTCAATATCATTATGCTGAAATATTGATATGAGTTTTTATCAAATTTGGAACTTTTTGTGTCGGGGTTACTATTCACGTATACGGCACTATTCACGTATACGGCACTATTCACGAATACGGCACTATTCACCGAAAAATAAAATTTTCCCTTTTTGTCCAAGATGTCTATTATGGTTACTATCTTTGATTGTATCCATGTTTTGATCTTTATTTTTGAATTCTGCTTCACAATTGATTATTATGAAGTATTATTGATCTTGGATAAACTGTTATACGAATCCCTACTATTTGTCCTTCTGTTCGTTCTCTTTAAGATATTTTTCATCATCCTCAGTCCTAAATGATGATATTACTGAATATCTTTGGCCTGTAGTGCAAAGATGTATAATTACTTGATGAATATCTTTGGCCTGTAGTGCAAAGATGAACAGGTGTTGAGATGAACATGATCGACTGATGATACAAATGAATATCTTTGGCCTGTAGTGCAAAGATGAATATTTGGTTAAAGATGATTATTAATTGATGTTACAGGGATAAAATATTGATGATGGACTTTTAAATCTTAGAAGATAGTAGAATTCTTTCTCTACTTGACTCTTCTAATGGTTTGTTGTTTCCGCTGCAGTTGTTGATCTAAAACTTGTTGTCGATTATATTTTATCAGATTTTTCCCTGTTGAAGACTAACGATAATTTGTTGTATATTATCTTAGTCATAATATTCTTTACTGGGCTAGTTGAGCTCACCCTTTTCCTTTTTGTTCCATTTTTCTTCTCAGGAGGTGAGAACATAGCAGGATCTAGTCGGGGTATGGAGTGATGGTTCTAGAAAGATGTATTAGCAGTCCTCACTATTTCTGTAAAATAGTGTTTGAATAATTGTAATGAGGATTTATTTGAGTGTGGATATTGTCTAGAAGACAATATTTGTATTTAAACTCACAGTATGTGTTGTCGTATTTTGCACGACAATTGTATTATTGAAGTTGTAGTTTGCTTTCTGTACCATGTATTTGGCGACTCAGAATGGGTGTTGTATACCTATTCTGGGGGCGTCACAGTTGGTATCAGAGCTTAGGGATATGATCCCTGGCTGAGATGTGAGACAAGAACTAGGAGGGGAGAGACGGGGAATTCCTTCGCTAGTATGACCTGACTAAGTTTATTTGGTGTTTATTTGGTCGGTCAGAGTATAGGGATAATATATGACATGACTATTAACCCTTGTTTTATGGCAGTATTTAAGAATGGCAGCTGAGAACGTTAATAATGGAGTAAATCAGACCGTGGAGACACCTTTGATCACTACCCAGGGGAACGTGCAACAGGAAGGCAATATTCCTCCTGTAAACAACGTTACCGAGCAAACGATGAATGATGGAATGTTTAGGAGCTTTTTGCAGTTCATGCAAAATCAGACGAGGGAGACTCGTGTGCAGAATACGGGTGGAAATGATAACAACGCGCGGTTTGTCACAGCTAAGCAGTTCAAAGAATTGGGACCACCAGAATTTAAGGGAAAGCCGGATCCGATCATGGCGGAAACGTGGGTCAAGCAAATTACCAAGATATTTGATGTCTTGGGATGCACGGAGGAACAGAAGGTTCCATTCGCCACATTTATGTTCCGCGGTGAGGCAGACTACTGGTGGGAGTCTGTGAAGCGTACCCAGCCTGACGCACTCAACATGTCCTGGGAAACATTTCAAAAACTGTTCAATGACAAGTACTTTCCTGAAAGTATTCGTCATATGAAGGAGGTTGAGTTTATTAGACTGGAACAAAACAACATGACGGTGTCCCAGTACGAGGCGAAGTTTGCAGAGTTATCCAGGTTTGCACCTCATTTGGTCGAAAATGAGGAACGAATGACAAGGATGTTTCTGAGAGGTCTAAAACCCGAGATTCGGCAATATCTTATCTCTCATAAATTTTCTTTATATTCAGATGTTGTAAACAGGGCTCAATTATTAGAGCGAGATAATGAGTATGTGCAACCGAGGGACCACAACCAGGGTCATACCGGTGGCGGCAGTCATCGAAGCAATGAAAACCAGCAGGGAGGAAAACATTCGGACAAAAGCGGTAACCACTCTGGTGGTAATCGTGGTCGTGATAATAGAAGGAGCGAGTCGGGAGGAGATTTCAAGAAGAGAAGGTACAACAATGATAACGTGAAGACGTCAGCACAAACATCAACTGTTTCTAGGGGAGGAGAACGACCACCGGTCGTATGTTACAAATGTGGGAAAGAGGGACATATCAGCCCAAACTGCCCACAACAATCCAAGGTATGTTATAACTGTGGAAAGGAGGGTCATATAGCTCGAGAGTGTTCTGTAGCAAAACCAAGTTCAGCGGGGATGGTGACTCCAAAAGCTGTCCCGGATAAGTCGAAATCAGCGGTTCCTGGAAGGGCGTTTGTCGTGACTGGCCAAAACGCGAGAAACCCGAACGAGGTGATCACGGGTAAGCTAATCTTGAATTCTTGCGAAGTTTATACTTTACTAGATACCGGTTCTACCCATTCTTTTATCTCTCCTGCTTGTGCTCAACGTTTAAACTTGACTCCGGAGAAATTGGACTTTAACTTATCTGTTGAAACTCCGTTGGGTGAAACCTTCGTTACATCTACAGTTTATAAATCTTGCATGATCCAAGTTGGCACTATCACATTACCTGTTGATCTTATCTCTTTAAAGATACTTGCTTTTGATGTGATTTTAGGAATTGATTGGTTAACCACTCATCATGCTAAAATTGATTGTTTTCGTAAGGTTGTTAGTTTTCATATTCCTAACCAACCTGTCATACGAATTCAAACTACTAAACCACTAAAATCAGTCACTGTCATATCAAGCCACAAAGCTATTCGTTTATTGAAAAACGGATGTCAAGCTTTCTTAGCCCATGTTATGGATTTGAACAAAGACAAGTCAGATTTGAATAATATTTCTATTGTTAGAGAATTTTCCGATGTATTTCCTGAAGAACTTCCCGGTCTACCCCCGGAACGAGAAATTGAATTCTTTATTGACCTTGAACCCGGTACAAAGCCCATTTCTAAAACCCCATATCGAATGGCTCCTATTGAACTTCAGGAGTTAAAAGTCCAACTACAGGAGTTGTTGGACATCGGTTTTATTCGTCCTAGTACGTCTCCTTGGGGTGCTCCTGTTTTATTCGTAAAGAAGAAAGACGGGAGTATGCGACTTTGTATTGACTATCGAGAATTGAACCATGTCACCATCAAGAATAGGTATCCGCTACCTCGCATTGATGACCTGTTTGACCAGTTGCAAGGAGCACAATTCTTTTCAAAGATCGATCTTCGTTCTGGATATCATCAGCTGAAGATTAAAACTGAGGATATTCCAAAGACTGCCTTCAGAACTCGGTACGGGCATTATGAATTCTTAGTAATGTCTTTTGGATTGACTAATGCTCCTGCTGCCTTCATGGATATGATGAACCGTGTATTCAAAGAATATTTGGATCAGTTCGTTGTTGTCTTTATTGATGACATCCTCATCTATTCCAAAAGCCGTGAAGATCATGAGCGCCATTTGAAGCTGGTACTGCAAAGGCTTCGTGAAAACAAGCTATATGCCAAACTGAAGAAATGCGAGTTCTGGCTTGAGGAAGTAGCATTCCTTGGGCACGTGGTGTCAAAACATGGAGTATCTGTCGACCCGGCGAAGATTGAAGCCATACAAAGTTGGGAGCAACCGAAGTCGGTAACCGAAGTACGTAGCTTTCTGGGCTTAGCTGGTTATTATCGGAGATTTGTGGAAGGATTTTCTCGAATCGCTACTCCGTTAACTCAGCTGACTCGGAAAGATACAAAATTCGTATGGAGTGAGGAATGCGAGAAGAGTTTCCAAGAACTCAAGAGGAGACTCATTTCGGCACCTGTTTTGACAATACCATCTGGTTCGGATGGATTTGTTATCTACAGCGATGCTTCAGGCAAAGGGTTAGGATGTGTTCTCATGCAACATGGGAAAGTCATAGCCTATGCCTCACGACAACTCAAAGAATATGAGAGGAATTATCCTACTCATGATTTGGAGTTGGCAGCAGTCGTTTTTGCGTTGAAGATCTGGAGACACTACCTGTATGGGGAGAAAGTGGAGATCTATACAGATCATAAAAGCCTCAAATATTTCTTCACCCAAAAGGAACTCAACATGCGGCAACGACGTTGGCTTGAGCTGTTGAAAGATTACGATCATACCATCCAATACCATCCTGGAAAAGCAAACGTAGTAGCTGACGCATTGAGTAGAAGATCATATGCGGGTACGAGTGCAATGTTTTTAACACAAAGGCCCATTTTGTATGACTTGCAAAGGATGGAGATAGAGATGAAGGCTCCAAGTACCCACATGATGATATCAAATATACGAGTAGAACCGACTTTAATCGATAAAGTTAAAGCTGCTCAAGCTACGGACATAGAGCTGATGCGTATGAAGAAGAAAGTGCAAGAAGGTGCTATTCCAGAAGCAAGAATCGATGAAGAAGGAATACTTCGAGTCAACTCCAGACTTTGTGTTCCTAACGATTTTGACTTGAAGCATAGAATAATGATGGAGGCACACAACACACCGTTTGCAATCCATCCTGGGAGTACCAAAATGTATCACGATCTTCGACATACATTTTGGTGGAGCAATATGAAAAGAGAGATCGCGGAGTTTATCTCGAGGTGTTTAACTTGTCAACGTGTAAAAGCGGAGCATCAAGTACCAAAGGGTCCATTGCAACCACTTGAGATCCCGAAATGGAAGTGGGAACACATTACTATGGATTTTGTTACGGGTCTTCCCAAGGTTTCTCAAGGCATAGATGCGATTTGGGTTATTGTTGATAGATTAACCAAGTCCGCTCATTTCTTGCCGATACGTGAGACTTATTCCCTTGAACGTCTTGCTAGTATGTACGTGAACGAGATTGTGAGATTGCATGGCATGCCAGTATCCATAGTTTCGGATCGTGACCCAAGATTCACTTCACGATTTTGGGTTAGCTTGCAGAAAGCTATGGGCACGGATTTACGATTCAGTTCAGCATACCATCCTCAAACGGACGGACAATCAGAGAGGACTATTCAAACTCTTGAAGATCTATTAAGACTTTGTGTCTTAGATCTCAAAGGGAGTTGGGATAAGTACCTACCATTGGTGGAATTCTCCTACAACAACAGTTATCAGGCGAGCATAGGTATGGCTCCATTTGAGGCGTTGTATGGAAGAAAATGTCGTTCTCCAGTATGCTGGGACGAGGTGGGTGAAGCAACATTGTTGGGACCAGAATTGGTACGCATTACTACAGAGAAGATCCAAACGATTCGACAACGTATACAAACGGCACAGGATCGACAAAAGAGTTATGCGGATCTTCATCGGAAGGACGTGGAATTTAATATTGGGGATCATGTATTGTTACGTGTTGCACCATGGAAGGGAGTTACAAGATTTGGGAAGAGAGGAAAGCTCAATCCAAGATTTGTTGGTCCATTTGAGATTCTTGAGCGAATAGGAAATGTGGCATATAGACTCGCATTACCTCCAAGCATGTCTCGTGTTCATAATGTTTTTCACATATCTATGCTTCGTAAATATGTTAAAGACCCGAACCACATTATTGAGTTAGAACCAGACGAGATAGCTGAAGATTTAACGTACGAGGAGGTACCTGTTAAGATCTTGGATAGGAAAGAGCATGTCCTACGCACGAAGGTTATACCACAAGTTAAGGTTTTGTGGAGAAACCATGCTATTGAAGAAATGACCTGGGAGTTGGAATCAGAAATGAAAGCGAGGTATCCTCACCTTTTTGAAACATCAGGTACGTACGTCAATTTCGAGGACGAAATTTCATAAGGAGGGGAGGTTGTAAGACCCCAACTTATTAATGAATAAAATCAAATTTTCTCTAAATATTATTGTGAATAATAAGGGGTTAATTTGATATAATACTTTGGTTATGGGTGAAATGTGCAAATTTTGCAAAATAAGCAAGTGGTTATAAAATATTTATTTTTGGTCGGTGAATATTCGGTTGGTCGTGGAATATTCTTGCTGTCGGGGAATATTCGTACGACGACGCAGCCTTGTGTGGGCCCCATAACGGAAAGCGATTGGATGAAGAAAACGACAAGTATAAGTTGTTTATAAATAACGGCGTAGTTGTTACCGTTAATACTGTTGGAATACCCGGTGGTTAAAATACAGTAGCACACGGTATTGCACCAATTATTGATTCTTACGTAAGAAGGCACTACTCAATAATTGTTACAGTAGTTATTATTCAATATTTTATTTTATTGATTCAATAATTGCTGCGTTGATATTTTATATTATTGTTGTTTCAATAATTGTTGCTGCACAGTATTTTCATTTATCAGATCAATAATTCATATTATTTGAATAATATTATTAGATAACATTATTGGCAATGTCTAGAAAGTTCTGTCTAAGGAGAGGTTTGGTCATCTAATTGCGCGCCAGTAAGGAGAAATCCTTATTGGAAAGCCCCCTCTTTCCTGGGAACGGCCTGGTTGTCATAAATGTGATTCTGTAATATTATTTGTGAATAATTAATTATTGATTCATATGATAAGGAAATATTTATTTTATGTGGATATAAATGAGGGATATATTTTTGTGGTTAAAAATGAAGGAGTTAATGTTGAGGTTTTTATCAGTATTTTTGTCGGAATGGAGGTATTAAAAATCAGGGTTTTTGAGATATTTTGCGGGGGTTATAATTTTTAATCCGACCGTTGGATCGTGGTAATTTTTGGATATGTTATACATATATAAGTTGAGTATATGTCCACAAATTTTGAACCGTTAAAAATGAACGTATGATTTATTATGAATTTTACAAGATGACTGGTTCAGAAATTGTTGAATTTTCGGAGTTTATCATTTTGGTGGAAAATTCTAGAATTGGTGGGCCCCACTTGTGGTTGGTGAAGAAATGTGCTGAATTATATTTCAAATGTGGTGGGTGGAAATAGTAGCAGGTAAAGCCATCAGGTTGCAGGTCAAACCTACCAAAATTTTCCTATAAATAGAGGGCTAAGTTAGAATTGAAAATCACACCAGAAACAAGTTTTCTCTCTTTCTCTCTCTAGATTATTGAGTGTATTTTGTGAGTATTTAGATACTTTGAGAGTTTCTATTCATCAGAGCAAGTTTCTTTCAGCCTTATACCGGTATTCCGACCAGAAGTACTGATATTTTGAGGTAAGGGATATTATTTTCTTCTTAAATGATATTATTTTCTTCAATATCATTATGCTGAAATATTGATACGAGTTTTTATCAAATTTGGAACTTTTTGTGTCGGGGGTTACTATTCACGTATACGGCACTATTCACGTATACGGCACTATTCACGAATACGGCACTATTCACCGAAAAATAAAATTTTCCCTTTTTGTCCAAGATGTCTATTATGGTTACTATCTTTGATTGTATCCATGTTTTGATCTTTATTTTTGAATTCTGCTTCACAATTGATTATTATGAAGTATTATTGATCTTGGATAAACTGTTATACGAATCCCTACTATTTGTCCTTCTGTTCGTTCTCTTTAAGATATTTTTCATCATCCTCAGTCCTAAATGATGATATTACTGAATATCTTTGGCCTGTAGTGCAAAGATGTATAATTACTTGATGAATATCTTTGGCCTGTAGTGCAAAGATGAACAGGTGTTGAGATGAACATGACCGACTGATGATACAAATGAATATCTTTGGCCTGTAGTGCAAAGATGAATATTTGGTTAAAGATGATTATTAATTGATGTTACAGGGATAAAATATTGATGATGGACTTTTAAATCTTAGAAGATAGTAGAATTCTTTCTCTACTTGACTCTTCTAATGGTTTGTTGTTTCCGCTGCAGTTGTTGATCTAAAACTTGTTGTCGATTATATTTTATCAGATTTTTCCCTGTTGAAGACTAACGATAATTTGTTGTATATTATCTTAGTCATAATATTCTTTACTGGGCTAGTTGAGCTCACCCTTTTCCTTTTTGTTCCATTTTTCTTCTCAGGAGGTGAGAACATAGCAGGATCTAGTCGGGGTATGGAGTGATGGTTCTAGAAAGATGTATTAGCAGTCCTCACTATTTCTGTAAAATAGTGTTTGAATAATTGTAATGAGGATTTATTTGAGTGTGGATATTGTCTAGAAGACAATATTTGTATTTAAACTCACAGTATGTGTTGTCGTATTTTGCACGACAATTGTATTATTGAAGTTATAGTTTGCTTTCTGTACCATGTATTTGGCGACTCAGAATGGGTGTTGTATACCTATTCTGGGGGCGTCACACTACAGGCCAAATATATTCAGTTAAATCATTATTAAGGACTGAGGATGATGAAAATATTTTTAAAAAATGAATCAAGTGAGACAAAAGAATAAAGATTAGGGATTTGTACTTCGATTTATCCAAGTTCAAAAATACTCCATAATAAATCATAGTGGAGTAAAATTCAAGAATAAAGATCAAAACTTGGATACAATCAAAGATAGTAACCATAATAGACATCTTGGACAAAGAAGAGAAAATTTTATTTTTCGGTGAATAATGCCGTATTCGTGAATAGTATCGTATACGTGAATAGTGCCGTATACGTGAATAGTAAGCCCGACATAAAAAAGTAAAAATTTCACAATAAAATTCATACCAATATTTTGGCATAATGATATTTAATGATATTGAAAGAAATAATATCATTTATGAAAAAAATAACATTCCTTACCTCAAAAGAACAGTACTTCTGACTGGAACATCGGATATAAGGCTATAGAAAACTTGCACTGAATAACAACTCTCAAAGTATCTAAATACTCACAAAATACGCTCGATAATATAGAGAGAGAAAGTTTCAGATTCTCGTATAATTTTCAATTCTAACCTAAGCACTTATTTATAGGAAAACGCTAGAATGCCAAAGCAGACTAAATTAATAAAATAATATTATTATTTTTTCTCCTCCACACACACCCTTGAACAAGCTAAGCATGTCATCTTTGAAAAATTCTCAGCACATGTTTTCACAAAAAACAAAAGTGGGGTCCACCCATATTTTTAATAAAAATACTTATTTCCGAAACTTCAATAATTCATAAAAAATAGCCATTTAACAGAAAAATACGAATTTTATGTCCATTCTATAGAAAATTAAATTCTCTACAATTTGTAGATTTAAGTGTTTCCAAATTCTAAACGAAAAATGACCGAAATTCACATACGGATAATTTTTTATACCTCCATCCTGACAAAATACTGATAAAATACCTCAGTATTAATTCCTTCATTTATATCCACATAAAAATAAATATTTTCTTATCATATAAATCAATAATTAATTATTCACAAATAATATTACTGAACCACAATACTGACAACTAGGTCGTTTCCAAGAAAGAGGGGGCTTTTCAATAAGGATTTTTCCTTACTGACGCACAATTAGGTGACCAAACCTCTCCTTAGATAGAACTTTTATAGACATTGCCAACAATGCTATCTAATAATATTATTCAAATAATATGAATTATTGATTTGATAATGGAAAATACTGAGTAGTGGCAATTATTGAAACAATAATAATATAAAATATCAACGTAGCAATTATTGAATCAATAAAATAAAATATTGAACAATAATTACTGTAACAATTATTGAGTAGTGCCTTCTTACGTAAGGATCAATAATTCAAAAAAATACTATTCAATACCGTGTGCTACTGTACAACCACGCGTATTACTGTATTTTAACCACCGGGTATTCCAACAGTGTTAACGGTAACAATTACGTCGTTATTTATAAAAACTCAAACTTGTCATTTTTTTCATCCGACCATTTTTCGTTATGGGGCCCACAAATGGCTATGCCATCTTACGAATATTCTCCGACAGCAAGAATATTTCACGACCAAACGAATATTCCCTGACAACAATGAATATTTTATAATCACTTGCTTATTTTGTAAAATTTGTACATTTCACCCATAACCAAAGTATTATATCAAATTAACACCTTATTATTTACAATAATAATTAGAAGAAATTCGATTTTATTTATAAAAAGTTGGGGTCTTACAGCCTTCGCTCCTTATGAAATTTCGTCCTCGAAATTAGAAATTGACGTACGTACCTAGTGTTTCGAAAAGGGGAGGATACCTCGCTTTCATTTCTGATTCGAACTCCCAGGTCATTTCTTCAATAGCATGGTTCCTCCACAAAATCATAACTTGTGGTATAACCTTGGTGCGTAGGACATGCTCTTTCCTATCCAAGATCTTAACAGGTACCTCTTCATACGTTAAATCTTCGGCTATCTCGTCTGGTTCTAACTCAATAATGTGGTTTGGGTCTTTCACATATTTACGAAGCATAGATATGTGAAAAATATTATGAACACAAGACATGCTTGGAGGTAATGCGAGTCTATAGGCCACATTTCTTATTCGGTCAAGAATCTCAAATGGACCAACAAATCTTAGATTGAGCTTTTCTCTCTTTCCAAATCTTGTAACTCCCTTCCATGGAGGAATACGTAACAATACATGATCCCCAATATTAAATTTCACGTCCTTTCGATGAAGATCTACATAACTCTTTTGTCGATCATGTGCCGTTTGTATACGTTGTCGGATCATTTGGATTTTCTCTGTAGTCATACGTACCAACTCTGATCCCAACAACGTTGCTTCTCCTACCTCATCCCAACATATTAGAGAGCGACACTTTCGTCCATACAACGCCTCAAATGGAGTAATGCCTATACTTGCTTGATAACTGTTGTTGTAGGAGAATTTCACCAATGGTAGGTATTTATCCCAACTCCTATGATAACCCGGGATTTCGAATATTCAAAATTTTATGAATATTTTTTTTATTATTTAATATTAATATTGATTATCAATTTTGTGACAAGTACCTATGATACGAGTCTCGAGTAGGTCAATTTGTATATTAACTAATAAATTTAGAGTAGAGTTGTGCTTAACAGCTTTAGAAACCCTAACCCTAATTTTTAGATAGGGATTCGATAGAAAATATAACTAAAATAATTATATTAATGAGTATGTGTTTGTACGAAGAGATTTATTAATCAATGATTGATCGGATAAGGTTTAAAATAATAAACCCTAATAAGAGATTAAAAACCCTAATCTCAAGATTAGAAACCCTAATGTAATGTTAGAAACCCTAATCGAAAGTCGAAAAACCCAAATTTTATATTCGAGAATCCTAAACCCTAAATTAGGATAATCCTAATTGACAAGCCTAAGGTGTTTATTAAACTTAAATATCATTAGAAAACCCTAATTATATTTTAATTTCTATTTTATAAACCCTAATTGTAATTTAGAAATTTTATTTTTCTAATTAAAACCTTAATTAGAAATTTTTGGAAACTAAATATTTAAACCCTAAGGGTGTGACAAATTTCATGTATGCCATTAAAAATATATAGAAAATGACCAAAATGCCCTTTTAGTTTATTTTAATATGTAACTTATAATATTTGCTAGCAACTTTAGTTGGTAAGCAACCACATTGACTTTGTGACATAAAAATCCAACAAAATTCGGCCAACACATCAGATCCAAAGCAACATATCACAATATATAAAGTTTTGGGAGAGAGAAAATCACATAAGCTAGCCATTTTGCTCTCTTGCTCTCACCAACTCTTTCTCTCAACCAAAGCTCCGAAAATAGCAAGAATATCAGTCACATTATCAGCCTTAGAATACCCAAGAACATATTGGAGAGCAAAGGTCAAAATCTAGAACATAAAGGTATAAACCCTAAAACCCATTTTGATCTTGTATCCTAAGACAACTTTTATGTTTATGTGTTTAGATCTTTGCTAGATGATGTTTTATGATGATCTATGGTGATATACCATAGATCCATAGCATCAAAATGCTTTAAAATCATTTTTTTTCAAAACTATCAAGAACACGATTTGTGGTCTGACAAGCTAATGTCAGGACCCACAGATCCGTGTCTGTTTTTGATTCTTCTTGTTTTATGCTTTCGATTGGTAGTCTGGTATGAGGGCTTTAAGCTTCAAGTGGAATCAGGGTCATTTGATGTCTAGATCATGATTTATTAACGGTCAAAATCTGTTGACCGACGTTAACCGGGTGAAATCTGGGTAACCCAGAAATTTGAAAACCAGCGTCTGACAATTATTTCCAAGGTTCGGATCTGACCGATTTTATGTTTTTTGATGTTGTATTTGTAATCCAGTTATAGCCTGATATGTGGACTCTAGAATCGTTCCTTTAGATCGCTTAAATAACAAATTCGTGGGGTTTATGGATGGTCAAACTAGGCCACCCGAACTGATTTTACGTTTCTGGGAAACCCAGAATTGGGATGAACAAGGTTTCTGACCATGTTTGACAAGATCATAGCTGGTGATTATGTTGTTGTTAGAACGTGTTGTTGATATTTATATGTTCCTTGTTGTGTGTACTAGAGTTTTGGACCTTAAGAGAATCAAATTTATGGCCAGATCATGAAGAAAATCGAGCCTCAATATGGCATGTTGTGACTGCCTGGGTTTCTGGGTTACCCAGAAAACCCAGCAGTACTCTGACAACGACTTTGGGAGATCATATCTTCTTGTTAGTTGGTTGTATGACCGAGATGAAGATTATTTCATGTAGTGTTACATAAACACTACATGATACATACTTAACCTGAACCAGAAACCTTTTTGATTGGAAGATAAGACCGGTCAAACCATGCACCTTGAACACTGACTTTGTCAGTGTTCTTGAGCCAAGAACACCAAAGGCAACAAATAAGTGTCGCTAAAGGCCATTAGTGACGGTTTATTTAACTTTTGAATTTTTGAATTTCCGAAAATTATTTAAAAATAGAAATAAATTCTAAAATTACCAAAAATAGTTTTAAAAATTATTTTAAATTATGAAAAATACTTTGACTATTTGGAATATTTTTTATTAATAATTATAATTATTTGAATATTAATGCTATTTAATTAGTGTATTAAATAGATTAGAGAAAAATGATTTTAATTATATAAAAATCATTTTAAATAAGAATAAAGTATTTAAAAATATTTTGAGTTATAAAATGTGACTTTTAATATTTTTAGAGAATTTTCATTAATAATTTAATATTAATGATATTAGATTTATTTAATTATTAAATTAAATACATAAGTTAAAAATGATTTTATTGATTTAAAAATCATTTTTAAATAAGAATAAAGTGTTAGAAAATATTTTGAATTTTAAAATATAATTTTTAATATTTTTAGAGAATTCTCATTAATAAATTAATATTAAGGATATTAGATTTATTTAATTATTATATTACATAAATGAATTAAAAATGATTTTGTTGATTTAAAAATTATTTAAAAATGAGAAAAATGATTTAAAAATATTTTAAGTTATAATTAATGACTTTTAATATTTGAATAATAATTTTATTAATATTTAGATATTAATGATGATGATTTAAAAATGATTTTACTTATTTTAAAAATCATTTAAGTGGAATATTGTTGATTTAAAAATATTTTAAGTTATTAATAATAACTTTAATATTTTGACAATTATGTTATTAATGTTTTTATATTATTAAATATTAATGATAATAAGATTATTTGATAATTAAATCATTTAAAAATGATTTAAGTGTTTGAAAAATTATTATAAATTATAATAATTGCTTATAAATTATTAAAAGCTTCCGAAAAATATTGTAAATGATAATTGACTTATCTAAATTAATATTGAAGCTTAGAAACCGAATTTAATTGACAACAACTGTGTTAGTTATCGGATAGGGCGACCAGAACACCGAGAATAGACCGAAGTCCAACCAGACCGAACTAATTAAACTTGATAAGTGTTTATATAGGTTATAAACACTGATGTGACTATGTGGTAATGTGTCTAGGAGAAGTTGACTGTGAATTACAGTGTTACGTATTATGAATTTTTGTGCTAATTGTGAAACCGATATTATTGGTTATAGGTCTTTCAAACGCAGATAAGTTTATTGTGTAGCTGTAATCAACGCTGAAGGCAAGTTTCCTAACTCAACCTTGAGTTATATTCGTTCAATTATTATAGTGGTTAATTATTACTAATTATACCACGTCCAGGGATTTATTATTGATTATTCGCAGTTAGTGCATATTTAATAATTCAAATTGAATTACTGATTCTGAAAATATATTCGTAGAATAACTGTTGTTGGATATTTAAATTCGTAGAAGCTAATATTGACAGTACAGATAATTCCTGTTTATTGTCAAATTATGTTGAGAAATGTCTTAGCCAATTATTCTGGACTATACTAACATTTGTTAAAACTTGATAGGTTCGAGAAGAGAATTCAATTATTATTGACAGATCGATGCCAATTATTTCGGCTAGATCAAGAAGTAACTAGAATTTGAAATCATTGTATTTCGTTGTTAAATCAAAATCTTGATTCTGAGACTGAGAAGAACAACCTTTTATAGAAAGGGAATATTTTAGGTCGTATATTCGGCCATTGCGCACTATTAAGTATTATGCATAATATAGGGTACAAGGAGTTGGTCGGCTCTAAGTACTTGCAGAGGGGTATGATTTAATCTTTATAGTTATCTGATACTCCTGCGTATGTATCTAAGTAAATCTTTGATAGATACCCGAGAAAAGAAGTTCTAGATCTAGTGTGATCACTCAGCATAAATCTGAAAAATATTCCACTTTGTAATTGCGTAGAATTGATTCTTGATTATTCATTAGAATATCGCAGAAACTTTGAAAGCGTTGTACTCTTTCATTATCAAATTATTGTGTTGCCTAGAATACGAGAAGACTTATTATTGACTAACAATTTGTTCAGTTATTTCAAAGTTCATCGAACTTTGGTTTCATTCTATCAAAATAGATAGTCTGTTCTTATTAATTCATATACATTTATTGTATGTCTTAACTTGCGGGGCAAACTTGTTCCTCACCCGTACTAAATAAAATATTTCAGCTAGGAACGAAGAGGCCAGCGGGTCAAAGAAGAACAAAGGCAAAGGCAAAATGCTGGATTAGTTTTTTTATAAACGTTATGAATATGTTATATTTATAAACCCTTTTTGTATATCTAAAGGGTATGATTGTAATGTTAAGGTTAGAGAACTTGGGACTTATGTATTAACAACATATGTTAATGACTTATGTATTTCTATTTATATATGAATGAGTAGTTAAATTGTATTATATTGTGGATCGTGAACACCAAACTCGGGGGTCAGGTAACCCGAATTTGGGGGTGTCATAACTCCCTTTGAAATCTAGAACACAGAGTCTGAATAGATCTTCAAGAATTTGAATAGTCTTTTCTGATTGCCCATCCATTTGAGGATGGTATGCCGAATTGAATCGTAAATCCGTGTCCATAGCTTTTTGCAAGCTAACCCAAAATTGTGAAGTGAATCTTGAGTCACGATCCGAAACTATGGATACTGGCATGCCATGCAATCTCACAATCTCATTCACGTACATACAAACAATACATTCAAGGGAATAAGTCTCCCGTATAGGCAAGAAATGAATAGACTTGGTTAATCAATCAACAATGACCCAAATCGCATCTATGCCTTGAGAAACCTTGGGAAGACCCATAAAAAAATCCATAGTAATGTGTTCCCACTTCCATTTTAAAATCTCAAGTGGTTGCAATGGACCCTTTGGCACTTGATGCTTCGCCTTTACATGTTGACAAGTTACACACATCGAGATAAACTTCGCGATCTCTCTCTTCATATTGCTCCACCAAAATGTATATCGAAGATCATGATACATTTTGGTACTCCTAGGATGGATTGTAAACGGTGTGTTATGTGCCTCCATCATGATTCTATGCTTCAAGTCAGAATCGTTAGGAACACAAAGTCTAGAGTTGACTCGAAGTATTCCTTCTTCATCGATTCTTGCTTCTGGAACATCACCTTCTTGTACTTTTTTCTTCATACGCATCAGCTCCAGGTTCGTAGTTTGAGCAGCTTAAACTTTATCGATTAAAGTCGGTTCTACTCGTATGTTTGATATCATCACGTGGTTACTTGGAGCCTTTACCTCTATCTCCATCCTTTGCAAGTCATACAAAATGGGCCTTTGTGTTGACAATATTGCATTCGTACCCGCATATGATCTTCTACTCAATGCGTCAGCTACTACATTCGCTTTTCTAGGATAGTATTGGATGGTATGATCGTAATCTTTCAATAGCTCGAGCCAACATCGTTGCCGCATGTTAAGTTCCTTTTGGGTGAAGAAATATTTGAGGCTTTTATGATCTGTATAGATCTTCACTTTCTCCCCATACAGGTAGTGTCTCCAGATCTTCAACGCAAAAACGACGGCTGCCAATTCCAGATCATGAGTATGATAATTCCTTTCATATTCTTTGAGTTGTCGCGAGGCATAGGCTATGACTTTCCCATGTTGCATGAGAACACACCCTAACCATTTGCCTGAAGCATCGCTGTAGATAACAAATCCATTCGAACCAGATGGTATTGTCAGAATAGGTGCCAAAATGAGTCTCCTTTTGAGCTCTTGGAAACTTTTCTCACATTTCTCGCACCAACCGAATTTTGTATCTTTCCGAGTCAGTTGAGTTAACGGAGTAGAGATTTGAGAAAATCTTTCTACGAATCTATGATAATAACCAGCTAAGCCCAGAAAATTACGTACTTCGGTCACCGACTTCGGTTGCTCCCAACTTTGTATGGCTTCAATCTTCATCAGGTCAACAAATACTCCATGTTTTGACACCACGTGCCCATGGAATGATACTTCCTCAAGCCAGAACTCGCATTTTTTCAGCATGGTATATAGCTTGTTATCGCAAAGCCTTTGAAGTACTAGCTTCAAATGGCGCTCATGATCTTCACGGCTTTTAGAATAGCTGAGGATGTCATCAATAAAGACGACAACGAACTGATCAAAATATTCTTTGAACACACGGTTCATCATATCCATGAAAGCAGGAAGAGCATTAGTCAATCCAAAAGATATGACTAAGAATTCATAATGCTCGTACCGAGTTCTGAAGGCAGTCTTCGGAATATCCTCAGTTTTAATCTTCAGCTGATGATATCCAGAACGAAGATCGATCTTTAAAAATAATTATGCTCCTTGTAACTGGTCGAACAGGTCATCAATGCGAGGTAGCAGATACTTATTTTTGATGGTGACATGGTTCAATTTTCGGTAATCAATACAAAGTCGCATACTCGCATCTTTTTTCTTTACGAATAAAACAGGAGCACACTAAGGAGATGTACTAGGACGATTGAAACCGATGTCTAACAACTCCTGTAGTTGGACCTTTAACTCCTGAAGTTCAATAAGAGCCATTCGATATGGGGTTTTAGAAATGGGCTTTGTACCAGGTTCAAGGTCAATAAAGAATTCAACTTCAAGTTCTGGGGGTAGACCGGGAAGTTCTTCAGGAAATTCACTAACAACAAAAATATTATTCAAATCTGACGTGTTTTTGTTCAAGTCCGTGACATGGGCTAAGAAAGCTTGACATCTATTTTTTAATAAACGAATAGCTTTATGGCTTGATATGATAGTGATTAACTTTAGTGGTTTGGTTGCTTGAATTCGCATATAAATCCCTAAAATCACATCAAATGCAAGTATTTTCAAAGAAATAAGATCGATAGGTAATGTGATGGTACCAACTTGGATCAAGCAAGATTTATAAACAATAGATGTAATGAAAGTTTCTCCTAACAGAGTCTCAACAGTTAAGTCAAAGTTTAATTTCTCCAGAGTCAAGTTCAAACGTTGAGCACAAGCAGGAGAGATAAAAGAATGGGTAGAACTGGTATCTAATAAGGTATAAACTTCGCTAGAGTTTATGATTAGCTTACCCGTGATCACCTCGTTCGGGTTTCTCGTAATTTGGGCAGTCACGACAAACACCCTTCCAAGAACCACCGACTTTGACTTGTCCGAGACAGCCTTTGGAGTCACCATCCCCGTTAGACTTGGTTTTGCTACATAATAATCTCGAGCTATATGACCTTTCTTTCCACAGTTATAACATACTTTGAATTATTGTGGGCAGTTTGGGCTGATATGTCCCTCCTTCCCTCATTTATAAGAAATGACCGGTGATCGTTCTCTTCCCCTAAAAACAGTTGATATTGCTGGTGCTGACGTCTTCACGTTATCATTGTTGTACCTTCTCTTTTTAAAATCTCCCCCTGACTCGCTTCTTCTACTATCATGACCACAATTACCATCAGAGTGGTTACCGCTTTTGTCCGAATATTTTCCTCCCCGCTGGTTGTCATTGCTCCGATGACTGATGCCACCGGTATGACCCTGGTTGTGGTCCCTCGGTTGAACATACTCATTATCTTGCTCTAATAATTGAGCCCTATTTATAACATCTGAATATAGAGAAAATTTATGAGAGAAAAGATATTGCCGAGTTTTAGGTTTTAGACCTCTCAGAAACATCCGCGTCATACGTTCCTCATTCTCTACCAAATGAGGTGCAAACCTGGATAACTCTACGAACTTAGCCTCGTACTGGGACACAATCATGTTGTTTTGTTCTAGTCTAATAAACTTTACCTCCTTCATATGCCGAATACTTTCAGGAAAGTACTTGTCATTAAATAGTTTCTGAAACGTTTCCCAAGACGTATTGAATGCGGCTGGCTGGGTACACTTCACAGACTCCCACCAGTAGTCTGCCTCACCACGGAACATAAAGGTAACGAATGGAACCTTATGTTCCTCCGTGTATCCCAAGACATCAAATATCTTGGTAATTTGTTTAATCCACGTTTTTGCCTTGATTGGATTCGACTTTCCCACAAATTCTGGTGGTCCTAACTCTTTGAACTGCTTGGCTGTGACAAGTCGCGTGTTGCTATCATTTTCACCCGTATTTTGTACACGAGTCTCCCTCGTCTGATTTTGCATGAACTGCAAAAAGCTTCTAAACATTCCATCATTCATCGTTTGTTTGGTAGTGCTGTTTACAGGAGGAATATTGCCTTTCTGTTGCACATTCCACTGGTTGGTGATTGAAGGTGTCTCTATGGTCTCATTCACTCCATTGTTAACATTCTAAGCTTTCATTCTCAAATACTACCATAAAATAAGGGTTAATTAAAGAAATTGACATTCCACATAATAAACCTATATTATGACCGACCAACAAATAAGCTTAGGTAGGACACATTAGCGAATAATTTACTCATCTCTCCTCTCCTAGTTCTATTCCCCGATCTCCGCTAAAGACTATATCCTTAAGCTTTGAAACAAACTGTGACGCCCCCAAAATAGGTATACATAACCCATTCTGAGTCGCCAAATACATGGTACAGAAATAACTACAACTTTATTAACACAATTATCGTGCAAAATACGACAACACATAAACTGTGAGTTTAAATACAAATATTGTCTTCTAGACAATAACCATATTCAAATAAGTCCTCATTATAATTATTGATACACTATTTTATAAAATAGTGAGGACTACTATAACAACTGCCTTGGACCATCACTCCATACCCCGACTAGTTCCTGCTAAATTCTCACCTCCTGAGAAGAAAAATGGAACAAAAAGGAAAAGGGTGAGCTCAACTAGCCCAGTAAAGAATATTATGACTAAGATAATATACAACAAATTATCATTAGTCTTCAACAGGAAAAAATCTGATAGAATATAATAGACAATAAGTTTTAGATCAACAACTGCAGCGAAAATAATAATTCATTAGAAGAGTTAAGTAGAGAATGAAATCTACTATCATCTATGAATTTAAAAGTTCATCATCAATATTTTATCCCTGTAGCATCAATCAATATACATCTTGAATCAAATATTCATCTTTGCACTACGGGCCAAAGATATTCATCTGTATCACCAGTTGGTCATGTTCATCTCAACACCTATTCATCTTTGCACTACGGGCCAAAGATATTCATCAGGTAATCATTCATCTTTGCACTACAGGCCAAAGATATTCAGTTATATTATCATTAAGGACTTAGGATGATGAATATATTTTAAAGAAACGAATCCAGTGAGACAAAAGAATAAAGATTAGGAATTCGTACTTTGGTTTATCCAAGTTAAAAAACACTCCATAATAAACCATATTAGAGTAAAATTCAAGAATAAATATTAAAACATGGATACAATCAAAGATGGTAACCATAATAGATATCTTGGACAAAGAAGAGAAAATTTTATTTTTTAGTGAATAATGTCGTATTCGTGAATAGTGTCGTATACGTGAATCGTAACCCTGACACAAAAAGGTAAAAATTTCACAATAAAATTCATACCAATATTTCGGCATAATGATATTGAAAGAAATAATATCATTTACGAAGAAAATAACATCCCTTACCTCAAAAGAACAGTACTTCTGACTGGAATATCGGATATAAGGTTGTAGGAAACTTGCACTGAATAGCAACTCTTAAAGTATCTAAATACTCACAAAATACGCTCGATAATATAGAGAGAAAACTTCAGATTCTGATGTGATTTTCAATTCTAACCTAAGCACTTATTTATAAGAAAATACTAGAACGCCAAAGCAGTCTAAATTAATAAAATATTATTATTATTTTTTCTCTTCCACGCACACCCTTGAATAAGCTGAGCATGCCATCTTTGAAAAATTCTCAGCACATGTTTTTATAAAAAATAAAAGTGGGGCCCACCCATATTTTTAATAAAAATATTTATTTTCGAAACTTCAATAATTCATAAAAAAATAGCCCTTTTATCCGAAAAAATATGAATTTTATGTCCATTTCATAGGAAATTAAATTTTCTACAACTTTTTAAATTTAAGTCTTTGCAAATTCCAAACGAAAAATGACCGAAATCTTCATACGGATAATTTTTAATACCTCTATTCTGACAAAATACTGATAAAATACATCAGCATTAATTCTTTCATTTATATCCACATAAAAATAAATATTTTCTTATCATATAAATCAATAATTAATTATTCACAAATAATATTACAGAATCACAATACCGACAACAAGGTCGTTCCCAAGAAAGAGGGGACTTTCCGATAAGGATTTCTCCCTACTGGCGCACAATTAGGTGACCAAACCTCTCCTTAGACAGAACTTCCATAGACATTACCAATAATGCTATCTAATAATATTATTCAAATAATATGAATTATTAATTTGATAATGAGAAATACTGAGCAGTGTCAATTATTGAAACAATAATAATATAAAATATCAACGTAGCAATTATTGAATCAATAAAATAAAATATTAAACAGTAATTACTGTAACAATTATTGAGTAGTGCCTTCTTACGTAAGGATCAATAATTTAAAAAAATATTGTGCAATACCGTGTGCTACTGTGCAACCACACGTATTACTGTATTTTAATCACCGGGTATTCCAACAGTGTTAACGGTAATAATTACGCTGTTATTTATAAAAACTCAAACTTTTCATTTTCTTCATCCTACCGTTTTTCGTTATGGGGCCCACAAATGGCTGCGCCATCGTACGAATATTCTCCGACAGTAAGAATATTCTCCGACCAAACGAATATTCCCCGACAACAATGAATATTTTATAACCACTTGCTTATTTTGTAAAATTTACACATTTCACCTATAACCAAAGCATTATATCAAATTAACACCTTATTATTCACAATAATAATTAGATGAAATTCGATTTTATTTATAAAAAGTTGGGATCTTACACTACGGGCCAAAGACATATAACTGTAAAATCAATAATCAACAGTCCATCTTTGCACTACGGGCCAAAAAAGACTTTCACCACATTATTTTTTTGTAATATTACAGGTCATGATTATACCAATACAAAATTTCTGGTCATAATCATACAAACAACAGTCCATCTATGCACTACGGGCCAAATATGACTTTTACCATAACATAAACATGAGAATGATGACAATGATATAAAGAATCAATCAAGTGAGATCAATGATAAATATTAGAGATTTATAATTCAATTCATTCATAGTTCAAAAATGTCCAAATTGTCAACATGATGATCAAAATGTGGATTCAAATTTAAAAATAAGATTCATATATCAAAGATAAATTAGTTAAAAAAGAAACCAATATTATCGTGAATAGTACCCCGTGAATAGTATCAAATGAATAGTACCTCGTAATGCAAAGTACCCCGAGTGAATAGTACTAAATAAATAGTATCCCGTCATGTAAAGTACCCCGAGTAAATAATGTCTCGAGTGAATAGTACCCGAATGAATAGTACCAAATGAATAGTACCCCATTATGCAAAGTACCCTGAGTAAATAGTACCCCTGGTGATTAGTACCCCGTGAATAGTACCCCGAATGAAAATATTAAAATTTAAGAAAAAAATTCAGACAAATATTCCAATGAAACGATACTAGATGAAGCGCAAAACTCAAGGATATTCTACTAATTTTAAGGATTATAGAAGCAATACTTATCATAGTAAGTTTAGATTTAAGAATATGAAAAGAAATAATATACGAAACTGCAAATGAATTTTCACCTGTCATGCGGTAATCCGCGTAGACAGATCTTTTTCACAAATAAAGAATGAGTACGAAGAGTTATTCACCATGTATGCGGTAATCCGCATAGACAAGTTATTCCTGTTAGGTTTGTAATATTCATGAACGCAATCAAATTGCACAAAATAAGCAAAAATGTGATAAAATAGAGTTTGAAAATTTTACAAACCATATACCCGGATCATCTTTTATGCACAATTATTAATTAAACGAAAAGAAGAAGAACAAGAATCATACCCTTGAAGATCCGAGCTTCCTCAGGTACAAGTTCACCTCCAAATCCTTTTCATGTTCAACTTGAATCCACCGGGTTGGGTTCCTTTCTTTGATCAACGTTAGCCACCCAAGTGTTTGGCCTCTAAAAGTGATCCACCAAGAAAGAATAAAAATTCAAGAAGATGGTTGTTTGGCAAAACCCTAATTTTTCTATCTCTCATAGAAAAGAATGTACTCTCCAACAATTGAAATCACGTATATTGTTGAAAACGTCAACCACTACCACCCATAATAAGACTCCTCTTATTTATAGCTGTGGGAAACTCTCCTTAACAATTAAGGAATTGAGTTTTATTTTAATTAATTAAATTCATTTAATTAATTAGGCTCCTAATCTTATTAGGAATAATTAATTAAATTTTTTTAATTAATGTACCTCCTAATCTTATTAGGAATATATGAGAGTACTTTTATTAATTAATTCCCAAACTCTTTTAGGAATTAAATAATAATAATAGTAATAATAATAATAAGACTCATCTTATTAATTTATATTTAATATTCCTAAAATATTAAATAATAAATATTAAGTTATTTAATTTATTCTATCACCATAGATTAAATTAAATATACTTAACTTATTATTACGATTATGCAATTAACTTCTTAAATAATTATTCTTCCTTTTATGGTGTGTCCCTTTAGGTTCTTCATATTAAACCGGTTGTGAATAAATCAATTAGAACAATTCTAATCTTATTTAAATAAATAAATTAAACAATTAATTAATTTAAATAAATAATATTTATTCTACAATAGGGATAAGCCTCCCTAGCGATCAACGACTTTTCAGATAATATAGATTTTAGCATTAATCATAAAAGAATATTTGAGTAAATAGTTACCGTACAATTCAATCCTTCTACCACATAATGTCTCAATTAAATATAAGACATGGAATTACTGTTAAGTCTTATTTTATTTAATTATATGTATTTTGACTCTTAAATGCACAACTCCAAATAATACAAATTAGAAACTCCTTTCTAATTTCATTCTGCCTTGGCCAAGGACTACTGGGTTATCATTTATCGAATTACATAGGACATTTCTCTTCTTTTACTAGAAGCGGTAGATTCTTTATTGATCATACATTATCTCCATGTACAACTTATTATACCCAAGCATATCCTTTGATATACCCTAAGGGTCTTAAGAAATAAGTCAAAGTATAACTCATCATACACAAGATACTATGATGATCTCAAGTCCAAGGATCACTTGTACTACTATCACTACAGGAATTCCTATTGACATGCAAGTAAAACTCCATTAGGTATTCCTTAGCGAGCCACGTTCAATGAACTTATTCTCCAATAAGCACCTACATACTTGCTTTAGTGTCTCCACACAAATGATAATGAGATCAATCATCCTCATTCAATGAGAAAGCAACGTATGTACCAATCTATCCGGATTCACTAATCCCCAATTTAGTAATCTAACGATTGGGAACTATTTTAGTTTTAAGCTTTCTAAGAATTTAGATCTCATTAGAATGATCATCATCATTATTTTAAAAGCATTGCTTAAAACTATGGGTTTATCACATATTATAAAACAATATCATGTAGATAATTAAAAGCCTTTAATATATTAATACTTTTTATTAATAAATGAATAAGATTGTTATAGAGTATATGCTTTATCATCAAACATGATTAGCTTGTGTGCATACTACTTTCAATTTCCACAGATTAAAGAATGAATACGAAAAATAATATTCCTTACAATACGAAAGAAATAATACCATTTACCTTATTAGGAGATTGGATACTCAATAGTGAAGTAGTAAAATACTCTTCTTCTTTCTCTATATAGTTTCTCTTGTGAGTCTTAGTGAATTGGTAATATTGAAAGAAGAAATAAGCTTTTATTTATAGAAAAACTTAGTTTTGATATTTACACATTAGGGGCTCGACTTATTACAGTTTAGTACCTCATTAATTGCACCTTAGTCCAGGTGACATCATCATGACATCATAATGATGACATCATCTTTGTGTTTCTTTAAGGATGATGTCATGCTTACATCATGCTTGCATCATCTCTTCTCTGATTGGTTGATTCAAGTTCACATGGATTAGTTAACTTATTATACTTTGGTACCCCTAAAGTTTTTCAAGTTTACATTATTCTCCTTTAACTTTTGTAATTCACATATCTTCAATAAACACATATTTAATATTTCAACAATTATTCATTATTAATATTATAACTCACAATATTGACAACCAGATCATTCCCAGGAAAGAGGGAGTTTTTCGATAAGGATTTCTCCTTATTGGCGCGCAATTAAATAACCTAACCCCTTTCCTCGATATAACTTTCTAGACATTGTTAATAATACAAATAATAATATGAATAACTGTGTCGTCTCAATTATTGATTTAATAATATAAAATATTGTGCAGATGATACCGTGACAATAATTGAATCAATAATATGAGATACTATGCAGCAACTACTGTAACAATTATTGAATAAAACTGAGTGACTTCTTACGTAAGCTTCAATAATAAGAGATAATGAGCATTACCGTGTGTTACTATGCAACAACGCGTATTACTGTTCTTTTATCATCGGTATTTCAACAGTTAACGATAAAAGTTTTACTCTTATTTTTATAAAAAGGCTATTTTTGTCGCTTTCTATATCCGACAGTCATTCCGTTGTGGGATCCACCAATGATTATGTCATCGTACCGATATTCCCTGATAAAAAGAATATTCTCCGACCAAACGAATATTTTATGACAACGTGTTTACTTTGTAAAATTTTCACATATCACCCTTAACTTTAACCTTTTATCAATTTAACCATTTGCTAAATAGAATAATAACTATAAGAAAATTGAATACTTTCATTTCATAAAATTCAGAGTCTTACAATCTCTCCTCCTTATGAAATTTCATCCCCGAAATTTACGTACCTAGTAGTTTGAAGAGGTGAGAATAACTTGCTTTCATATCAGATTCTATCTTCCCGATCATATCTTCTATATCATGATTTCTCCATTGCTCCTCTCTTGAATTTCAGATATCGTTTCAGAATACAGCTGCAAATCAAAGGTTAATTGACATATTACAATTTGTTAACTTATTAAGTTAGAAAATTCAGCTTAGATAGGACACACACTAGCTAAAGATATTACCTGTGACGCCCCCAAAACAGGTATACATCACCCATTCTGAGTCGCCAAATACATGGTACAAAAACAAATACAACCTCAGTAATACAATTGTCGTACAAAATCCGACAACACATATACTGTGAGTTTGAATACAAATAGAGAGTATAAAAACTCAAGAGGAGTCCTCATTACAATAATTGATACACTATTTTACAAAAATAGTGAGGACTGCTAAACAACTTTCTAAAACCGTCACTCCATACCCCGGCTAGTTCTTGCTATACTATCTCCTCCTGAGAAGAAAATGGAACAAAAAGGGTGAGCTCAACTAGCCCAGTAACGAATATTATGACTAAGATAATATACAACAAATTATCGTTAGTCTTCAACAGGGAAAATCTGATAAAATATAATAGACAACAAGTTTTAGATCAACAACTGCAGCGAAAACAATAATCCATTATAAGAGTCAAGTAGAGAAAGAATTCTACTATCTTCTAAGATTTAAAAGTCCATCATCAATATTTTATCCCTGTAACATCAATCAATATGCATCTTGAATCAAATATTCATCTTTGCACTACAAGCCAAAGATATTCATTTGTATCACCAGCTGATCATGTTCATCTCAATACCTGTTCATCTTTGCACTACAGGCCAAAGATATTCATCAGGTAATCATACATCTTTGCACTACAGGCCAAAGATATTTAGTAGTATCATCATTTAGGACTGAGGATGATGAAAAATATTTTAAAGAAAACGAATCCAGTGAGATAAAAGAATAAATATTAGGGATTCGTATTACAGTTTATCCAAGTTCAATAATACTCCATAATAACCAATTTTGAAGCAGAATTCAAAAATAAAGATCAAAATATGGATACAATCAAATATAGTAACCATAATAGACAACTTGGACAAAAAGAAAAAAATTTCATTTTTCGGTGAATAGTGCCGTATACGTGAATAGTAACGTATACGTGAATAGTAACCCTGACACAAAAAGTTTTAAATTTGATAAAAAGTTCATACCAATATTTCGGTATAATAATATTGAAGAAAATATCATTTTAAGAATAATATAACACCCCTTACCTCAAAATATCAGTACTTCTGATCGGAATATCGGTATAAGGCTGAAGAAAACTTACACTTATGAATAAAAACTCACAAAGTATCTAAATACTCACAAAATACACTCAATAATCTAGAGAGAGAAAGAGAGAAAACTTGTTTCTGGTGTGATTTTTAATTCTAACTTAGCCTTCTATTTATAGGAAAATGTTAGTACGCCAAAGCAGACTTAACCTGCAATCTGATGGCTTTACCTGCAACTATTCCCACCCACCATATTTGAATAAAAATCTCAGCACATTTTCACCAACTAAAAGTGGGGCCCACCAATTCTAGAATTTTTCACCAAAATGATAAATTTCGAAACTTTAACAATTTCTGAACCAATTATCTCTTAAAATTCATAACAAATCATACGTTCATTTTTAACGGTTCAAAATTTGTGGATATATACTCAACTTATATATGTATAACATATCCAAAAATCACAACGATCCAACGGTCGGATTAAAAATTATAACCCCCGCAATATATCTCAATAACCCTGATTAATTTTTAATACTTCCATTCCGACAAAAATATTGATAAAACACCTCAACATTAACTCTATTTTTAACCAAAAAAATATATCCCTCATTTATATCCACATAAAATAAATATTTACTTATCATATGAATCAATAATTAATTATTCACAAATAATATTACATAATCACATTTATGACAACCAGGCCGTTCTCAGGAAATAGGGGGCTTTTCAATAAGGATTTCTCCTTACTGGCGCGCAATTAGGTGACCAAACCTCTCCTTAGACAGAACTTTTTAGACATTACCAATAATGCTATCTAATAATATTATTCAAATAATATGAATTATTGATCTGATAATGAGAAATACTGTGCAGTAACAATTATTGAAACACAATAATATAAAATATCAACGCAGCAATTATTGAATCAATAAAATAAAATATTGAATAGTAACTACTGTAACAATTATTGAGTAGTGCCTTCCTTCGTAAGAATTAATAATTCAAAAATATTGTGCAATCCGTGTGCTACTGTGCAACCACGCGTATTACTGTATTTTTAACCACCAGGTATTCCAACAGTGTTAATAGTAACAACTACGCCGTTATTTATAAAAACTAAATTTTGTCGTTATCTTCATCCAACCGTTTTCTATTATGGGGCCCACAAATAGTTGCGCCGTCGTACGAATATTCCCCGACAGAAAGAATATTTCACGACCAAACGAATATTCCCCGAGAAAATGAATATTTCATAACCACTTGTTTATTTTGAAAAATTTACACATTTCACCCATAACAAAATATTATATCAAATTAACACCTTATTATTCACAATAATAATTAGAAAAAAATTTGATTTTATTCATTAATAAGTTAGGGTCTTACAACCTCCCTTCCTTAAGAAATTTCGTCCTCGAAATTGACGTACGTACCTGGTATTTCGAAAAGGTGAGGATACCTCGCTTTCATTTCTGATTCTAACTCCCAGGTTATTTCTTCAATAGCATGATTTCTCCACAAAACCTTAACTTGTGATATAACCTTTGTGCGTAGGACATGCTCTTTCCTATCCAATATCTTAACAGGTACCTCCTCGTATGTTAAATCTTCGGCTATCTCGTCTGGTTCTAACTCAATAATATGGTTCGGGTCTTTCACATATTTACGAAGCACAGATATGTGAAAAATATTATGAACACGAGACATACTTGGAGGTAATGAAAGTCTATAGGCCACATTTCCTATTCGGTCAAGAATTTCAAATGGACCAACAAATCGTGGATTGAGCTTTTCTCTCTTCCCAAATCTTGTAACTCCCTTCCATGGTGCAACATGTAACAATACATGATCCCCAATATTAAATTCCACGTCCTTCCGATAAAGATCTGCATAACTCTTTTGTCGATCCTGTGCCATTTGTATACGTTGTCGAATCGTTTGGATCTTCTCTGTAGTCATTCGTACCAACTCTGGTCCCAATAATGTTGCTTCACCCACCTCGTCCCAGCATACTGGAGAACGATATTTTCTTTCATACAACGCCTCGAATGGAGCAATGCATATACTTGCCTGATAACTGTTGTTGTACGAGAATTCCACCAATGGTAGGTACTTATCCCAACTCCCTTTTAAATCTAGGACACAGAGTCTTAATAAATCTTCAAGAGTTTGAATAGTCCTTTTTGATTGTCCATCCGTTTGAGGATGGTATGTCGAACTGAATCGTAAGTCTGTGCCCATAGCTTTCTGCAAGCTAACCCAAAATCGTGAAGTGAATCTTGGGTCACGATTCGAAACTATGGATACTGGCATGTCATGCAATCTCACAATCTCATCTACGTACATACTAGCAAGACGTTCAAGGGAATAAGTCTCACGTATAGGCAAGAAGTGGGCAGACTTGGTTAATCTATCAACAATAACCCAAATCACATCTATGCCTTGAGAAACATTGGGAAGACCCGTAACGAAATCCATAGTAATGTGTCCCCACTTCCATTTTGGAATCTCAAGTGGTTGTAATGGACCCTTTGGCATTTGATGCTCCGCCTTTACACGTTGACAAGTTAAACACCTTGAGATAAACTCCGCGATCTCTCTTTTCATATTGCTCCACCAAAATGTATGTCAAAGATCGTGATACATTTTGGTACTCCCAGGATGGATTGCAAATGGTGTGTTGTGTGCCTCCATCATGATTCTATGCTTCAAGTCAAAATCCTTAGAAACACAAAGTCTGGAGTTGACTCGAAGTATTCATTCTTCATTAATTCTTGCTTCTAGAATAGCATCTTGTTGCACTTTTTTCTTCATACGCATCAGCTCCTTGTCCGTAGCTTGAGCAGCTTTAACTTTATCGATTAAAGTTGGTTCTACTCGTATGTTTGATATCATCACGTGGGTACTTAGAGCCTTCATCTCTATCTCCATCCTTTACAAGTCATACAAAATGGGCCTTTGTGTTAACAACATTGCACTCGTACCCGCGTATGATCTTCTACTCAATGTGTCAGCTACTACGTTCGCTTTTCCAGGATGATATTGGATGGTATGATCGTAATCTTTAAGCTGCTCGAGCCAACGTCGTTGCCGCATGTTGAATTCCTTTTGGGTGAAGAAATATTTGAGGCTTTTATGATCTGTATAGATCTCCACTTTCTCCCCATACAGGTAGTGTCTCCAGATCTTCAACGCGAAAATGACTGTTGCCAACTCCAAATCATGAGTAGGATAATTCTTCTCATATTCTTTGAGTTGTCGCGAGGCATAGGCTATGACTTTCCTATATTGCATGAGAACACATCCTAACCCTTTGCCTGAAGCATCACTGTAGATAACAAATCCATCCGAACCAGATGGTATTGTTAGAACAGGTGCCGAAATGAGTCTCATCTTGAGTTCTTGAAAACTCTTTACACAATCCTCGCTCCAACCGAATTTTATATCTTTACGAGTCAGCTGAGTTAACGGAGTAGCGATTCGAGAAAATCCTTTCAAAAATCTCCGATAGTAACCAGCTAAACCCAGAAAGCTACGTACTTCGGTCATCGACTTTGGTTGCTTCCAACTGTCTATGGCTTTAATCTTCGTCGGGTCGACAGATACTTCATGTTTTGACACCACATGCCCAAGGAATGCTACTTCCTCAAGCTAGAACTCGCATTTCTTCAGCTTGGCATACAGCTTGTTATTGCAAAGCCTTTGTGGTGCTCATGATCTTCACGGTTTTTGGAATAGATGAGGATGTCATCAATAAAGACAACAACGTACTGATCCAAATATTCCTTGAATACACGGTTCATCATATCCATGAAAGCAGCAGGAGCATTAATCAATCCAAAAGACATGACTAAGAATTCGTAATGCCCGTACCGAGTTCTGAAGGCAGTCTTTGAAATATCTTCAGTTTTAATCTTTAGCTGATGATATCCAAAACGAAGATCGATCTTTGAAAAGAATTGTGCTCCTTGCAATTGGTCGAACATGTCATCAATGCGAGGTAGTGGATACCTATTCTTGATGGTGACATGGTTCAATTCCCGATAGTCGATACAAAGTCGCATAATACCATCTTTCTTCTTTATGAATAACACCGGAGCACCCCAAGGAGATGTACTAGGACGAATAAAACCGATTTCCAACAACTCCTGTAGTTGGACCTTTAACTCCTGAAGTTCAATAGGAGCCATTCGATATGGGGTTTTAGAAATGGGCTTTGTGCTAGGTTCAAGGTCAATAAAGAAATCAACCTCACGTTCTGGGGGTAGACCGGGAAGTTCTTCAGGAAATACGTCAGGAAATTCATTAACAACAGAAATTTTATTCAATAAACGAATAGCTTTATGGCTTGAAATGACAATGATTGACTTTAATGGTTTAGTTGTTTGAATTCGCATAATAGGTTGGTTAGGAATATGAAAACTAACAACCTTACGAAAATAATCAATTTTAACATGATGCGTGGTTAACCAATCAATCCCTAAAATCACATCAAATGCAAGAATTTTTAACGAAATAAGGTCGGTAGGTAATGTGATGGTACCAACTTAAATCAAGCAAGATTTAAAAACAGTAGATGTAACGAAAATTTCTCCTAACTAAGTTTCAACAGATAAGTCAAAGTCTAATTTCTCCGAAGTCAAGTTCAAACCTTGAGCACAAGCAGGAGAGATAAAAGAATGGGTAGAACCGGTATCTAATAAGGTATAAACTTCGCAAGAGTTTATGATTAGCTTACCCGTGATCACCTCGTTCGGGTTCCTCGTGTTTTGGGCAGTCACGACAAACGCCCTACCAGGAACCACTGACTTTGACTTGTTCAGAACAGCCTTCGGAGTCGCTATCCCCGTTGAACTTAGTTTCACAACAAGACAATCTTTAGCTATATGACCTTCCTTTCCACAGTTATAACATACCTTGAACTGTTGTGGGCAGTTTGGACTGATGTGTCCCTCTTTTCCGCATTTGTAACATACGATCGGTGCTCGTTCTCCTCCCCTAGAAACAGTTGATGTTGGTGCTGACGTCTTCACGTTATCGTTGTTATACCTTCTCCTTTTGAAATCTCCTCCCGACTCGCTCCTCCTATTATCACGACCACGATTACCACCAGAGTGATTACCGCTTTTGTCCGAATATTTTTCTCCCTGCTGGTTTTCATTGCTCCGATGACCGCTGCCACCGGTATGACCCTGGTTGTGGTCCCTCGGTTGAACATACTCATTATCTCGCTCTAATAATTGAGTCATGTTTACAACATCTGAATATAAAGAAAATTTATGAGAGATATGATATTGTCGAATCTCGGGCTTTAGACCTCTCAGGAACATCCTCGTCATTCGTTCCTCATTCTCTACCAAATGAGGTGCAAACCTAGATAACTCTACAAACTTCGCCTCGTACTGGGACACCGTCATGTTATTTTATTCCAGTCTAATAAACTCTACCTCCTTCATATGACGAATACTTTCAGGAAAGTACTTGTCATTAAACAGTTTTTGAAACATTTCCCAAGACATGTTGAGTGCGTCATGCTGGGTACGCTTCACAGACTCCCACCAGTAGTATGCGTCACCGCAGAACATAAAGGTGGCGAATGGAACCTTCTGTTCCTCCGTGCATCCCAAGACATCGAATATCTTGGTAATTTGCTTGACCCACATTTTCGCCATGATCGGATCCGACTTTCCCATAAATTCTGGTGGTCCCAACTCTTTGAACTGCTTGGCTGTGACAAGCCGCGCATTGCTTGCATTTCCACCCGTATTTTGTGCACGAGTCTCCCTCGTCTGGTTTTGCATGAACTGCAAGAAACTTCTAAACATCCCATCATTCATCATTTGTTCGGTAGTGTTGTTTACATGAGGAATATTGTCTTCCTGTTGCACGTTCCCCTGGGTGGTGATCAAAGGTGTCTCCACGGTCTGATTCACTCCATTATTAACGTTCTCAGCTGCCATTCTAAAATACTGCCATAAAACAAGGGTTAATAGTCATGTCATATATTATCTCTATACTTTGACCGACCAAATAAACACCAAATAAACTTAGTCAGGTCATACTAGCGAAGGAATTCCCCGTCTCTCCCCTCCTAGTTCTTGTCTCACATCTCAGCCAGGGATCATATCCCTAAGCTTTGATACCAACTGTGACGCCCCCAAAACAGGTATACATCACCCATTCTGAGTCGCCAAATACATGGTACAAAAATAAATACAACCTCGGTAATACAATTGTCGTGCAAAATACGACAACACATATACTGTGAGTTTGAATACAAATAGAGAGTATAAAAACTCAAAAGGAGTCCTCATTACAATTATTGATACACTATTTTACAAAAATAGTGAGGACTGCTAAATAACTTTCTAAAACCGTCACTCCATACCCCGCTAGTTTCTGCTATACTATCTCCTCCTGAGAAGAAAATGGAACAAAAAGGGTGAGCTCAACTAGCCCAGAAAGAAATATTATGACTAAGATAATATACAACAAATTATCGTTAGTCTTCAACAGGGAAAATCTGATAAAATATAATAGATTACAAGTTTTAGATCAACAACTGCAGCGAAAACAGCAATCCATTAGAAGAGTCAAGTAGAGAAAGAATTCTACTATCTTCTAAGATTTAAAAGTCCATCATCAATATTTTATTCCTGTAACATCAATCAATATATATCTTGAATCAAATATTCATCTTTGCACTACAAGCCAAAGATATTCATTTGTATCACCAGTTGGTCATGTTCATCTCAACACCTGTTCATCTTTGCACTATAGGCCAAAGATATTCATCAGGTAATCATACATCTTTGCACTACAGGCCAAAGATATTCAGTAGTATCATCATTTAGGACTGAAGATGATGAATAATATTTTAAAGAAAATGAATCCAGTGAGATAAAAGAACAAATATTAAGGATTCGTATTACAGTTTATCCAAGTTCAATAATACTTCATAATAACCAATTTTGAAGCAGAATTCAAAAATAAAGATCAAAACATGGATACAATCAAAGATAGTAACCATAATAGACAACTTGGACAAAAAGAAGAAAATTTCATTTTTTGGTGAATAGTATCGTATTCGTGAATAGTGCCGTATACGTGAATAGTAACGTATACGTGAATAGTAACCCTGACACAAAAAGTTCTAAATTTGATAAAAAAAAATTATACCAACATTTCGGTATAATGATATTGAAGAAAATATCATTTTAAGAAGAATATAGCACCCCTTACCTCAAAATATCAGTACTTCTGATCGGAATATCGGTATAAGGCTGAAGGAAACTTGCACTTATGAATAGACACTCACAAAGTATCTAAATACTCATAAAATACACTCAATAATCTAGAGAGAGAAAGAGAGAAAACTTGTTTCTGGTGTGATTTTCAATTCTAACTTAGCCCTCTATTTATAGGAAAATGTTAGCACGCCGAAGCAGACTTAACCTGCAACCTGATGGCTTTACCTGCAACTATTCCCACCCACCACATTTGAATAAAAATCTCAGCACATTTTCACCAACCAAAAGTGGGGCCCACCAATTCTAGAATTTTCTACCAAAATGATAAATTCCGAAACTTCAACAATTTCTGAAGCAGTTATCTCTTAAAATTCATAACAAATCATACGTTCATTTTTAACGGTATAAAATTTGTGGATATATACTCAACTTATATATGTATAACATATCCAAAAATCACAACGATCCAACGGTCGGATTAAAAATTATAACCCCCGCAATATATCTCAAAAACCCTGATTGATTTTTAATACCTCCATTCCGACAAAAATACTGATAAAACACCTCAACATTAACTCCTTCATTTTTAACCACAAAAATATATCCCTCATTTATATCCGCATAAAATAAATATTTTCTTATCATATGAATCAATAATTAATTATTCACAAATAATATTACACAATCACATTTATGATAACCAGGCCGTTCCTAAGAAAGAGGGGGCTTTCCAATAAGGATTTTTCCTTACTGGCGCGCAATTAGATGACCAAACCTCTTCTTAGACAGAACTTTCTAGACATTGCCAATAATGCTATCTAATAATATTATTCAAATAATATGAATTATTGATCTGATAATAAGAAATACTGTGCAATAACAATTATTGAAACACAATAATATAAAATATCAACGCAGCAATTATTGAATCAATAAAATAAAATATTGAATAGTAATTACTGTAACAATTATTGAGTAGTGCATTCCTTCGTAAGAATTAATAATTTAAAAATACTGTGCAATCCATGTGCTACTGTGCAACCACGCGTATTACTGTATTTTTAACCACTGGGTATTCCAACAGTGTTAACGATAATAACTACGTCGTTATTTATAAAAACTCAATTTTATCGTTATCTTCATCCAACCGTTTTCTGTTATGGGGCCCACAAATAGCTGCGCCGTCGTACGAATATTTCCCGACAGAAAGAATATTATACGACCAAACGAATATTCTCCTACAAAATGAATATTTCACAACCACTTATTTATTTTGAAAAATTTACACATTTCACCCATAACAAAATATTATATCAAATTAACACCTTATTATTCACAATAATAATTAGAGAAAAATTTGATTTTATTCATTAATAAGTTGGGGTCTTACATTACCCGTCTCTCCCCTCCTAGTTCTAATCTAAGATCTCCGCTAGAGACCATGTAAGACCCCAACTTTTTATAAAATTAAATTTTTTTTATTTATTATTTTAAAATAGTAAGGGGTTGATTTGATTAATGTGGTTAGTTATGGGTAAAATGCGTAAATATTTTAAATAAGCAAGTGGTTATAAAATACTCATTGTTGTCGGGAAATATTCATTTGGTCGTGGAATATTCTTGCTGTTGGAAAATATTCGTATGACGGCGCAACCATTTGTAGGTCCCATAACGGAAAATAATCGGATGAATAAAACAACAAGTATGATTTTTTTATAAATAACGGCGTAGTTGTTATCGTTAAAACTGTTGAAATACACGGTGGTTAAAATACAGTAATACGCGATGTTGCACAGTAGCACACGGTATTGCACAATAATTCTAATTATTGATTCTTACGTAAGAAGTCACTATTCAATAATTGTTACAGTAATTACTGTTCAATATTTTATATTATTGATTCATTAATTATCATTGCACAGTATTTCAAATTATCAGATCAATAATTTATATTATTTGAATAATATTATTAGATAGCATTATTGACAATGTCTAAGAAAGTTCTGTCTAGGAAAGGTTATTTAATTGCACGTCAATAAGGAGAAATCTTTACCGGAAGACCCCCTCTTTCTTGGAAACAACCTGGTTGTCAATATTGTAGTTCTGTAATATTATTTGTGAATAATTAATTATTGATTTATATGATAAAAAATATTTATTTAATGGAGAAATTTTTAAATAGATAATTATTAAGAGTTGATATTTTATCTTCTTCGATAAAATAATTCATTCAAATATATTATTATAATATTACATTATAAGTGTATAATGTAATAATATAATAATATAATAACGGTGATATTTTTACAATGAATGCACGATATATGAATAAATGAGGAGGAAGAGAGTAAATTGGGTCCGGAGTATTTTTGTTACTAAAAACATGTTTTGTGAGTTGGTGGGCCCCACTTATTTTTGTAAAATGCTAATTGTTGATTTTTCAAAGTTGGTATACGGAGGTCTTTATCAGTATATTTTTTTTGTCAGAGTGGGGGTTTGGAAAAATCATCTGTATATAAACTTGGGTCATTTTTCATTCAGAATTTGAAAAAACTTTCTTCTACAAAGTTGTAGAGAATTAAATTTTATATGGAATCGACATAAGATTTATATTTTTCTGATAAAAGGCTATTTATTACGAATTATGGAAGTTTCTGAATATTGTTTAAATTTAAAATATTTTGGTGGAGATTTTCTAGAATGGGTGGGTCCCACTCTTGTCCTTTGTTGGTGTGAAATGTGCTGAGAATAATTTCAAAGTGTGGTGTGCATAAATGGCAAAGGGTGGAAACCATCGGTATTAGGTTAGTCAATCCTGGTGTTCTAAGCATTTGCTATAAATAGGGTGCTTAGGTTAGAATTAAAAATCACACCAGAATCAGAAGTTCTTCTCTCTATAATATCGAACGTATTTTTGTGAGTATTTAAATACTTTGAGTGTTACTATTCAGTGCAAGTTTCCTTTAGTATTATATCCAATATTCCAGCTAGAAGTACTATTCTTTTGAGGTTACTATTCACGTATACGGCACTATTCATGTATACGACACTATTCACAGAAAAATTAAATTTTTTTTCTTTGTCCAAGTTGTCTATTATGGTTACTATCTTTGATTGTATCCATGTTTTGATCTTCACTCTTGAATTTTGCTCCACAATTGATTATTATAGAATATTTTTGAACTTGAAAAAACTAAAGTACGAATCTCTAATATTTATCCTTTTATCTGACCGGATTTGTTTTTTTTTTAAAATATTTTTCATCATCCTCAGTCGTAAATGGTGATATAATTGAATATCTTTGGCATGTAGTGCAAAGATGAATGATTACCTGATAAATATCTTTGGGTCGTAGTGCAAAGATGGATATGTGTTGAGATGAACATGACCACTGGTGATACTAACGAATACCCTTGGCCCGTAGTGCATATATAATATGTTTAATTGAAATATTTATTGAATGATGCTACAGGGATAAAATATTGATGATGGACTTTTAAATCATAGAAGATAGTAGATTTCATGTTCTACTTGACTCTTCTAATGGATTGATGTTTCCGCTGCAGTTGTTGATCTAAAACTTGTTGTCTATTATATTCTATTAGATTTTTTCATGTTGAGGACTAAGGATAATTTGTTTTATATTATCTTAGTCATAATATTCTTTACTGGCCTAGTTGAGCTCACCCTTTTCCTTTTTGTTCCATTTTTTTTCTCAGGAGGCGAGAATATAACGAGGACTAGTCGGGGTGTGGAGTGATGAAGATAGTTGTTCTAGCAGTCCTCAGTATTTTGTAAAATAGTGTATCAATAATTGTAATGAGAACTTTATTTGAGTTTGGATATTGTCTAGAAGATAATATTTGTATTAAAACTCACAACATATGTGTTGTCTTATTTTGCACGATAGTTGAATTAATGAAGTTTGTATTTAGTTTCTGTACCATGTATTTGGCGACTCAGAATGAGTTGTGTGGACCTATTTTGGGGGCGTCACAAAAAAACAAAATCGATGCAAAATGCCACTTTAAGAACCCAATTGACGAAAATACTTTAAGGACGATATTGAAAGTAGGTGGTAACTTGGAGGGTGAAAAGTGTCATTCAATCTAACTCTGCTGCGCTTGGATTAAAGGAATTGAATGAATAGTGGAATGATTCATTCCATTATACATGAAATGAGTTATTCCGTAATCTTTATCCCCCAAGAATAAAATTCATAAATTTGGGAAAAATAAGAATGATTCAATCCATTCCAATTGCAACCAAACACAGTTTTTTTCATTCCATATGAATTAGTCGTTCTATTCATACATTCATTACTCCAATCCAAACGTAGCATTAAGATGTCATAATTTTACATGGAAAGAATAATGAAAGAGTTAACGACTAATATCCATGAATAAGCTCAAGACTTAACGACTTAAACTCTTGGGTTTGATTGGATTCCAAACACACGTGTTAGTGTCTTGTGTGTGCACGTGACGCACGGACTCCCTGATTTTTCCAACAATAACCTCAAAAGTATTTTAAAATAATTTGGGTATTTTTTTTATTTTATTTTTTGATGGAGGTGAACTTTAAACCACTCTTTCTATAGGGAATAAATAATATCCAACATCTTTATTCCATCTTGTTGTTAGTCGAAACATGACCTTTATTCTTCTCCCACTAGTGGCCTCAAAAAGGACATGTCTAGTTGCAATGAATATGAATATCCCAACTACAGATTATTTCAATCAACTTGCTCTAGGGTACATGTATCTGGTGTTTTATTTCAAAATTTTGAAAAGTAAACTTTAGTTTTGGGGCTCGGAATTGCCATATTTTAATACATTTTGGCTTTAAAAAAATCATCTAAAAAACAAAATTATTTTTTTAATACAATATTTCAGATGCAATTTGCTACAAAATGTATAATTTCTTTTAAGAAGCTATAGTACTATAGGGATATACCACCTCCATCCTTAAAAAAATGACTAAAGATATGGCACAACTAAAGATAAACTTGGAATTATTTTTATTATTTTTTCTCTATTTTTATTTTTTTAATGTGTGAAAAATATTAAATATACTTTGTTTCTCCTTTTAAGGACTAAGGAAATATTTAATTTCTATAGGGGCATAGCAGAGGGAAACTGAGAAAAATTATTTTTTATTATGTAAATATGTAATGCTTGTAGTGATTCTGACTTTTCATCAAACTTATCTATCTGTATTATAAAGGGAAAGGGGAAGGGGAAGGAGATTTAGGGATAAGTGATAACAAATGTGTCGCGTAAGGCGAATTCGTATAGTATCGAAATTCGTGTATAGACGTACTTATAATATGAATCGTATTTGTGTTAAAAATTGATACGCGTTTAAGATGATTTTTATGATACCAACCCGTTTATGAATCATATTCGTATCGTATTATTGTGTCGTGTTGAAAATCACAATTTTAGAAGAGGTGATTATTTCTTGAAGTTCTGACACAAATCACAATATGTCAATAACTACTTATTTTCTTTCTCTTATTTACTATTTCTATTTTCTCTCCTATCTTTTTTCACCCATATTTTTAAAATTTTATTTAAATATTTTATTTTTATTTTTTAATTGCTCACAGAGTCTTCAGACTATATGTAGCCCGTATAAATAAGTTTAAAATTTTTTTGTTTCGGAACCCATCACGTGGACTATAATTAGTGTTTGGTCAATAAAGTTTCATGATTCAGTTTCATCTTTGGGTTTACCCAATCCGATTTTATTCTGCAAACAAAATCGTAGTTTCACAAACATACGGATGGTATTTTGGTCAATTTAGTTAACACTCTTCTTTTCCAGTCCGTTAACTCCTCTACGGCTATACTATTAATACTCACCGCCCCAGAATTTTGTTGAACTATTTCTCTCTCCTCCCAGTTTTGGTTTTGGTTTTGTCAGGGCAAAGTTTAGTGAGAGAAAAATCACTCTGTAATCATGTTGGTCTACCAGGATCTCCTCACTGGTAAGTGGTAACACAACTTCTCTTTAATTATGAATCACACCCATTGTAAAAAAGACATCTTAGATCGACATATGATAAATGATCTTAGTTCTTTCTGATATAACATCATATAATCGTCGACTTTTAATAATCTAACTGTACAGATAAAATATAAAATTATGTAAAATTTAGTTTGATTTGATGTTATGCATCAACAATTTTATAATAATAGAAGTTATTAAAATATTAGCCGTCGAAATATATACTTATATACGAAATTTTATATAATATCATATTTTTGCATGCTCATTATATTTAAATTATTAAGTTAGCAATCAAATGATGTTGTATTGAGAGTGACCTAAAATAACGTATCTTACGTTGATTAAGATCGATCTAAGATGTCTTTTACTATATATATATATATATATATATATATATATATATATATATATAGCTATGTTGTCGGTTTTATATAGCATATAAAGCCGACGACATAGCTACGACGATAGTTCGAACCGTCATTATAGTTCAAAAAATCGTCGCTATAGTCGGTTCGATGAAGAAAGGTACCGTATATATATATATGTCTAGATGTATATATATTAGTTATATTTTGTTTCCGGTTTAACTTTCTGTTTTTGTGCTTATGATTGAGTTGGTTTTATTTTTGTTGTTGGGTATTCTTCTTCAAGATTTTGTTTGTTCCAAAGTTCTAATGGTATTTGATGTTTGTCCTTTTTTCTTTTCTTTTTTTATTTTGTGCATGTTGACGAGTCTTGGGATGTGAAATTTTTTTGGGATAAGTTAAAAGTTTATGTATTTTGTCCACCCAATTCTAAAAAAATTAAGAGAACTGATATTTTCACATGTATTTATTTATTATTATTACGCATATCGCATGGTAATATCTCACATGACAATAAAGTTTCATATCAGAGGGAAACATCAAACTAGTGGAAATAGTGCTCCACAAAAATTAATACCTAATTGGTTCAACAGATATGATATCAATTTAACTATTGATCATTTTTTTTGGTCCTCATAGTCTTGTTCAAGCATTAGCAGCCCTTAAAATGAGTAGGGATTTGGCATTATAAGGAGAGATTCCATCATATTGTAGTTGTTTTTGATTGCTTGAAGTGCTTTTGTTTTGCAAGACATTGCTTGGATAACTAATTATGAATCTATAATATGTCTATCACTAATCTTGGAGGACTACTATTCAAACCTTTATTGTCTATTGTTTGCCGGTGCTCCTAAAATGATTTTGATTATGGAATTATAGGGGATGAGCTTCTTTCGGATTCATTCCCTTACAAGGAAATCGAGAATGGGATGTTGTGGGAAGTAGAGGGAAAGGTAGTCGCTTCTTTTGTTTCTCTCCTTTTGAATTTCTCTCTTTTTTTTTTTCTTTTTTTCTTCATTTTTTTTTAATAATGTGATGGTGTCGGTGCTCATAGGCATTAATATTGTGACGAAGCAGTCTGACATGGTTTGTTATTTGACATATCCTAGTGGGTTGTTCAAGGAGCGGTCGATGTAGACATTGGGGCAAACCCTTCTGCTGAAGGTGCAGAGGACGACGAAGGCGTGGATGACCAAACTGTCAAGGTTGTGGATATTGTTGATACTTTTAGGCTTCAGGTAAGTCCAGTTCTTTCTTTTATTTTTCCCTCTCTTTTTCCCCCTTTTAAAAACCAGCCATATATGATCTCATTGTAGGAGCAACCGGCTTTCGACAAGAAGCAATTTGTTGCATACATGAAGAAGTATATTAAGTTGCTGACGCCGAAGCTAGAACCAGATCAGCAAGAGTTATTTAAGAAGCACATTCAGGACGCAACTAAATTCCTTGTTTCGAAGCTCAGTGACCTCCAATTGTATGTCAAATATTAATTGTTGAACCATAGTGTAGCTAAAAATCTCAACCCTCTTTATTGCTGCTGCATTAATATTAATTTTATCTCTTCAGTTTTGTGGGCGAGAGCATGCATGATGATAGCACACTGGTTCTTGCATATTACAAGGAAGGTGCTACTGATCCAACTTTCCTTTACTCTGCCTATGGGCTCAAGGAGGTCAAGTGTTGAGGAAGGAATATGTAGACTGTCCAGCCACTCCAAAATGGAGATGCTTGCTGCAGTTGAGTTACCAAGTTATACTCTTTTTGTATAATGACAATGTATCCGAGTGTCTGTTTTAATACCTAGTATTGTTATAATTACTTGCTTTTATATATATATATATATATATATATATATATATATATATATAGGTAAAAATGGAGGTACACAGCTGTGTAAATTTTAAAGTTACACAGTCACGATAGTAGAGTAGAGTGAATTCATTCTACGATATGTCAATCTACGATCGCAAACCAGTCACTTTGCTACCGTCGAACTCTGAACGCAGAGTGAAACCTCAAATCGTGGGGTGATTATTCTACGATAGTCGTAGAGTGAATTTACTCTACTATCGTAAACTGTGAAACTTTGAAATTTACACAGTTGTGCCGCTCCATATTCTCCACATGAAGATTCTGTTCCTAATTTGTGGATGATTTAGCTTCGAAAGCAAAGTGTGGTTAGAGTTTATGATTTTTGTGGTTGAGACTTAAAAACTTATAAAGTCGTATTTCTGTTCCTTGCAAGACTGCAAGTCATATAAATGAAAAACCCAATTTAAATACTCCATTGTTACACGCTATCCAATTTGATGAAACATTAGTTTTCATGACTGATACCATAATTTCGATAAAATTGAAAGTCATTATTGCTAAATTCCACTTTCCTTTAATCCCAATTCTGCAAAACAACATACACACACACAAAAATAAAGAGGAAAGTGAGAAACCTCAGTGCATTTGTTTGTAAGAATTTAGACTTGTATGACAAAATGTCTGCTGATTAAATTTTAGAGACATTGTTCATTGATTCTGAGGAATTACGTACAGATGGTAAAGGTCTCGCATAAATACCAATAGCATTAACGGCCAAAGTTTTACAACCACATCCATGAAATCTATGGAATCCAGAAATATAACTACCATCTGACACTTTATATGAGAATTGAACGCCATCGTTTTTAGACGGTTGAGGCCATGGTCCATATATATTTGGAATATCCAGCTGGCATTTGTAAATTGGACCAACTTATGCCAGTCAATATTCGGGCAAAAACTTTATAATGGCATGAAAATTAGACACGAATGTATTAAAATTTCAATTATTTGTATTTTGACCCCCAATGATTGGTCAAAATATAAATAAGTGAAATTCAAATACACTCATGTCTCATTTTCATGTCCACCTAGAAGAGCTCATATTCTGGAGGACCCTTGATATCAAATCAAAAATTCTATGTGGACATAGAAATTAGACATGGGTGTATTTGAATTTCACTTATTTGTATTTTGACCCCCAATAGCGGATAAAAATACAAATAGGTGAAATTTAAATACACTCGTGTCCACCTAGAAGAGCTTATATCAAATGTGCCAACAGGTACAAATAGTCTTATTAACATTAATTCCAACAAAAAATGAAATGAATATTATTAGGAAAAAAATTGTCATTTTAGATTTTATCATGATTACAAAAGAATAAATAAAAGAATAGGTAGAAGTACCTTTTTATAAAGCTTAAAATTGTGGACAAATATAAGAAAAAAAATTTGCATGACAACAACTATCATGCCAAAATTGAGAGTATAAATCATGAAACTAGGGTGACTATTCATATAAATATCAAAAGAGATAAAAATTAGTTTGGTACTACAATTTATGGTGCATGTGATTTAAGTTGAAAATAGTCTTTATTTTTAAGATTTTATTTTTTATTCATTGAAGTATTGGAGGAAGCTAAAATTTAGTTATATGTTAAAACAGTTTGTTATGTGAGTTAATTTTCGAGTTTGATTTTCTCTTGGTTCTCCTTAATTTTTTCCTTAAAACGAATTTAAGTCCAAATTAGTTTGATGCGATTTCTGTTCCATCATACATACAAATTACCGTCATCATTGGTGTTGCCATTTCTTTTGGCCCAAAAATAATACATTTAAACTTCCATGAAAGCAGGAGAGAAAGAATTCATATTAACATTGCCTTGTTCCGTAAGTTGATTATAGATTTATAGGGTGGAACAATTATATGAACCAAACCAGTCTTGAATATGTCGATGGAATATTTAAGGCCGCCAATTCATAAATGAGTTAAAATTTGAGCCATTAGTCATGTATGAGTACGATGTTCGGATTATAATATGTCATAAATATAGAAATAATAATATCTAAAATAAGTATTTTATTAGTGAAATGTTAGAATTCCTAATCATAAGCCTATTTGTAAATATATTGATAGTGCGTAAAACTTTAATTATTTGTAAATTTTATTTTTACATTCGTAAATTTTATTTTAAAAATGTAAAATTGTCAAGTTGACTTAACTGAGTTGAAATTTATTGAGCTGAAACTCGTTTACGTAATTGAGTTTAGTTGAATTTTAAACAAGTTTAAATTATAATATATAAATTCGGTCTACTTAGTGATCATAAATTAAAAGTTAATATATAAATTTGGTTCGTTTAGTGAATTAGTTATGATCTAAAATCGAATTGAGTTTAATTGAACTTAACACCGCTTATTTAATATTTTATCAAATAATTTAAAATTAATTATAAACTATAATGAAGTAGGAGAGAGCACGGTGTGGTTTTAAGCTCCCACCACAACCGCAATCGCAATATGCGGTTTTTAACTTTTAGCAACCGCGTCAATTCAGTTTCTTGCGGTTGAGATGCGGTTGCGGGTGCAAAATCACACTTAGACATAAAAATAATACACATTACACAAATTAAAAATATTAATTAGTTTTATTTGTTATCTCAAAGGCACTGAGAGATCTATAGAAGGGGGTTGAATAGATTCTTAAAAACTTTTATTTTAAAGAGTTATTACTAACTTATAATTAAACAAATTAATTAGATGGTTATATACAGCAGACTGATAGTTTAGAAAACCCCCTCAAAGATTATAGAAAAATCATAACTCTAAATTTAGTGATCAAATGTGGAATTAAGTCACAACTAAATCGTAGGGTATTTAAAATAATGCAACAGAAAAATAAATGCTGAAAGTAAATAAGACGAGAGATTTTAAGTGGTTCGAAGCATAAAAATCTCCTAATATACTATTCGACTCCTTTAGTAGGTATAATCTACTAATGATGGGTGATCATTAAATCTATTCACTAAGAATAGTTACAACGATTGAATAACTAAGATTCCTTTAAGTCACAAAGACTTGGCACAAGTCACTAAGACTTGATTACAAAGGTCACTAAGGTGGTGTTTGATAACATTGAATGTTAAGATCTGAACATTCTAGATATATGAATAATGTAAAGCATCTAAATAAAATTGTATCTAAATGAAAAAATATTGTTTGATAATTAAGATTTTCAAAATGTCTTAATAATAGTATTTTACCATATTACCCTTGAACTCTTTTTTATTTCTCATGCTGCAGGAGACGAGGATGATTTTGATGAATTCAGGGTAGAACTTGGTGGCGAGTGACCTTGTTGGTGATTTTGAAAATTAAGTAGGGTTCAAGGGAGTAATGGGTGGCTAGGGTTTTAAACGATAGCCCAAGAAAGACGAGAGAGGACCATTGCAACGGCGTAATCGGAGGGGAGAGAGGGATTTGATTGGGTGATGTAGGGTTTGAGTTTTTTTACGACAGTGGTGAACACAGGGTAAGAAAGGTCATAAAGGGATCGTCATTGGGCATCATGGAGAGGGGCTTCCATGGCCTAGATGTGCTTGGTGGAGAAGGCTCGGAAGGCGGAGATGGAGAATTGAGAGGTGGAATTGGCAGAAAATGAAGATGGGTCTTCTGGGTTTTGATCGTTTTCTCCGGTGAAGGATTGGGAAGGGGCGGTAGTGGTGAGGTAAGAGAGGACGAAGGTGATGGTGAAGAAGAGGATAGGGGCGACGAAGGTGAAGGTGAAGAGGGAGGTTGGGGAGGAGTCAAAGGTGGTGGCGGTGGAGGTGAGGAGGGAGGTGGTGGGATCTAGGTGATTTTGGAGGTGGAGGAGATTTGAAAGGATTATAAAAAAAAGATTGATCCATTTTCTTGCTTCTTCTTTTGATCAGATCGGATTTTTTTCTTCGGTCTCAGTTGTTACTCCGAGACCTTTTCATTAGAGGAGGAGGGGATGGTGATGAATTGGGGGCCTACTTCACCCAGTGAGTCAAAGACGGTTGAGGGAGGAAGAGGGAGAAGAGGGTTTTTGTAATATTCAAAAAGTTATTTTTGTCCAAAAAATAGTTAATGTGGTTCAAATCTGTAACGACCCCAAAATCTATACAATTTAAATCCCGACTTCGGTCGTTAACCATACATTCAACCTCTAAATAATACATCATTATTCGATGTTAAACTTAATAAAATTGCAGAATAATTAAAACTTTTATACATTTCCTTCTTTCTTGCCCTGAATCGCAACCTTTACATTACATCTCTTTGCTTCAATCTTATATCATGAATCGTTACAACAAAATGACTATACAAAGCCTTACATCATAACTACATATCCATATACATTGGATAGCTCAACTTACAATTCAACAACATGTTACGTTCAAAATATAAAATACATTTCTCATAAAACATAAGTAATCTTCGTGAATATAGATCTCTATAACTCACATTGCACGTATCTTTACCTTAAAATCTTGACCTACAAAAGTGGTTATTTGCAAGAGTGAGCTCGACAGCCCAGCAAAGTCTAACAATTTTTATGCATCACATAGCACATAATAACATGCTCGACATACATCTCATTAAAGTAACATGGCATACATGCTTTTAATTCACATAACAAATATAAAGATTGAGTTCCTTACTCAATCATCATTACTTAGCCAAAACAATGCAGTCATATATTGACTTTAACATTTCATGATTTCAACATGCATAACATATCATGCAATTTAAAATAGTTCATCAAGTCCACGTAGAAAATAAGAACCGAAAGACTTGCCTTGATCGTTGTTTACCAATAACAGTTTAACAGCTTACAGATATCTGTACTTCACGTGCCCTACACATTTATATAATCATTTACATTAACTATTTGTCACATAACAACACATAGTAATTGTAATGCAAACTCTACTCCACAACTCATAATCTTTCCTATTAATTAGCACACAATATTCAATTAGATTGTGTTAACTTTTCGGCTTATATCTCACTGTATTTCATATTCGCAGTTCATTCAAGTGCCTAAGTCTTGCTAGGACTACTTATTGGTTCTATTTTAAACCCATTCCATATCTTATAATATCCATTTCAATTGAATTGAAACACTTTTTAAGTTCATTAACACTTGGCACGGTGTTTCGACGTTCATTCGTCACACGCCCGATTTGCCTCTCTTGTGTATGCTTACTATGCTTCTATAACTCATCTAATACATCATGTATTAATGTTAAGCATCATTATAATTACTAATATTCATGTTTTATAATTTATGACATCATCTTTTATGGTCTGGAGCACTACACATGCATATGTGCATGCCCGACACCCTCCGATTGCCTCCGAAAACACAATAGTCCTAAAGATGACCATTTTGACCCATTCTAATGACCTCAAATTGAAAAACGTAAAGAACGAAAGTTGTAGGTCTACTCGTCCTCGTTCTGGATCATCTTGAATCACCTCAATCGGAGTTCGTATGAGGAAGTTATGGCCATTTTACTACAGGAGGTCAAAACTCTCCAAGTCATACTACAAATTCGGCGCTGGGGCGCGAGGACTAAGCTAACTAGTGGCGTTGGGGCACGAATTTCAGCGCCGCGGCGCAAATTTCTGGCGCCGGGGCTCCATTTTTGGCCCTGGGCGCTATTTTTTGCGTTGAGGCGCCGAAACTTGCAGAACGCAACCCACGAAGAACAGAACATCTAAATTTCTGTCAATAACTTGATTTCTAACACTAATTAACATGTATAACCTAAGCAAATTACACATATACACATTATCCAACATGTATATAGTAATTTAAACTACTAAACAATAATTTTAGAAACTTAAATCATTGTACGCACTGTTTTAAAAACCAAAACTCCATTATCGATGTTTGTTTACACAGTGAACATGGTAACCAAAATTTGTACACTAATTTGATTCCTTGAGACTATGATTCTCTGAATTTCATACCCAATTAACATAATCACACTTCAATTTCATAACTTCACAATTAACATATACTAATTTTGATATTTCTACAAACCACTTTCATACATGATGTTTACTGTAAAAACTAATTTCTCTTTCTCTATGAACGTAATTTAGCATACCACACATATATACATGTTAGTTATTACCAGAACACATGATTTCATAATCATTTAGTAAAATATAGTTTACAGACAACCTTTGTAAAACTTATATACAATGAAGTTGAGTTTCATGAAACATAGAGGCTAAATAATTATACTATAAAACATATTTGTTAAGAGTATAAACATACCTTTTTATTGCTCAGACAATCTTTGCTTAATCACTGATAATAGTTCAAAGAATACATAATTTTCTCTTGTTTCTCTCTCTAAGACCTCTGACAATTTCTCTCAAAACTCTTTGGTCTCTCACTTTTTTTTTCTTTTTCCTTTCTTAGTCCTAAGCCAAAACACACTGTACGTAAAACTAAACTGATAACAAATATGCGTAAACTAAAAACTGATATGGCCTTAATAATCACCATAACTATTATCAGTTACCAAAATAATAAGCGTATATCCATTATAAATATATTTTATTATATATTATTTATAAAAATTCAAAATTTAAAAACCAAAAGCCATAGGGCGTTGTTTGACAAAATAATTTAAAATTAAAGACTTAATATATTTAAGCCTTGTTTGGCAAAATAAATTAAAACTACTTTTAATTTATTTTAATAACCACTTATAATATAATTATTTGTCACACTTCTATCTAATTAAGTTTTCATACTTAATTTAATTAATTCTAATAACAATTCATTGCATAATATAATAATTTATTTAATCATTATAACTCTCTAACTTAATTATTAAATTAAATTAGAATACTAACTCATTAATTATTTATTAAACAAATAAATAATCAAATCACATCAAATCAATTAAACAAATACTTATTCAACGATAAACACATCCATTAAATATTTATATAATTCAATAAATATTTAAATATTATAATTAAAAATCTGGATTGTTATAAAATCCGCCTCTGAATAGTATAGATTTAATTTCATATCTTACCGATTAAGAGGCATTAAAAGGTAAAAAAAAAATTACCAAACAAGTTTTACCTCTAATCGAATCAGAGGCATGACTATTAAGAGCTATTCAGATGTAAACAAACACACCCTAAGACCGAATAATCATAGAAAGAATAATGTGTTTGAGGTGATGTTAAGTTACTTTAAGTTCAACACATAATGACTTAGCAGCATAACAAGATGTTCAAAATCGTAAAGAAGGTACCTTTTTGAAATGACAACATATTGACCTTTTGAACTCTATATTTTCCCTTTTTACAACATGTTTGATAGAAATATGTTTCTAAAATAAGTAGATAAAATTCACTTCAGGTATATAAAAGTTTAAATAATTTTTATATATAATACTTCTCAAATAAGTAGATAGTAATTAAAGATCAGTTAAAAAAGTTCAGAGACTTTTATGTTTATGTAATTATGCTTCTTTGTAAGCAGATATTAATTTATACTCAGATCAAATAATACTTTTGTATAAGCAAATATGTGAATTTATACACAGTTATAAAAGTTTATATAACTTTTATATTTGTATGAAAATGCTTGTTAGTAAGCAAATATATAAAGTTAAGCTTGAATCAAATGTGCTTCTGTATAAGCAAATATATAATTTAGTCCAGATTTATAAAGATTTACTTTATTATTTATCAATAAAGAATGTGCTTCTATGTTAAAAAGATATAACTTTGATTTCAGAAATAAAAGTTTAAATAATTTTTATAATGATTGTTATGCTTCTTTTTAAGAAGATATATTCAATGAAGTTTATGATATAGAAGTTTAAATAACTTTTATATTATGCAACAAGTATTTTGTGGATAGATGAATTTATATTTAAATACTAGTGATAACAGATATAAGCATAATAGATTAAACAATTAAATAATACTTGATATAACAAATAAATATGTTTAACTCAAATATATATAATATATTTTATCTATTTTGTGAATATTAAATAAAGCCACTTAGAATTTCAAAAATTGTTTGAATGATATTTTTGTTCAAGGAATACTTCTAAATCTTAGTATTTAAAACTGACCAAATTTAAAGTTTCACAATTAATGTTTGTATAAATATTTTCAATAAACCATTTAGAACTTTAAAAATTGCTCGAGTGATATTTTTGTTTAAGGAATATCTCCAAATCTCGATATCTTTTACAATATTTATATAAATAAATTATATTAATAAAATGTCATTTAAAACTTTAAGCATCATTCGAATGATATTCTTGTTTAAGGAAGAACTCCAAATCTCGGTATCTAAAATTGACTTTTTATTGATATGAATATATGAAGAGTCCTATTCTACAGCACGAGACCGGATCTTAAGTTCACCCCTTATCCAACTCACCCAAACTCACCCCCCTTTAGCGACGGACCCGGTGACGGTTCGGTCATACAACCGTCGTCTATACTTTTAGCAACGCTATATGTTGTCCGTCGCTAAAAGTATAGACGACGGTTGTATGATCGAACCGTCACCGGGTCCGTTGCTAAAGAGGGGGTGAGCTCGGGTGAGTTGAATAAGGGGTGAGCTTAAGATCCGGATCGTCTACATCACACGTTAGTTGGAGACATTATTTCAGCTAACAAATCTTTGGTCGTTCATTCAATTAATGGAGCGCTAAGATTAAATTTGGCATGGGCTTGGGCGCACCTCCTAGATGTGGCAGTGCAACTCCTTCTTAATGACTATTATGCTCTCATTTTGACTTTACAAACTAATAATCTCAGCGCATCTAGGAGGTGCGGCCAGACCCATGCCAAATTTAATCTCAAATCTCCATTAATTGAATGGACGACCACAAATCTGTTAGCTGAAAATTGAAATAGTGCCCCTATAAGACCCCAACTTTTTATGAATAAAAAATTAATTTTCTTTAACTATTTTGAATAATAAGGTGTTGATTTGATATAATGCTATAGTTGTAAGACCCCAATTTATTAATGAATAAAATCAAATTTTCTCTAAATATTATTGTGAATAATAAGGGGTTAATTTGATATAATGCTTTGGTTATGGGTGAAGTGTGCAAATTTTACAAAATAAGCAAGTGGTTATAAAATATTCATTTGTTGTCGGGGAATATTCGTTTGGCCGTGGAATATTCTTTCTGTCGGGAAATATTCGTACGACAGCGCAGCCTTGTGTGGGCCCCATAATAGAAAGCAATTGGATGAAGAAAACGACAAGTATACGTTGTTTATAAATAACAGCGTAGTTGTTACCGTTAATACTGTTGAAATACCCGGTGGTTAAAACACAGTAACACACAATATTGTACCAATTATTGATTCTTACGTAAGAAGGCACTACTCAATAATTGTTACAGTAATTACTGTTTAATATTTTATTTTATTGATTCAATAATTGCTACGTTGATATTTTATATTATTGTTGTTTCAATAATTGTCGCTGCATAGTATTTTTTATTATCAGACCAATAATTCATATTTTTGAATAATATTATTAGATAGCATTATTGACAATGTCTAGAAAGTTCTGTCTAAGGAGAGATTTGGTCATCTAATTGTGCTCCAGTAAGGAGAAATCCTTATTGAAAAGCCCCCTCTTTCTTGGGAACGGCCTGGTTGTCATAATTATGATTCTGTAATATTATTTGTGAATAATTAATTATTGATTTATATGATAAGGAAATATTTATTTTATGTGGATATAATTGATGGATATGTGAAGGAATTAATGTTGAGGTGTTTTTGTCGGAATGGAGGTATTAAAAATTAAATCACTGTTCTTGAGATATATTACGTGAGTTATAATTTTTAATCTGACCGTTGGATTGTTGTGATTTTTGGATATGTTATACATATATAAGTTGAGTATATGTCCACAAATTTTGAACCGTTAAAAATGAACGTATAATTTGTTATGAATTTTAAGAGGTGACTGATTCGGAAATTAGGTTTATAAATAATTTTGGTAGAAAATTTTAGAATTGAGTGGGCCCCACTTGTGGTTGGTGAAGAAATATGCTGAATTTTATTTCAAATGTGGTGGGTGACAATAGTAGCAGGTAAAGCCATCAGGTAGCAGGTAAAGTCTGCTTCGGCGTGCTAACATTTTTCTATAAATAGAGGGCTAAGTTAGAATTCAAAATCACACCAGAAACATAAGCTTTTTCTCTTTTTCTCTCTATATTATCAAGCGTATTTTGTGAGTATTTAGATACTTTGTGAGTTTTTATTTATCAGTGCAAGTTTCCTTCAGCCTTATACCGATATTCCGAACAGAAGTATGTTATCTTGAGGTAAGGGATGTTATTTTCTTCTTAAATGATATTATTTTCTTCAATATCATTATGCTGAAATATTATGAATTTTTTATCAAATTTAGAACTTTTTGTGTCGGGGTTACTATTCACGAATACGACACTATTCACGTATACGGCACTATTCACGAATACAATACTATTCACCGAAAAATAAAATTTTTCTTTTTTATCCAAAATGACTATTATGGTTACTATCTTTGATTGTATCCATGTTTTGATCTTTATTTTTGAATTCTACTTCATATTTGGTTGTTATGGAGTATTATTGCACTTGGATAAACTGTCATACGAATCACTAATATTTGTCCTTCTGTCTCACTGGATTCGTTTTCTTTAAAATATTTTTCATCATCCTCAATCCTAAATGATGATATTACTAAATATCTTTGGCCTGTAGTGCAAAGATGAATGATTAACTGATGAATATCGTTGGCCCGTAGTGCAAAGATGAACAGGTGTTGAGATGAACATGACTGATTGGTGATACAAATGAATATCTTTAGCCTGTAGTGCAAAGATAAATATTTAATTCAAGATGTATATTGATTGATGTTACAGGGATAAAATATCGTTGATGGGCTTTTAAATCTTAGAAGATAGTAGAATTCATTCTCTACTGAACTCTTCTAATGGTTTGCTGTTTTCGCTGCAGTTGTTGATCTAAAACTTGTTGTCTATTATATTTTATCAGATTTTTCCCTGTTGAAGACTAATGATAAGTTGTTGTATATTATCTTAGTCATAATATTCTTTACTGGGCTAGTTGAGCTCACCCTTTTCCTTTTTGTTCCATTTTTCTCAGGAGGCGAGAATATAGCGTGAACTAGTCGGGGTGTGGAGTGATGTTTCTAGTTAGTTATGTTAGCAGTCCTCACTATTTTATAAAATAGTGTTTCAATAATTGTAATGAGGACTTATTTGAGTGTGGATATTGTCTAGAAGATAATATTTGTATTTAAACTCACAGTATTATGTTGTCGTATTTTACGCGACAAGTGTTTTAATGAAGTTGTATTTGTTTCTGTACCATGTATTTGGCGACTCAGAATGGGTGATGTATACCTATTTTGGGGGCGTCACAGTTGGTATCAGAGCTTAGGGATATGGTCTTTGGCGGAGATCGGGGAATAGAACTAAGAGGGGAGAGACGAGTAAATCCTTCGCTAGTGTGTCCTACCAAAGCTTATTTGTTGGTCGGTCATAAAATAAGGATATTATGTGATATGTTAATTTATTTAATTAACCCTTGTTTTATGGCAGTATTTAGGAATGGCTGCTGAGAACGTTAATAATGGAGTGTATGAGACCGTAGAAACACCTTTAGTTACCAATCAGGAAAATGTGCAACAGGCTGGTAATATTCCTCCTGTAAACAACGTTACCGAGCAAATGATGAATGATGGAATGTTTAGGAGCTTTTTGCAGTTCATGCAAAATCAGACGAGGGAGACTCGTGTGCAGAATACGGGTGAAAATGATAATAACGCGCGGTTTGTCACGGCCAAGCAGTTCAAAGAGTTGGGACCACCAGAATTCTGGAGAAAGTCGGATCCGATTAAGGCGAAAACGTGGGTCAAGCAAATTACCAAGATATTTGATGTCTTGGGATGCACGGAGGAACAGAAGGTTCCATTCGCCACCTTTATGTTCCGCGGTAAGGCAGACTACTGGTGGGAGTCTGTGAAGCGTACCCAGCCTGACGCACTCAATATGTCCAGGGAAACGTTTCAAAAACTATTTAATGACAAGTACTTTCCTGAAAGTATTCGTCATATGAAGGAGGTAGAGTTTATTAGACTGGAACAAAATAACATGACGGTGTCCCAGTACGAGGCGAAGTTTGCAGAGTTATCCAGGTTTGCACCTCATTTGGTCGAGAATGAGGAGCGAATGACAAGGATGTTTCTGAGAGGTTTAAAACCCGAGATTCGGCAATATCTTATCTCTCATAAATTTTCTTTATATTCAGATGTTGTAAACAAGGCTCAATTATTAGAGCGAGATAATGAGTATGTTCAACCGAGGGAACACAACAAAGGTAATACCGGTGGCAGCGGTCATCAGACCAATGAAAACCAGCAGAGACGAAAACATTCGGACAAAAGTGATAACCACTCTGGTGGAAATCGTGGCCGAGATAATAGAAGGAGCGAGTCGGGAGGAGATTTCAAGAAGAGAAGGTACAACAATGATAACGTGAAAATGTCAGCACAAACATCAACTATTTTTAGGGGAGGAGAATGAGCACCGGTCGTTTGTTACAAATGCGGGAAAGAGGGACATATCAGCCCAAACTGTCCACAATAATCCAAGGTATGTTATAACTGTGGCAAGGAGGGTCATATAGATCGAGAGTGTTCTATAGCAAAACCAAGTTCAGCGGGGATGGTGACTCCAAAAGCTATCCCGGATAAGTCGAAATCAGCGGTTCTTGGAAGAGCGTTTGTCGTGACTGGCCAAAACGCGAGAAACCCGAATGAGGTGATCACGGGTAAGCTAATCTTGAATTCATGCGAAGTTTATACTTTACTAGATACCGGTTCTACCCATTCTTTTATCTCTCCTGCTTGTGCTCAACGTTTAAACTTGACTTCGGATAAATTAGACTTTGACTTATATGTTGAAACTCCGTTAGGAGAAACTTTCGTTACATCTACTGTTTATAAATTTTGCTTGATTCAAGTTGGTACCATCACATTACCTGCTGATCTTATTTTGTTGAAAATTCTTGCATTTGATGTGATTTTAGGGATTGATTGGTTAACCACTCATCATGCTAAAATTGATTATTTTCGTAAGGTTGTTAGTTTTCATATTCCTAACCAACCTGTTATGCGAATTCGAACAACCAAACCACTAAAATCAATCACTATCATATCAAGCCATAAAGCTATTCGTTTATTGAAAAACGGATGTCAAGCTTTCTTAGTCCATGTCACAGACTTAAATAAAAACACGTCAGATTTGAATAATATTTCTATTATTAGTGAAGTTGCTGACGTATTTCTCGAAGAACTTCCTAGTCTACCCCCAGAACGTGAAGTTAAATTCTTTATTGACCTTGAACCCGATACAAAGCCCATTTCTAAAACCCCATATCGAATGGCTCCTATTGAACTTCAAGAGTTAAAAGTCCAACTACAGGAGTTGTTGGACATCGGTTTCATTCGTCCTAGTACATCTCCTTAGGGTGCTCCTGTGTTATTTGTAAAGAAGAAAGACAGAAGTATACGACTTTATATTGACTACCAAGAATTGAACCATGTCACTATCAAGAATAGGTATCCGCTACCTCGTATTGATGACCTGTTCGACCAGTTGCAAGGAGCACAATTCTTTTCAAAGATCGATCTTCATTCTGGATATCATCAGCTGAAGATTAAAACTGAGGATATTCCAAAGACTGCCTTCAGAACTCGGTACGGGCATTATGAATTCTTAGTCATGTCTTTTGGATTGACTAATGCTCCTACTGCTTTTATGGATATAATGAACCGTGTGTTCAAAGAATATTTAGATCAGTTCGTTGTTGTCTTTATTGATGACATCCTCATCTATTCCAAAAGCCGTGAAGATCATGAGCACCATTTGAAGCTGGTACTGTAAAGGCTTCGTGAAAACAAGCTATATGCCAAACTAAAAAAATACGAGTTCTGGCTTGAGGGAGTAGCATTCCTTGGGCACGTGGTGTCAAAACATGGAGTATCTGTCGACTCGGCGAAGATTGAAGCCATACAAAGTTGGGAGCAACCGAAGTCGGTGACCGAAGTACGTAGCTTTCTGGGCTTAGCTGGTTATTATCAGAGATTTGTGGAAGGATTTTCTCGAATCGCTACTCCGTTAACTCAGCTGACTCGGAAGGATACAAAATTCGTATGGAGCGAAGAATGCGAGAAGAGTTTCCAAGAGCTCAAGAGGAAACTCATTTCGGCACCTGTTCTGACAATACCATCTGGTTCAGATGGATTTGTTATCTACAGCGATGCTTCAGACAAAGGGTTAGGATGTGTTCTCATGCAACATGGGAAAGTCATAGCCTATGCCTCGCGACAACTCAAAGAATATGAGAGGAATTATCCTACTCATGATTTGGAGTTGGTAGCAGTCGTTTTCCGATTAAAGATTTGGAGACACTACCTGTATGGGGATAAAGTGGAGATCTATAAGGATCATAAAAGCCTCAAATATTTCTTCACCCAAAAGGAACTCAACATGCGGCAACGACGTTGGCTCGAGCTGTTGAAAGATTACGACCATACCATCCAATATCATCATGGAAAAACGAACGTAGTAGCTGACGCATTGAGTAGAAGATCATATGCGGGTACGAGTGCAATGTTGTTAACACAAAGGCCCATTTTGTATGACTTGCAAAGGATGGAGATAGAGGTAAAGGCTCCAAGTACCCACGTGATGATATCAAATATACGAGTAGAACTGACTTTAATCGATAAAGTTAAAGCTGCTCAAGCTACGGACATGGAGCTGGTGCGTATGAAGAAGAAAGTGCAAGAAAGTGCTATTCCAGAAGCAAGAATCGATGAAGAAGGAATACTTCGAGTCAACTCCAGACTTTGCGTTCCTAACAATTCTGACTTGAAGCATAGAATCATGATGGAGGCACACAACACACCGTTTACAATCCATCCTGGAAGTACCAAAATGTATCATGATCTTCGACATACATTTTGGTGGAGCAATATGAAGAGAGAGATTGCGGAGTTTATTTCAAGGTGTTTAACCTGTCAACGTGTAAAGGCGGAGCATCAAGTGCCAAAGGGTCCATTGCAATCACTTGAGATCCCGAAATGGAAGTGAGAACACATTACCATGGATTTTATTACAGGTCTTCCCAAAGTTTCTCAAGGCATAGATGCAATTTGGGTTATTGTTGATAGATTAATCAAGTCTCCTCATTTCTTGCCTATACGGGAGACTTATTCCCTTGAACATCTTGTTCGTATATATGTGAATGAGATAATGAGATTGCATGGCATGCCAATATCCATAGTTTCGGATCGTGACCCAAGATTCACTTCACGATTTTGGGTTAGCTTGCAGAAAGCTATGGGCACGGATTTACGATTCAGTTCAGCATACCATCCTCAAACGGACGGGCAATCAGAGAGGACTATTCAAACTCTTGAAGATCTATTAAGACTCTGTGTTCTAGATTTTAAAGGAAGTTGGGATAAGTACTTTCCACTGGTGGAATTCTCCTACAACAACAGTTATCAGGCAAGTATATAGGTATGGCTCCATTTGAAGCCTTGTATGGACGAAAGTGTCGTTCTCCAGTATACTGGGACGAGGTGGGTGAAGCAACGTTGTTGGAACCAGAATTGGTACGCTTAACTACAGAGAAGATCCAAACGATTCGATAACGTATACAAACGGCATAGGATCGACAAAAGAGTTATGCGGATCTTCATCGAAAGGATGTAGAATTTAGTATTGGGGATCATGTTTTGTTACGTGTTGCACCATGGAAAGGAGTTACAAGATTTGGGAAGAGAGGAAAGCTCAATCCACGATTTGTTGGTCCATTTGAAATTCTTGACCGAATAGGAAATGTGGCATATCGACTCGCATTACCTCCAAGCATGTCTCGTGTTCATAATATTTTTCACGTATCTGTGCTTCGTAAATATATGAAAGGCCCGAACCACATAATTGAGTTAGAACCAGACGAGATAGCCGAAGATTTAACGTACGAGGAGGTACCTGTTAAGATCTTGGATAGGAAAGAGGATGTCCTACGCACCAAGGTTATACCACAAGTTAAGATTTTGTGGAGAAACCATGCTATTGAAGAAATGACCTAGGAGTTAGAATCAGAAATAAAAGTGAGGTATCCTTTCCTTTTCGAAACACCAGGTACGTACGTCAATTTCGAGGACGAAATTTTATAAGGAGGGGAGGTTGTAAGACCCCAACTTATTAATGAATAAAATCAATTTTTTCTAAATATTATTGTGAATAATAAGGTGTTAATTTGATATAATGCTTTGGTTATGGGTGAAGTGTGCAAATTTTGTAAAATAAGCAAGTGGTTATAAAATATTCATTTGTTATCGGGGAATATTCGTTTGGTCGTGGAATATTCTTTCTGTCGAGGAATATTCGTACGACGGCGCAGCCTTGTGTGGGCCCCATAATAGAAAGCAATTGAATGAAGAAAACGACAAGTTTAAGTTGTTTATAAATAACGGCGTAGTTGTTACCGTTAATACTGTTGGAATACCCGGTGGTTAAAATACAGTAGCACACAATATTGCACCAATTATTGATTCTTACGTAAGAAGGCACTACTCAATAATTGTTACAGTAATTACTGTTTAATATTTTATTTTATTGATTCAATAATTGTTACGTTGATATTTTATATTATTATTGTTTCAATAATTGTCGCTGCACATTATTTTTCATTATCAGATCAATAATTCATATTATTTGAATAATATTATTGGATAGTATTATTGGCAATGTCTAGAAAGTTCTGTTTAAGGAGAGGTTTGGTCATCTAATTGCATGCCAGTAAGGAGAAATCCTTATTGGAAAGCCCCCTTTTTACTGGGAACGACCTGGTTGTCATAATTGTGATTCTGTAATATTATTTGTGAATAATTAATTATTGATTTATATGATAAGGAAATATTTATTTTATATGGATATAATTGATGGATATGTGAATGAATTAATGTTGAGGTATTTTTGTCGGAATGGAGGTATTAAAAATTAAATCACTGTTCTTGAGATATATTGCGTGAGTTATAATTTTTAATCTGGTCGTTGGATCGTTGTGATTTTTGGATATGTTATACATATATAAGTTGAGTATATGTCCACAAATTTTGAACCGTTAAAAATGAACGTATAATTTGTTATGAATTTTAAGAGGTGACTGATTCGGAAATTAGGTTTATAAATAATTTTGATGGAAAATTCTAGAATTGAGTGGGCCCCACTTGTGGTTGATGAAAAAATATGCTGAATTTTATTTCAAATGTGGTGGGTGGCAATAGTAGCAGGTAAAGCCATTAGGTAGCAGGTCAAGTTTGCTTCGGCGTGCTAACATTTTCCTATAAATAGAGGGCTAAGTTAGAATTCAAAATCACACCAGAAACATAAGCTTTCTCTCCTTCTATCTCTATATTATTGAGTGTATTTTATGAGTATTTAGATACTTTGTGAGTTTTTATTTATCAGTGCAAGTTTTCTTCAGCCTTATACCGATATTCCGAACAGAAGTACTGTTATCTTGAGGTAAGGGATGTTATTTTCTTCTTAAATGATATTATTTTCTTCAATATTATTATGCTGAAATATTATGAATTTTTTATCAAATTTGAAACTTTTTGTGTCGGGGACTATTCACGTATACGACACTATTCACGTATACGGCACTATTCACGAATACAACACTATTCACCGAAAAATAAAATTTTTTCTTTTTATCCAAAATGGCTATTATGGTTACTATCTTTGATTGTATCCATGTTTTGATCTTTATTTTTGAATTCTACTTCACAATTGGTTGTTATGGAGTATTATTACACTTAGATAAACTTTAATACGAATCCTTAATATTTGTCCTTCTGTCTCACTGGATTCGTTTTCTTTAAAATATTTTTCATCATCCTCAGTCCTAAATGATGATATTACTGAATATCTTTGGCCTGTAATGCAAAGATGAATGATTAACTGATGAATATCTTTGGCCCGTACTGCAATGATGAACAGGTGTTGAGATGAACATGACCGATTGGTGATACAAATGAATATCTTTGGCCTGAGTGCAAAGATGAATATTTGATTCAAGATGTATATTGATTGATGTTACAGGGATAAAATATCGTTGATGAGCTTTTAAATCTTAGAAGATAGTAGAATTCATTCTCTACTTAACTCTTCTAATGGTTTGATGTTTCCGCTGCAGTTGTTGATCTAAAACTTGTTGTCTATTATATTTTATCAGATTTTTCCCTGTTGAAGACTAATGATAAGTTATTGTATATTATCTTAGTCATAATATTCTTTACTGGGCTAGTTGAGTTCACCTTTTTCCTTTTTGTTTCATTTTTCTCAGGAGGCGAGAATATAGCGGGAACTAGTCGGGGTGTGGAGTGATGTTTCTAGTCAGTTGTGTTAGTAGCCCTCACTATTTTATAAAATAGTATTTCAATAATTGTAATGAGGACTTATTTGAGTGTGGATATTGTCTAGAAGACAATATTTGTATTTAAACTCACAGTATTGTGTTGTCGTATTTTGCGCGACAAGTGTTTTAATGAAGTTGTATTTATTTGTGTACCATGTATTTGGCGACTCAGAATGGATGATGTATACCTATTTTGGGGGCGTCACAATAGTTATGGGTGATATGTGCAAATTTTACAAAGTAAGCAAGTTGACATAAAATATTCGTTTGGTCGGAAAATATTCTTTTTATCGAGAAATATTTGTACGACGGTGCAATCATTGGTAGACCATATAACGGAATAACTGTCGGATATAGAAAGTGACAGAAATAACATTTTTATACAAAATAACGGTAAAACTTTTACCGTTAATACTATTCACTGTTGAAATACCCGGTGATATAAGTACGGTAATACATTTTGCACAGTAGAGCACACATTATTGCACAATATCTATGATTATTGATTCTTACGTAAGAAGTCACTCAGTATTCAATAATTACCACAGTAGTTGCTGCATAATATCTCATGTCATTGATTCAATAATTATTATAGTAACATCTACACAATATTTTATATTATTAAATTAATAATTATCACGATACAGTAACTCATATTATTGAATTAATATTATTAGATAGCATTATTGACAATGTTTAGAAAGTTCTGTCGAGGAAAAGGGTTAGGTTATATAATTGCACGCTAGTAAGGAGAAATCCTTATCGGAAAGCTCCCTATTTCCTGGGAATGACTTGGTTGACAATATTGTGATTCTGTAATATTAATTGTGAATAATTATTATGTGGTGGATATTGGTTCAATTTTGATATAAATGAAGGAATTTAGCATGAAACATTTGTTTAAAGTTTGACATATTTTTCTATGGAAGATACACATATATGTCATTTCTTTTTCTTTCTACAATATATATATATATATATATATATATATATATATATATATATAAACTTCTACAGTATACATATTTATATATATGTAAAGGTTCGTCCCTACCAAGTTGGAAAGAAAAACCAAAAGGACAAGTCCTTTTCATTTTTCTCATGAAACGTGAACTACTTTTCTTTTTCTTCCACTTATTTTCTTTCTTTTCTCTCTTGTCCAATTCATGCCAATAATGCTAATTTTAATAGTTAACAATCACATGGAGAAATTCTTTTGCATTTTTGTCAAACATAATATGTCGTCCAGTAAGTTTGTCAAATATAGCATGCTCATTTAGTCAAATTTCGGGTGCTAAGTATTGAAATTGTTCCTTATTTTGTGAGAGTTTGTCTCCTCCCATGCAGTATAAAAGGCACCCATTTACTGCAAATCGAAACACACCATCACAATATCATAAATTTTTCCTCTATAATATTGCGAGTATTTCTTTTGAGTATAAGGATACTTTGATTGTAGTTTATAGTGCAAGATTTTCTCAGGATAATATTCGTACCAAGTCAGATCTAGTTTGTTGTGAGAGTGCATATTTTGATTTGATGTTTAAAGTAAAAGCTCATTATTATATGTAAAGTCCTTCAAGGAATATATGTACAAGGACTTAGTGATAGATCAAATTTGTTAGGTTGATCTAACCTCTTAACGTGTATCATTCTGTAAATGAATGTATAGATAAAGAGATCAAAGCTGTTAGGTTGATCTTGAGATGTAATAGAGAGGCTTTGAAGAGATCGTAGTGTATCGAGCTGATCAAAATTGCAGAAGCCAAGGCAGAATCGTAGAGCATGAAGGATTGTAGTGTACCTGCCTTGAAGGGCCTCTTCGAAAATCGTAGAGTGGTCTCAACGTTTGTCGAGCCAACTCAGAGATCGTAGTGTGCTCTCGGAAACGTAGAGCTTGCAAGACATGCAAGTGAAGATCGTAGTGTGCAAGTCTTTAAGAGAAATCGTAGTGCTCTCTATTGATAGCATCATACCAAACACCAAGGTGATAAGGCACCATGATCTAGATCGTAGAGTATCATCTGCCTTGTGTCAGAAGAATCGAGTCCCACCTTTTTGTTTGAAGATAAATCTTAACAAATGGGGAATGGGTCTTAAACATTGAAGTACTCACCAGTCTCAAAGGCATAAAAGATATCCTTAGTATGCAACAAAGAAGTGTATTGGAGAAGCTAAGGAAAGTACCATTGGTAAGAGGAAAACATCTTTTCAGGTGTTAGGTGAGAAAGCAGTCTGCTGTGTCAGTGGGTCAGAATGCAATTCAGAAGATGTGCAGAAAAGTCTCCATCAAAGTACAGAAATGTCAAACGCATTTAATGCTTCAATGGATGGATCCAACAGATAGATTTCAAGATCATATATATGCAAAACATATGCAGATGAGAAAAAAGAGCAAGCATTGAACAAAAACGTACAAGAACCCTCATTGCTCAACTCTATGATCTGAGAAAAAGAAAAAGCTTGCTCAGCTACTCAGTTCTTTTGAACAAGAGCTTAACAGCAACTGAGTAGCACCAATCAATAACTCAACAACTACCAATCAACTGAAGTAAGAGTTCCAAGTTATAAGGACTTGAAGAGTTCTAAGTGAACTGTGAAGAGCCAAGTCTGTTGGACTTGAAGAGTTCAAGAGTGAACTAAGAAGTTCCTAGATTGCTGGTCTAGAAGGAATCTTTGTGATTCAGGAAGTGTAAAAGATATCCTTAGTGAATTTTCTACTCGAGGAGTAAAAGAGTGGACTAGGAGCTTTAAGTGCTCTGAACCACTTAAAACGACTATGTTTATTACATTCTTGCTATAACTGCCTCACTCTCATTAACTCATTATCTTAAGGGAGATTAAAACAAAGATTAATTCCGCTAAGTTTTAATCATTATCACTCTAACAAAGTAAAACGAAAAGTTTTTTTAATATCTATTCAACCCCCCCTTCTAGATAACTATTGTGCCTCCGGAAACTAACAATTGGTATCAAAGCAGGTTCTATTATATAGCCTATAAAGCTTAAGTAGATCCAATGGCACACTTACCAAGCAAATCAAGGATTGGAGGAGGCAGCAAGCCACCTATGTGCAACAAAGATAAATTCACCAATCGGAAAGTTAGGATGCAAGCATACATGGATTCAATAGATGAAGATCTATTTAAAACTGTTCAAAATGGGCCCTACGTTCCTACAAAGCTTGCACTAACTACAGACGATCCAAATAGAATACAGATCAAGGTCAAAGAAGAATGGACTGACAACGAGAAGAGAGCTGTTCAACTCGACAAGAAGGCCAAGAACATTTTGTTTCAATCCTTAGAAGACGATCTGTTCGAAAATGTGGTCAATAATAAAAAAGCAAAGAAGGTTTGGGAAGCACTACTCATCATGCATGAAGGAACTGAAGAAGTCAGAGAAAATAAACAATCTCTCCTGACACAACAATATGAAATGTTTGCACACGTTCAAGGAGAGAACGTCACTGCCACCTACGAGAGATTCAACGTTCTGCTCAACTCTCTATGAGCCTATGGAAAGATCTATCCAAACAAAGATCTAATCATAAAGGTCATGAGAGCCTTACCAAGTAGGTGGGATGCCAAAACCACTGCTATTAGAGAGTCAAAGAATCTCCATGAAATGACTGTTCAACAGTTATATGGCAACCTTCTTACATACGAACTGGAGCTGACTCAACGAGCAGAAACTCTATCAGAAGGAAGAATGAAGGATAAAGGTGTTGCCCTCAAAGCAACTGAAAGTACCTCCAAGGTCAACACTGAAATTGACTCTGACTATGATGAAGATGATGATGAGGACTTTGCTATGCTGGTGAAAAGACTCAGAAGGTTCATGCGTTAAGGCAAAACCAGCAAGCCAAAGAAGGTCAGCAACTACAGCAGCCAGGAGCAAATGAATGATCTATGCTACAACTGCAAGAAGCCTGGCCATTTCATTGCCAACTGCAATAAACCTCTCAGAGAAGAACTAAAGAAGAAATCACATCCAAAGAAGGAATACAAAGGCAACAAAAGGCCTCAGAAGAGAGACAAATGCCTTATAGCTGGAGGATCGTGGAGTGACTTAGACAATGACTTACTCCCAATTCTGGAGATGATGAAGATCCTAAAATAGCAAAGCTGTGCCTAATGGCCAAACATGCAAAGGATAAACAGAATTCCAACATACATGATGTAAGTATCGATGAGGTATTTGACTTTAACTTTCATGATGTAAACATTGATGATTTAAGGACTGCACTGCATGGCATAACATCTGATCTGCATCAATACATGAAATGGTTTAGAGTTCTGTTGAAGGATTATTTGAAAGTAATATGCACACAAGCCAATCATGTTTGATGATAAAGCATATACTTTGTAACAATCTTATTCATTTATTAATAAAAAGTATTAATTTATTAAATACTTTTAATTATTTACATGATGCTGTTTTATAATATGTGATAAACCCATAATTTTAAGCAATGCTTTTAGAATAATGATGATGATCATTCTAATGAGATCTAAATTCTTAGAAAGCTTAAAACTAAAATAGTTCCCAATCATTGAATTACTAAATTAGGGATTAGTGAATCCGGATAGATTGGTACATATGTTGCTTGCTCATTAGATGAGGATGATTGATCTCATGATCATTTGTGTGGAAACACTAAAGCAAGTATGTAGGTACTTATTAGAGAATAAGCTCACTGAACGTGGCTCGCTAAGGAATACCTAATGGAGTATTACTTGCCTGTCAATAGGAATTCTCGTAGTGATAGTAGTACAAGTGATCCTTGGACTTGAGATCATCATAGTATATTGTGTATGATGAATTATACTTTGACTTATTCCTTAAGACCCTTAGGGTATATCAAAGGGTATGCTTGGGTATAATAAGTTGTACACGGAGATAATGTATGATCAATAAAGAATCTATCGCTTCTAGTAAAAGAATAGAAATATCCTATGTAATTCGATAAATGACATCCCAGTAGTCATTGGCCAAGGCAGAATGAAATTAAAAAGGAGTTTCTAATTTGCATTATTTGGAGTTGTGCATTTAAGAATTGAAATACATATAATTAAATCAAATAAGACTTGACAGTAATTCCATGTCTTATATTTAATTGGGACATTGTATGGTGGAAGGATTGAATTGTACAGTAACTATTTACTCAAAGGTTCTTTTATGATTAATGTTGAAATCTATATTATCTGAAAAGTTGTTAATCGCTAGGGAGGCTTATCCCTATTATAGAATAAATATTATTTATTTAAATAAATAAATTATTTAATTTATTTATGTAAATAAGATTAGAATTGTTCTAATTGATTTATTCACAACCGGTTTAATATGGAGAACCTAAAGGGTCACATCATAAAAGGAAGAATAATTATTTAAGAAGTTAATGGCATAATCGTAATAATAAGTTAAGTATATTTAATTTAATTTATGATGATAGAATAAATTAAATAGCTTAATATTTATTATTTAATATTTTAGAAATATTAAATACAAATTAATAAGAGGAGTCTTATTATTATTATTATTATTATTATTATTATTATTATTATTATTATTATTATTATTATTATTATTATTTAATTCCTAAAAGAATTTGAGAATTAATTAATAAAAGTACTCTCATATATTCCTAATAAGATTAGAAGGTAAATTAATTAAAATATTTTAATTAATTATTCCTAATAAGATTAGGAGGCTAATTAATTAAAAGATTTTAATTAATTAAAATAAAATCCAATTTCTTAATTGTTAAGGAGGGTTTCCTACATCAATAAATAAGAGGAGTCTTATTATGGGTGAAGGGGTTAGAGGGGTTGTTAACTTTTTAACAACATACGTAATTGCAATAGTTGGGAGAGTACGCTCCTTTTCTATAGAGATAGAAAACTAGGGTTTTGCCAAACATCCATCTTCTTTAATTTTTGTTCTTCTTCCTTGGTGGATCACCTCTAGAGGCCAAACACTTGGGTGGCTAACATTGATCAAAGGAAGGAACCAAACCCGGTGGATTCAAGTTGAACGCGAAAAGGATTGGAGGTGAACTTGTACCTGAGGAAGCTCAAATCTTCAAGGGTATGATTCTTGTTCTTTATCTTTTCGTTTAATTAATAATTGTGCATAAAGGGTGATCTGGGTATATGGTTTGTAAAATTTTAAAACTCTGATTTTTCACGCTTTCGCTTATTTTATGCAATTTGATTGCGTTCATGAATATTACAAACCTAACAGTGGTATCAGAGCCAAACCTTTTTGACAAATTATTAATTATTTTAATTTGATATGTATATTGACATGTGTTTAGAACATTTTAATTGGGCATATTTTATTGTATACAATTTATTTAAAAAAAAGAAGAAGAAAATTCCGAAAGCCTGTTTCGCTAGTCCGTGTAAATGATTCACAAAAGGGGACATACTTCGGTTATTATATATACTATATATATTAAATATATATATTAACATGAAATAAATTTCAAGGGATTTCTTTGAAGCTCCTGGGCATTCACGTGACTCATTAGTGAATGATCATTGATGGATGATTACGGTTAACAGGATTTGGTACACGGTTAATATTATATATATATATATATATATATATATATATATATATTCTTAATTATTATATAATTAAAATAAAAAGTTTATTTTAATCTTAAAATAAAAGGTTTATTTTAATATTAAAATAAAAGAGTTTATTTTAATCTTAAAATTAGATTTTATGCTAACTAATTAGAGTTGAAATTGGATTCCATGATAACTAATTGGAGTTAAAATTGGATTTCATGTTTCCTTAAATAAAGGAGTTCATTTAGATATGAAATAAGATTTCATATTATTCAAAATAAAGGAATTTATTTGTGAATAGGAAAAAGAATCCGTATTTCCTTAAATAAAAGAGTTTATTTAGATATGGAATAAGATTTCATATTATTCAAAATAAAGGAGTTTATTTGTGAATAGAAAAGAAAATCCGTGTTTCCTTAAATAAAAGAGTTTATTTAAGATATGAAATAAGATTTCATATTACCCAAAATAAAGGAGTTTATTTTGACAACGAATTGGATTCCATAATTAATTAAAATAAATAAGTTTATTTTGATTATAGATTTTGATTAAAATAAAATAGTTTATTTTATTCAAAATTGGATAAATTAAAATAAAAGAAGTTTATTTTGATTTAAATTTAGATTAAAATAAAGGAGTTTATTTTGATTCAAAATTAGATTTTATACTAACTAAATTTGCCCATTAAATGATATCAATATATATATATTGAATGTCTATTATTCATGAGATGAATGTTATTTATTGGTGCATATAGTGATGTGTATGATAATAAATGGGATTGATTATAGACTATTGACCAATGTGATTGGATTTTATTTTAGTTGAATGCATGAATGTATGAGTTTTATTAAATGGAGACTGTGTACCTCGTCTTCTCTAATTTTTTTTTAATGTAAATTCTATTTCCCTCCTATGTACTTTCCCTTGACTGCTGATCAAGGTTTCTATTTATTTTAAATAGTTTTGTAATAGGAATAATTAGAATTAATTTTGAAGAATTGAATATCAAGTAGCAATGAGCGCTTGAAGACCCGTTTGTAATGGAGGCCGGGTTTAAATGTAATAGTTATATTTAAATATTAATTCTTACACCCCTAGAGTTTGACCTTTTGGTTCACTTGGTTAGTGAACCAAACTAGAATAAAAGTCCATAATTAATCCGGATATAATATAGTATTCTATATGTGCATGCTTATACTATATATATTATATATTATGCAAACATGCTTCGCATGTTCATTAATATGACGCGTATTTTATATATATGTGTGCATGCGCGCTAAGCAAGATGAGACAAATTAATAACAAAACCCCTCAAATTTTTTTATATTAAGTCCTAAGCGTTCAAAGATATTTAGAATATCGAATGTCGCCTTCTAGCATGATAAAAATTAATAGAGTATTAAATATTTAATATGAGTTTGTTGTGTCACCACAAGGCAAGTATTAAGTATTTAAGATGTTAATTTATCACATTTGATGCTTATAAAGAAAATTGAACAATATTATTTTATTGTGTCACTACAAGGATAATATTTTTCTTTTTTGAATATATGGAGTGCTAGGTTGGACTTAACTTCGATAATTTTAATTCAGATGTGCCACCACTTGATCAAAATAATCTAAGAGGCAAAATTGAAGGAGTTTCATAGTTGATGTAATTGACAAGAGTTGTCTACCTATTTATTTATATATAGTTTGTTGTGTCACCATAAGGCTATATACATTTGAAATGGGATCCTTATTCTCACTAGCAAATCTTTAATTAGAGTTTGCCGAACTATATAAGTGAGGGTAATATAGTTTAAAGAAAATAGTGGGAGATACCAATTTAAAACAAGACCTAATTTATTTTGGTAATTAATAAAAGAATGTATACTAAAATGTTGTTAATTATAAATTCATTTACAGAATTTTACAATGTCTAAATTACTATCACTGCGAAATATATTAGATGCTATTTAACCGGACCGAATTAAACGGATTGGTTAAGGAATTTGAGAATAGTTCTCACAGTTGAAAAGCTATCTTATGTCCTTAATACGCCTATCCCTGCAATGGTTGCAGACAATGCCTCTGAGAAAAAAATTGCTACTTTTAGAAAGTGGCAAGATGATGCAAATTTGGTTCAATGCATCATGCTCGCATTCATGAGTAACGAGCTTCAACGTTAGCATGAAACTATGGATGCTCTTACTATATTCCTACACATCAAGCAGTTGATGGTGAGAAAAGTAAGACTGATAGATATCAGATATCTAAGGAGCTCTTCCAATCTAGAATGACCGATGACACTACAGTACAAACAAAAGTCCTTAACATAATCAATTTGATTGATCAATTAGGACAATAGGGTTTGTCATGGATGGAGAGTTGAGCCAAGATTTGATCTTGCACTCACTCCCGGACTCCTTTCACAATTGTTGTGAATTTTTTCATATGAACAAGCTAGATATCAGCTTCGCTAATTTACTCAACATGTTGAAAAATGTTAAGAGTCACTTTCCAACCAAGAAATACCAAGTCTTACTGGTAGGGGCCAAAGGATCTTCTAAAAAGAAGAACGATTCTAAGAAGGTAAATAGAAAAGATAAAATAAAGGATAATAAGAACAAAACTGATATGGATAGCAAAGGAGTTTGCTTCCACTGTAATAAGCCTGAACACTGGAAAGAAACTGCGAGAAGCATCTTGCAGAGCTAACCAAAAGAAGCTTAGTGAAGTTTCGATTACAAATATAATTTTTTTCATGATTTAAAATACATTTTTCTTTAAGTCAAGGTTCTACTTGGAAATTGGATACCGACTTTGGTTATCATAAATATAGATTTATGAAGGGACCAAGCAGAAGTAGAAAGCTAAACAAAGATAAGTAATCCTATCTGTGGAAAATGAAGCAAATGCTGCTACATTAGCCATAGGAACTTATAGTTTAGCATTGCCTCCGGGTAAATCTATTAAGTCAATAAGTTGTTATTGTATTCCAGTTCTTGTTAGAAACATTATTTTTATTTTGTTATTGGACAATGAAATCTTTGGTATTATATTTAAGAACAATTGTTGTTCTATTTATAATAATAATATTTTGTATAGAACTGGAATATTACTTAATGGATTTTGTATACTTGACTTATGTGAAAATAATTTTGCAAATTGAACAAACTAGTATAAGAAAAATGAGATGATCATTCAAAAGGTTAAATGTGTGTATTTGCTAAAATACAAGTGTGAATTATTTGAAAGGTTCAAAGAATTCAGAAGTGAAACAAATTGACAAAGTATTAAGATTCTTTGATTAAATCAAGGAATAAATACTTGTGCAATAAGTTTCTAGATCATCTCAAATGATTTTCTCATAATGGACGCCTCCCAATACGCAATAATTGATTGATGTATCTGAAAGGAAAAATCGTACCTTGTTGGACATGGTGCGGTCCATAATGATTTTACCGACATTCCAGTATCCTTCTGGGATAATGTTCTAGAAATGACTGTATATCTACGAAAAAAGGAAACCTCAAAATCCGGCCCCAAGACTCCATAAAAGTTATGGACAGGGAGGATTCCTGATCTTAAGTATGTTAAGATAAGGGGTCGTCCAACTTATGTGAAAAGGTTTCAAATGATAAGCTTGGGACAAGATTTGACAAGAACAAATTTGTGGGACATCCTAAAGCAAGTTTAGGGTATATGTTCTATAATCCTACTTAGCAAAAGGTGTTTGTTACGAAACACACTGCCTTCTAAGATAAAGATGTTTATCATTGAAGGGGCTAGTGAGAGGATAATAGATCTTGAAGAGTTCAAGAACCACAAACACTATAAGTCAAATAAGAAGAACCTATAGATAGACCTATTGTACCACAACCGAATCGTAAATCTGGAATAATATCGAAGATACCTGAGAGGTATGAATTCATCATGGATGATGATGATGAGGTACGTATCATAGAAGATGATGATCCAGTTAAATACGATGAGGTAAGAGTTGTAGATACTCAGAGAAATGGATTGAAGCAAGCTTTTCAAATATGGAACATTCATTTTGATGAGACAATCAAAAGAGTTTGATTTTATCAAAAACAAGAATGAACCTAGTGTGTGCAAAAGGGTCAGTGGGAGTGTCGTGACATTCCTAGTATTATATATTGATAAACTACGGATAAAGAATAACATACCAATGCTACAATCAGTAAAGATAAAGTTGTCTAAACATTCTTCCATGAATGATTTGGGAAGAGTATCGTAATTGGGGATATAAATCTATATAGATAGATTTAAATAGGATGCTCGACTTAACCCAAGAAACATATATTCATTTGATGCTAAAGTCGTTTAGCATGGTAAACTCCAAGAGTTGTCTCATGTTGATGAGCCATGGAGTGTATCTCTCTTAATAGTCCCCATAGACTTATAAAAGAGAGATCACATGAGTAATTATCATGTATGCAATGAAATATATGAGACCTGATGTTGATCAGTCATATTCTGTAGAAGTTCATTGTGAGTTAGTGAAAAATATCTTAAAGTACTTAACCGGCACTAAGGATGTGATTAAAATTTATGGTGGGTCTGAATTAAAACTAGAGGGCTTAACAGACTCAAGTGTTTTTAGATAGACCAAGACGACAGAAAATCCACTTTAAGGTAAAGTGTTACCTTAAACGATGGTGCAGTGAATTAAAAAGGTTCCAAACAGCAAAGAGTTGTTGGTTTAGTGATAAAGACAAAGTATATAGCTGTAAATGAAGCTGCAAGTTGATTGTTTGGATGAAAAGTTCATTACAGAACTAGGAATAGTTCCTAAGTCTCATCTTAGATCTAAACATGTGTTGTGGCACTTTCACTTGATTATAGGAATCATTGAAAGATGGGAAATCACTATAAAGATAGTGGACTCTCAAGAAAAATATTACATATCCATTAACTAAAGCTTATCCAACAGTAGGATAATCGTCACTTAGAGAAGAAGGGTATGAGATACCATGTTGATTGGCTTTAGTGCAAGTGGGAGATTGAAAGTAGTATGCACACAAGCCAATCATGTTTGATGATAAAGCATATACTTTGTAACAATCTTATTCATTTATTAATAAAAAGTATTAATTTATTAAAGACTTTTAATTATCTACATGATGCTGTTTTATAATATGTGATAAACCATAGTTTTAAGCAATGCTTTTAGAATAATGATGATGATCATTCTAATGAGATCTAAATTCTTAGAAAACTTAAAACTAAAATAGTTCCCAATCATTGGATTACTAAATTGAGGATTAGTGAATCTGGATAGATTGGTACATACGTTGCTTGCTCATTAGATGAGGATGATTGATCTCATGATCATTTGTGTGGAGACACTAAAGCAAGTATGTAGGTGCTTATTAGAGAATAAGTTCACTGAACATGGCTTGCTAAGGAATACCTAATGGAGTTTTACTTGCCTGTCAATAGGAATTCTCGTAGTGATAGTAGTACAAGTGATCCTTGGACTTGAGATCATCATAGTATCTTGTGTATGATGAATTATACTTTGACTTATTCCTTAAGACCCTTAGGGTATATCAAAGGGTATGCTTGGGTATAATAAGTTGTACATTGAGATAATATATGATCAATAAAGAATCTACCGCTTCTAGTAAAAGAAGAGAAATGTCTTATGTGATTCGATAAATGACATCTCAGTAGTCCTTGGCCAAGGCAGAATGAAATTAGAAAGGAGTTTCAAATTTGCATTATTTGGAGTTGTGCATTTAAGAATCGAAATACATATAATTAAATCAAATAAGACTTGACAGTATGTCTTATATTTAATTGGGACATTGTATGGTGGAAGGATTGAATTGTACGGTAACTATTTACTCAAAGGTTCTTTTATGATTAATGTTGAAATCTATATTATCTGAAAAGTCTTTAATCGCTAGGGAGGCTTATCCCTATTGTAGAATAAATATTATTTATTTTAATAAATTAATTATTTAATTTATTTATTTAAATAAGATTAGAATTGTTCTAATTGATTTATTCACAACCGATTTAATATGGAGAACCTAAAGGGTCACACCATAAAAGGAAGAATAATTATTTAAGAAGTTAATGGCATAATCGTAATAATAAGTTAAGTATATTTAATTTAATCTATGATGATAGAATAAATTAAATAGCTTAATATTTATTATTTAATATTTTAGAAATATTAAATATAAATTAATAAGAGGAGTCTTATTATTATTATTATTACTATTATTATTATTTAATTCCTAAAAGAGTTTGAGAATTAATTAATAAAAGTACTCTCATATATTCCTAATAAGATTAGGAAGTAAATTAATTAAAAGATTTTAATTAATTATTCCTAATAAGATTAGGAGGCTAATTAATTAAAAGATTTTAATTAATTAAAATAAAATCCAATTCCTTAATTGTTAAGGAGGGTTTCCTACATCAATAAATAAGAGGAGTCTTATTATGAGTAAAGGGGTTAGAGGGGTTGTTAACTTTTTAATAACATACGTAATTCCAATAGTTGGGAAAGTACGCTCCTTTTCTATAGAGATAGAAAACTAGGGTTTTGCCAAACACCCATCTTCTTGAATTTTTGTTCTTCTTCCTTGGTGGATCACTTCTAGAGGCCAAACACTTGGATGGCTAACATTGATCAAAGGAAGGAACTAAACCCAGTGGATTCAAGTTGAACGCGAAAAGGATTGGAGGTGAACTTGTATCTGAGGAAGCTCAAATCTTCAAGGGTATGATTCTTGTTCTTTATCTTTTCGTTTAATTAATAATTGTGCATAAAGGGTGATCCGGGTATATGGTTTGTAAAATTTTAAAACTCTAATTTTTCACGCTTCCGCTTATTTTATGCAATTTGATTGCGTTCATGAATATTACAAACCTAACATTATTCACTTCTTCAAGAGGAGAAAAAGAAAGTTCAAGAAGAACTGGAAACAGCCCTTCTAAGTACTAACTCTCTCTCCAAGCTTGAGGCTGATAATAAGTTCTTACAACAGACCAATGAGCTCAATGCACAAAGAGAGTCAAGTCTAACCTCTAAAAATGAGGAACTAGAAAAGACTATCTCTACATGGAATAAATCCTCATCATCCATGGACTCCCTGCTCTCTAGTCAGAGAAGTGCATCTGACAGAACAGGCTTAGGCTTTGGGAGATCCACCTCAGAGTCATGTATGGAAAAGATAAAGGAAACTAGCATTAGTAAAGCTTCAAGTTTTAGTAGAGGCATTACATTTGTGAAATCCTCACAGAAGGAAGAACCAGCCCAATTCTGTTCTACTGATTCAATCCATACTCCAAGGAGTAAAGGATCTCATGCTGGCCTGGGTTTCAGAAAAGAGAAGAGTAACCCATTCTCTACTCACCAACCTCGAAGGATTGTAGAGTCGAGTAAGACCAACTCTATGAACCAACTGGGAAGGCACAGTAGAGGTAAGGTACACTCCTCACATTTCATGAAACCCAAGGACATATGGAAGAAGAAAAATTAGTTTAACAGAAGGATGACTAAAGAACCACAAAAGTCCAAATGGAGGATAAAGTCTCACACACACACAGGCATGCATCATAATAGGTGTTTTGTGTGCAATAGAGTTGGTCACAAGGCTGCAAAGTGCTATTATAATTCCATGCATGTGAGACCCAAAATCAAGCAGATTTGGGTCCCCAAGGGCACTAACAAAGTAGGACCCATGCAAATATGGGTACCAAAATAAAGGTTTAATGTTGTCACAGGAAAAGAGCTCCACGATCACAACCTGGTATCTGGATAGTGGATTCTCAAGGCATATGATTGGGAATAAAGCCCTTTTGTCTAACTACATAGAGAAGGAGGGTCCCTCAGTTATCTTTGGAGACAACGACTCTGGCAAGACAAGAGGATATGGCACAGTTGGAAATGGTGCAGTATCCTTCAGTAAAGTGGCTTATGTGGAAATACTACAACACAATCTTCTAAGCATTAGCCAACTCTGCGACAAGGGCCATCAAGTAACATTCCTCAACAATCAGTGTCAAGTTAGAGATTTGAAGACATCTGCTGTAAAGCTAACCGGAACAAGAGAAAGAAATGTCTACACAGTGGATCCTGGACAGCTAAGCTCATATTAGACAATATGCTTTATGGCTAAAGCATTTGAAGAAATGAGCTGGCTATGGCATAGACAATTGTATCATTTAAACTTCAAAAGCATGTCCAAACTTGCCTCAAAAGATCTTGTTGTAGGCCTATCCAAGTTCAGCTCCGTCAAAGAAAGGCCATGCAATGCCTGTCAGCTTGGAAAGCAAACCAGAAGCTCATTCAAAAGCAAAACTACCAACTCAATCGACAAGCCCCTGCAGTTGCTCCACATGGATCTATTTGGGCCAATTCCAACTACAAGTCTCGGAGGGAAAAGATACTCACTGGTTATAGTCGACGATTACACCAAGTTCACATGGGTGTTTTTTCTAACCTCAAAGGATGAAACAAGCTTCCAACTGATCAAGATGTTCAGGCTGGTGATGAACGAGAAAGGAGAGAAAATCAAGGCTATAAGGAGTGATCATGGCAGAGAATTCGACTTCTCAGAAATGGACCAGTTCTGCACAGACAATGGCATCAGTCATAACTTCTCAGCTCCACGAACTCCTCAACAAAATGGAGTACCTGAGAGAAAGAACAGAACTTTGATAGAGGTTGGAAGAATGTTACTAGCAGCAGTCCATCTACCTGAATACTTCTGGGCAGAAGCTGTCAACACTGCATACTACATGCAGAACAGATCATTGATACACTCTACAATCAAGAAGACACCCTACGAACTGTGGAAAGGAAGAAAGCCAAGTGTCAGCTACTTTCATGTATTCGGCTGTTCATGCTACATTCTTAACAATGGAAAGCAGTACTTGACAAAGTTTCATCCCAAGTCAGACGAATGAATCTTTCTTGGATATGCCACAGACAGTAAGGCCTACAGAGTGTTCAACAAGAAGACACTGAGTGTTGAAGTCTCAATTCACATCATCTTTGATGAGACAGACTTAGACAAAACAGTGCTTCAAGACACTACGACCGACAGTTCAGACACTACGAACGAGGTCGTCGAGCTCAACATTATGATCTTAGTGCCAGATAGTGAAATCATTGAGCAAGGAAATGAAATCATAGAGAGGCCTATACAAGATAACGAACCTCCACACCAAGAAGAAGAAATAGATCTTGAAGTTCTAAGACAATAAGGCATCAGGACCGACGTTTTAACAGGAAACAAATGGCCAAGAAACCACACTCAAGATTTAATCATTAGAGATCCGAGTGTAAGAGTCAAAACAAGAGCTGCCACTCAAAATGAATGTTTCTATCTAAGCTTCATGTCACAAATGGAACCTAAGAAGATAGAGAATGCTATGGAAGACTCCAACTGGATAGAAGCTATGCAGGAAGAACTTAATCTGTTTGAAAGAAGCAAAGTATGGAGATTGGTTCCAAGACCAAAAAGTCATCCTGTCATTGGAACCAAGTGGGTCTTCAGAAATAAGATGGATGAAGATGGAGTAATAACCAAGAATAAGGCAAGATTAGTGGCCAAGGGTTACTCTCAGGAAGAAGGCATTGACTATGATGAGACATTTGCACCTATTGCCAGACTAGAAGCCATCAGAATATTCCTGGCCTTTGCTGCTCACATGAAATTCAAGGTCTTCCAGATGGATGTCAAAAGTGCATTCCTGAATAGAGAACTTCAAGAAGAAGTCTATGTAGAGCAACCTCCAGGTTTCATCAATCCATTTTTTTCCAATTATGTTTATAGATTAGACAAAGCCTTATATGGTCTTAAACAAGCACCTAGAGCATTGTATGAAACACTAACTAACTTTCTTATTAAAAATGGGTTCATTAGAGGTAGAGTAGATACTACATTATTTCTTAGAAAGCATAAAGACAAAGTCCTATTGGTTCAAATATATGTTGATGATATTATTTTTGGTTCTACTGATGAAAATCTATGTAAGAGATTCTCCAAGCTTATGCAGAGCAAGTTTGAGATGAGCATGATGGGTGAGCTGAATTTCTTCCTTGGACTACAAGTAAAGCAGACTGATGAAGGAATCTTCATAAACCAAGCCAAATACATCAAAGATTTACTTAAGAAGTATGGCATGGAATCAGCCTCTCCCATGAAAACCCCAATTACTCCTGCAACCAAGCTTGACAAAGATGAAAAAGGTGAAAGTATTGATATAACTCAATACAGAGGTATGATAGGCTCTCTTCTATATCTAACTGCCAGTAGACTAGATATAATGTTTGCAACATGCATATGTGCTAGATTTCAGGCTAATCCTAAAGAATCACATTTAACTGCTGTAAAGAGGATTTTCAGGTATCTCAAGAGTATACCTCACTTGGGACTTTGGTATCCCAAGAAGTATTCATTTGAACTAACAGGATATACAGATGCTGGTTTTGCAGGCTGCAAAATAGATAGAAAGAGTACTAGTGGTACCTGTCAATTGCTAGGAAACAGACTTGTGTCCTGGTTTAGCAAGAAGCAAAACTCAGTATCTACTTCAACTGCAAAAGCTGAATACATTGCTACTGGCAGCTGCTGTGCTAAGATCCTATGGATGAAAAATCAGCTAGCAGATTATGGGTTTGAATTCAAATCAATACCTATTCACTGTGATAACACAAGTGCCATAGCAATAACTCATAATCCTGTCATGCATTCTAGGACTAAGCATATAGAAATAAGGTATCACTTTATTAGGGATCATGTGCAAAATGGAACTATATCTTTACAATATATCCCTACTGAAAATTAACTTGTTGATGTCTTTACAAAGCCTCTAGATGAATCCAAATTTAACAAGTTAATAAGTGAGCTAGGAATGCTTAATTTACAACCATGAAATATATGCTCTAGTGTGTGCTAACCATACAAATATAAAGGCTATGGTTGAAATCGTAGACATGATCAAGGGAAGTCCACGATCACAGAGCTGCAATGACATAAAAGACAACGATCGTAGTACAGACTCAACGATAGCAGAGTCCCATCAACAAAATAGAGGAGCATCCTGTGATGACAAAGTTCAACACAAAGTAATCTCTTTGATAAGCGCCTCAGGAACAAACCTAACCCTTAACTCACTCCATGAGGTTGGCCCTTCCTGAGCTACCTTAAAACCGAGAAGAATGCTAAGTCAAAATTTTATCACAAGAACTCGGTCAGACTCGACGATCGTAGTTCAGACATGAAGATTGCTGAGCAGACACGACAAATAATGAGCAGACTCGACGATCGTAGTTCAAACTCGACGAATGCAAAGCAGACTCAACGATCACAAAGGTCACCTTAACGATCGTAGTCCTCCCTAAGGACACATTAGCTCAGAAGGAGCTAAGGGTAAATTAGTATAATCTTCCTCAATCAAATTCGTAGAGCCAAGCAGAATTTGACACCTGCCCCACTAGACAAAAATGGAGAGAGGGAAGTTACAAGTACAGTTTGAAAACGCCTTTTTGAAATCAGAAGTTCAAAAAGCTTATCTCTCTTTCTCTCTACAAGCAGAAACCCTAACCCTTAAGAGAGTTCAGATAACCATACTCCTTGCAAAGAAATCAATGGCAGCCTCCAACGTCGTCTCTGGCTACAGACTATGCTTTGATGAGTTCAAAACCGCTGAACCCAAATTTCACAAGATTCTGACATTGATAAAGAAGGTTGGTCTCGAAGAAGCCCTGGGTACGAGCACATGGATCTACCCGAAGTTAATAAAGGAGTTTTACAGAAATGGGGCATTCGAAAATGAAGTCCTCACGACGAGAGTCAAAGACGTGGAAATCAAGCTAAAGGCTGAGAACATCAACCTAGCCCTAGGCTTCAAAAATGAGGGGTTCCCGTTCATAAATGGCATTGGCTTTCATGAAGGCCTAAAGAAGATGCATCACAAGAAATTCCATATTGCTAAGGGATACAAGAAGAAGGAGTTTCCTCAGAGGTATGAATTTTTGGCCGATATTGTTGGGAAATGTATTTGCTGCAAAAGCTCCGGCCACGATTCTGTAAATTAGGTGCAACTAAAACTCATGACTGCCATAAGTTATGGAATACAACTTAACTATGGAGCTCTACTACTTGAATGGATAGGAAAATGGATCCTTAGCTCGAAGAAGACAAAGGGTTCTCAAAAGATGCTCCATAGGCGATTTATAAGCATCATTATACAGTTTTCTCTGGGTGATAAGATTGGGGACGATGAAGGAGAGTCCATCAATCCAAACAGATGGATGACCTAGCAACTGTTTGAAAACTGGAAAAGGAATCCAGCAGAAAATGTTCGTATGATGTCTGAGTCCAGTGGTAGAACTGGTGATCTAAAGGAATCAGGGATTCCAAGAAACATGTCAGTCGTCAAAGAGACTGAAGAAGAAGAGGAAGAGATCAAAAAGGGAGAACCCACAGCCCTTATCAGAAAAAGTAAGGGCAAGAGAAAGCTAAAGACTAGGATGGCAGAAGAACCTCAAGGGTCTACCACTGATATACCTGTAGAGTCCTCTAATATTGAGACTCTGAGGATCCTAAGAAGAAAAGAACAGCAGGCTGAGGCTGATAGAGCTACCATATCACAGCTGCTGAAGAACAACAAAAACAGTCACAAGTCCAAGAGGCCATTTGTTTCTTCGATCGTAGAGTCTCTACCGATCGTAGAAACAAGACTAAACACCTCAAACAAGGAAGTTGCTGCACCAGATGGTCTAACTGATCAACAGGACAGAGCTGAAGCTGAAGAAAGTCCTGAGGCTGTGGCTCAGCCTAGAAAACCAAGACAAAAATTAGTTAAAAAGTGCATTCTTGTAAATGAAGGAGTGCTCAAGGAGGAAGATAAAAAGATGGCTACTGAAAAGGAACTATTCAAAGAAAGCCAAAAGGACATAGCTTAAGCTGAGGGGGAGATACCTGAAGTTCTCACCATAGAAAATGCTTCAGCTGAGGGGGAGCTACCAGTCCTACAGATGGATGATTATGTTGAGGGGGAGCCTCACGATATCCCCATAACAGAAAAAGCTGCTCCTGCAGAAAATGAGGAAGAACCTAAGCAAGAAAGTCAAAAGGAAGTCATTGATATAGTGGAATCCTCAAAAGGAGATAGAGAAGAAGAAGAAGACAAAGATGATGATGAACTTGAGATCACAGGTGTGGGCCGTGATGGGTATAGCAGTTATCTCTACATTCAGCTGTTCTCCTATCTCCCCATGATGCCTTATTATCAAGCTCAAATTCTAAACTCCTGGAGTCACATGTTTTGGAGCTTCAAAGAATATCCAGCCATCACTGTGCTAGCTCATGGATTTTCAGGCAACTCAAACTTTGCCAAAAAGCTGATCACAAATGGTCCATCCTCAAGAATGGTGCATGAGGTATTAACTATCCCAATCCTTTTTAGAGTGAATCACTATCCACTGTCTTTTTCCAACCAATTTTATGAATTTCCAAGCTGGTTGGAAGTGGTTCTAAATCCATCAAGTTAATCCCCAATTACAGAATCCCAAAATTCTGTAACTGATGAACCAAATATGCCTAACTTCATACTGATCTTAACTCCCATCATCTCTACGATTGAGGTCTCTATCCCCATCGTAGAGTCCCAAGCTCAAATCGAAGAGCCACCTACTCCAGAAGCCCAAACACAAGCCCCTCCATCAAATATTCCCTCCTCGTCCTCAAATGAATACTTCAACCTTGATCTTGCTCTCTACACCTTGCAAGATCAATACACAAGTTATCCACCTCCTCCTCCTCCTCCAAACAATCCACAACTCAGTGAACTCCTTTCAGATCTGACCACCAAATCTGAGTTGTCAGAAGTGTCGAAGAAAGTGATCAAGGACATAGATGACAGTCTTGAAGCTCACACTGAACTCATTCAACTGAGACTAACTAAAATGATCAATGCTGCCAATGATCTCCCAAGCACCCTAAGCTCTAAGCTAACAAAGAAACTTAGGGAAATCATAAAAGAAATGGTGAAGAGCATAAATGACAGGGATCAGATCCACTTTTAAGCAGCTAAACGTCACAGGGATGTTGTTCTTGTCTTACAGACGACTCAAGAAGTCCAGAACAAACTTATGTTGGACAACATCAAAAATCTGTAAACTACCGTAAAAGAATTCCAAGCTTTTTTCATCAGCCAAGGGCAGTAGACTGACAATGTCCTAGACATCCTCCAACGAAGGGAAGCTCGATCTGATGCTCTAATCAAAGAAAATTGAGAGGACATTACTCAAACCCAAAGTCAACTCAACGAGATTGTCCAAGGAGTGTCTCGCCTCTTAGAAGATATTCGAACCCTTAATGCTGACATAAAGGGGGCGAATAAAGGGAAAGGAGATTAAGGTAAAGGCAGAGGCAGAGTCACATTCTTAGCTCAATCATCAAGGAGTCTTCCTCCAAGGAAGTATCACTAACAGACTCCACGATCTGGCCATCAGACTCAACGATCTGATCAGCAGGAAGTTTTAATGACTCAACCAATAAGGAGTCTAAGGATAACTACCAGCTCACAAAATATGACCACCACTGGCCTAAGAATGCCAATTGGAGATCCTGCATTCATGAATAGGCATGATCATAATCCTAGGCTAAGCCCAAGTGAGCTGGAAGATCTAGCCAGGAGAGATGATGCAAGCATGAAAAGGAGAGCTGAGGGGTATGCCAATCCTCCACGCAAAAGATCAAAGAAATAGAGATAAGTGAAAATTTAAATTCTTATTGATGTAAAGCAAATTTGTAATATCTCTTTCTCAAACATCAATAAATTCATGCTTATTCTCTAGAAATTTCAGCTACTCACTGAAATATTAAGTCATATTTACTTTTCTGCAAATGCATCTAGAAACTAATAATCATGACAACAAATCTCCTTGGTTATGTCAACATCAAATAGGGGGAGATTGTTGGGAGAGTGCATATTTTGATTTGATGTTTAAAGTAAAAGCTCATGATTATATGTAAAGTCCTTTAAGGAATATATGTACAAGGACTTAGTGATAGATCAAATTTGTTAGGTTGATCTAACCTCTTAACGTGTATCATTTTGTAAATGAATGTATAGATAAAGAGATCAAAGCTGTTAGGTTGATTTTGAGATGTAATAGAGAGGCTTCGAAGAGATCGTAGTGTATCGAGCTGATCAAAATTGCAGAAGCCAAGGCAGAATCGTAGAGCATGAAGGATCATAGTGTACCTGCTTTGAAGGGCCTCTTCGAAAATCGTAGAGTGGTCTCAACATTTACCGAGCCAACTCAGAGATCGTAGTGTGCTCTCGAAAACGTAGAGCTTGCAAGACATGCAAGTGAAGATCGTAGTGTGCAAGTCTTTAAGAGAAATCATAGTGCTCTCTATTGATAGCATCAGACCAAACACCAAGGTGACAAGGCACCACGATCTGGATCGTAGAGTATCATCTGCCTTTTGTCAGAAGAATTGAGCCCCACCTTTTTGTTTAAAGATAAATCTCGACAAATATGGAATAGGTCCTAAACGTTGAAGTACTCATCAGTCTCAAAGGCATAAAAGATATCCTTAGTATGCAACAAAGAAGCGTATTGGAGAAGCTAAGGAAAGTACCATTGGTAAGAGAAAAACATCTTTTCAAGTGTTAGGTGAGAAAGCAGTCTGCTGTGTCAGTGGGTTAGAATGCAATTCAGAAGATGTGCAAAAAAGTCTCCATCAAAGTACAGAAATGTCAAACGCATTTAATGCTTCAACGGATGGATCCAACGGATAGATTTCAAGATCACATATATGCAAAACATATGCAAATGAGAAAAAAGAGCAAGCATTGAACAAAAACGTACAAGAACCCTCATCGCTCAACTCTACGATATGAGAAAAAGAAAAAGCTTGCTCAGCTACTCAGTTCTTTCGAACAAGAGCTTAACAGCAACTGAGTAGCACTAATCAATAACTCAACAACTACCAATCAACTGAAGTAAGAGTTCCAAGTCAGAAGGACTTGAAGAGTTCTAAGTGAACTATGAAAAGCCAAGTCTGATGGACTTGAAGAGTTCAAGAGTGAACTAAGAAGTTCCTAGACTGCTGGTCTAGAAGGAATCTGTGTGATTCAGAAAGTGTAAAAGACATCCTTAGTGGATTTCCTACTCGAGGAGTAGAAGAGTGGACTAGGAGCTTTAAGTGCTCTGAACCACTTAAAACGACTGTGTCTATTACATTCTTGCTATAACTGTTATATCTGCCATAACTATCTCACTGTCATTAACTCATTATCTTAAGGGAGATTAAAACAAAGATGAATTCCGCTAAGTTTTAATCATTATCACTCTAACAAAGTAAAACGAAAAGTTTTTTTAATATCTATTCAACCCTCCCTTCTAGATAACTATTGTGCCTTCGGGAACTAACATAGTTTTCTACTAAGGTAAATGATATTATTTTATTTCAATACTCGTAAGAGATATCATTTTCTTTCATACTCCATATTATGTAAGTGATATTATTTCATTTCATATTCCTAAATTTAAACTTACTATGGTAAGTATTGCTTCTATAATTCCTAAAATGATTAAAAATTCCTTAAGGTTTGCGCTTCGTCTAATATCATTTCATTAGAATATTGGTTTGAACTTTCTTATTAAATTTTAATCTTTTCAAGTCGAGGTACTATTTATGGGTACTATTCATGGGTACTGTTCATACGGTACTATTCATGAGTACTATTTAATTTCTTTTTCTGTCTAAATTATTTTTGATATATGAATATCATTCTTGAATTTCACTCCACAATTAATTATCATGTTGATAATTTAGACATTTTTGAACTCTGGATAAATTGAATTATAATCTCTAATATTTATCCTTGATTTTATTTGATTGATTCTTTATATCATTGTCAGCATCCTCATGCTTATATTGTGGTGAAAGTCATCTTTGGTTCGTAGTGCAAAGATAGACTGTTGATTGGTATGATTATGACCATGAATTTTGTATTGGTATAATCATGACCTTCAATGTTACACATAAATGTTTGTGGTGAAAGTCCTCTTTGGCCTGTAGTGCATAGATGGACAGGTGTTTGACATGATCATGATCATTGGTGATACAATTAAATATTTTTGGCCCGTAATGCATAGATAATTTTTTGGTTTGAAATAATTATTGATTAGTGTTACATGGATAAAATATTGATAATGAACTTTTAAATCATAGAAGATAGTAGACATCATGCTCTACTTGACTCTTCTAATGGATTGCTATTTTCGCTGCAGTTGTTGGTCTAAAACTTGTTGTCTATTGTATTCTATCAGATTTTTTCTCTGTTGAGTACTAAGGATAATTTATTCTACATTATCTTAGTCATAATATTCTTTACTGGACTAGTTGAGCTCACCCTTTTCATTCATTATTCTCTTTAGAAAATGAGAATATAGTTGAGACTAGTCGGGGAATGGAGTGATGGTTCAAGATGGTTACTATAGTAGTCCTCACTACTCTATAAAATTGTGTGACAATAATTGTAATGAGGACTTTATTTGAGATTGGATATTGTCTACGAGACAATATTTGTATTAAAACTCACAGTTTATGTTTTGTCATATTTTACACAATAATTAATTGTTGTATAAATGAAGTTTGTATTTAAATTCTGTACCATGTATTTGGCGACTCAAAATGGGTTGTATGGACCTATTTTGGGGACGTCACAACCCCAGCTAAAGTATGATGTGGAATTGGACCCATAGATGAAATATATATATATATATATATATATATATATATATATATATATATATATATATATATATAAATGTGTATAATAATTTATATTTTTATATCTATAATTATAAACATGTATGAGATAATGTAAGCTAATTAATTCAATATTTTATCTCAAATATTCTTACCAATTTTTTCTTTTTAAAAATCATAATTTTGAGTAGTAGAAGAGAGAGAAAGCTTTTTATTTTACAGAGAGTACGTGTTTCTTTTCTTGAAAATTGGCAAGTCTCAAATGAAAATGAAGAAAAACTTTCCTATTCATAGAAAATTTTGAGCCAAGGGTATGCTTGTCATTTGAGAGATTATTTTGAACAGATTGCTTTGACTTAAAACCAATGGTTCGAATGAGATATATTCATGCGGATTGCCAAGGAAATGAGCAGACAACTTTTCGAATTTTAGCCCATGCATGATTGTAAGTATCAAAATAAGCAACTGGCAAATCCTTTTCAAAAATTTTATTGCCCAGCATGTATTCGGTCAAAGGTGGAGGCTTTTTAAGTTCACTTATTCTCTCTCTAGAAAATACATGTGCATACATGTATATGCATAATAAAAGCTCCAGCACATATGACAAAAAATTTAATTCCTTAAGTTTCAAAATTAATTCCTTAATTGCCTTGGTAAATATTACTATGTGAATTAATCTTTGTAACACTTGATATTAAATTACAAGGTCTAGAAAAATATTAATTCAATTATGATTATGTTTACCTAAATCTATACTAGCAAAATACACAAGTATACAGAATCCACAAGTAATATAACGATAAGTAGAGTATCGTTCTCACGAAGAAAAAAAACTGCGATTTATACTAACAATTACTAATTTTGTATTAACTCGATTTTATTAAAAATGATTAAGTTTGTGAAATTTTATGAAAATGAAAAATTAATTAAATTAAACTAACTACCGCAAAATTGAAACAGATTATGGAGACTTAAGACTACAATTTCACTTATTACTTCACTTAAATCAATACACTTCATGTTAGTTACATTATCTATTTCGGATTGTTAATCGAGAACTCATCAATATTTATGACTATCTCTCGATGTACCACAAACGAATCAACTTAAATCCACAAATGATAGAATTAAGGTGAACACCCTAGTTAACTAATCGACTATATCTCTATGTGAATTACAATTAAAAATGATTTAAGCACATGTTCCCTATCAGATTACATGCGGTGTATAGGTATATATGTAAGACCCCAACTTTTTATAAATAAAGATTTAATTTTCTCTAAATATTATTTTGAATAATAAGGTGTTGATTTGATATAATAGTATAGTTATGGGTGATATGTGCAAATTTTACAAAGTAAGCAAGTTGTCATATAAATTCGTTTGGTCGAGAAATACTCTTTTTGTCGGAAAATATTCGTACGACGACATAATCATAGATGGACCCCACAATGGAATGACTGTTGGATATAGAAAGCGACAGAAATAACTTTTTTATAAAAAATAACGGCAAAACTTTTACTGTTAAACTGTTGAAATACCCAGTAATAAAAGTGAAGTAATACGCGTGGTTGCACAGTAGCACACGGTATTGCACAGTATCTCTAATTATTGATTCTTACGTAAGAAGTCACTCAGTTTTATTCAATTATTGCAACAGCAGTTGCTGCATAGTATCTCATATTATTGATTCAATTATTGTCACAGTATCATCTGCACAATATTTTATATTATTAAATCAATAATTGAGACGACATAATTATTCATATTATTATTTGGGTTATTGACAATGTTTAGAAAATTTTATCGAGGAAAGGGGTTAGGTTATTTAATTGCGCGCTAATAAGGAGAAATCCTTATCGGAGAGCTCCCTCTTTCTTGGGAATGATCTGGTTGTCAATATTATGAGTTATAATATTAATGATGAATAATTGTTGAAAGATTAAAAATGTGTTATTGAAGATAAGTGATTTGTGGTAAATATTTGATCAATTTTTGATATAAATAAAGGGGTTTGTCACGAAGTATTTATTGTAAGTTTGGCTTATTACATAGATCCCTACTTACTCATTTTTTAAAATCGTCGATAGAAAGTTGTCTCAATTTTGTTTTATTAATATTATAATAGTAATAAAACAGAAAACTTTTTATATAAAACAGAATACTTTTTATATTATATATAAAGTTATTTATTTTATTAGATTATAATTAGAATATATTATATTATATATAAAATTATTTGTTTTACTTGAATATTATATTCCTATTTTTGAAAATCAGCCGTCCGTGAAACTTTTAAATTATTTTGTCCGTGAGTTTTCTAAACAGTGGTATGTTGTAGGGGTGCTCAAAATTTTCAGTTTTTTCGGTTTTTTATCGGTACCGGTGGTATCGATTTTTTTGAATTCGGTAAAAATCGAAATACCGAAATTTAATAATTAATATTTAATATTTTGTAATTTTATATATTAAATAATTATTTTTATATATTAATAATTTCTATATAATAGTAGTTTTTTTAATATTTATATATATATTAATAATGTTTTGTAGTTTTATTTTATATATTAATTATTATTAATAGTTAATGATTTTTTAGTTTTTAAAAAAATTATTAACATATAAAAAAAATTATTTAATTATTATTAATAATTATATATATTACCATGCGGTATAACCGAAAACCGAACCAAAAAAACTGGTACCGATTTTGTACCGAACCGGTACCAAAATCGGTAATTCGGTACCGGTTTCGATTCTTGTTTTTTCGATAATTTTGGATCGGTACCGGTTCAGTATTTTCGGTACCAGTTCAATTTTTTACCGATGAGCACCCCTAGTATGTTGTCATTCTCCTATAAATATGATGCTTAGTTAAGAAATAAAAATCACTCCAGAATCAGAAAATTCTTCTTCTATAATATTGTGCGTATTTCTTTTGAGTATAATGATATTTTGAGTGTAGCAAATATTGTAAGTTTTTCTCAAGAATATCTCCGCTATACCAGTCAGATTTACTCTCCTACTAAAGTAAGAGGTATTATTTCTTTTGTATTCGTAAATGATATTATTTTCTTCAAACTCATAACGGTTGTCATTCTATTCTTTATTAATCTGCGGGAGTAACATGTCTATGCGGATTACCGCATGCATGGTGAATAATCTTTCGTATTCATTCTTTATTAATCTGCAGGAGTAACCTGTCTACGCGGATTACCGCATGCATGGTAAATAACCCTTCGTATTCATTCTTTATTAAATTGTGAAAATGATCTGTCTACGCGGATTACCGCATGACGGTTGAAAATTCATTTACAGTTTCGTATATTCTTTCATACTTGTATGAAACTAGTCGGGGAATGGAGTGATAGTCCAAGATGGTGACTATAGTAGTCCTTACTATTCTATAAAATAGTGTGATAATAATTGTAATGTGAATTTATTTTGAATTTAGATATTATCTACGAGACAATATTTTTATTGAAACTCACAGTTTACGTTTTTTCGTATTGTATTAATGATGTTTGTATTTGAATTCTGTACCATGTATTTAGTGACTCAGAATGGATTGTATGGACCTATTTTGGGGGCCTCACAATATATCTCTATCCTAAACACAAATCATGAGTTCCATCGCCATGCAGAAAACACAATCACATGTTATTATGGTCAGATCTAAACCTATAATCCATCTCTCGAGTTCATATAGATTATCACGATAATTACTGGCCAGACAATTAAGCTATTAAATACAAACCACAATAAACAATCCGATTATAGTTAACAAAAAATAACAAGTAAGCATATCAGTCAAAGTTATGCAATAAGATCCATTATAGTCTTAAAATAGAATTTAGTTCATTGTATTGAATAAAAAATCATAATTCACAATTGAATAAACATTCAAGATACAAAAGTAAAAGAAAGAGGAAGAAACTAAAAACTGCTGTAGCAATCCTCGTGTCTCTCCTCAACTCCTGCTATGGATCCTTCTTGTTATCCAAGTTACTTCAATTCTCCAAAACTCAATTCCAAACTAGTGTTTGGCTAATAGATAGAATTCAACATCATAAACTGAATAAAAACAACTATTATAGCTTCTATCCTAATTCCTTGTCAGCCTATAAATTCCAAGTCAAGATTCGAAATGGCGCGGCCGCGCTACTTTTAAGCTAGATTTGGGCACTGTCACGCTACTGTAGCAGAGAGAAAAAAACCATGTCTGAAGTGTGGCATGGTCACGATGCACCCTAGTTCATTTTAGGCGCGACTGCGTTGCTCTGTGATATCTAGTTTTCTAATATTTTCAATGTAACTTCCATCCAAAGGCCACCAAAATAGTTTTCAAGCATATAACCTACACAAAGAACCTAAAATGCATGAAAAATAACCTAAAATCATTAGAATAAACAACAATTTAAGTCAATTGATACTTGATTCGTATGTATGAAACCTACTCATCAAATACCCCCAAACTTGAAATATTGCCCAAGCAACACAACATAATGCAATGCAAAACAGAACCAACAATGATGCCAATGCTATCTACTATTTAACATCCCTACAAATCTGGCAATAAATCAGTATGAAATCCAGCAATAGGCCTTAAAGATATCACAAATAATCTCAAACAGAATATCCATTCAATGCAAATCAATAATTAACCAATTTGGCAATCCAAACCTATCATCACCCATGTAATGTGTATGATCATTCACCAGTTTAACCAACTATAAATCAATATGAATCACATAATTTACTTCTTATAAGGAAAATTTCAATTTCAATTCAAGTGTTTATGTAAATACGACATTTCCAGCTAAAATCACATAATTACCAAGTCGAGGGGTCTCTAAACAGTCTATCTCTACTTTTATTCTACCATGAGTGCGTTTTACTCTTTATCTCGCGATTACACTTGACTGTGAAATGCCTGGTCCTATTAGGCTTTTTCAGAACTACCTTTTTAGCAAACTTTCGACAAACGACTCTCAAACTAGTTGGTTTTAAGGCGTTGGGTGTAGAGACACCCCTAAGGCTTACTTGTCTGAGCAGCTAATGCCGCATAACCAAACAATTCAATGTAATTATTCATATATATTTTTTCTTTTTCTATATATTTTTTTCTTTTTTTATAAATACCCCATAGATTCTCCCAAACTTGATGATCTATTCCTTTTTAGCCTTCATGTCAAATTTACAAATGTAATTAAATTTAAACCACGATTTTCTCCCTAGAAGACAATTATGAATCCCTTTGATCCAAGTCTGACAAAATAGGTAACTTACATGCTAACCTATTACATGAACTTCAGACAGATTTAGCTTACCTCATGACTCAAATTAAAGTTAAACATGCATTATTAATTATGTTCAATTTTAACTTTTGATACCAATCATATCATTGGCCAAAGCTACGCTCACACCAACCAATTGCTCAGATTCATGAAAATGCAAGTATACTATGTGCACACATTCCAATGCAAACAGATATGAATATGCAACTAACTACCACATACCAACAAATACTATGTATACTATGCATCACTAAACTAAATGCAATCACAATATAAATATACATATAAAAATCCCCCAAAATTAAACACTGATAATTCCCTCATTGGATAACAGAATTAAATAAGAATAGAGAAGAAACTCCCCTAATCCGAGGCAGCATCATCATCGTCCTCATCCTCGGAAGGTGTGCCAGGAGGAGGATAAGCTGGAGTGGTGCCATATATTGGGAACTGTACTTGGACACCGAGCTGAGTGAAGGCTTGAGAGAGAAACTCTGAAAATTGCGACATGAGAGACCGGATCTCGTCCACATGGGTATAAATAACATCCATCTGCCGCTGCATACTTCTCTCCATCCTATCTAATCTGTTATGGGAGACATGTATTGGCAACTCTGGAGTCTCAACAGGATGTTCGGGACCCTGCTCGCACTCGCTTTCACCCTGAACATGAAGAATGAACCCAGCCCCTCTGGGATGAGACTGGTCGCCTCCCCATACTTTATACTTCTCTATGGTCTTGTGGTTAATATTTTTCATCGACAGTTGCATAGGCTTCGATGCAGCACATTAAACTCCAACCGCAACACACAACCAAGTGATGATTGAAACATGCGAAATACCACCCGAAGTGCCTCCTTGCAAATATCGGCGAATAGAGCGATTGATGACATATCCCACGTCCACTGTTTTGCCTTATACAATACCATACAACAAAATGGCCCTATCATTAGTGACATAATTCTGATGCCTTCTTGGCATCAGACTAGCACAAATGAAGTTGTACCATGCCTTTCCATATCTACTTAGGGTCGTGTGTGGAAAATGAAGTTTCTGATTAGTGCCCTGCTTAGTTGTCCACACAGCGCCAGGCTTGCATAGGTACTGACAGATATCGTCAAGCTTGATCTCCCACTGCCGTCCACAGATCCAGTCAGGATCATTAAGCGAAATGTAGGCAAGTGAAACAAAGCATTGATGTTTTGCCTGGAGTAGGACACCTGACAACCCCGAACGAACGTTGTCACGTCTTTGCTTATCTTTGCATTTGTATAAAACTCTTGGACAACTAAGATAGGGGCTGCAACAGGAGTATCTATAAACAGCACCCATCATCGATCTCTAATCATGGCCATCATTTGCCCGACAACCTGGCATCAAGCTTGAGGCCTCTTTCGAGCACAAACATTTTTCCCTGAAGAAATAATGGTATGAAGAATAATAATCTTCTTACTTTTCCATTGAATAAGCAGGAGTATAAATAGCCTAATACATTTGTGGAAGTTAGAAACAAATCAGTAACTAAATCTAATCTAGGAAAATTCAAAAATCAAACTTCCTAAAGATAAAAATACAGATTACAAGATATATACAAACTGAATAGATAACATTATCCTCTAATATGCCCCCGCAAGATGGAGCGCCAAGAGGAGAGTCCAATCTTGGTCATAAGTTTTTGAAACCGCTGTCGAGGAAGGGCCTTGGTAAGTGCATTTGCAAGCTGATCAGTAAAGGAGACATGGGTGACGCGGAGAGCACCGTTCTGAACCTGTTCACGGATGAAGTGGTAATCAAGACCAACATGCTTCATGCGGGAGTGAAAGACGGGATTGGAGCATAAACTAGTTGCGCCCACATTGTCACAATATTTGACAGGTTTCTGAGATGATGGAAAGCCAAGTTCACCAAGAACAGAAGTTAGCCAAGAAAGTTCTGCCGCAGTGGCAGCGACTGATCGATATTCCGCCTCGGTAGAGGAGCGTGCAATGATCGATTTAAAAATGAACAAGGAAGTGTCAGCAGTGGAATTGACGAAGCCCGATTGGAGAAGAAACAGACGAAGCTTGGTATACCATGCACGTGGAGCCTGCTTCAGACCGTAAATTGCCTTCTTTAATTTACAGATATGGGTAGGAAAATCCGTATCAATGAAGCCCGGTGGTTGGACCATAAATACATCTTCACTCAACGTGCCTCGGAGAAAGGCATTATTAACATCAAGTTGGCGTAAGGACCAACCATGACTAACAGCAATGGAGAGCACCAGACGAACAGTAGCAGGTTTGATCACAAGGCTGAATGTATCATGATAATCAACACCGGGTCGTTGATGAAATCCCTTCGCTACCAAGCGAGCTTTATACCTGTCAACAAATCCATCAGGTAAACGTTTAATTCAAAAAATCCATTTACAACCAACAATATTTTGAGCCGCAGTGGAAGGAACAAGCTCCCAAGTGCCATTATGGACAAGAGCATTAAATTCTGCAGACATGGCATGATGCCACTTCTGATCTTTGATCGCCTGAGTTACCGAAGTGGGTTCCACTTCTTGAGCAAGATGGGCTGAGAGGTTTAGTTTGGTGATAGGTTTATAAATATTGCTTTTAGACCTGGTGACAATGGGAGAGTGGCGAGTTGAGATGGTGGGTGCAGATGTGGGCTCACAGGGAGAAGATGTGGGTGGTGTGTTTAATATGCATATGTAGGGAGAGTTCGAAGTAACTGGCTCGGGTGTAGTGGTGTGGTGTTCGGATGAGATATGGGCAGACGCGGGAAGGGACTCTGATGAGTCATGGGCTTGGTTTATCACGAGCAAGGGAGTAGACAGGTTTTTGATCGATGGCGAGTGGTGTGCATGTACCACGGATCTGCAATGGGGGTTATCCAGCTGAGGTAGAATTGGTTGAGTTTGAGATGGTGACGAGGACGTCGGAAGGACAACCTGAAGATTAAGTCAAGAGGTGCAGGTGGACTCATTGTGGTTAGGGGAAACACTAGGATTGATAGACATTGGGAATAGAGATTCAACGAAGCGAACATGACGAGAGGTGTGTAATTTCTTGGTGGTTGAATTGTAACAGAGGTATGCACTTTGAGTGAGAGAATAACCCAGAAATACACAAGGAGAAGAACGAGGTTGGAGTTTGTTAGTAGTATAAGGGCGAAGCCAGGGATAGCACAAACACCCAAAAATACGAAGTTTGGAGTAGTTGGGAGGAGAGCTAAAGAGAGATTGGTATGGAGACAACATGTTTAATGTTGGGGTGGGGAGGCAGTTTATGAGGTAGGTTGCAGTGGAGAATGCAAATGACCAAAACGATAGAGGTAGAGAAGCACGAGTGAGAAGGGATAAGCCTGTTTCAACTATGTGACGATGTCATCTTTCTGCAAAACCGTTGTGCTTAAGAGTATGTGATGGAGATGTAAGATGAGAGATACCGTGTTGACTTAAAAATGAGGCAAGTCCAGTGTATTCACCTCCATTATCAGAGTATAATGTAATGATTTTTGTTTGGAAATGGTTTTCAACAAGAGCTTTGAAGCGAGGAACGATGTTGGCTACATCAGATTTACGGATTAGGGGGTAAAGCCATGTGTAGTGAGTGAAGTGATCGACAAAGATAACATAGTATTTGTAATGATCAATAGAATAAAGTGGAGAAGTCCAAACATCAGAAAATATTATTTATAATGGCTTAGTGGATATAAGAGTAGATTGAGCAAAAGGTAATTTGTGACTTTTATTGCAATAACAGTCATTACAATGAAAGGTTTTGGAACCCAAAGACAAATCTAACTGAAATTTAGAAACAAGACTTCGAAATATTGACTCTGAAGGATGCCCTAAACGTTGGTGCCACTCAGAGAGAGTGGCTTTGACACTGGAGAAAGCAATTATTAGAGAGTTGGGTGTTGGATTGTTTGGCCACTCATAGATACCATCTCTAGCTCGGCCTTGGAGTAGTGGTGCCCCCGTTTGCAGATCCTTCACATGAAAACAAGTTGGTAAGAATTCAACAGATGCATTATTAGAAGTGCAAAATTGAGATATAGAGATTAGTTTTCGTTTGATGTTGGGAACACACAAAACATTGGTTAAGGAAAATTTGTGAGAGGGAGTGTGTAAGAGAGTGGAACCAGTATGGGTAATAGGTAGCCCAGTACCATCACCAATGATTATGTCGCCGGGTCCGTCATATGGTGAATGCAAGGACAAATTCTGATGATCAGCAGTGACATGATGAGAAGCGCCACTGTCAAGGAGCCATGATGGAGTAGAATCAGTCTGTGCCATGGCAATATTGGCTTTCGGCGTCCAAGATGATTGAGATGGCTGCCGAGAAGCAAAAGAGGTGGCACTCGAGATTGGGACAATTTGATAATGAGGACACTGAGATACTGGGTGCCCTTGGGTGCGACAGCCTTAACACTTGCCTAGGTAAGGACGGGAAGAGCGTGTGGGAGGCCGAGACTGGACCTGTGTGCCTTGCATGTTAGTGGTCGGCAATTGCTGCCTGAAGTTACTTCGTCGAGTGATGTTGCCTGGATGAAAGTTGGAGGTGGTGTAGTTCGCCGTGACCGGTAAGGGAGAGCTGAGGGTCTGGGCACTATTCAGAGACAATTCTCGATTGATAAGTTTCTCATGAAGTTCATCAAATGAAATCATAGTCTCACGACCTTCAACAATGTCAATAATAGCACGGTAATCATCATCAAGACCGTCTAAATTTTTTCAATAATATCTTCATGATACATCGGCTTTCCAAGAGCAGCCAGTTCATCGGATCGACATTTGATAAACTGCATATATGCAGAAATAGTTTGAGAACCCTTAACAGCTTTCTTAATTTGGTCCTTGATTTGTTTGATGTGGCCTCGAGACGGGCGTGCATAGGTATTGGCTAGAATAATCCAGGCATTGCGGGAGGTTTTAGCCTGTTGAATTAGTGGAACAAGAGCAAAAGAGATGGAACCAACAAGTGCACCAAACAGAAGTTTATCTTGTCGAATCCATGGCAAGTAATCAGGATTTGATGATGTTTCTGTATCATTAACACTTATTGTTTCATGTGGACATGGATGGGAGCCATCAATGAATTTATATAAATCATAGCCAATGAGAATAGCTTCAATCTGCAATTTCCATGACAGATAGTTGGTGGAGGTTAATTTAATAATATTCTGGTGAGAAATGTTAATAAGTTGAAGAGAATTGTGGAGGGATTTTATGGATTTGGAATTGTGATTTGTTGAGGTTGAGTGTCATCAGCCATGATGAAGAATAGACGAAAGAGTAAGAGAAAAAAAATTAAGAAAGGAAGAGAATGTTGGTGGCTGATAAGTTAAAAATGAGGAACGTAGAGCTTTGATACTATGAAGATTTAATGGTATGAAGAATAATAATCTTCTTACTTTTCCATTGAATAAGCAGGAGTATAAATAGCCTAATACATTTGTGGAAGTTATAAACAAATCAGTAACTAAATCTAATCTAGAAAAATTCAAAAATCAAACTTCCTAAAGATAAAAATACAGATTACAAGATATATACAAACTGAACAGATAACATTATCCTCTAATATTCCCAACAATAATTTATGGAAATATTTCTCCACCTCAACACTCACAAATCTGGTACTGTCAAGCCTATTGTTATCAACTTGTTCTGATTTGATGTGGTCATGGGATTGAGATGACTCTCCCTTCTGCCTTTTTGACATCATTATAGCTTTAATATCAAGCCTTAATAGTTTAAAAATGCGCTCTGCCTTGTTCGTCCCCCCCAAACTTATGCAAAATCACAGCTTGAGCCACTCAAGACTTTTCTCAAACACCTGAGGTGCACTCTTTTTTGGCTCAAAGACAATACCCTTTTTGTACTATCGCGCAACTAGTGCAAAGCACTCAACCCACTTCTACCACAACTAATATCAATATGGACTGAAACCTAATCCTAATCTAACCCAATGTATCCAAATTTCTAGTAATTGTAGTAAATAAAATACCTGCCCAGAAATAGACTATGTGCAATCGAAGGGGACTCTGTGTATAAGCAAGCTCAAATTACCAGTTCTAGATTGCACTTGATGGTGTTTTATAGGGTCTTAGGAAGTTTGGGTTGTGGGGTCGTGGTTAGAACTGTGTGGGATGAGGAATAGAGCAGTGGGGTGAATGGGTTAATGGAGTTGATCGGTGGTTTAGAGTAGGTTGGGTATGGGAAGGGAAATATATGATAGGGGAGTATGGAATTTATGTGTATAGAAAAGATAGGATGATTTGGCAATGTAACTAGGGCTTAGTCATTTTTTAACGTGGGTAGAGGAAGGAGGAGGTTGATGGTGTGGAGTTCAGTAGTGGGTTTAGGAGTGGAGAGGTCAGGTTTAGGCTATTAGAGAGAGGTTTTGAATTTCCAGTCGAGAGAGGAAATGGAAATAGGGAGGTTGGGTCATTTTACTGACTAGGTTGTTGGTTTTTTAAAACTGATATTCGATCGCGGCACGGTCACGCGGGAAATTTAACTTGGTTGGGCGCTTCCACGCTTAACTTGCAGGGGCATTTTTTTCTATTCTGCCGACAGGAGCGGTCGCGCTGCTCTTCCCTTTAAATTGGGCACGGTCGCGCTGCCCTGTACCTTGGCAAAACTTTTATTTGACTCATGTATGAACCTTCATAGCCGCAGCAACATAGTGGAACCTGTAGAAACACAAAATAACATATTAGCACTACTAAAACCACTAAAATAACTACTGAATTCTAAAAAATACTACGAATTGAATTTAACAACAGTAAATGTATGGGTTGCCTCCCATCTAGCACTTGATTTAGTCTTTTAGCCTGACTACGCCCTATTTTAAACTTGATCGTCGAGAATGATTGAGGACTTCTAACGATAGAAATCACCACCCCAATAATGCTTTAAGCGTTGTCAGTTGACTTTGAATGGTTCATCTGGGTTTCTACCAACTAATTCAACATCACCATGTGGGAATGCATTCTTGACTATGAAAGGTCCTGACCACTTGGACTTGAAATTCCCAAAGAAAAGTTTCATTCTTGAATTTTATAAGAGTACAGCTTCGCCTGGCTCAAAATTTCTATTGATGATCTTTTGATCATGCCATCTTTTGACTTTCTCTTTGTGCAGCTTTGCATTCTCATATGTCTGCAGTCAAAATTCATCTAACTCGTTAAGTTATAGAAGCCTCTTCTCTCCTGCAGCTTTAAGATCAAAATTCATCTTTCGAATAGCCCAGTAAGCTTTATGCTCGAGTTCGACCAGGAGGTGACATGTTTTGCAATAAACTAGCTATTACGGTGACATTCCAATCAGCGTCTTATAAGCAGTTCGATACGCCCATAGCACATCATCCAACTTTACGGACTAATCTATCCGATTTGGATTCACGATCTTCTCTAAAATCCTTTTTACCTCTCTGTTAAATACCTCAACCTGACCACTAGTTTGGGAATGATATGTTTTGGCAACTCTATATGTTGCATAAATGGCTCCCCTCATCACTAATGATTGCCCTTGGCACGCCAAACCTTGTGAATATATTTTTTTTTAAAAATTTCAACACAACCTTTGCATCGTTCGTTGGTAAAGCAACTGCTTCGACCCATTTTAAAACGTAGTCTACTGCCAAGAGAATGTACGCGTTGCCGAAATATGTCAGAAATGGCCCCATGAAATCGATACCCCAAATATCAAAGATTTCCACTTCCAAGATCGTGTTTAGAGGCATTTCATGACGCTTTGAGATATTACCTGCCCTTTGACATCTATCACACCTTTGCACAAACTGATGGGTGTCCTTAAACAACGTGGGCCAGTAAAATCTTGCTTGTAACACTTTCGTAGTTGTCCTATCACTTCCATAATGTCCTCCATACATTGAATCATGACAGTGATGTAATACGCTCTTAGTCTCGCTTTGCGAAGTACACCGTCGTATCATTTGATATGCGTACTGTTTGAATAGAAACGACTCATCCCACATGTACGTCCTTACATCATGTAAAAAAAAATCCTTTGCTGGCCTGTTAAGTTTGAAGGCAACACATTACTCATTAAGTAGTTGACATAGTCTTCATACCACGACACTTCTATATGTACCACGAACAACTGCTCATCCGGGAAAATCATTGATTAACATCTTATCTTTTTTGTCCTGCTCCATATTCTCTAATCTTGATAGATGGTCAGTAACCTGGTTTTCAATACCCTTCTTGTCCCAAATTTCTAAATCAAACTCCTGAAGAAGTATCCATTGTAAGACCCCAATTTTCATAAATAAAGATTAATTTTTCTTGAAATATCATTTTAATATTATGCCGTGAATTTGTTATAATATTATAGTTGTGGGTAATATTTACAAATTTTACAAAGTAGGCAAGTTGTTATAAAATATTTGATTGGTCAGAGAATATTCATTTTAACAGGAAATATTCGTACGACGACATAATCAATGGTGGACCCCACAACGGAATTATTGTCGGAGTTAGAAAATGACAGAAATATCTTTTTATGAAAATAACGGCAGAAGTTTTACCGTTAATTGTTGAAATTCCCGGTGATAAAAATAAAGTAATACGCGTGGTTGCATAGTAGCACACGGTTTTGATTATTGATGCTTACGTGAGAAGTCACTCAGTTTTATTCAATTATTGCTACAGTAATTGTTGCATAGTATCTCACGTTATTTGATTCAATTATTATTACAATATTTTATATTATTAAATCAATAATTGAGATGACAAGTTATTCATATTATTATATGCATAATTAACAATGTCTAGAAAGTTCTGTCGAGGAAAGGGGTTTGGTCACCTAATTGCTCGTCAATAGGGAGAAATCCTTATCGGAAAGCCCCCTCTTTCCTGGGAACGATCTGGTTGTTAATATTGCGAGTTATAATAATGATGAATAAATGTAGTTAAAAATATTGAGGGGATTTTTTATATGAAGGATTAGTTGTAAATTTGGTGTATTATTTGAACCCCTACTTATCTATTTTTCAAAATAATCAGTAGAAAGTTATTCAATATATATAAGTATTATATATATATATATATATATATATATATATATATATATATATAGTGGTGGGGCCCACATATGGGTGATAATGACATTGGGGGGAGGAAAAATGAAGCATTCACGGGTGGTAATCAAGTGGTGGTGGTGGGTCAAGTGATAATGATATATATATATATATATATATATATATATATATATATATATATATATATATACTGGAATCAGTAGAATCAGAGGTGCAAACAATATAACAGTTTAATTACTAAAACATATAATTTTATTAATTGGAAATAAAACTGTTTACAAATGTACAAACTGATTACAAATTACAAATTGAATTGACTTGACTTACTCAGAACATTTAAGAAATATAGAATAGTAGAAGGAGGGGCTAAGAAAGGCTTAACAGCGGTAGAGGCTAAAGATTCATCTGAGAAGGAACACAGAGTCTTTCGAAGTCTGCCTCAATAACTAAGTTCGGTTTCCTTTTATAGAATAAGGAAAGAACTATTACAAAGTTACTATTACAAAATAAATGATTACAGACAAAAAATACTATTCATGAACAGTGCTGACTTTTTTACTATTCATTGACGCGCCTGGCAACTTTTGACAAAGTGGCCACAACTTTTGACTTGAGAGATGCTTTCGGTGGAAAGAAGATGCTTTTGGTGGAAAAGACGAATCTGCTTTCGGCTGAAGACATCTTTTGACTGGCTGCAGGGAGCAGGTGCATGTGACTGAGAGGAAATGTCAGGCAAATGGGTCATGAGCATCCTGTAGATTGATGGTGCCATAAGGGTCATCATCTTCTTCATACTGACTGAGGGAAGCTGATGAAGAACCTGTAGAGGCTTCTTCATGTAATTCATCAATTCTTTTATTTAATGCCTGGGCAATTAATTTTAACTCTTTTCCGGAACAATCCTTAAAATCAGAAATGCTACGGGAACAAGACGAACCAGTGGGACTGACTCTAGACTCTTTTGATTTTTTACTGACACTTGACTCTTTTGATTTTTGACTAGAAGGTTCTGCTGTAGAGACTGGGAGAACCTTGAGAGGAGAAGCAGGGAATTCTAACTAAACTTGACCTACAATTCTATTGACGTCAAATTTATCCCACCATTTGACAAACCATTGGCTGGTGACAAGGGGAAAATGATCTGCCGACGAAGATGTAGGGGAAGCATTGTGACTGATTTCACTGGTGGGGTTTTGAATGATGTATTCCCATCGGAGAATCTAGGGAATCTTATATTTACTTACAAACTGAAGAAGGACAGGGACACCTTCATATGCTTAATCTAATTTTTTGTGATTGCAAAAATGATTGAGTTGAACTTTCAGGGGATCAGGAAGAAGGTCATAGGTAGAACCAAATCTCGACCACCAATGGGAAAACCAATATGGGAAATGACTTTTGAATTTATGATCGAATTGCACAAACCAAGAATGACTGTGTGACTCATTTTGATGGAGGAAAACTTTATACCAAGCTTCCATATAATCATAATAACAAAAAGAGTTATCCTGATTAGAAAGCTGCATAAGATCAGAGGGATGTTTTCCCCATTCGGACAACTGGATAAACTGTTTAATATACAACGAATGGTAAAGAACTTTGGCTTTATCATTGTAGGCATAAATGGGTTTAATGAAGATTGACTCTGTTTTGACAAGAATGTCCTTATAATACACAAGGGATTTATAAGGAGCAAGAGGCATGGAATGCCAACCAGAAGGGAAAAACTGGGAAGTTAACCTTACTGGGTCATTTCTGGGTTTCATGTGAGGCTCAATATGAAATAAGAGATTGGTCCATCTAAGCATGTACTCAGAGGGAGGATTACTGGGGTTTAAACTAGAGGCTTTGGACTGAAAGGGGTCGACTGGAATTGGGTTACTTGCTAAGGCTGAACTATAGGGCTTGGGCATTGTCCCAAGGACAGTGAACTTGTTACTGGTTTGGTAAATTGGGTTAACTGGATAAGGAACCAAGGCTCCTTTTGGCTGATTAATAGGGCCAGTAGGGCGACCCGGACCACGAGAGGTTGATGCACCGCGAATACTTATGAAGGATGCACGGTACCTGTGTTAATAAATTCCCGAGTGAGAAAATCAGGAATAGAATTGTTACTACCTTTAATGTATTCAATATCGAAATCAAAGATACTCAAAAGGGCTTGCCATCTAGCAAAGGAGTGTTTAGAAGCTATGTTTTCAACATCTTACTCTAACACATATTTTGCAGATTTGCAGTCAATTCGAACTAAAATTTTTTGATTTAGTAAATTAATTTGAAATTTATTAATACATAATACAAGAGAAAGTATTTCTTTTTTAATAGTACTGTAATTTAACTGTTTATCTACTTTCTCCATGTTGATTCTGTTCTTGTTGCCAGTAAGATATTTACAACTGTTCATCTGTAACCGTTTTCAAAATTTCTCTTTTATTCTTATTCCAAAGGCACCTGATTTACTGTAGTCCACCTTGTTCTTGTCAAACCTTTGTAAGTCTCTTGGGTGAGCAGTGTTGGTTTTTGAACATAGGTATGAGTCTGCTTAAGGTAATAGGGTATGAATGGAAGAATAATGAATAAAAATTTATTTTGAACTTGGTAAAAATAAATAGATTGTTTAGATCTAACTCCTCAACTAGTAATCGGTCGACTTTGCCTCCTGTTCCAGACATAGTTAACAAGGAAATTCATAGTTATGAAAATATCAGTCAAGCCTTGCACAATTGGAATATACCTAGGGTCTTCCCTAAGGAAATTTATCAGTCAACATTTTTGGGCAATTTTATAACAGATTATAATGTCAAAACTGGTGAAAAGGTTTATGCCATTAATAAAGAGTACAAAAATTGTAGTCTTTTGGATCCCGAAGTCATCAAAAAACATAAAAAGAAAGGTTATAATTTTATTCATATTGGATTAGTTCAAGTGGCTGTTAAACCATTAAACATTAAAGGAATTAATTCAAGTATTTATCTCTGCCTTAGAGATGCACGATTCTTGAATTACTATCCTAGCATGATCGGAGCAATGGAATCTAGTCTGCATAATGGACCTATCCATTTCAATTGCTTTCCTGATTTCACATTGAGCCTAAGTGATAAAAATTTATTAAAAGCCTTGACATTAAATATTAAAACTGCTGGTGAAATTACTCAAATGATAATTAAATATTAAAGCTTTGATTTACCGGATTTATTATAAGACCATGAAAACTAACCTAAACGTTCATGCTCTCAATAAAAGTCCAAAAGATCAAACTGTCTTAATTCAAAGTTCAACTAGTGATGCTAATATTCAGATCCCAAGAACCATTCTATGGAAAGATATTACTCTCCCTAGTCAATGGACTTTACCCAGTGAAATACCTGAACAATCTGTAGTTAACAATCTAATAAACCTTGAAAATGTTAGACAATTTTCAGACAGAACAGTAAAAATAAGTTTTGAACGCAGTAAAAGACCGATTATTATTGAAGACTCTGCTAGTACAATAGCATCTTCAAGAAGTGACATTGAAATTCTTAATAACCCTTCTTTAAGAGATCTTAAATTGAAAGGTATTTTAAATCAAGGTCAAGCTAGTCACCCATGTTATACTCACAAGGATCTAGTAGAAGAAGAGAGTTCTTCCTCTCCTACTCTTTCTGAGCTTCCCACTAAGTTTGATTTTGAAATTCCTATTAACAATCAGTTAAGAGTTATTAAAAGAGATTTTATTCTTGATTGGGATAGTCTTGTAAAAGATTTTAATTCCAAAAATAATAAAGATAAAAGACATTTATTTCGTTCAAATCATCCAACAGAAAAGGAGCGAGATAAAATTGTGAATAGATGGAAACGATTCATAAAAAATGAAAAAATAAACATTACCTTTTATGACTGGTATGATCAATACCAAAGTAAGTGTAATGTTATAACAAAAAGTCAATGGGTAAAAGAAGATAAGTCTAAGGTTTGTTCTAGTCATCCTCCGCTAGAAACGATCCTTATCCCAGTTAAGAACGCATCTGTTGTTGCCAGTCCCTTTAAAATTTCTGATGGCAATAAAGATGATAAAAAAATTATTGAACAATTAAATTTTAGTAATCAATATCTAGCAACTGTTGGAAGACAGCTTGATAGAATTGAAGAAAAATTTGACGAAACAAGTATAAAACGACCTGATGCAAAAATTGAACATCCTTTGATTAACTTACCTGAAAATAGAAGTAAGTTAGGTTTACCTAATGATGATAGCAACCTAATTAAATCTATTGACAAGTTATTCAAAAAACTAAAAACTGAACCTGGTCCAAGTGGTACTGTCTCTACTTTGGATCAAGTTGAAACTGAAGTTGACAGTGATAGTCAAGCTGACTATTCTGATTCTACTTCAAACCCAGATTTAAATGATCAATTGAATAAGTTAACAGTCAAAAACACTAGTTTAACCAAGAATTGGTATTCTAGACCTACTCCTCCGGATCTGCAATTCGAAGAGAGAAACCTAGATAAACAATTCTCTGTTTTAGCCAATAAAATTTATGAATGGAACATTGATGGTCTTAGTGAACAAGAAATTTTAAACAAATTAAATCACATGTCTATGGTAGCAAATAGCTATATCACTAAATTCAACAATCTGTCACAACCAGAAATTGTTGAGTTAATAGCTAGTGGATTCACTGGTATTCTAAGATCTTGGTGGGAAAGACATCTCACAGAAGATACTAGATTATCAATTATTCATTCTATTCAGTTAGACGATGACGACAACCCCATCTTTGATGAAGATGTCGGTGTTGGTCCGCCAGATGGAGTAAATACTTTAATTTTTACCATAATAAAATATTTTGTAGGAACTCCCAGTAACATAACAGAAAGGATTCACGATCAACTCAGTAATCTCACTTGTCCCACTCTTAGTGACTTCAGGTGGTACAAAGATGTGTTTACCTCTAGAGTTATACTGCGAAATGATAGCAACAAGCCTTTCTGGAAAGAAAAGTTTGTAAATGGTTTGCCTTCATTGTTCGCTCATAAAGTTAGAGAAGAGTTGAGTAAAAACTTAGGATATATTGATTATGATAATCTCACTTATGGTGACATAATCAGTTATATTCAAAAAATAGGCTTAAAAATGTGCATTGATTTTAAATTAGCTAAACAAGCTAGTAAAAATAAGAAAAAAGCAAAATATGAGTTAGGAACATTTTGTGAACAATATGGTCTGCCTCCCATTGCTCCCTCTAGAAGAAAGTATAAACACAGACATATTGATCATCCTAAAACACATAAACGTCACAAACGTAAATATGCTCATAAAAAAGATAACAATCAAAACGATTATTATAATAAACCCAAACCAATTAATAAAAAATATAATAAAAGGCCTAAAAAATATGATAAGAGTAAAATCGTCTGCCACAATTGTGGGCAAAAAGGTCATTACAAAAATGAATGTAAGGTAAAACAAAAACTATCTCAGTTAAATATATCTAATGAAGATACTGAGCAATTATTAGAGTTAATGCGAATAGAAAATAATACTGATAATGATGAAAGATCTGACATCCCCTATTCTTCTAAAAGCAGTACCAGTAACAATGAATCTGATAGTAACGAAGAAGAAGCCACTATTTGTGCTAATAACTGTAATGAAAATTATTGCACTAAAAGATTAAGTGTCATTACCAAAGAGGATGAAGAAAGCTCTTTGTTAATCGACTTAATTAGTAAAATTTCTGACCCTGAACTTAAAGTTCAATATACTAAGCAGTTAAAAGATTTATTAACTAAAGATACTAGAGTTAAAGACAAGATTTTTAAAGCTAAAGATAAACCGATATTCAGCCTTAATAAAACTCTAGAAAGATTTAAAATCACAGTTAAAGAAGTTACCCTTCCAGAGTTAAATCAAGAAGTTAATAAACTTAAAAAAGAAATCTCTAATTTAAAAATTGAAGTCTCTAATTTAAGAAAAGACTTACAGAGCCAGAAATATGATCTTCAGGTTCATGATTCCTCCTTTAGTGATGAAGATCACGATGAGCCAGAATCTTCAGGAATCAAAGATGAGCCAGATCTATTCGTTCAAGGTCTTTCTCTTAAAAGAATAAAAGATATTACCATTCAAAAATGGTATATCTCTATTAATTTGGTTGTTGATAAAACCTTTTCAATAAAACTTCCCGCCTTAGTTGATACTGGTGCGGATTTAAATTGTATCCAGGAAGGTCTTATTCCAACCAAATACTATAAAAAGACTAATGAAAAATTAAATTCAGCTAATGGTAGTCAGATGGAAATAAAATATAAATTTCCTAAAGTGCATACCTGTCAAGATGAAATGTGTTTTAAAACATCATTTGTTTTAATTCACAATCTTACTGATAAAATCATTTTAGGATTACCATTTATATATTTATTATATCCATTTACTACCAGTAATGAAGGATTAAGCTGTAAACATTTAGGTAAAAGAATAACATTTAAATTTCTTATTGAACCAAAAGAAAGAGATTTAAAATTTATTCAAGAAGAGTCCATTTCTAAATCATTAAATTTATTAAATTGTAAATCCACCCATTTAAATTTTTTAAAAGAAGAAATTAAATACAAAAGAATTGAAGAACAACTTCAAAATAAAGATGTTCTTGAAAAAATTGAAGAGTTAAAATTTTATTTAAAAGACAACCTTTGTTCTGATTCTCCTAATGCCTTTTAGCATCGAAAAAAACATGTTGTAAGGCTCCCTTACGCTAAGGAATTCAAAGAACATTTGATTCCTACTAAGGCCAGGCCTATTCAAATGAATCACGAACAAATGGAGTTATACAAAAAGGAAATTAATGATCTCCTTAGTAAAAAATTAATTAGACCTAGTAAATCCCCTTGGTCATGTCCCGCCTTTTATGTTAACAATGAAGCAGAAAAGGAAAGAGGTGTTCCCTGGTTAGTAATCAATTACAAGCCATTAAACAAAGTCCTAGAATGGATTAGGTACCCCCTACCTAATAAAGATGACCTCATTAATCGGTTGAGTAATGCCACCATCTTTAGTAAATTTGACCTCAAATCTGATTTCTGACAAATTGCTATTCACCCAGAGGACAGGTATAAAACTGCTTTCACCACTCCATTTGGTCATTACGAGTGGAATGTTCAGGCGTTTGGCCTAAAAAATGCTCCAGCGAATTCCAGAATATCCTCAATGACATTTTGAACCCTTTCAGTCATTTTATTGTTGTGTATATTGACGATATACTCATTTTTTCCAATTCCATTGAAGAACATGTCAAACATTTGAAATCGTTTCTCAAAACGGTCAAAGACAATGGACTTGTTGTTTCAAGCTAAAGTTCGGTTTCTTAGATTAATTATATATCGCGGACTCATACGGCCAATTGATAGAGCTATTCAATTCGCCGACAGATTCCCAGATAAAATTACCCATAATACCCACTTGCAGAGGTTTCTGGGCTCGCTCAATTATATTGACAAGTTCTATAAAAACCTCAGGAAAATTTGCAAACCTCTCTTTCTGTGTTTGCAAGACAATCCTCCTCCCTGGACTGACATTCATACTTCTGTCGTCCAACAAGTTAAAAAATACGTCAAGACATTGCCCTGCCTTGGTATTTCTAATGATTCTGCATTTAAAATTGTTGAAACTGACGCCTCTGATATTGGATTCGGAGGTATTCTTAAGAAAAAGTTAACTCCAGATTCCCCAGAACAAATCGTCCGTTTTCATTCCGGTGCATGGAATAGTACACAGTTAAATTATAGTACTATTAAAAAAGAAATACTTTCTCTTGTATTATGTATTAATAAATTTCAAATTGATTTATTAAATCAAAAATTTTTAGTTCGAATTGACTGCAAATCTGCAAAATATGTGTTAGAGAAAGATGTTGAAAATATAGCTTCTAAACACTCCTTTGCTAGATGGCAAGCACTTTTGAGTATCTTTGATTTCGATATTGAATACATTAAAGGTAGTAACAATTCTATTCTTGATTTTCTCACTCGAGAATTTATTAACACAGGTACCGTGCGTCCTTCATGAGTATTCGCGGTGCATCAACCTCTCGTGGTCCGGGTCGCCCTACTGGCCCTAGTAATCAGCCAAAAGGAGCCTTGGTTCCTCATCCAGTTAACCCAATTTACCAAACCAGTAACAAGTTCACTGTCCTTGGGACAATGCCCAAGCCCTATAGTTCAGCCTTAGCAAGTAACCCAATTCCAGTCGACCCCTTTCAGACCAAAGCCTCTAGTTCAAACCCCAGTAATCCTCCCTCTGAGTACATGCTTAGATGGACCAATCTCTTATTTCATATTGAGCCTCACATGAAACCCAGAAATGACCCAATAAAGTTAACTTCCCAGTTTTTCCCTTCTGGTTGGCATTTCATGCCTCTTGCTCCTTATAAATCCCTTGTGTATTATAAGGACATTCTTGTCGAAACAGAGTCAATCTTCATTAAACCCATTTATGCCAACAATGATAAAGCCAAAGTTCTTTACCATTCGTTGTATATTAAACAGTTTATCCAGTTGTCCGAATGGGGAAAACATCCCTCTGATCTTATGCAGCTTTCTAATCAGGATAACTCTTTTTGTTATTATGATTATATGGAAGCTTGGTATAAAGTTTTCCTCCATCAAAATGAGTCGCACAGTCATTCTTGGTTTGTGCAATTCGATCATAAATTCAAAAGTCATTTCCCATATTGGTTTTCCCATTGGTGGTCGAGATTTGGTTCTACCTATGACCTTCTTCCCGATCCCTTGAAAGTTTAACTCAATCATTTTTGCAATCACAAAAAATTAGATTAAGCATATGAAGGTGTCCCTGTCCTTCTTCAGTTTGTAAGTAAATATAAGATTCCCTGGATTCTCCGATGGGAATACAGCATTCAAAACCCCACCAGTGAAATCAGTCACAATGCTTCCCCTACATCTTCGTCGGCAGATCCTTTTCCCCTTGTCACCCGCCAATGGTTTGTCAAATGGTGGGATAAATTTGACGTCAATAGAATTGTAAGTCAAGTTCAGTTAGAATTCCCTGCTTCTCCTCTCAAGGTTCTCCCAGTCTCTACAGCAGAACCTTCTAGTCAAAAATCAAAAGAGTCAAGTGTCAGTAAAAAATCAAAAGAGTCTAGAGTCAGTCCCACTGGTTCGTCTTGTTCCCGTAGCATTTCTGATTTTAAGGATTGTTCCGGAAAAGAGTTAAAATTAATTGCCCAGGCATTAAATAAAAGAATTGATGAATTACATGAAGAAGCCTCTACAGGTTCTTCATCAGCTTCCCTCAGTCAGTATGAAGAAGATGATGACCCTTATGGCACCATCAATCTATAGGATGCTCAGGACCCATTTGCCTGACATTTCCTCTCAGTCACATGCACCTGCTCCCTGCAGTCAGTCAAAAGATGTCTTCAGCCGAAAGCAGATTCGTCTTTTCCACCAAAAGCATCTTCTTTCCACCGAAAGCATCTCTCAAGTCAAAAGTTGTGGCCACTTTGTCAAAAGTTGCCAAGCGCGTCAATGAATAGTAAAAAAGTCAGCACTGTTTATGAATAGTATTTTTTGTCTGTAATCATTTATTTTGTAATAGTTCTTTCCTTATTCTATAAAAGAAAACCGAACTTAGTTATTGAGGCAGACTTCGAAAGACTCTGTGTTCCTTCTCAGATGAATCTTTAGCCTCTACCGCTGTTAAGCCTTTCTTAGCCCCTCCTTCTACTATTCTATATTTCTTAAATGTTCTGAGTAAGTCAAGTCAATTCAATTTGTAATTTGTAATCAGTTTGTACATTTGTAAACAGTTTTATTTCCAATTAATAAAATTATATGTTTTAGTAATTAAACTGTTATATTATTTGCACCTCTGATTCTACTGATTCCAGTTTATCTGCTTCCTGAAGGGTAACTTCTTGAACTGGGTTTTAAATCTTTCTAGAGTTTTATTAAGGCTGAATATCGGTTTATCTTTAGCTTTAAAAATCTTGTCTTTAACTCTAGTATCTTTGGTTAATAAATCTTTCAACTGCTTAGTATATTGAACTTTAAGTTCAGGGTCAGAAATTTTACTAATTAAGTCGATTAACAAAGAGCTTTCTTCATCCTCTTTGGTAATGACATTTAATCTTTTAGTGCAACAATTTTCATTACAGTTATTAGCACAAATAGTGACTTCTTCTTCGTTACTATTAGATTCATTGTTACTGGTACTGCTTTTAGAAGAATAGGGGATGTCAGATCTTTCATCATTATCAGTATTATTTTCTATTCGCGTTAACTCTAATAATTACTCAGTATCTTCATTAGATATATTTAGCTGAGATAGTTTTTGTTTTACCTTACATTCATTTTTGTAATGGCCTTTTTGCCCACAATTGTGGCAGACAATTTTACTCTTATCATATTTTTTAGGCATTTTATTATATTTTTTATTAACTGGTTTGGGTTTATTATAATAATCGTTTTGATTGTTATCTTTTTTATGAGCATATTTACGTTTGTGACGTTTATGTATTTTAGGATGATCAATATGTCTGTGTTTATGCTTTCTTCTAGAGGGAGCAATGGGAGGCAGACCATATTGTTCACAAAATGTTCCTAACTCATATTTTGCTTTTTTTTTATCTTTACTAGCTTGTTTAGCTAATTTAAAATCAATGCACATTTTTAAACCTATTTTTTGACCGATTATGTCACCATAAGTGAGATTATCATAATCAATATATCCTAAGTTTTTACTCAACTCTTCTCTAACTTTATGAGCGAACAATGAAGGCAAACCATTTACAGATGATTCTTTCCAGAAAGGCTTGTTGCTATCATTTCGCAGCATAACTCTAGAGGTAAACACATCTTTGTACCACCTGAAGTCACTAAGAGTGAGATAAGTGAGATTACTGAGTTGATCGTGAATCCTTTCTGTTATGTTACTGGGAGTTCCAACAAAATATTTTATTATGGTAAAAATTAAAGTATTTACTCCATCTGGCGGACCAACACCGACATCATCATCAAAGAGCCTTTCGAAGTCTGCCTTAATAACTAAGTTCGGTTTGGAAAACATAGCTTCTAAACACTCCTTTTCTAGATGGCAAGCCCTTGGAATAAGAATAAAAGAGAAATTTTGAAAACGATTACAGATTAACAGTTAAAACCGTTACAGATGAACAGTTGTAAATATCTTACTGGCAACTAGAACAGTCGACCCCTTTCAGTCCAAAGCCTCTAGTTCAAACCCTAGTAATCCTCCCTCTGAGTACATGCTTAGATGGACCAATCTCTTATTTCATATTGAGCCTCACATGAAACCCAAAAATGACCCAATAAAGTTAACTTCCCAGTTTTTCCCTTCTGGTTGGCATTTCAATTTGTAATTTGTAATCAGTTTGTACAGTATTATTTTCTATTCGCATTAACTCTAATAATTGCTCAGTATCTTCATTAGATATATTTAACTGAGATAGTTTTTATTTTACCTTACATTCATTTTTATAATGGCCTTTTTGCCCACAATTGTGGCAGACGATTTTACTCTTATCATATTTTTTAGGCCTTTTATTATATTTTTTATTAACTGGTTTGGGTTTATTATAATAATCGTTTTGGTTGTTATCTTTTTTATTAGCATATTTACGTTTGTGACGTTTATGTGTTTTAGGATGATCAATATGTCTGTGTTTTTGCTTTCTTCTAGAGGGAGCAATGGGAGGCAGACCATATTGTTCACAAAATGTTCCTAACTCATATTTTGCTTTTTTCTTATCTTTACTAGCTTGTTTAGCTAATTTAAAATCAATGCACATTTTTAAACCTATTTTTTAAAAATAACTGATTATGTCACCATAAGTGAGATTATCATAATCAATATATCCTAAGTTTTTACTCAACTCTTCTCTAACTTTATGAGCGAACAATGAAGGCAAACCATTTACAAACTTTTCTTTTCAGAAAGGCTTGTTGCTATCATTTCGCAGCATAACTCTAGAGGTAAACACATCTTTGTACCACCTGAAGTCACTAAGAGTGGGACAAGTGAGATTACTGAGTTGATCGTGAATCCTTTCTGTTATGTTACTGGGAGTTCCTACAAAATGTTTTATTATGGTAAAAATTAAAGTATTTACTCCATCTGGCGGACCAACACCGACATCTTCATCAAAGAGTCTTTCGAAGTCTGCCTCAATAACTAAGTTCGGTTTGGAAAACATAGCTTCTAAACACTCCTTTGCTAGATGGCAAGCCCTTGGAATAAGAATAAAAGAGAAATTTTGAAAACGGTTACAGATGAACAGTTGTAAATATCTTACTGGCAACTAGAACAGTCGACCCCTTTCAGTCCAAAGCCTCTAGTTCAAACCCTAGTAATCCTCCCTTTGAGTACATGCTTAGATGGACCAATCTCTTATTTCATATTGAACCTCACATGAAACCCAGAAATGACCCAGTAAAGTTAACTTCCCAGTTTTTCCCTTCTGGTTGGCATTTCAATTTGTAATTTGTAATCAGTTTGTACAGTATTATTTTCTATTCGCATTAACTCTAATAATTGCTCAGTATCTTCATTAGATATATTTAACTGAGATAGTTTTTGTTTTACCTTACATTCATTTTTGTAATGGCCTTTTTGCCCACAATTGTGGCGGACGATTTTACTCTTATCATATTTTTTAGGCCTTTTATTATATTTTTTATTAACTGGTTTGGGTTTATTATACTAATCATTTTGATTGTTATCTTTTTTATGAGCATATTTACGTTTTTGACGTTTATGTGTTTTAGGATGATCAATATGTCTGTGTTTATGCTTTCTTCTAGAGGGAGCAATGGGAGGCAGACCATATTGTTCACAAAATGTTCCTAACTCATATTTTGCTTTTTTCTTATCTTTACTAGCTTGTTTAGCTAATTTAAAATCAATGCACATTTTTAAACCTATTTTTTGAAAATAACTGATTATGTCACCATAAGTGAGATTATCATAATCAATATATCCTAAGTTTTTACTCAACTCTTCTCTAACTTTATGAGCGAACAATGAAGGCAAACCATTTACAAACTTTTCTTTCCAGAAAGGCTTGTTGCTATCATTTCGCAGCATAACTCTAGAGGTAAACACATCTTTGTACCACCGAAGTCACTAAGAGTGGGACAAGTGAGATTACTGAGTTGATCGTGAATCCTTTCTGTTATGTTACTGGGAGTTCCTACAAAATGTTTTATTATGGTAAAAATTAAAGTATTTACTCCATCTGGCAGACCAACACCGACATCTTCATCAAAGAGTCTTTCGAAGTCTGCCTCAATATCTAAGTTCGGTTTGGAAAACATAGCTTCTAAACACTCCTTTTCTAGATGGCAAGCCCTTGGAATAAGAATAAAAGAGAAATTTTGAAAACAGTTACAGATGAACAGTTAAAATGGTTACAGATGAACAGTTATAAATATCTTACTGGCAACTAGAACAGTCGACCCCTTTCAGTCCAAAGCCTCTAGTTCAAACCCCAGTAATCCTCCCTCTGAGTACATGCTTAGATGGACCAATCTCTTATTTCATATTGAGCCTCACATGAAACCCAGAAATGACCCAGTAAAGTTAACTTCCCAGTTTTTCCCTTCTGGTTGGCATTTCAATTTGTAATTTGTAATCAGTTTGTACAGTATTATTTTCTATTCGCATTAACTCTAATAATTGCTCAGTATCTTCATTAGATATATTTAACTGAGATAGTTTTTATTTTACCTTACATTCATTTTTGTAATGGCCTTTTTGCCCACAATTGTGGCAGACGATTTTACTCTTATCATATTTTTTAGGCCTTTTATTATATTTTTTATTAACTGGTTTGGGTTTATTATAATAATCGTTTTGATTGTTATCTTTTTTATGAGCATATTTACGTTTGTGACGTTTATGTGTTTTAGGATGATCAATATGTCTGTATTTATACTTTCTTCTAGAGGGAGCAATGGGAGGCAGACCATATTGTTCACAAAATGTTCCTAACTCATATTTTGCTTTTTTCTTATCTTTACTAGCATGTTTAGCTAATTTAAAATCAATGCACATTTTTAAACCTATTTTTTGAATATAACTGATTATGTCACCATAAGTGAGATTATCTTAATCAATATATCCTAAGTTTTTACTCAACTCTTCTCTAACTTTATGAGCGAACAATGAAGGCAAACCATTTACAAACTTTTCTTTCCAGAAAGGCTTGTTGCTATCATTTCGCAGCATAACTCTAGAGGTAAACACATCTTTGTACCACCTGAAGTCACTAAGAGTGGGACAAGTGAGATTTCTGAGTTGATCGTGAATCCTTTCTGTTATGTTACTCGGAGTTCCTACAAAATATTTTATTATGGTAAAAATTAAAGTATTTACTCCATCTGGCGGACCAACACCGACAACTTCATCAAAAATGGGGTTGCCGTCATCGTCTAACTGAATAGCATGAATAATTGATAGTCTAGTATCTTCTGTGAGATGTCTTTCCCACCAAGATCTTAGAATACCAGTGAATCCACTAGCTATTAACTCAACAATTTCTGGTTTTATCAGTAAGATTGCGAATTAAAACAAATGATGTTTTAAAACACATATCATCTTGACAGATATGCACTTTAGACAATTTATATTTTATTTCCATCTGACTACCATTAGCTGAATTTAATTTTTCATTAGTCTTTTTATAGTATTTGGTTGGAATAAGGCCTTCCTGGATACAATTTAAATCCGCACCAATATCAACTAAGGCGGGAAGTTCTATTGAAAAGGTTTTATCAACAACCAAATTAATGGAGATATACCATTTCTGAATGGTAATATCTTTTATTCTTTTAAGAGAAAGACCTTGAACGAGTAGATCTGGCTCATCTTTGATTCCTGAAGATTCTGGCTCATCGTGATCTTCATCACTAGAGGAGGAATCATGAACCTGAAGATCAGATTTCTGGCTTTCTAAGTCTTTTCTTAAATTAGAGACTTCAATTTTTAAATTAGAGATTTCCTTTTTAAGTTTATTAACTTCTTGATTTAACTCTGGAAGGGTAACTTCTTTAACTGGGGTTTTAAATCTTTCTAGAGTTTTATTAAGGCTGAATATCGGTTTATCTTTAGCTTTAAAAATCTTGTCTTTAACTCTAGTATCTTTAGTTAATAAATCTTTTAACTGCTTAGTATATTGAACTTTAAGTTCAGGGTCAGAAATTTTACTAATTAAGTCGATTAACAAAGAGTTTTCTTCATCCTCTTTGGTAATGACACTTAATCTTTTAGTGCAACAATTTTCATTACAGTTATTAGCACAAATAGTGACTTCTTCTTCGTTACTATCAGATTCATTGTTACTGGTACTGCTTTTAGAAGAATAGGAGATGTCAGATCTTTCATCATTATCAGTATTATTTTCTATTCGCATTAACTCTAATAATTGCTCAGTATCTTCATTAGATATATTTAACTGAGATAGTTTTTATTTTACCTTACATTCATTTTTGTAATGGCCTTTTTGCCCACAATTGTGGCAGACGATTTTACTCTTATCATATTTTTTAGGCCTTTTATTATATTTTTTATTAACTGGTTTGCGTTTATTATAATAATCGTTTTGATTGTTATCTTTTTTATGAGCATATTTACGTTTGTGACGTTTATATGTTTTAGGATGATCAATATGTCTGTGTTTATACTTTCTTCTAGAGGGAGCAATGGGAGGCAGACCATATTGTTCACAAAATGTTCCTAACTCATATTTTGCTTTTTTCTTATCTTTACTAGCTTGTTTAGCTAATTTAAAATCAATGCACATTTTTAAACCTATTTTTTGAAAATAACTGATTATGTCACCATAAGTGAGATTATCATAATCAATATATCCTAAGTTTTTACTCAACTCTTCTCTAACTTTATGAGCGAACAATGAAGGCAAACCATTTACAAACTTTTCTTTCTAGAAAGGCTTGTTGCTATCATTTCGCAGCATAACTCTAGAGGTAAACACATCTTTGTACCACCTGAAGTCACTAAGAGTGGGACAAGTGAGATTACTGAGTTGATCGTGAATCCTTTCTGTTATGTTACTGGGAGTTCCTAAAAAATGTTTTATTATGGTAAAAATTAAAGTATTTACTCCATCTGGCGGACCAACACGGACATCTTCATCAAAGATGGGGTTGCCGTCATCGTCTAACTGAATAGCATGAATAATTGATAATCTAGTATCTTCTGTGAGATGTCTTTCCCACCAAGATCTTAGAATACCAGTGAATCCACTAGCTATTAACTCAACAATTTCTGGTTGTGACAGATTGTTGAATTTAGTGATATAGAACAAACCTTAGACTTAAATCTAATTTTTTGTGATTGCAAAAATGATTGAGTTGAACTTTCAGGGGATCGGGAAGAAGGTCATAGGTAGAACCAAATCTCGACCACCAATGGAAAAACCAATATGGGAAATGACTTTTGAATTTATGATCGAATTGCACAAACCAAGAATGAATGTGCAACTCATTTTGATGGAGGAAAACTTTATACCAAGCTTCCATATAATCATAATAACAAAAAGAGTTATCCTGATTAGAAAGCTGCATAAGATCAGATGGATGTTTTCCCCATTCGGACAACTGGATAAACTGTTTAATATACAACGAATGGTAAAGAACTTTGGCTTTATCATTGTTGGCATAAATGGGTTTAATGAAGATTGACTTTGTTTCGACAAGAATGTCCTTATAATACACAAGGGATTTATAAGAAGCAAGAGGCATGAAATGCCAACCAGAAGGGAAAAACTGGGAAGTTAACTTTACTGGGTCATTTCTGGGTTTCATGTGAGGCTCAATATGAAATAAGAGATTGGTCCATCTAAGCATGTACTCAGAGGGAGGATTACTGGGGTTTGAACTAGAGGCTTTGGACTGAAAGGGGTCTACTGGAATTGGGTTACTTGCTAAGGCTGAACTATAGGGCTTGGGCATTGTTCCAAGGACAGTGAACTTGTTACTGGTTTGGTAAATTGGGTTAACTGGATGAGGAACCAAGGCTCCTTTTAGCTGATTACTAGGGCCAGTAGGGCGACCCGGACCACGAGAGGTTGATGCACCGCGAATACTCATGAAGGATGCACGGTACCTGTGTTAATAAATTCCCGAGTGAGAAAATCAGGAATAGAATTGTTACTACCTTTAATGTATTCAATATCGAAATCAAAGATACTCAAAAGGGCATGCCATCTAGCAAAGGAGTGTTTAGAAGCTATGTTTTCAACATCTTTTTCTAACACATATTTTGTAGATTTGCAGTCAATTCGAACTAAAAATTTTTGATTTAATAAATCAATTTGAAATTTATTAATACATAATACAAGAGAAAGTATTTCTTTTTTAATAGTACTGTAATTTAACTGTGTACTATTCCGTGCATCCCAGCTTTGAATGATATTATCATTGTTGGCATAAATAGGTCTCCTTTGCTAGATGGCAAGCCCTTTTGAGTATCTTTGATTTCGATATTGAATACATTAAAGGTAGTAACAATTCTATTCCTGATTTTCTCACTCGAGAATTTATTAACACAAGTACCGTGCATCCTTCATGAGTATTCGCGGTGCATCAACCTCTCGTGGTCCTGGTCGCCCTACTGGCCCTAGTAATCAGCCAAAAGGAGCCTTGGTTCCTCATCCAGTTAACCCAATTTACCAAACCAGTAACAAGTTCACTGTCCTTGGGACAATGCCCAAGCCCTATAGTTCAGCCTTAGCAAGTAACCCAATTCCAGTCGACCCCTTTCAGTCCAAAGCCTCTAGTTCAAACCCCAGTAATCCTCCCTCTGAGTACATGCTTAGATGGACCAATCTCTTATTTCATATTGAGCCTCACATGAAACCCAGAAATGACCCAGTAAAGTTAACTTCCCAGTTTTTCCCTTCTGGTTGGCATTTCATGCCTCTTTCTCCTTATAAATCCCTTGTGTATTATAAGGACATTCTTGTCGAAACAGAGTCAATCTTCATTAAACCCATTTATGCCAACAATGATAAAGCCAAAGTTCTTTACCATTCGTTGTATATTAAACAGTTTATCCAGTTGTCCGAATGGGGAAAACATCCCTCTGATCTTATGCAGCTTTCTAATCAGGATAACAATTTTTGTTATTATGATTATATGGAAGCTTGGTATAAAGTTTTCCTCCATCAAAATGAGTCGCACAGTCATTCTTGGTTTGTGCAATTCGATCATAAATTCAAAAGTCATTTCCCATATTGGTTTTCCCATTGGTGGTCGAGATTTGGTTCTACCTATGACCTTCTTCCCGATCCCCTGAAAGTTCAACTCAATCATTTTTGTAATCACAAAAAATTAGATTCAGCATATGAAGGTGTCCCTGTCCTTCTTCAGTTTGTAAGTAAATATAAGATTTCCTGGATTCTCCGATGGGAATACAGCATTCAAAACCCCACCAGTAAAATCAGTCACAATGCTTCCCCTACATCTTCGTCGGCAGATCCGTTTCCCCTTGTCACCCGCCAATGGTTTGTCAAATGGTGGGATAAATTTGACGTCAATAGAATTGTAGGTCAAGTTCAGTTTTAAAACACATATCATCTTGACAGATATGCAGTTTAGGCAATTTATATTTTATTTCCATCTGACTACCATTAGCTGAATTTAATTTTTCATTAGTCTTTTTATAGTATTTGATTCGAATAAGACCTTCCTGGATACAATTTAAATCCGCACCAGTATCAACTAAGGCGGGAAGTTTTATTGATAATATATATATATATATATATATATATATATATATATATTATACGTTGTTTTATTTGATTATTAAAGTTGCTATATTGATAGTGGGCGTCGAATGATCAGCAAAGATTAGCCCGTGAGTTTCCCACTGTTGGTCCGTGAAAAAAAAAATTCTACATAGTTTCCTTCCATTCTCCTATAAATAGGATGCTTAGTTTAGAATTGAAAATCACACCAGAATCAGAGAAATCTTCTTCTATAATATTGAGCGTATTTCTTTCGAGTTTGAGGAAGCTTTGAGTGTAGAAAACAGTGAAAGTTTTCTTTAAGAATATCTCCGCTATACCAGTTAGAATACTATCCTTTTTAAGGTAAGGAATATTATTTTTGTTCAATATTCATATGAAATAATATTTTCTTCCATACTCTGTAGTATGTAAGTGATATTATTTTGTTTCAGATTCTGAAATTCTACACTCATTTTATTAAGTTTTGGCTTCTATACTCCATGAAATTAGTAGAATATCCTTGAAATTTGCGCTTCATCCAGTATCTTTTCATGGAAATATTATTCTGAGCAATCTTGATAAATTTTAATCGTTTTATGATGGGGTACTATTTACGGGATACTATTCACGAAGTAGTATTCACGGGGTACTATTCACTCAGTTACTATTCACCCGGGGTACTATTCATGATAAAAATTAATTTCTTTTCAGTCCAAATCATTTTTGATACAATATTATTCTTGAATTTTACTCCACAAAGCAGTATCATGTTGTCAATTTGGATATTTTTAAATTATGAATAAATTAAATTATAAATCTTTAAAAATTTATCCTTTGCTTTCATTTAATTAATTTCTTATATCATTGTCATCATCCTCATGTTTTTATTGTTATGAAAGTCATATTTGGCCGTAGTGCATAGATGGACTGTTGATCGGTATGATTATGACCAGGGATCATTCGGTATAATCATGACCTGTAATGTTACAAATGATGTGGTAAAAGTCCTCATTGACCCGTAGTGCATTGATGGACAGTTGTTGGCATGATCATGACCATTGATGATTACACGAATATCCTTGGCCCGTAGTGCATGGATAATTCGTGGACGTAATACTAATGAATATCTTTGACCCGTAGTGCAGGGATGATTCGATGATGTGGATTATTTATTAAGCTGAGTCTCAGCGATAAAAGTGATGATAAACTTTTTAAATCGTAAAAGATAGAAGATATCAAGCTTTACTTGACTCTTCTAATGGATTACTTGTTCCGCTGCAGTTAAACTTGATTTTTATTATATTTTATCAGTTTAACACTCTTGAAGGCTAACGATAATTTATTCTGCATTATCTTAGTCATAATATTTCTTACTGGGCTAGTTGAGCTCACCCTTTTACTTTCATTGTTCTCTTCAGGAAATGAGAACATAGTCGGGACTAATCGGGGAATGGAGTGACGGTCCGAGATGATTGTTTTAGTAGTCCTCACTATTTAGTTTGATAATAAATGTAATGAGGATTGAATTTGAGTTTGGATATTGTCTAGAAGATAATATTCGTGTAAAAACTCTCAGCTACGCTTTTGTCGTATTGTATAATTAAGTTTGTATTTGAATTTTGTACCATGTATTTGGCGACTTAGAATGGGTGATGTATACCTATTTTGGGGGCATCACAGTTGGTATCAAAGCTTAGGGATATGATCCCTGGCTAAGATGTGAGACTAGAACTAGGGGGAGAGATGGGAAAATTCTTCGCTAGTATGACCTACCTAAGTTTATTTGTTATTTAATTGGTCGATCAAAATATAGGGATAATATGTGATATGTCAATTAACCCTTGTTTTGTGGCAGTGTTTGAAAATGGTATCTGAAAATGTCGAGTTAAGCAATGGAGCACATGAGACTGTTGAGTCACCACTGATCAATACCCAGAATAATGTGCATCAGGAAGGCAATAATCCTCAGGTGAATAATAACACCGACCAAATGATGAACGACGGAATGTTTAAGAGTTTTCTACAATTCGTGCAACATCAGGCGAGAGAGACTTTTGTACAAAATGTAAGTGGAAACACCGATAACTCTCGGATGACCACTGCTAAGCAGTTCAAGGAGCTGGGACCACCGGAGTTTTTGGGAAAGCCAGAACCACTTAAGGTGGAGACGTGTATCGAGTTCTGAAAGCAGTCTTTGGAATGTCATCAGTTTTCGGGATTGATTGGTTAACTACTCATCATGCTAAAATTGATTATTTTCGTAAGGTTGTTAGCTTTTATATTCCTAACCAACCTATTATGTGAATTCAAGCAACCAAACCACTAAAGTCAATCACTGTCATATCAAACCATAAAGCTATTCGTTTATTAAAAATGGATGTCAAGCTTTCTTAGCCCATGTCACGGATTTAAACAAAAATACGTCAGTTTTCAATGATATTTCTATTGTTAATAAATTTTCTGACGTATTCCCTGAAGAACTTCCTGGCCTACCCCTAGAGCGTGAAATCAAATTTTGTATCGACCTTGAACCCGGTACAAAATCCATTTCCAAAGTCCCCTATCGAATGGCTCCTATTGAACTTCAGGAGTTAAAAACCCAACTGCAGGAATTGTTAGACATCGGTTTTATTCGTCCTAGTACGTCTCCTTGGGGTGCTCCTGTTCTATTCGTGAAGAAGAAAGATGGAAGTATGCGACTTTGTATTAACTATCGGGAGTTGAATCATGTCACAATCAAAAATAAGTACCCGTTGCCACACATTGATGATCTGTTTGACCAATTGCAAGAAGTTAAATTCTTTTTAAAGATCGATCTTCGTTCTGGATATCATCAGTTGAAGATTAAAACTGATGACATTCCAAAGACTGCTTTCAGAACTCGATACGGGTATTATGAATTCCTAGTCATGTCTTTTGGATTGACAAATGCTCCTGCTGCCTTCATGGATATGATGAACCGAGTATTCAAGAAATATTTAGATCACTTTGTGGTCGTCTTTATTGATGACATCCTTATTTACTCTAAAAGTCGTGAAGATCATGAGCAACACTTGAGGCTGATACTCCAAAAGCTTCTTGAAAACAAGTTGTATGCCAAGTTAAAGAAATGCGAGTTCTGGCTTGAAGAAGTAGCATTCCTTGGGCATGTGATATCAAATCATGGAATATCTATTGACCCGACAAAGATTGAAGCAATACAAAGCTGGGAGCAACCTAAGTCAGTAACCGAAGTACGTAGCTTTCTGGGCTTAGTTGGTTATTATAGGAGATTCGTGGAAGGATTTACTCGAATCGCTACTTCATTAACTCAGCTGACTCGGAATGATACAAAATTCGGTTGGAGCAAAGAATGTGAGAAGAGTTTTCAAGAATTCAAGAAGAGACTCATTTCAGAACCTGTTCTGACAATACTATCTGGTTCAGAAAGATTTGTCATCTACAACGATGCTTCAGGTAGAGGATTAGGATGTGTTCTCATGCAACATGAGAAAGTCATAGCCTATACCTCACGACAACTCAAAAAAAAATGAAAAAAATTATCCCACTCATGATCTAGAGTTGACAGCAGTCGTTTTCGCACTAAAGATCTGAAGACATTGCCTGTATGGGGAGAAGGTGGAGATCTATAAAGATCATAAAAGCTTTAAATATTTCTTCACCCAAAAGGAACTCAACATGCAGCAACGACGATGTCTCAAGCTATTGAAAGATTACGATCATACCATTCAATACCATTTTGGAAAAGTAAACGTGGTAGCTGACGCGTTGAGTAGAAGATCATATGCGGGTACGAGTGCGATATTGTCAACGCAAAGGCCCATTTGGTATGATTTGCAAAGGATGGAGATAGAGTTAAAGATTCCAGGAACTCACGTTATGATGGAAAATATACGAGTAGAACCGACTTTAATCGATAAACTTAAAGCTGCTCAAGCTACGGACCTGGAGCTGATACGTATGAAGAAGAAAGTGTAAGAAGGAGCTATTTCGGAAGCAAGAATCGATGAAGAAGGAATACTTCGAGCCAACTCTAGACTTTGTGTTCCTAACGACCCTGATTTAAAGTATAAAATCATGATGGAGGTGCATAACACACCGTTTGCAATCCATCCTGGAAGTACCAAAATGTATCGTGATCTTCGACATACATTTTGGTAGAGCAATATGAAGAGAGAGATCGCAGAGTTTATCTCAAGGTGTTTAACTTGTCAACGTGTCAAGGCGGAGCATCAAGTGCCAAAAGGTCCATTGCAACCACTTAAAATTTTAGAATGAAAGTGGGAGCACATTACCATGAATTTCGTTACAGGTCTTCCCAAGGTTTCTCAAGGAATTAATGCAATTTGGGTTATTGTTGATAGATTGACCAAGTCTGCTCATTTCTTACATATACGAGAAACTTATATAGTTGAACGTCTTTCTCGTATATACATAAATGAGATTGTAAGACTGTATGGTATGCCAGTATGCATAGTTTCCGATCGAGACCCAAGATTCACTTCACGATTTTGGGTTAGTTTGCTAAAAGCTATGGGCAAGAATTTATGATTTAATTCGGCATATCATCCTCAAACGGACGGGCAGTCGGAGAGGACTATTCAAACTCTTGAGGATTTATTAAGACTCTGTGTCCTTGACTTCAAAGGACGTTGGGGCAAGATCTTGCCATTAGTGAAATTCTCCTACAACAATAGTTATCAAGCAAGTATTGGCATGGCTCCATTCGAAACGTTGTACGAACGCAAGTGTCGTTCTCTAGTATGCTAGGACGAGGTGGGTGAAGCAACGTTGTTAGGACTGAAATTGGTACATATGACTACGGAGAAGATTCAAATGATCCGACAACGTATAAAAATCTCACAAGGTCGACAAAAGAGTAATGCTGATCTTCATCGAAAGGGCATGAAAGTCAATGTTGGAGATCATGTGTTGTTACGTGTTGCTCCATGGAAAGGAGTTACAAGATTTGAAAAGAGAGAAAAGCTCAATCCTCGATTCATTGGCCCATTTAAAATTCTCGATCGAGTAGAAACTGTGGCCTATAGACTCACTTTACCGCCAAGTACGTCTCGCGTTCATAACGTTCTTCACATATCCATGTTACGTAAATATGTGGAAGACCCGAACCACATTATTGATCTAGAACCAGATGAAATAGCAAAAGATTTAACGTATGAAGAGATACCTGTTAAAATCTTGGATAAAAAGGAACATACCCTACGCTCCAAGGTTATACCTCGAGTCAAAATTTTGTGGAGAAACCACGATATTGAGGAAATGACCTGTGAGTTAGAATCTGAAATGAAATCAAGGTATCCTCACCTCTTCGACATACCAGGTATGTACCCTAATTTCGAGGACGAAATTTCATAAGAACGGGAGGTTGTAAGACCCCAATTTTCATAAATAAATATTAATTTTTCTAAAAATATTATTTTAATATTATGGTGTGGATTTGTTATAATATTATAGTTGTGGGTAATATTTACAAATTTTACAAAGTAGGCAAGTTGTTATAAAATATTCGATTGGTCGGGGAATATTCGTTTTAACATGAAATATTCGTACGACGGCACAATCATTAGTGGACCCCATAACGGAATTATTGTCGGAGTTAGAAAATGACAGAAATATCTTTTTATGAAAATAACGGCGGAAGTTTTATCGTTAACTGTTGAAATACCCGGTGATAAAAGTACAGCAATACGCGTGGTTGCATAATAACACACGGTTTTGATTATTGATGCTTACGTAAGAAGTCACTCAAATTTATTCAATTATTGCTACAGTAATTACTGCATAGTATCTCACGTTATTTGATTCAATTATTGTTACAATATTTTATATTATTAAATCAATAATTGAGATGACAAGTTATTCATATTATTATATGCATAATTAACAATGTCTAGACAGTTCTGTCGAGGAAAGGGGTTTGGTCACCTAATTGTGCGCCAATAGGGAGAAATTCTTATCGAAAAGCACATTCTTTCCTGTGAACGATCTAGTTGTTAATATTGAGAGTTATAATAATGATGAATAAATGTTGTTAAAAATATTGAGGGAATTTTTTTATGAAGGATTTGTTGTAAATTTGGTGCATTATTTGAACCCCCACTTACCCATTTTTCAAAATAATCGGTAGAAAGTTATTAAATATATATATATATATATATATATATAAGTATTATATATATAAATGGTGGGGCCCATATGTGGGTGATAATGACATTGGGGGGAGGAAAAATGAAGCATTCACGGGTGGTAATCAAGTGGTGGTGGTGGGTGAAGTGATATATATTATATAAGTTATTTTATTTGATTATTAAAATTGCTATGTTGAAAGTGGGCGTCTGGTGATCAGCAAAGATTAGCTCGTGAGTTTCCTACTATTGGTCCGTGAAAAAAATATTCTAAATTGTATCCTTCCATTCTCTTATAAATAGGATGCTTAGTTTAGAATTAAAAATCACACCAGAATTAGAGAATTCTTCTTCTATAATATTGAGCGTATTTCTTTCGAGTTTTAGGAAGTTTTGAGTGTAGAAAATAGTGAAAGTTTTCTTCAAGAATATCCTCGCTATACCAGTTGGAATACTCTCCCTTTTAAGATAAGGGATATTATTTTTGTTCAATATTCATATGAAATAATATTTTCTTCCATACTCTGTACTATGTAAGTGATATTATTTCGTTTCAGATTCTGAAATTCTACACTCATTTTGTTAAGTTTTGGCTTCTATACTCCATGAAATTAGTAGAATATCCTTAAAATTTGCGCGCCTATAAGGAGAAATCCTTATCGGAAAGCCCCATCTTTCCTGAGAATGATCTGGTTGTTAAATATTATGAGTTATGATATTAATGATGAATAAATTCATGTTGATTAAAGATAAAATTGATGGTTCCATTATGTGGGAATTATTAGTGTTAATGGAAATTGACATTTATTTCGATAATAATTAATGTCTGGAGGTTATATTGACCAATCGGGTAATTAACCGGATAAATGAGTAATTAATTGCTATTAATTCACATGCTTATAACTATGTGTTTACATGTGTGTGCTATTGATTTACATGAATTACTATTAGGGGAGTTGGTGCAAAATTGATAATACTTGTATGACTAAATTAAAAATGGAGGTATAGATGAAGGTACTATACTGTAATTAGTTTTTTTACATGATTATACTATTAAGTCACATGAATGAACTATTAATTCACATTATTTACTATTAGGGGAGGTGGTGCAAGTTTGATAATACATGCAGGACTAAAGTAAAAATAAAGAAAAAGAGGGAGGTATTATAATGTAATATTTTGAGCCCCAAAATATGCAATTATTGAAACTATATTTTCCTATAAATAGAAGCTTATTCTTCCTTCATTTCTCACCAATTCACTAAGTCTCACAAGAGCAATTATTTTAGAGAGAAATTATAGAGAGAAAGAAGAAGAAAAGTTTGCTACCTCACTATTCCAGTATCCAGTTTTCTTCTAAGGTAAGGGGTATTATTTCTTTCGTACTCATGAAGAGAGTTATTTTCTTTCAATACTCGTAAGGGTTGTTATTCCATTCTTTATTATTCTGTTGGAATAACCTGTCTGTGCGGTCTATCGCATGCCTGGTGAATTCTGTTGTTATTTCATTCTTTATATTCTGTTGAAATAACCTGTCTGTGCGGTCTATCGCATGCCTGGTGAATTCTGTTGTTATTCCATTCTTTATTATTCTGTTGGAATATCCTGCCTGTGCGGATTACGCATGACCTGGTTCTATTCTTTATTATTCTGTTGGAATATATTGTCTGTACGGGTTATGCATGACCTGATTCCATTCTTTATCATTCTGTGGGAATAACCTGTCTATGCGAATTAACCACGCCTGGTGAATTCTTCTGTTATTCCATTCTTTATTATTTTGTTGGAATAACCTGTCTATGTGGATTACCGAATGCATGGTGAATGATCCTTCGTATTCATTCCTTATTAAATTGTGGAAATGATCTGTCTACGTGAATTACCGCATGGTGGGCAAAAATCCATTTGTGGTTTCATATATTCTATTATACTTAGTTGGTTAAAGTTTTGGCTTCTATACTCCATGAAATTAATGGAATATCATTGATATTAGCGCTTCATCCAGTATCTTTTCATGAAAATATTCTTCTGAGCATTCTTGAATATTACTCTACAAAGCAGTATCATGTTGACAATTTGGATGTTATTGATTTCAGGATAAATTAACATATAAATCTTTAAAATTTATTTTTGAACTTGTTTTATTGAATTACGATGTCATTGTTATAAGACCCCAAATTATTAATAAATGAAATTTAATTTTCTCTATTTATTATTTTGAAATAGTAATGGTTGATTTGATTAATGTGGTTAGTTATGGGTAAAATGCGCGAATATTTTAAAAATAAGCAGGTGGTTATAAAATATTCATTGTTGTTGGAGAATATTCGTTTGGTCGTGGAATATTCTTCTTGTCGGGGAATATTCGTACGACGGCGCAATCTTTTGTGGGCCCCATAACGGAAAGCAATTGGATGAAGAAAACGACAAATATAAGTTGTTTATAAATAACGACGTAGTTGTTACCGTTAATACTGTTGGAATACCCGGTGGTTAAAACACAGTAATACGCGTTGTTACACAGTAGCACACTGTATTGCACCAATTATTGATTCTTACGTAAGAAGGCACTACTCAATAATGGTTACAGTAATTACTGTTCAGTATTTTGTTTTATTTATTCAATAATTGCTGCGTTGATATTTTATATTACTGTTGTTTCAATAATTATCACTACACAATATTTTCTATTATCGGAGCAATAATTCATATTATCTAAATAATATTATTAGATAATATTATTGGCAATGTCTAGAAAGTTCTATCTAAGGAGAGGTTTGGTCATCTAATTGCGCGCCAGTAAGGAGAAATCCTTATTGGAAAGCCCCCTCTTTCCTGGAACGGCCTAGTTGCCAATACTGTGATTCTGTAATATTATTTGTGTATAATTAATTATTGATTTATATGATGAGGAAAATATTAATTTTATGTGGATATAGATGGAGAAAATTTTTAATGTGACAATTGTTGAAAATTAATATTTTATCTTTTTCTGATAAAATAATTCATTTAAATATATTATTTTAATAATATATTGATGGTGATATTTTTACAATGAATGTGGGATATATGAGTATATGAGGAGGAAGAGTATTTTTGTGGCATTAAATGATTAACACATATTTTGTGTGTTGGTGGACAAAATTCTTGACCGAAAATTTATTATTGACTGTAAAATCGTCTGTTTGTGGATTTCGGTCAATTTCTGTTTGGAATTTGGAAAAACTTTCTTCTGCAAAGTTGTAGAGAATTGAATTTCCTATAAAAAAAACATGCGAGATTCGAATTTTCTGATAAAAGGGCTATTTATTATGAATTATTGAAGTTCTGAAGTTCCGAAATAATTGATTTTTAGAAGTTTTATTTACTATTTTGAAGAAAAACGTTTTTTGGCATTTAAGTGGGCTAACATGTGATATAAATGGGCTGAGATCAGATGTCTAGAGGTGGGCTAAGGAAAATTTGATAAATATATTAATATTATATTAAATTTTCTGCTTTGGTGTTCTAAGCATTTTCCTATAAATAGGGTGCTTAGGTTAGAATTGAAAATCACACCAGAAACATAAGTTTCTCTCTATTTCTCTCTTTCTATATCGAGCGTATTCTTGTGAGTATTTGATACTTTGAGTGTTGCTATACGGTGCAAGTTTCCTTCAGCACTATATCTAGTATTCCAGTCAGAAGTACCGTCTTTCAGAGGTAAGGGATGTTATTTTTTCAAAAATGATATTATTTCTTCAATATCATTATGCCGAAATATTGGATGGAAATTTTTATCAAATTTAAAACTTTTCATGTCGGGGTTACTATTTATGAGTTACTATTCACGAGTTACTATTCACCGAAAAATAAAATTTTCTTTTTTTCGTCCAAAATATCTATTATGGATACTAGCTTTGATTGTATCCATGTTTTGATCATTCTTGAATTTTACTCCACTATGATTATTTATGAGGTATTTTTGGACATGGAATAGCTGAAATACGAATCCTTAATATTTATTATTTTGTTTCACTGGATTCGTTTTCTTTAAAATATTTTTTATCATCCTCAGTCCTAAATGATTATATTAATGAATATCTTTGGCCTGTAGTGCAAAGATGAATGATTTCTGATGAATATCTTTGGCTCGTAGTGCAAAGATGAACAGGTGTTGAGATGAACATGACCAACTGATGAATATTTTTGGCTTGTAATGCAAAGATGATTATTGATTGATGTTACAGGGATAAAATATTGATGATGGACTTTTAAATTCATAGATAATAGTAGATTTCATTCTCTACATAACTCTTCTATGAATTATTATTTTCCGCTGCGAATATGGATTTAAAACTTGTTGTCTATTGTATTCTATTAGATTTTTCCCTGTTGGAGACTAACGATAATTTGTTTTATATTATCTTAGTCATTATGTTCTTTACTGGGCTAGTTGAGTTCACCCTTTTCCTTATTGTTCTATTTTTCTTCTCAGGAGGCGAGAATGTAGCGAGTACTAGTCGGGGTGTGGAATGATGGTTCAAGACAGTTGTTTTAGTAGTCCTCACTATTTTGTAAAATAGTGTATCAATAAGTATAATGATGACTTAATTGAGTATGAATACTGTCTAGATGACAATATTTGTACTTAAACTCACAGTATATGTGTTATCGTATTTTGCATGACAATTGTAATAATAAAGTTGTAGTTATTTTCTGTACCATGTATTTGGCGACTCAGAATGGGTTAGATGGATTGGACCTATTTTGTGGGCGTCACAGTTGGTATCAGAGCTTAGGGATATGATCTCTGGCGGAGATCGGGGAATAAAACTAGGAGGGGAGAGACGAGTAAATTCTTAGCTAGTGTGTCCTACCTAAGCTTATTTGTTGATCGGTCATAATATAGGGATATTATGTGATTTGTTAATTTGTTAAATTAACCCTTGTTTTATGGCAGTTTTTGAGAATGTTGACTGAGAATGTTAACAGTGGAGTAAATGAAACCGTGGAGACACCTGTACTCACCAACGAGGAGAACATGCAACAGGCTGGCAATGTTTCTCCTGTGAACAACACCACTGAGCATACGATGAACGATGAGATGTTTAGAAGTTTTTTGCGGTTCATGTAAAACCAGACGAAGGAGATTCCTGTTCAAAATATAGGAAGAAACAATGGCAACGCACAGCTGGTCACAGCCAAGCAGTTCTAAGAGTTGGGACCACCAGATTTAAGGGAAAGCCGGATCCGATCATGGCGGAAACGTGGGTCAAGCAAATTACCAAGATATTCGATGTCTTGGGATGCACGGAGGAACAGAAGGTTCCATTCGCCGCCTTTATGTTCTGTGGCGAGGCAGACTACTGGTGGGAGTCTGTGAAACGTACCCATCCAGCCGCACTCAGCATGTCGTGGGAGACATTTCAGAAACTTTTCAACGAAAAATACTTTTCTGAAAGAATTCGCCATATGAAGGAGGTAGAGTTTATTAGACTGGAGCAGAATAACATGACGGTGTCCCAGTACGAAGTGAAGTTTGTAGAGTTGTCCAGGTTTGCACCTTATTTGGTGGAGAATGAGGAACGTATGACGCGGATGTTTCTGAGAGGTTTGAAACCCGGCATACGTCAATATCTCATTTCTCATAAATTTTCTCTCTATTCAGATGTTGTCAACAGGGCTCAATTATTAGAGCGAGATAACGAGTACGGTCAATCGAGGGACCACAACCAAAATCATACCGGTGACAGCAGTCATCAGAACAACGATAACCAGCGGAGAAAGAAAAATACGAATAAGAACGACAACCACTCTGGTGGTAATCGTGGCCATAAAAATAGAAGAAGAGAGTCGGGAGGAGATTTTAAAAAGAGGAGATTCAACAATGATAATACGAAGACGTCAGCACCAGCAGCAACTGGTTCCAAGGGAGGAGAACGACCACCGGTCATATGCTATAAGTGCGGAAAAGAAGGACATATCAGCCCAAACTGTTCACAACAGTTTAAGGTATGTTATAACTGTGGAAAGGAAGGACATATCGCTCGAGATTGCACTGTAGTGAAACCAAGTCCAACGGGGGTGGTGACTCAAAAAGTTGTCCCAGAAAAGTCAAAGTCAACGGTTCCTGGAAGAGCGTTTTTCGTGACTGGTCAGAATGCGAGGAACCCGAACGAAGTTAGCACGGGTTAGTTAATTATAAAATTTTTGCGAAGTCTATACCTTATTAGATACCGGTTCTACCCATTCATTTATCTCTTCTGCTTATACTCAACGTTTAAACTTGACTCCGGAGAAAATTAGACTTTGACTTATATGTTGAAACTCCGTTAGGAGAAATTTTCATCACATCCACTGTTTATAAATCTTGTTTGATCCAAGTTGGCACCATCACATTACCTGTTGACCTTATCTCTTTAAAGATACTTGCTTTTGATGTGATTTTAGGGATCGATTGATTAACTACTAATCATACCAAATTGATTGCTTTTGTAAGGTTGTTAGTTTTCATATTCCTAAGCAACCTGTTATTCAAATTCAAGCAACCAAACCATTGAAGTCAAACTCTTTCATATCAAGCCGTAAAGTCATTCGTTTATTGAAAAACGGATGTCAAGCTTTCTTAGCTATGTTATGGACTTGAACAAAAATACGTCAGATTTGAATGATATTTCTATTGTTAGTAAATCCCTAACGTATTTCTTGAAGAATTTCTTGGCCTACGCGTGATATTGAATTTTGTATCATCTTTGAATCTGGTACAAAACTCACTTCTAAAATCTCATATTAAATGGCTCCTATTGAACTTCAGGAGTTAAAAACCTAACTATAGAAGTTTGTACCCGAGCCTCTATCTGGTGACTTCCTTTGTGGAATGCACTGAAGCCAGACTCTCCGTAGGGGATACCATATTCGTGTGGTGGTAAACTGATAGGTGTCATTGTGACGTGCTATCCAAGATTGGGATATGAGTCACAGTTGAGAGCAACCTAAGTCAGTAATCGAAATACGTAGCTTTCTAGTTATTATCGGAGATTCGTAAAAGAATTTTCTCGAATCGCTACTCCATTAACTCAGCTGACTCGAAAAGATACAAACTTCGAATGGACCAAGGAATGCGAGAAGAGCTTCCAAGAATTCAACATGCGACACCGACGTTGGCTCGAGCTGTTGAAAGATTTCGATCACACCATCCAATACCATCCTAGAAAAGTAAACGTGATAGCTGACGCATTGATCGTATGCGAGTACGAGTACGATATTATTGAACACAAAGACCTATTTTGTATAATTTATAAATGATAGAGATAGAGTTAATGACTCTAGGGACCCACGTGATGATATACGAGTAAAATCGACTTTAATCGATAACGTTAAAGCCGCTCAAGCTACAGACCTGGAGCTGATGAATATAAAGAAGAAGGTGAAAAAATGTGTTATTCTAGAAGTAAGAGTCGATGAAGAGAAGAAAACTTAAGCCTTCGATTTATTTGAAATTCTTGATCGAGTAGGAACTGTGGCTTATAGACTCATTTTACAGTCAAGTATAACGCGTGTTCATAACGTTTTTCACGTATCGATGTTACGTAAATATGTGGACGACCCGAACCACGTTATTGAGTTAGAACCGAACGAGATAGCCGAAGACTTAACGTACGAAGAGGTACCTGTCAAGATCTTGGATAGGAAGGAGCATGTCCTACGCACGAAGGTCTTACCACAAGTTAAAGTTTTGTGGAGAAACCATGCTATTGAGAAAATGACCTGGGAGTTAGAAACGGAAATAAAAGCGAGGTATCCTAATCTTTTCGAAACACCAGGTACGTACGTTAATTTCGAGGACGAAATTTCATAAGGAGGGGAGGTTGTAAGACCCAAAATTATTAATAAATGAAATTTAATTTTCTCTATTTATTATTTTGAAATAATAAGGGTTGATTTGATTAATGTGGTTAGTTATGGGTAAAATGCGCGAATATTTTAAAAATAAGCAGGTGGTTATAAAATATTCATTGTTGTTGGGGAATATTCGTTTGGTCGTGGAATATTCTTCTTGTCGGGGAATATTCATACGACGGCGCAGTCTTTTGTGGGCCCTATAACGGAAAGCGATTGGATGAAGAAAATGACAAATATAAGTTATTTATAAATAACGACGTAGTTGTTACCGTTAATACTGTTGGAATACCCGGTGGTTAAAACACAATAATACGCGTTGTTGCACAGTAACACACTGTATTGAACCAATTATTGATTCTTACGTAAGAAGGCACTACTCAATAATGGTTACAGTAATTACTATTCAGTATTTTATTTTATTGATTCAATAATTGCTGCGTTGATATTTTATATTACTGTTGTTTCAATAATTATCACTACACAGTATTTTCTATTATCGGAGCAATAATTCATATTATCTAAATAATATTATTAGATAATATTATTGGCAATGTCTAGAAAGTTCTATCTAAGGAGAGGTTTGGTCATCTAATTGCGCGCCAGTAAGGAAAAATCCTTATTGGAAAGCCCCCTCTTTCCTGGGAACGGCCTAGTTGCCAATACTGTGATTCTGTAATATTATTTGTGTATAATTAATTATTGATTTATATGATGAGGAAAATATTAATTTTATGTGGATATAGATGGAGAAAATTTTTAATGTGACAATTGTTGAAAATTAATATTTTATCTTTTTCTGATAAAATAATTCATTTAAATATATTATTTTAATAATATATTGATGGTGATATTTTTACAATGAATGTGGGATATATGAGTATATGAGGAGGAAGAGTATTTTTGTGGCATTAAATGATTAACACATGTTTTGTGTGTTGGTGGACACAAATCTTGACCGAAAATTTATTATTGACTGTAAAATCGCCCGTTTATGGATTTCGGTCAATTTCTATTTGGAATTTAGAAAAACTTTCTTTTGCAAAGTTGTAGAGAATTGAATTTCCTATAAAAACTCGCGAGATTCGAATTTTCTGATAAAAGGGCTATTTATTATGAATTATTGAAGTTCTGAAGTTCCGAAATAATTGATTTTTGGAAGTTTTATTTACTATTTTGAAGAAAAATGTTTTTTGGCATTTAAGTGGGCTAACATGTGATATAAATGGGCTGAGATCAGATGTCTAGAGGTGGGCTAAGGAAAATTTGATAAATATATTAATATTATATTAAATTTTCTGTTTTGGTATTCTAAGCATTTTCCTATAAATAGGTGCTTAGATTAGAATTGAAAATCACACCAGAAACACAAGTTTCTCTCTATTTCTCTCTCTATATCGAGCGTATTCTTGTAAGTATTTGATACTTTGTGTGTTGCTATACGGTGCAAGTTTCCTTCAGCACTATATCTAGTATTTCAGTCAGAAGTACCGTCTTTCCGAGGTAAGGGATGTTATTTTTTCAAAAATGATATTATTTCTTCAATATCATTATGTCGAAATATTGGTTAGAAATTTTTATCAAATTTGGAACTTTTTAAGTCGGGGTTACTATTCATGAGTTACTATTCACGAGTTACTATTCACCGAAAAATAAAATTTTCTTCTTTTCGTCCAAAATATCTATTATGGATACTAACTTTGATTGTATCTATATTTTGATCATTCTTGAATTTTACTCCACTATGATTATTTATGAGGTATTTTTTGACATGGAATAGCTGAAATACGAATCCTTAATATTTATTATTTTGTTTCACTGGATTCGTTTCCTTTAAAATATTTTTCATCATCCTCAGTCCTAAATGATGATATTAATAAATATATTTGGCCTGTAGTGCAAAGATGAATGATTTCTGATGAATATCTTTGGCTCGTAGTGCAAAGATAAACAGGTGTTGAGATGAACATGACCAACTGATGAATATCTTTGGCTTGTAATGCAAAGATGATTATTGATTGATGTTACAGGGATAAAATATTGATGATGGACTTTTAAATTCATAGATAATAGTAGATTTCATTCTCTACGTAACTCTTCTATGAATTATTATTTTCTGCTGCGAATATGGATTTAAAACTTTTTGTCTATTGTATTCTATTAGATTTTTCCCTGTTGGAGACTAACGATAATTTGTTTTATATTATCTTAGTCATAATGTTCTTTACTGGGCTAGTTGAGCTCACCCTTTTCCTTGTTGTTCCATTTTTCTTCTCAGGAGGCGAGAATGTAGTGAGTACTAGTCGGGGTGTGGAATGATGGTTCAAGACAGTTATTTTAGTAGTCCTCACTATTTTGTAAAATAGTGTATCAATAAGTATAATGGGGACTTAATTGAGTATGAATACTATCTAGATGACAATATTTGTATTTAAACTCACAGTATATGTGTTGTCGTATTTTGCATGACAATTGTAATAATAAAATTGTAGTTATTTTCTGTACCATGTATTTGGCGACTCAGAATTGGTTGGATGGATTGGACCTATTTTGGGGGCGTCACAATTGTCATCATCCTCATGCTTATATTGTGAAGAAAGTCATCTTTGGCTTATGTGCATAGATGGACTTGGTATGATTATGACCCGTGATCATTCGGTATAATCATGACCTATAATGTTATAAATGATGTGGTAAAAGACCTCAGTGGCCTGTAGTGCATTGATGGACAGTTTTTGGTATGATTATGACCAGAGATTATTCGGTATAGTCATGACCATTGATGATTTAATGAATATCCTTGGCTCGTAGCGCAGGGATGATTCGATGATGTGGTTTATTTATTAAGCTGAGTCTCAGCGATAAAAATTGATGAAAACATTTTAAATCATAGAAGATAGTAGATATCATGCTCTACTTGACTCTTCTAATGGATTGCTTTTCCGCTGCAGTTAAACTTGTTGTCTATTATATTCTATCAGTTTAACATTGTTGAAGGCTAATGATAATTTATTCTGCATTATCTTAGTCATAATATTTCTTACTGGGCTAGTTGAGCTCACCCTTTCTTTCACTGTTCTCTTCAGGAAATGAGAACGTAGTCGGGACTAGTCGGGGAACGGAGTGACGGTCCAGATGATAGCATTAATAGTCCTCACTATTCTGTAAAATAGTGTGACAATAAATGTAATGAGGACTCCATTGAGTGTGAATATTGTCTAGATTACAATATTCTTATTAAAACTCTTAGATTATGTTTTGTCGTATTTTACACGACTGTTGTATAATTAAGTTGTATTTAAATTTTGTACCATATATTTGGTGACTCAAGATGGGTGATGTGTACCTATTTTAGGGGCGTCACAGTTGGTATCAAAGCTTAGGGATATGATCCCTGGCTGAAATGTGAGACAAGAACTAGGAGGGGAGAGACGGAGAATTCCTTCGCTAGTATGACCTACCTAAGTTTATTTGGTATTTAATTGGTCGGTCAGAGTATAGGAATAATATGTGATATGTTAATTAACCCTTATTTTGTGGCAGTATTTGAAAATGGCATCCGAAAATGTTGAGATAAACAATGAAGCACATGAGACCGTTGAGTCACCACAGATTAATACCCAGGATAATGTGCAACAGGAAGACAATAATCTTCAAGTAAATAACAACGATCAAATGATGAACGATGGGATGTTCAGAGGTTTTATGCAATTCATGCAAAATCAGGCGAGGGCGGGTCCTGTCCAAAATGTAGGTGGAAACACTGACAACTCTCGGACGGTCACCGCTAAGCAGTTCAAGGAGTTGGGACCACCGGAGTTTTTTGGAGAGCCAAAACCACTTAAGGCGGAGACGTAGATAAAGTAAATCACCAAGATATTTGATATCTTGGGATGCTCCGAGGAGCAAAAGGTTCCCTTTGCCACCTTTATGTTGCGAGCAGAGGCAGATTACTGGTGGGAATCTGTAAAGCGTACTCAACCTGCCGCATTGAAGATGACTTGGGAGAAATTTCAAGAACTGTTCAACGACAAGTACTTTCCCAAAAGTATTCATCACATGAAAGAGGTAGAGTTCATTAAACTGGAGCAAAACAACATGACCGTGTCGCAGTACGAAGTCAAGTTTGCCGAGTTGTCCTGGTTTACGTCCTACTTAGTTGATAACGAGGAGAGAATGACGAGGATGTTTCTAAGAGGTTTAAAACCCGAGATACGTCAATATCTGATTTCTCATAAATTGTGTTTGTATACAGATATTGTAAATAGGGCTCAGTTATTGGAACACGATAACGAGTCGACCCAACCAAGAGAAAGCAGCCGGTAAAATGATAATACCAATGGTAGCAGTCATCGAAGCGGTGACAACAAGCGTGTAGGGAATCAACATGCCAGAAATGGTAATCACTTTGGTGGTAATCATGACCATGACAATAAAAGTGGACATTTCCAGAAAATGAGATTCAACAATGATGGAAAGACGTCAGCACCAGCACCTGTTGTTAAGGAAGGAGAACGACCGCCGATCGTATGTTACAAATGTGGAGGGAAGGGACATATCAGTTCAAACTACGAGATGTAGTCCAAAACGTGTTACAATTGTGGAAAAGGTCACCTAGCCTGATTTTGTCGTACACCAAAGTCAAGTCCAGTTAGGATGGAGGCATCAAAGGGTGTCCCAGACAAGACAAAATCGGTAGTTCAAGGGAGAGCGTTTTTCGTAACCTCCCAAAAAGTGAGGAATCCGAACGAGGTGATCACGGGTAAGCTAATCATAAACTCTAGTGAAGTATATACCTTATTTGACCTGTCTGCAACCAGTAAAGAGATATTTGTCAGCCTCGATGCTGGTAATCTCAACTGAGTGTAAATCAATAGTGACATCAAATTAATACTAGCACCCAGATCACACAAACATCTTTTAAAAAATTGGCTTCCTATAGTGCACGGAATAGTAAAGCTGTCGGATCTTTCAATTTCGGAGGAAGCTTCTTTTGCAATATGGCACTGCACTCTTCAGTTGAAGCAACTGTTATGTCTTTCATGAATTTGGCGTAGCTAGGCATTTTCTCTAATGCATCTGTAAATGGAATGTTGATATGTAACTTTTTAAACACCTCGAGGAACTTCGAAAAATTTCTTGTCTAACTTTTGCTTTTGAAACCTTTGCGAAAATGGCACAGGTGGGATAACTGTGTTTTGCTTTTCTTCCTTCGGATTTTCAACAACTTGTTCCTCAAACTTACTTTCCGAATTCCCATCCTCAATTTCACCATCCTTAGCAACTTTTTTTTCTTATCAGAATCTGAAGCCAACTCCTTTCCATTTCTGAGTGTCACTGCCTTGGATTTTTCATTGCCAACTTTCCTCGGATTCTTCTCACTATCACTCGGTAAAGAACCTTGAGGTCTATTGTTTAGGACACCTGCTATATGTCCTATTTGGTTTTCAAGGTTCCTTATTGCAACTGCTTAAGTCTTTCTTGTTGCATCAAATTGGGTTGCCATCCTTGCTATCAATTCCTCTATCTGAGATATTTTATCGGTTGATTGCTGTTATTAGGCTTGTTGTTGTTGCTGCGACTGAAATTTAAGTGGGAATGATTGTCTTGGAGCTTGAACTTGTGTTTATGACTGATTATTACTCCAAGAAAAGTTCGGGTGACTCCTCCATCCCGGATTATAGTTGTTCGCATTACACCCTGCTGTCGATTATAGTGGGAACCAAACTGAATGGCTTCAGGATTTATTGCATATTGACCAACCGAATGATTACCCGCATATATCTCACATATTGTCTCCACTCTCTGCACATTTTGTACCCCAAGCGCATCTATTTTCTTTGTAAGCGTAGAAATATGAGTTGTCACTTAAGCTGATAATGCAGTCATCACATCCATTTCATACACCCCCGACTACCTTAGGCTGAGTCATTCTTGTTATTGACCACTGATAATTATTAGTTGTCATAGTCTCGAGCAGCTAATATAGCCATAATCGCCCCATCTGCTGCAGCATCAATACTAGTCTTCATTGTACTTGCCAATCCATTGTAAAAAATTTGCACCTGCACCTGAGTTTAACAGAGCAAATGAGGTGATATCATTCCGCATCTTCGCTGATTTTGCAGGCGGGAAGAACTTAGCAAGAAATTTTTGGAATAGATCGTTCCATGTGGTGATCGACCCAGGTGTTAATGAATGAAGCCAACTCTTAGCCTTATCACTGAGAGTGAACAGAAACAACCTGAGTCTGATAGCATTCTCTGACACTCCGTTGAACTTGAAGGTATCACAAATTTCTATAAAACTAACTAAGTGATCGTTCGGATCATCATTCGGCAGCCCTCCAAACCAAACAAAATTCTAAATCATTTGTATTTTCCCAAACTTTATTTCAAAATTAGAAGCATTAATGGCAAGCCTCAAAATACTCTACATAATTTCAGTAACCCGTGGTGTGGCAAAGTCACGTAGCGCCTTTTGCTCTTCTTCAGCCATGTTGTGACGCCCCCAAAATAGGTTCACACAACCCATTCTGAGTCGCCAAATACATAGTACAGAAACCAAATACAAACTTCATTAATATAATTGTCGTGCAAAATACGACAACACATGTGCTGTGAGTTTTAGTACAAATATTGTCTTGTAGACAATATCCAAACTCAAATAAAATTCTCATTACAATTATTGATACATTATTTAATAAAATAGTGAGGACTACTATAATAACTGTCTTGAACTATCACTCCACACCCTGATTAGTCCCAGCTATATTCTCGCCTCCTGAGAAGAACAATAGAACAAAAAGGAAAAGGGTGAGCTCAACTAGCCCAGTAAAGAATATTATGACTAATATAATGTAGAACAAATTATCCTTAGTCCTTAACAGGGAAAAATTTGATAGAATACAATAGACAACACGTTTTAGATCAACAACTGCATCGGAAACAACAATCCATTAGAAGAGTCAAGTAGAGCATGATATCTACTATCTTCTATGATTTAAAAGTCCATCATTAATATTTTATCCATGTAACATCATTCAATAAATATTTCAAATCAATAAATTATCCATGCACTACGGGCCAAGGATATTCGTTAGTATCACCAGTGGTCATGATCATGTCAAACATCTGTCCATCTATGCACTACGGGCCAAAGAGGACTTTCACCACAAACCTTATCTGTAACATTAAAGGTTTTGATTATACCAATATATAGTTCCTGGTCATAATCATACCAATCAACAGTCCATCTTTGCACTATGAGCCAAAGATGACTTCCAGTATAATACAAGTATGAGGATGATGACAATGATATAAAGATTCAATCAAGTGAGATAAAGAATAAATATTAGAGAATTCTAATTCGACTTATCCAGAGTTCAAAAATATCTAAATTTTCAACATGATAACTCTTTGTGGAGTAAAATTCAAAAATGATATTCATGTATCAAAAATAATTTGGACAGAAAAGAAAATTAATTTTTTTATGAATGGTACTTGTGAATGGTACCGTATAAATAGTATCGTATGTATAAATAGTGCCCATGAATAGTATCGTATGAATAGTACCCAGACATGAAAAGTTTAAAATTTAATAAGAAAGTTCAGACCAATATTCCAGTGAAATGATATTAGATGAAGCGCAAAACTTAAGGAATTTCTAATCATTTCAGGAATTATAGAAGCAATACTTACCATAGTAAGTTTAAATTTAGGAATACGAAATAAAATAATATCCCTTTCATAATATGGAGTGTGAAAGAAAATAATATTTCTTACGTATATTGCTAAAAATAATATCCTTTACCTTAGTAGAAACTGGATTTGACTGGAATATAGGATATTATTCTGAGAAAATCTTGCACAAAAAGTTACACTCAAAATATTCTTATACTCAAGAAAAATACTCACAATATTATAGAATAAGAATTTCTGATATTGAAGGTGTGTTTTAGGAAGGAGGGTTATCTTTCTATTTATAGCACAACGGAGGGAGAAAATTCAATAGGCTTGCCTAACTTTTCCTTCTTTTTCTTTTCCTCCATGCCTAACTTCCTCACATTTCCTTCAAGCCTAACTTTTCCTTACATCTTTTTGATTTAGGACCCACCCTTTAGAAAACATATTTTGCAAAGCCTTTGCATGAGAATATTTCAATGCCTAACTTCACAATTATCAATTGATTGGGGGCCCACAATTGCAAATAACATGCTTTGCAGGAGAAATTGCCCACCAAAAGAAAACAAATGTGCAGAAGTGCACGCGAAGAATAATTCAAAATCAAAATGATAACATTCACACCACTTTTATTCACATGCTGAAAATTATATATTATAATAATAATAATATTACCATTTAAATTATAAAAAATTATATTATTATATTATCACATTATTATAATGTAATATTATAATAATATATTTGAATAAATATTTTATAAGAGAAAATAATTGCCAAACTTTTAACAAATTCCTTCATTTATATCAAAATTGAACCAATATCCACCACATAATAATTATTCATAAATAATGTTATAAGCTCACAATATTAACAACCAGATCATTCCCAGAAAAGAGGGGGCTTTTCGATAAGGATTGCAATTATATAACTAACCCCTTTCCTAGACAGAACTTTCTAGACATTGCCAATAATGCTAACTAATAATATGAATAATTGTGTCGTGTCAATTATTGATTTAATAATATAAAATATTATGCAGATTATACTGTGACAATAATTGAATCAATAATATGAGATACTGTGAAACTATTACTGTAGTAATTATTGAATAAAACTGAGTGACTTCTTACGTAAGAATCAATAATCAGAAATACTGTGCAATATTGTGTGCTGCTGTGCAATCATGCGTATTACTGTACTTTTATCACCGGGTATTTTAAAAGTTAACGATAAAAGTTATATTGTTATTTTTTCACTTTCTATATCCGACAATCATTCTGTTATGTGGTCCACCAATGATTGCGCCATCGTATGGATATTCCCGACAAAAAGAATATTTTCCGACCAAACGAATATTTTATGACCACTTGCTTATTTTGTAAAATTTGCACATTTCACCCATAACTAAAGCATTATATCAAAATAACACCTTATTATTCAAAATAATAATTAAAAAAATTAAATATTTATTCATAAAATGTTGGGTCTTACAACCTTCCCTCCTTATGAAATTTTATCTTCGAAATTGATATATGTACCTGGTATATCGAAGAGGTGAGGATACCTTGTTTTCATATTAGATTTTAACTCCCAAGTCATTTTCTCAATATCGTGGTTTCTCCATAAAACTTTGACTTGAGGTAAAACCTTTGAGCGTAGAATATGTTCCTTTTTATCCAAGATTTTAACAAGTACCCTTTCATACGTTAAATCTTCTGCTATCTCGTCTGGTTCAAATTCAATAATGTGGTTCGGGTCTTTCACATATTTACGTAGCATGGATATGTGAAAAATATTATGAACACGAGACATACTTGGCGATAAAGCGACTCTATAGGCCACAGTTCCTACTCGGTCAAGGATTTTAAATGACCAATGAATCAAGGATTGAGTTTTTCTCTCTTTCCAAATCTCGTAACCCTTTTCCATGGAGCAACGCGTAATAATACATGATCTCCAACATTGAATTCCACGTCCCTTCGATGAAGATCAGCCTAACTCTTTTGTCGATCTTTTGAGGTTCGTATACGTTGTCGGATCATTTAAATCTTTTCCGTAGTCATTCGTACTAATTCTGGTCCCAACAACGTTGCTTCACCCACCTCGTCCCAACATACTGGAGAATGACACTTTCGTCCATACAACGCCTAGAATGGAGCCATACCTATACTTGCTTGATAACTGTTGTTATACTTGTCCCAACTTCCTTTGAAGTTTAGGACACAGAGTCTTAATAGATTTTCAAGAGTTTGAATAGTCCTCTCCGATTGCCCGTCCGTCTGAGGATGATATGCAAAACTGAATCGTTAATCAGTGCCATTAGCTTTCTTCAAGCTAACCCAAAATTATGAAGTGAATCTTGGGTCTCAATCAGAAACTATGGATACTGGCATACCATGCAATCTCACAATCTCATTTATGTACATACGAGCAAGGCGTTCAAGTGAATAAGTTTCTCGTATACGTAAGAAATTAGCAGACTTGGTTAATCTATCGACACTGACCCAAATTGCATCTATGCCTTGAGAAACCTTGGGAAGACCGGTAACAAAATCTATGGTGATGTGCTCCCACTTCCATTCTGAAATTTTAAGTGGTTGCAATGGACCTTTTGGTACTTGATGCTCCGCCTTGACACGTTGACAGGTTAAACACCTCGAGATAAACTCTGCAATCTCTCTCTTCATATTGCTCCACCAAAATGTATGTCGAAGATCACGATACATTTTTTACTTCCAGATTGGATTGCAAACGGTGTGTTGTATGCCTCCATTATAATTTTGTACTTCAAATCAGAGTCGTTAGGAACACAAAGTCTGGAGTTGACTCGAAGTATTCCTTCTTCGTCGATTCTTGCTTCTAGAATAGCACATTCTTGTACTTTTTTCTTCACACTCATTAACTCCAGGTATGTAGCTTGAGCAGCTTTAACTTTATCTATTAAAGTCGGTTCTACTCGTATATTTGTCATCATCATGTGGGTACTTGGAGTCTTTAACTCTATCTCCATCCTTTTTAAGTCATACAAAATGGGCCTTTATGTTGACAATATCGCACTCGTACCCGCATATGATCTTCTACTCAACGTGTCAGCTACTACATTCGCTTTTTCAGGATGGTATTGAATGGTATGGTCGTAATCTTTCAACAGCTCGAGCCAACGTCGTTGCCGCATGTTGAGTTCCTTTTGGGTAAAAAAATATTTGAGGCTTTTATGATCTTTATAGATCTCCACTTTCTCCCTATACAGGTAGTGACTTCAAATCTTTAGCGCGAAAATGACTGCTTCCAACTCTAGATCATGAGTAGGATAATTTCTCTCATATTCTTTAAGTTGTCGTGAGGCATAGGCTATGACTTTCCAATGTTATAAGAGAACATATCCTAAACCTCTGCCTGAAGCATCATTATAGATGACAAATCCCTCCGAACCTGATGGTATTGTCAGAACAGGTGCTAAAATGAGTCTCCTCTTGAGTTCTCGAAAGCTCTTCTCACATTCCTCGCTCTATCCGAATTTTATATCTTTTCGAGTCAGTTGTGTTAATGGAGTAGCGATTCGAGAAAATCCTTCCACGAATCTCCGATAATAACCAGCTAAGCCCAGAAAACTACGCACTTCGGTTACTGACTTAGGTTGCTCCCAACTTTGTATTGCTTCAATCTTTGTTGGGTTCACTGATATTTCATACTTTGATATCACGTTCCCAAGGAATGCTACTTCCTCAAGTCAGAACTTGCATTTCTTTAACTTGACGTATAACTTATTTTCACGAAGCTTTTAGAGTATCAGCTTCAAGTGTTGCTTATGATCTTCACGGCTTTTTGAGTAGATGAGGATGTCATCAATAAAAACAACTACAAAATGATCCAAATATTCCTTGAATACTCGGTTCATCATATCCATGAAAGTCGCAGGAGCATTAGTCAATCCAAAAGACATGACTAGGAATTCGTAATGCCCGTACCGAGTTTTGAAAGCAGTCTTTGGAATGTCATCAGTTTTAATCTTTAACTGATGATATTCGGAACGAAGATCGATCTTTGAGAAGAATTTTGCACCTTTCAACTGGTCAAACAGGTCATCAATGCGAGGTAATGGGTACCTATTTTTGATGGTGACATGATTCAACTCCCGATAGTCAATGCAAAGTCACATACTCCCATCTTTCTTCTTTTCGAATAAAATAGGAACACTCCAAGAAGATGTACTAGGACGAATGAAATCAATATCTAACAACTCTTGTAGTTGGATTTTTAACTCCTGAAGTTCAATAGGAGCCATTCGATATGGGGTTTTAGAAATGGGTTTTGTACCGGGTTCAAGATCAATACAAAATTCGATATCACGCTCTGGGAGTAAGCCATGAAGTTCTTCAAGAAATACGTCAAGAAATTCATTAACAATAGAAATATTATTCAAATCTGACGTATTTTTGTTCAAGTCCATGACATGGGATAAGAAAGCTTGACATCCGATTTTCAATAAACAAATGGCTTTATGGCTTGATATGACACTAATTGACTTTAGTGGTGTGGTTGCTTGAATTCGTATAAAAAGTTGGTTAGGAATATGAAAACTAGCAACCTTACGAAAATAATTAATTTTAACATGATGAGTTGTTAACCAATCAATCCCTAAAATCACATCAAATGCAAGTATTTTCAAAGAGATGAGATCAACAGGTAATGTGATGGTGCCAACTTGAATCAAACAAAATTTATAAATAGTGGATGTAATGAAGGTTTCTCCTAACAGAATTTCAACAGATAAGTTAAAGTCTAATTTCTCAGGGGTCAAGTTTAAACGTTGAGCACAAGCAGGAGAAATAAAAGAATGGGCAAAACTGGTATATAATAAGGTATAGACTTCGCAAGAGTTTATGATTAGCTTACCCGTGATAACTTCGTTTGGGTTCCTCACCTTTTGGGACGTCACGACAAACGCTCTTCCTTGAACCACCGACTTTATTTTATCCGTAGGCTTCTTTGGTGCCACCATCACAGCTGAACTTGACTTCTCTACATGATAAAATTGAGCTATGTGACCATCATTTCTACAACTGAAACATACCTTGGAAGGCTGTGAACAGTTTAGACTTATGTGTCCATCCTCTCCGCATCTGTAGCATCTAACTGGCGGTCTTTCTCCTTCCCTAGAAACTGTTGTTGTTGCTGGTGCTGCTGTCAATGTCTTTCCGTCATTGTTAAATCTTCTCTTCTTTAAATTTCCACTTGAATCATTTTTTCTATTATCTTGGCCATGATTACCACCGAAGTGATTACCATTTCTGGCACGTTGGCTATCACTGCTTCAATGATTGTTGCCACTGGTATGACTATTCTCGTGTTGCTGTCTTTTAGTTGAGCTAACTCATAATCCCGCTCCAATAACTGAGCCATGTTCACTACATCTGAATACAAGTAAAGTTTATGAGAGATAAGATGTTGACGAATTTCGGGTTTCAAACCTCTTAGAAACATTCGCGTCATCCGCTCCTCATTGTCTACCAAATGAGAGGCAAACCGAGATAACTTTGCAAACTTTGCTTCGTATTGTGATACAGTCATACTGTTTTGCTCCAATTTGATGAATTCCACCTCCTTCATGTGACGAATACTTTCTGGAAAGTACTTGTCGTTGAACAATTCTTGGAACCTCTCCCAAGACATCTTAAGTGCGGACAGATGAGTACGTTTTACGGATTTCCACCAGTAATCTGCCTCTCCGCGCAACATAAAGGTGGCGAATGAAACCTTTTGCTCTTCAGTGCATCCCAAGATATCAAATATCTTGGTAATCTGCTTAATCCATGTCTCTGCCTTCAGTGGCTCTGGCTTTCCCAAAAACTCCGGCGGTCCAAACTCCTTGAATTGCTTAGCAGTGACCAACCGTGAGTTATCATTGTTTTCACCTGCATTTTGAACAGGAGTTTCTCTCGTTTGGTGTTGCATCAATTGCAAAAAGCTCCTAAACATCCCATCATTCATCATTTGGTCGGTGTTGTTGTTTACAAGAGGATTATTGCCTTCCTGATGCACATTATCCTGGTTGTTGATTGTCGGCGTCTCAATGGTCGTATGTGCTCCATTGCTCATCTCAAAATTTTCAGATGTCATTCTCAAATACTGCCACAAAACAAGGGTTAAATAAAGAAATTCACATGTCACATATTAACCCTATATTTTGACCGACCAATAACAAATTACAAATAAGCTTAGGTAGGACACACTAGCGAATAATTTACTCGTCACTCTCTTCCTAGTTCTACCCCAGATCTCCATTAGAGATCATATCCCTAAGCTCGGATATCAACTGTGACGCCCCCAAAATAGGTCAACACAACTCATTCTAACTCGACAAATACATGGTACAGAAATTAAATATAAACTTCATTAATACAATTATCGTGCAAAATACGACAACACATGTGCTGTGAGTTTTAGTACAAATATTATCTTGTAGACAATATCCAAACTCAAATAAAATCATCATTACAATTATTGATACACTATTTTACAAAATAGTGAGGACTGCTATAATAACTGTCTTGAACCATCACTCCACACCCCGACTAGTCCCAGCTATATTCTCGCCTCCTGAGAAGAACAATGGAATAAAATAAAGGGTGAGCTCAACTAGCCCAGTAAAGAATATTATGACTAAGATAATATAAAACAAATTATCCTTAGTCCTTAACAGGGAAAAATCTGATAGAATACAATAGACAATAAGTTTTAGATCAACAATTACAGCGGAAATAGCAATCCATTAGAAGAGTCAAGTAGAGCATGATATCTACTATCTTCTATGATTTAAAAGTCCATCATTAATAGTTTATCCTTGTAATATCATTCAATAAATATTTCAAATCAACGAATTATCCATGCACTACGGGCCAAGGATATTCGTTAGTAATACCAGTGGTCATGATCATGCCAAACACATGTCCATCTATGCACTACGGGCCAAAGAGGACTTTCACCACAAACCTTATCTGTAACATTAAAGGTTATGATTATACCAATATATAGTTCCTGGTCATAATCATACCAATCAACAGTCCATCTTTGCACTATGAGCCAAAGATGACTTCCAGTATAATACAAGTATGAGGATGATGACAATGATATAAAGATTCAATCAAGTGAGATAAAGGATAAATATTAGAGAATTCTAATTCAACTTATGCAGAGTTCAAAAATATCCAAATTGTCAACATGAAAACTCTTTGTGGAGTAAAATTTAAAAATAATATTCATATATCAAAAATAATTTGGACAGAAAAAAAAATTAAATTCTTTTGTGAATAGTACCGTATGTATGAATAGTGTCCATGAATAGTATCGTATGAATAGTACCTAGACATAAAAAGTTTAAAATTTAATAAAAAAATTCAGACCAATATTCCAATGAAATGATATTAAATGAAGCGCAAAACTTAAGAAATTTCTAATCATTTCAGGAATTATAGAAGCAATACTTACCATAGTAAGTTTAAATTTAGGAATACGAAATAAAATAATATCCCTTTCATAATATGGAGTATGAAAGAAAATAATATTTTTTACGAGAATTGCAAAAAAATAAATCATTTACCTTAGTAGAAACAGGATTTGACTAGAATATCGGATATTATTATGAGAAAATCTTGCACAAAAAGTTACACTCAAAGTATTCTTATACTCAAGAAAAATACTCACAATAATATAGAATAAGAATTTCTTATATTGAAGGTGTGTTTTAGGAAGGAGGGTTACCCTTCTATTTATGGCGCAACGAAGGGAGAAAATTCAATAGGCTTGCCTAACTTTTCCTTCTTTTTCTTTTCCTCCGTGCCTAACTTCCTCACATTTCCTTCGTGCCTAACTTTTCCTTACATCTTATTGGTTTAGGACCCACCCTTTAGAAAACATATTTTGTAAAGCCTTTGTAGGAGAATATTTCAATGCCTAACTTCACAATTATCAATTGATTGGGGGCCCACAATTGGAAATAACATGCTTTGCAAGAAAAGTTGCCCACCAAAAGAAAACAAATGTGCAGAAGTGCACGCGAAGAATAATTCAAAATCAAAATGATAACCTTCACTCCATTTTTATTCACATACTGAAAAGTATATATTATAATAATAATAATAATATCATTTAAATTATAAAAAATTATATTATTATATTATCACATTATTATTATGTAATATTATAATAATATATTTGAATGAATATTTTATTGGAGAAAATAATTGTCAAACTTTTAACAAATTCCTTTATTTATATCAAAATTGAACCAATATCCACCACATAATAATTATTCATAAATAATATTATAAGCTCGCAATATTAACAACCAGATCATTCCCAGGAAAGAGGGGGCATTTCGATAATGATTTATCTTTATTGGCGCGCAATTATATAACCAACTCCTTTCCTCGACAGAACTTTTTAGACATTGTTAATAATGCTAACTAATAATATGAATAATTATTTCGTGTCAATTATTGATTTAATAATATAAAATATTATGCAGATTATACTGTGACAATAATTGAATCAATAATATGAGATAATGTGCAACTATTACTGTGGCAATTATTGAATGAAACTGAGTGACTTTTTACGTAAGAATCAATAATCAGAAATACTGTGCAATACCGTGTGCTACTATGCAACAACGCGTATTACTGTACTTTTATCACCGGGTATTTCAACAGTTAACGGTAAAAGTTTTGCCGTTATTTTTGTTTCTGTTTATATTCGACAATTATTCTGTTATGTGGAACACCAATGATTGCGTCGTACGGATATTCCCGACAAAAAAAAATATTCTCCGACCAAACGAATATTTTATGATCACTTGCTTAATTTGTAAATTTTGCACATTTCACCCATAACTAAAGCATTATATCAAATCAACACCTTATTATTCAAAATAATAATTAAAGAAATTAAATCTTTATTCATAAAAAGTTTGGATCTTACACATGTTGTCTTGCTCCCCTAGTGTCTCTTGTGTTTCCTTTATCCACTTACGCAACCGCTGAAACAGTTTGTCGATGTCGTTCTCGTAAGACAACAACTCTGGCTTCTTCGATCGAGTTTGCATGCACTAATCAAGAACACCTGAAATAAGAAGTGAAATAGAAAAATAAAAGTGTTTAACTAAGACCGAATTAATTAAACTAATATTGGAAGTTATAAACGCAATTTGATTCCCCGGCCATGGCGCTAAACACTTGTTTGTCTAAATCTATACTAGCAAAATACGCAATCCATAAGTAATATAATGATAGAATATCGTTTCCACGAAAAAAAATTGCGATTTATACTAACAATTACTAATTTTGTATTAACTTAATTTTATTAAACTAATGATTAAGATTGTGAAATTTTATGAAAATAGAAAATTAGTTAAATTAAACTAACTACCGCAAAGTTAAAACAGATTATGGAGACTTAATACTACAATTTTACTTATTGATTCACTTAGATTAATACACTTACTGTTAGTTACATTATCTATTTCGGATTGCTAATTGAGAATTCATCAATATTTATGACCATCTCTCGATGTACCATAAACGAATCAACTTAAATCCACAAAAAATAGAATTAAGGTGAACATCATAGTTAACTAATTCACTATATCTCTATTTGAATTACAATTAAAAAAGATTTGAAACACATGTTCCCTATCAGATTACATGCGATGTATAGGTATATCTTTATCCTAAACACAAATCATGAGTTCCATTAGCATGCAAATAACACAATCACATGCTATAATGGTCAGATCTAAACCTATAATCCATCTTTCGAGTTCATATATATTATCACGGTAATTACTGCCCAGAAAATTAAGCTATTAAATACAAACCACAATAGATAATCCAGTGATAGTTAACAAAAATTAACAAGAAAGCATATCAATCAAAGTTATGCAATAAGATTCATTATAGTCTTAAAATAGAATTTAGTTCATTGTCATTGAATTAAAAACCATAATCCATAATTGAATAAACATTTAAGATACAAAAGTAGAAGAAAGAGGAAGAGAGTAAAAACTGATGTCGCAATCCTCACGTCTCTCCTCAGCTCCTGCTATGGATCCTTTTTTCTATCCAAGTTGCTTTAATTCTCCAAAACTCTATTCCAAACTAGGGTTTTGCTAATAGATAGAATTCCTCCAAATAAACTGAATAAAAACAACTATTTATAGCTTCTATATTAATTCATAGTCAAAATTTATTTCCTAGTCAAGAAACAACTCAATTGCAACGTTTAAGTGAAAAGTCAAAGTCTGGTCAATATTCGATGCGACGAGGTCGCACTGCTTTTAATCTGGATTTGGGCGCTACTGCGATGCTGTAGCATAGATCAAAAAATTCATGTTTGAAGTGTGGCGCGACTACACTGCACCCTAGTTCATTTTGGACTTGGACGCGGCTGCGCTGCTCTGTGATATCAAGAAAAAGTTTTCTGATCTTTTCAATGTTGCTTCCATCCAAAGGCCACCAAAATAGTCCACAAGCATATAACCTACACAAAGAACCTAAAATGCATGAAAAGCAACCTAAAATCACAAGAATAAACAACAATTCAAGTCAATTGATACCTAATTCATAGGTATGAAACCTACTCATCAGATTAGAAAATATTTTTGGTCAAAGTAATATAATTACAAACACTATATATATATATATATATATATATATATATATATATATATATATCTTATGAAGAGAATTTTGCCCTTTTAATTAACATATTTAATTAACATATTCCTAAAAGTTAGAGACCCGTCACTTGAGAACCGAATAGATCCGAGTAATGTTTCGAGTTGAATATGACGTAAAATTAAAAATGAAAACTGATAAATCTACAATAGAAAATGATATTTTCACATGAAAACCGACGCTATTAGATCCTATAACAACAATTTTCACCGATGTTATACATCTATAGCGACACATTTCATGTAAAAATAACAAAGTGTTGTGAAAATATCAATTTCTTGAATAAATCTCTTATCGAATCCAAGCTCAATTTTTTTGAGTCGAGTCGAATCTGAGCAAGAGAGTGTTCGCGCAAATTCGACTTATTTACATATCATCTTCTTGTTAACTTTTTGGTATAGGCTTCTAAAATCTCTTTGTATTCTAGACCTCAAATAATCTTCATCAAGCAGTTCATATAGAATTAATTGGTGCCTCAGCCCTAGAAAGAACAACGAAAATAGAACAAAAATCATATGCTGAAAGATGGAAGAATGATATTAGACAAAGTTAATATTGTCATCAAGGGAAATAGCCAAATAGATGCTTTATACCTTCGGAAGGGTGTCAACATATGAATATCTTATAATCCGGGACAGCACCTCCAGCATTCAAGTAATTAACATCAGCTACAACGTCGCCAAAATCCTCTGATAGAAAGAGAACAAAATAAAACTTCATTATTATTAAATCATTGCACAAATTATGAACAGCGTGATTAATGATTGGTAATGAATAGAGAAAAAAAATTGAATCAAAAACCTTCATATAATGTCCTCGCAAAATTTACATATTCAGGTATGAGATCCCTATATATGATTCCATCCGGACGTGCATCCAAGACCACCAGGACTCCTGTCAAAAAGATCAAAACAAAGTCAAATATCTCGTCATTAAAGTTCACCCTCTCAAACTATTTCCCCACACTAACATGATGTATTGGTATCTGCTTTCAAGGTTACAGCATTACAACTTCAAAACTTCAAAACTTCAAATAATTTAACAAGTAAAAGTGGAGTTTCCAGTTCACTGTAGTCACAGTTACTTCCAAACCAGAACTCCACAGGCTTTTAACGAGCATTCTCTCTCCAAACCAAACATTTAAAACACTGAAGTCCAAAATATTATCCAGACAACATAACTTCTCAGGTCTTATATATTTTTCTTTATTAAAAAATGCCAAAACTCTTCCCTCTTTTTCTTTATTATCGAAAAACAGATTGAGCTCTGAAGTAATCTGCTCAATTCATCCTACAATTTTTAGTAAGAATTGCTTTCAAACAATAGATGCAATGTATATTCGTATATGCATTATGCATATGAATCAGTTTCCAAGGACGTGCACTTAGCTTATGTGACTACAAAATAACAATCTTAGCATGACACCAACAGAGTCATTATCAAGAACTAGAATCTACTTGCACGTGATTAACATAGACACGAAAAATGTGGTACGACTAGATAGAGGTGAGAAGAGGTACCGGGTGCCAACCAAACTTTAGTAGAAGTACTTGGCAATGGAGCCAGCCACAAAATGTTCCGTAGATTCATTGAATCATCATACGTCACATTTGATCCTGAAGAACAAATATTAGAAATGTTGTTAATTGTAGAGTACCAAGGAAAACAGATTAAATTTTTATAAGGTAGATTCATGATTTTCTTTCATTTACTTAAAGGAGTTACCATTTGACCAAGTGAGATTCTTCATTCAAGTATCAGAACAAATTATTGCATGATTTTTGGAAGTAAAAAGTAATAGTACAATTACCATTATTAGTTTTCAGTTTCTCCATTATCCTTGATTTTCATTTTTCTTTTTATTTTTTATCTTGAAGTAGATTAGCTGACGAATCAACAACAGTCAGTAGTACATAGTCAAGCATTTCAAATTGACCCAATCTAAATTAGTAAGGGATTGCAGAGAGCGACAAAAACTTCGTCGAAGTCGATTAAATGTTCTATAAGACGCTAGACGGGAGGCGGGCAGCCAGGGGGACTAGCGCCTAGGGGGCCTAGGCGGGATTTTTTATTTTAAGTCAATTTTAATATTTTATCTTATATTTATTCAAACAAAACAATAATATAAAACAAAACAATCTATAATAAAGATAATAAAGGTCTTTGCTTAAAGCTCTAACACATATTCATATTGTCAATGTTAAAATTCAAACACAAACATGCAATTGTTCAAAATTCAAACATATCTTTAACGTATTAGTTTTATTCATAAACAAGATTGCTATTAAATAATAAAATTTCAAATTTCAAAAATTCAATTCAATATTAAAACTTAAAAAACTAAATATAAATTTAAGAATTATATTGAATTAAACTAAATATTACAAATGTATCATCATTTATATAATTTGAAGTTGGTACAAGTTCAAAAAATTACAACTATAATAAAATTATCCATTTTGACTTGATATTGGTCACTTCTTATTGTGATTTGATATGCTACAACGTGCATTATAAATATGGTAAATCATTAGAAAAATAAATATATCATAGTTTTGGTAGTTATTAAAATTTTAAAAAAACATCTCCGCCTAGCCCGTCTAGTTTTCTAGAGTAATTTTTTTGCCGCCTAGGTGAGGCGCCAGAGGGGGCTTAGCGCCTAGGCGGGGCGCCAATGAGGGGCCTAGTGCCTAGGTGGGGATTTTTAGAACACTAATTAAAGATGTAACAATGACAAGACATACCTTTTTGGCAATAACCCATATTGTATGGAAACACTTCTTTGTCATATGCTGGGTACTCTTTAGCATGAAATCTGCACCAAAAGTGCAATAGCAAGTCAAAAGAGTAAGATGGACTCCTCGGTCTCATGAGAATTAGCAAAAGAAGGGAAAATTAATTTTCATGTGTTTAATAAAAAAACTATAGCAAAAAGACAATACACATTATAAGCCATACAAAAGCTTGCATCTTACTGGGCTCAATAACAAAAGAGCCAGAGATTATAGAGTACATCGACTTACAAAATACCAAGTCTTCCTGAATCCGTGGCAAGAAAAATGTGACCATGAAAGAAGTCATAGCGATTTAGTGATACATTCAATCCAACATTGGGACCTCGAACAGCAATAATTTCAAATAAAAATTCTAGGTATGAATTTAATTCCTACACGAAACAAAATGTAAATCAAGATAATCATCAAATAATGTAAAAACCACTAGACAACAAATATAAGATACAGGAGAAGCATACACCCATGAGCACCCTGCTCATACATGCATATATGAATCTATTTTGTGATGCCAACCTCACTTATAAAGCGCCACCCATAAGGAGTTCTTGTAAGCTTGCATCGATTTTCCTTTGATCCTTCAATATCAGGTACCTGTTAAATTATTATAAGTGTGCATTTCAGTTACCAGTACCTATCAGAAATGTCTCAGTAGCAATACGAAGAGTGGTGAAATTCAAATAATCAAAGAGGACTACCATAAAATTACCAGCTTATCATGCATGTACTGTAAGCATTACATATCTACCACGTATCCAGAGCCGGCCCTGGGCCAGGTCTACTAGGGCGACTGCCCAGGGCCCAAAGTTGAGGAGGGACTAATTTTTTTAAAATATTATGTATGTGTATAAAAAAATAATTATAAAATATAATATAAAACAAATTAATAAATATGGATAATCAAAATAGACTCTTAGCCACAAAAAGAAGGAAAAATCCTTTGACCCTCTCAGTTCATAACACAACGCAAACAATTTTTTTTCCGATGATTCTCCTCTTCTCGAACAAAGTTGGAAAATAAATCATCCACCAGCTAGACTAGTGCCTTTCTTTGAAGGTAATTTTTTTTAAAGATACATATATAATCTAGATATATAAATTTTGTAAATTGTAATATATATTTTTGTTAACTTTTTCTTATTTATTATTTAATTCAATAGAAACTTGACTGAAAATATTCTTGTTCTTCGTTTTTAATGCAATGTTTACAATTCGGGGTACTCTTTTTCCTTCATTTGGGGTTTCGTCCCATTAGATTTTTCCCAAACAAATTTTTTAACGAGACTCCCAAGTGTTCTTACTTATCTTTTGTAAATTCTTGTAATTTTAATAAAATTAATTAGTTGATAATTTATTTATTTTTTTGTTTAATTTGTATAGAGGGGCACACTTGAAATTTTTTACCCTGGGTCTTATAAAACCGAGGACCGGCTCTGCACGTATCTTCAGTTGCATTGGCATGGAAAACAAGTCGGAAGCAGGAGAAGTTGAGATGATTAATGAATTTGAAGCTTCAATAAACTTTTTTTGTGTTCATATTTTTGAAAAGGTTGGTACTTGTCTAGGAAAATAAAGAGTCGGTCCTAATTGAACGGACTAGATTTTGCCATGTACATTTCACTGTTATAGGAAAAATATTTTATAAAAAAAAATGTTTTTAACACAAATCTGGACCATTCATTATTGTTTAGGCCACTTGTCAATTTTGTGAACATTGTACTGGATGATACACTCCATCGAGGGACTAGCCTGGCTGGACTGGAGCGGGTCAAATTCCGCGGAAACCAGATCCATAAATATAAATTGGACAATGATGATAATTTGGCAACCTTGAAGCTCTAATAACTTCATAATTTGTGTGCTTAACTTCATAATTTGCGTGCTTAATTCATAATTTCACTGTTAACATTGAGGCTCAAATAGTACACAAAATCAGAGATAATAGAGTGAATTTACAACCACAATTAGAAGTCTTAAAAAAGACTCACTATAACTAACAATTCTACTATCTAAAATTGTTCCCACACACTAATACACTGCAAATGCCTAATTACAAACAAAAAGCATAACATATGTATACATATAGCAAACTCACAGGAATAATGGTGGGATCAAGGGCAAGCTCAATAGCCGCCGGATCTCCGCCGGAATCAACGGCAAGCCGAGCGAGCTCCATCACCGGCGCCGGCGGCCACCAAACAAGTTCATTCTCTTCCTTCTTCCTAAAATCCGGCCAAGAAACCAGTGTGCGTCGAGCTGAACGGACTACGGGATCGGGGACAGATTGGGTCGGAGAAAAAGGGACTAGAAATTTGAAGCAGGATCGGAGCTGCTGGGCTTCATAGGTGTTGATGGAAGAGGCCTGTTGAGGTGTACCCAGAACAGAGAGCAGATCAGAGGCGGAGGCTTTGGATTTGGGGGTTTGGGAATTGGGTTTAGAAAAGGGTTTAAGGAAGATGCGAGAGGATGAGGATTTTGGGGAAGAGAGAGAAGGAAATGTGTAGGAGGAGGAGGAGGAAGCGGCTGAGAAGGAGAGAGAAAGAAGGAACACAAGCTTGATGGAGGGCCGATATGGAGGAAGAATACCCATCACTCCATCACTCTTTTCTCTCTCATCTCTCTCCCACTCCCTGTGCTTTGATTTTGAACCTCATTACAAAGGATAAAATTCAAGAAAAGGGCAAAGGTGCGCTTGACGTTTTCGCATTCTGGCCAATGAGCCTGTTCGGGTCCAAAATGTTTCCTATTTGAGTGTTCGGTTACGAATTATTTTTTGACTTATAAGTAATAATTTGGAACTTATAAACAAATGACTTATAAATTATTTTTAATAAGTTTTTTTTGACTAAACATAATGATTATTTTTTCCTTTTTTTACCTTGGAAAATTACATGTCTACCCTGCTAACCTTAAAATGCCTTCTCTTTCTCTTTCTCATCTAACGTAAACATTTTCATAGCTATCTTCTCTGATTTGCTCTCTCCCTGCGCTCGATCCGTCAATTTCGGGTCATCCAGGTAATTCATTTCAATGTATTACTAGTTTAACGATCATTGAATTAGTTTAATCGCTGAAATATGTGATATATACAAATAATGTTTGTGCAATCTGTATGGATGAGTTGTGTCCGAGATTGTGGTCTGTTAGTTTGGAGAAATTCTCAAACAATATCCAAACCATATTTTCAAATTTGTAAAATCTTCACCCTGAAAAGATTTAGGCCGAAAGTATTTGATTCATCTGTCACATGTGAATTTCCTACAACCCGTCTCATGAATTTATTTGAAGGTCATGATATTTGATGGATTTTGTAAAAATTTTGTGAACTTGAACAGTTTTGAGTGGTAGGCTTTATTATTATATTTGCAATTTGTGGGGTTGAAGAAAAAAGATGAGGGCTTGCTGATTATTTTGTTGGATTGAACATATAAAACTTAAATGACAATGTTACCTGTGTGCTCAGCTGCATCAAATTATTCTTCTAATTTCCAGGTGAAGAATACACTTTTTTGAGTTTTGAAGCACTGTTTTCATCTTTTTTGTTATTTAATAATAGACTAGTGATAGATTAGAAGTTGAAGCTCTAGTGCAACTATAAGTGTAAAATACTCCCTTCCTTCCACAAAAAAGGTCCCATTTTTACTTTTAATATAGTTTGCGAAATCGATATTAATTCATTTTATTTAATACAAATGTAATTAGTATAAATTATCTAACCAGTATTACTATCACAAAATTTGTTGTTTGCAAAACTCATATGAATCATACCATTTTTAATTTTAGGATTTCATGAATTGACTTTACGGACTCTTTTTTCCGATTAATAAAGTTGGTACAAGAAAAGCAATTTCCTTATGGAATTGCTACAAATTGTGGCCTTTATGTTAGAAATAGTTTGATTTTCATTGCAGTTATTTATTTTTTATGTTTGTTTGTTTGTCGCAAGGTTGGCTAGAATTTTACTCTGTTGCAATGAGTATTATGAATCTGATTCTGATGTTTATAATTACAAAGGATTCAGCTGCTGAAATATTGATATATTTGTGCGTTGTGTGCCTGTCTTTGTATGTTATTTAAAATTCGGCCTCAAAGGATGCATATTTTGGACCACAACTTGACTTAATGAACTGGAGTTATATCATGTATAATTTACTTGCAGATTGTTATTTGGTAAGATTACTTTTGTCTAGACACTTTGCATATGAGCAAAAGCTGTGTTGATTAAGATTGAAATAAGAGACTTTTAAGAATTTACCCCCTCACGCAGTTCTTTATCAAAAGTGGTGTCCATGAGGTGTTTTCTGGGCACCATTAAATTGTCAATCAAAGAGGCCATCAAACGAGAATTTTAGTTAACGTGAAAACAAATAAAAAGGTAACAACTAGACCTGACAATATAGTTAGTTAACTGTTGGGTCAAACCATATTAACTGGAACCAAATTGGTTGGTTAACCATTTTTATTTATTCAGGTCGGTTAAAGTTTGGACCCATATTTTTTAAAACAAATATAGTTCTGAACCGGTTAACCATTTTTCAACCCATATTCCATTTCGATACAAATCGAAAAGTTCTTTTTTCATCTTTTTTTCGTTGTCGACCCTTCCTTATCCGTTAGAGCGGCGCGACCTGTGCTAGGCTTCTTCAATGAATAGCGCTCCCCGCGTTATAAGTGCAGTAGCTCAATTCCTCTCTACGCGTCCCGTGTTATAAATGCAATAGCTCAATTCCTCTCGACGCGTCCCGTGCCGCTCTGTCAATTTGTCCAGTTTCTCATCCTTTTCTCCCTTTTTAACTTCTAAGTCCATCCTTGTCTCTTTTACTGAATATTAACACAAAAGCATAACAAGTAACATGCACTACTAGAGAAATAACAAATTATTCATAAATTTTTAATCCACTCATCAATGAGTTCATTCCTTTTTGATTGGCCACCTCCAAAATGGTTGGTTACGTTAAGCTAAATTAAAATCAAGTAGAATTATCGTGAATCATTTTTTACTAGACTATTTGTGACGTTGAAAGAATAAAAAGGAAAATAAATTAAAATTTATAAGAGAAATGCATGATCAGCACAAGAAAATAGAATACCTTATTATTATTTTTTTCCGCATTTGTGAATTAAGAAAATTGACATTTCTATAAATTTGAGAAACCATTATCTAATGGTATTTTCAGTTTTTAGAAAAAATTTTTACAAGTTGTTCATCATTTTCATTCTAGAATATTTTTGCATTTTTGGTTAAAAAAAATTTGCACTAAATTTTCAAACAACCCTTTTATTTTTCTATGTAAACATTTAGAGCCTGTACGTACGTTTGGTTTTTTTGAATTATACTAAAATTAATTATAAGTTTAAAATACAAATATTTTGATATGTTATTCTTATCTTGTATGTTCTATAAATATCTTGTATGGACAAGAATTTTTCTACTTATCTTGTATGTTCTATAAATTAATAAGTTCTTATTTTGGGTGACTAATGTTGTTCTGTATGTGTCAGTTTATGTAAATTCTAGTATTCTAGTTACAAAAGAATTATATTATGGTGTATTTTGAATGTGATCCAACCTTATTAGCAGGTTAATAATAATTTTGAAAAATTATTTAAATATGAAAGGATATTAATAATTTCAATTTAAAATTTTATTAGTATAGTTTTTTAGCATTTTATTATTTATATTAATAATTTTTATACCATATTATTACTTAATTAATTTAATTGTGACGGTCACAATTTCATTTTTAAAAAGTTCTGTTTAAAAGTCAAAACATCTTAAAATGGTTAATATGGTTTTGAACCATAACCATATAGTTACAACCCACACAACACATTAAAAATGGTTAATATGATTTTAGTTCTTAAATGGAACCATAACCATATTTTGAAAACTAAAACCAACCCATAACTATATTTTGTCAGGCCTAGTAACAACTCGGGGGCTTCTATCCAATTAAATTGATTCAATGATAGATATCACTTCAAACAGAAGTGCAACCACAATGACATATCTAGGGGTGAGCATGGTGCGGTTTGGTGCGGTTTGAAGTCCAAACCGCACCCGAAACCGCTTAGGTGCAGTTTGAAAAATTCAAAACCGCACCCGAAACCGCTTGTGATTGGTGCGGTTCGGTTTTAAAGTGTGCGGTTCGGTTTTAATTGGTGCGATTTCGGTTCCAAAACCAATTGAAACAAAAAAAAAGTTTAAGCCTTCAATAAAATTTAACATAAAACTTACATTGAGCAATTAATTTAGTGACAAAGTAGACAATGAGAATTATATCAAGCATGCTTTAAAACTAAAATATGCGCTATATAAAACAACGGAGACTATTCGATAATAAGCAAGAATGTTTATCTAGTTCCCCAAAAATTAAAAGTATATACTGAAGATAGAATAAAATATATTGCAGGGAGGACTAAAAATAATCTATTAGACTAATACAATTATAGCATTGACATTAACCAATGCATCAAGTGTTCGAGCAACTTTAGAATTTACTAGAGATAATATATACATACACACACATGGTGCGGTTTCGATTTTATGCGGTTTGGTTTTGGCTAGTAACCAAACCGGAACCGTAAATTTGGTTATTCAACCCACCTAAAATCGCCACATACGCCGGAACCGTTGGTGCGGTTTTAATTGGTGCAGTTCGTGCGATTTTTGGTGCGATTTCGGTTCCAATTTGGTTACTTGCTCAGCCCTAGACATATCCTGTACAAGAGTCATTTGTGCCTACTCCAACCGCATGCATCAAGTTATTGGTTGAGCTTCCAAATGTGCTTCCCAGATACTCCATTTTGGAATTCTGCCTGCACAATTTTCACGAGCAAAGATGCAAGAGAATTATTTGCAGCTCAGCCAAATATGAACTCGCGCCCATCATTCATCAAGGCACTTGTGGACGCGAAGAATTCTAAGATGCCCCCCCCCCCAACCTAGTTTTCATTAAGTTATCGTTTGAACTTTTTATTTATTGTTGTAGTGAGATGTTTTATTAAGATTATATTTATTGAAGAGATTGTAATATGATTATTATATATCAATGTAATTCCAAAGGCTTCTGATTGCCTTGACCACTTCTAATTTAATTATGATATGGTATTGAATCAATGCATTTTTTATAATTTCCTTTTTAGTAATCTGACATGATTAAATAAGTTGTTTACCAATAAACTGTTTAAATAAATTGTTTATCAATAATAAGTTGTTTACCAATAAGTTGTTTAAATAATAAGTTGTTTACCAATAAGATGTTTAAATAATAAGTTATTTACTATTAATAAGCTGTTTACCAATAATAAGATGTTTAAATAATAAGTTATTTACTAATAAGCTGTTTGCCAATAAGTTATTTAAATAAGTTATTTACTAATAATAAGTTGTTTACCAATAAGTTATTTAAATAATAAGTTGTTTACTATTAATAAGTTGTTTACCAATAATAAGATGTTTAAATAATAAGTTGTTTACCAATAAGTTGTTTGCCAATAAGTTGTTTAAATAAGTTGTTTACCAATAAGTTATTTACCAATAAGATGTTTAAATAATAAGTTGTTTACTATTAATAAGTTGTTTACCAATAATAAATAATAAGTTGTTTACTATTAATAAGTTGTTTACCAATAATAAGTTGTTTACCAATAAGTTGTTTGTCGACGTCGAAATTTTTATTTGTCCCTTTCTGTGCTTGTCTTTTGGTGTTCTCATTTTAGGCGAGTTTTGTTTGAAAAAACAAGTTTGAAAAGGTCCAACATGTATATGTCAACGATTTGACTTTTAGAGTCGCCAGTTGGTAGATTTGAAATGGTTGTACCAACTCAATCGGAAAGATTTGCACAAAGACCCAATGATTGCATACTGTTTAATTGGTCTTGGAAACCGAGATTCATTAGGGGCTTGATTAAGCGAAGGGAAGGTGTTAGGCACCCCCCGACTTCCGTGAAAACACGGTTAACGCCACTTTTCAATTAACTTTTATCTGCGTATGTGTGTGTGTGAGTTGGGCCTATATGCAATTATCTGGAAGTAGTGCTATGTCACGTTTGCACCTATATAAAAAGGGTTTGACTTTTGTATAAAAGTTTAATTTTAACAAGATATAACAGTGAAAATTTGGAAAACAAGTTTTTTCAAACTCTTATGCTCAATAGTAATTAAGGCATTTGATACTTTTATTTTATTATGTGTTCGGCTTAATTATTTTTATTTTCGAGATGCGGGGCATCTTCGAGAAAATAGGATACATAGCAGTGTCGAACTCCTTGTGGGCATGAGAGTCATCTAAGGATATCCAGACACCGTAGATAATTTACAAGCTGATTGCAGCTGAGCAATGTCCATCGTGGGAACCGAATCTAGATTCAGAGGCTGAATTTGTGATCACATGATTCCTAGACTCACATGAAAAAGTAATATGTATAAAAGCTAGAAAGAGAACAAGATTTGAATAAATCTAAATCATTCTAACTTCAACAGTTCCAGTTTAGTCACTTTTGATCACCGGTCAAACTTAAAAATAGCCGAATTTAGGCAAATCTAGCCCGCAGGCTGGAAGATTAAATATCTACATTGTGAAAGCAGTTAAAACAGATATTTATATAAAAGCGATATATATATATATATATATATATATATATATATATATAAGCAGTAAACGCTCCTGATATTCTATCCAGGCTCAATCGAGTTCGATGAAATATATATAAATATATAAAAGCAGTAAACGCTCCGGATATTCTATCTAGGCTCTAATAATCGAGTTCGATTTCGAATATATATATATATATATATATATATATATATATATATGAAAATAGTAGAAAGCTTAAAATTTTGAAATATCTTACAGTGGGCTGCCAAGAAGACTTGAGATAGCTTTCGGAGCCTGAAAACTCGGTTTTCACCAGTTAAACTTCAGTATGTTGTAGAACACGAGCATACAAATGTTTAGAAAAAAGAATCACTTAGGTTGTGTTTGATAAATTTGAGAATTAAGATCTGAATGATTATGATGTCTTAATAAATTAGATCATTTGAATGGTTATGAGGTCTGAATCTAAAAAATTGTTTGATAACAAAAAAGTAAGTTGTCTCTTAATGACACTATTTTATCATTTTAAAGGGTAGAATTTTATTTAATAATTTTAAATATTCAATTTAATAAAAATGAGTGCATAATATTGTTGAATATATTTATATAAAAAAAATTATCAAAAAAATTTCATTAAGAGGTACCTCTTAATTATTAAGATTTCATTTTCTGTCTTACCGATTAAGAGACATTCAGAGGTAACAAAAAACAAAACAAATAACATCATGCCTCTTAGCGAATAAGAGGCAATCCATTAAGAGGCAATCAGATGTAAACAAACAGCACCTTAGTTTGGAGCACTCTAGAAGATATTACAAGCTGAAATGGATAGAGTTTTCTCTATTTTCTTCCTTTTTTCTTACATTTTATTACTGATGGGGGGTCTATTTATAGATCAAAAGTGTCACGGGTTAACCCGCAGCTACCCGGGCTGCCCCGAGCTTTGCGGGTCCTGTTGTCTCGTAGTACGTGCACTCGGACGACTCGCTGTCCGCTCGAACCTTCACAACTTTCAATCCGGGAGTCCGATGGAAACGTGTCATACCATTCCGGAAAGCTCTTTCTAAGAGCTACACAATGACATATGGCTTGCCCTTTTTCGACTCCGGGAAGATGGGTCTATGACCGAAATGGCATTTTCGGGTCTCCGCAGGCAATCCGTTGAGCTGTTTTGCGTAGTTTGCGCTTGGAAGTTAAGATATGGTTCTTGTGGGATCTTTTGAAGCATTTTGAGTTGAAATGAGTTGATTTGATTTGATTTGAAGTTGAGTTGGAAAAATGACCATTTTGCCCCTCCCGGGGTTGTCTCCGACTTTAGCGCAGTTGTAGGAATCTTTTTCCCAAGGTTATCTTTGAGATTGGCCTGTTGTTGACTCTGACTGTCCTTAGGGTTATTTCTGAGGTTGGCTTGATGTCCCGGGGTTATCTCCGTGGTTGGAACTGACTTTTCCAGGGTTATCACTGGGGGTGGAAACTGATCTCCCAGGGTTATCTCCAAGGTTGGAAACTAAATCTCCTAGGGTTATCTTTGGGGTTGGAACTGATGTTGTGGTCCTCCAAGATTATCTCTGAAGTGTTAAAAAGACGCTTTTGTCATCCTGCATAGTTAGTAACAGAAAAATAAAACTTTGAGTGTCTACACTGTTTAAATAAGTTGTTTCCCAATAATAAGTTATTTACTAATAATAAGTTATTTACCAATAAGTTGTTTACTATTAATAAGTTGTTTACCAATAATAAGTTGTTTACCAATAAGCTCTATAAATAATAAGTTGTTTACCAATAAACTATTTACCAATAAGTTGTTTACCAATAACCTATTTAAATAATAAGTTAGTTACCAATATAAGCTATTTACCAGTAATAACATTCAATATGACATTGAATCAATGTATCTTTTTAGAATGTCCTTTTTAGTAATATTATATTTTATTTTAACTTATAAGTCATTATCAGTCGAACACCTTCATAACTTGTTTTAAATTAATTTCTGACTTATAAGTCATTATCAGTCGAACGTTTTTACTTACAAGTCACAACTTAAAATAACTTATAAGTCAACTTATATTTTAACTTATAAGTCATTTTAAAATAATTCACTACCGAACAGGCCCTTAGAGCCCGTAACGACTTATTTTAAAAGTAGTTAAATTTAAAATATAACTTTACTTATAGGAAATTGATATTTTCACATGAAAAGTGTCACTATAGATGTATATCAATGGTAAAAAGTGTCCCTATAGGATCTATAGAGACGATTTTCATGCGAAAATATCAAAAAGTCATGTGAAAATATCAGTTTTCTACTTATAAGTTATTTTAAGTTGTGACTTATAAGTAAAAGCATTCGACATCAATTTAACTTCTAAATCAAAAATTAAGTTATAATAATTTATGAAGGTATTCAGATCATAATAACTTATAAGTTAAAATCAAATGTAAAGATTACTAAAAATGACATTAATAAAAAGAGGGGCAAAATATAATATGGGCAAAATAAGTATTACATTTGGTCAAATTAACTTATTTTAAAATGACTGAATGTTAATTTTCATATTTTAGAATTCAACTAATCAAGGATGTGGAAAATGCTTATAAGTCATGGCGTTTTAACTGGCCGCTACTCCCTCATGCGGCCAGTTTGACCAAATTTTAGGACATAGATTTAACATTTTACTCCATTCGCATCCATATGCTAAAAAACTGCAAAAATTTAGCTTTGGAGAGAATTTGCTAATTCTGAGATTAGAAGAAATCAGTTGTTCGTGCTATCAATTTTTGATAAGTCTTCATCAATGGCTTTCATGTCTGTTACAATGATATTTTTATCTACTTCTTCTGAATCTCTTGCTAGTTTAGATTGTAGAAATGCATCAGAGTATATTAATAATGCTAAAAGTAGTAGTAAAGAGGTAATGTTTCCTTATGTTGGTCAATTGTTTTCTAAATTGGAAGAAAGTGAAATTTTTTATAGATCCTATGTTAAAAAAATGTATTTGAGATTAGGATTGATACAAGTCGTAAACGTGCTCACCGTAATGATTTGACGTCCAAGTTATATGTATGTAAAAAAGTTGGTAAACCAACGGCTGTACAGAGTTGATTAGATGATCAATGTGATAACTATAAGAAAGTAAAACAACGAGACTCAATAGGCTAAACATTATTCAATGCTAAAATGTATGTTGTCCACGGTAAAAAAGAAGATAATTGGTGTATTTCGACTATTGAGTTGGATCACAATAATCATTTAATGACACCTACCAAAGTAGATTTGATTGAGACACATAGAAATATTACGCCAGTAACAAAAAATTAATTGACACATTAAATGAGGCAGGTATTGGACCAAGTAGGATCATGAACGTTTTTAGCACAATGGGTGGATGGATGCAAAATGTAGGTTTTAGTGACAAGGATGTTCGTAATGTAGTTAGGGATTTAAGGCGTGACTCGGAGGATGAAAATGATGCACATGTTGTAGTCACTTATTTGAAAAAATTTGGTTATGGCACTGCGAGTAAATTATTTTTTCGTGTCAAACCAAGCGAAGACAATCGCATAGCTTCTATTTTGTGGGTAGACGTCCGATCAAGATTTATGTATTAACGTTTCGGAGATGTGGTTACATTTGATGCTATGTATAGGACAAATATCTATAATATGTCATTTGTTCCATTTACCAGGGTCAACCACCATTATCACTCTATTTTATTTGGATTTGCACTGTTAAGGGATGAGACAAAAGACACTTTTTTTTGGGTCTTAGAGACATGGCTCAAAGCCATGAACTAGAAGACTCCTGTAACCATCATCAGTGACCAAGATAAAGCCATGAGCAATGCTATTGGTAGGGTACTTTCATCCACTCATCATTTATTGGGTTCTTGGCATATTAACAATAAATTTCCAAAAATATTACATCATGTTTATACGAAACACCCATCGTTCAAAGACGATTTTAACAATTGTGTGTATAATTCATTTTCCATCAGCGAGTTTGAAGAGCGTTGGGAAATCCTTATGAGAGAATATGATTTGTATCAAAATGATTGACTCATAAGTTTGTATGATGTGAAGGAGAAATGGATAGGTGCATATACAATGAGATATTTTGCTGCAAGAATGACAACCACCGGAAGAAGTGAAGGTATGAATTTTTTTTTGATTTATCTGTGAATGCTTCAACGTATATAAAAGATTTTGTAGTTAAGACTCAGAAGGCTATTGAGAAACAATTCATCAGAGAGAGAAAGGCCAACTACGTAAAAAAACATCGAAAATGTAGTTTGGTATTAGGATCATCGTTGGAAGTGCATGCTTCGAAATGTTATACAAAAGAGATGTTTAGACATTTTCAAAAAGAGCTCGTGGATTCTCTAAAGTATAACATCAAAAAATTCAGTGAGCTGTGCATTATTGATACAAAGGTCTATGCAGTGTATAGGGAAGATGTAATCGAAAATAGTCAGAGATAGTAGCAAGTTGTCAATAATCGTCAAGGGGGGTCGATAACATGTACTTGTCAAATGTTCTCACATTCTGGATAGATTTGTAGGCACATATTGAGATTCTTAAGCTTTAAGAGTATTTCAAAAATACCTGATGACATTATCGTTCCTCGGTGGACAAGAGATGCTAACAGGAGTAATGGTGAAGAAGAAATGGTTTCTGCAATGAGTGCTTACTTTGAAAAAAATCAAGCAATACGGTACAATCATTTGATTAGTGATTTTCAAGAGTTATCTAGTAAAGTTGTTAGCTCAGTCCGAGGTTACAAGGCAATACTAAAACTAAATGCACAAGGAAAAGTCATTGTTAATCAATATGACCCGAATGAGAATATTACCGACATACCTGACGATGATATTGATCGCGCAGATGAATATGCAGCTTAGAAGATAGGATTGGAGGATGATGATGAAAAGAGTGAGGTTGAGGAAGAGGAACAAAGTTTTTGCCACCAATTGCTTCTCAAATAAAGGGCCAAAAAAACAATCCAGAATTAAAAGTGTCACTGAAAAATGGTGGGTAATAAGCCTCACCGAAAATGTGTCATATGTGGATTTGAAACAAACCATGACAAGCGCAATCATTATAGTGTTAGGACTTCCTGAACCTAAAGAAAATTGAAGTCGACAACTCATTAATGTCTATGGAGATGTAGTAAACAGTTAGTGTTAAATGTTAATGTGTGTGTGTTTATTTGGAATGTCTATGGAGATGTAATTTAAGTAAGCTTTAAAATGTGTGTTTTTCTGGAATGATTATGGAAATGTAATTTAATATTATTATAAAATGTTTTGGAAATGTGTCTGAGAATGTTTGTGTAATTCTGGAATGTTTGTGTAATTTTAATGGAAATGTTCTGGAAATATTAGTTTGAGATTTTTATTTTGAGAATGGTTAGTAAGACTTTGTAAATATAACTTTGTAGTGCTTTGAGATGGTGTATGAGATTACCAACTCCCTGGAGTCTGGACACATGAGGGACTAGCGGTCAGTACTTGTGGAAAAGTCGACAAGCCCTGACGACTAGGAAAGTATCAAACCAACTCTCGGGATTCTGGCCGCTAGAGGGAGTAACGGTCAGGACTTTTGCAAAAGTCCTGGTCGCTACTCCCTCTAGCGACCAGAATCTAGGGAGTTGGCCCCAGCCCCCAGTAGCATGGTACTAACTCAAACTTGTTCAATACAAAAATCAGTAATAAGCAAACATTTTCAATACCAAATTAACCAACAAACACATATGTTCAATACCAAAATCACCAACAACAATATCAAATGAGTTAAAATGCCATACATTTAATCCAATTAAAATTAAACTAGCATCAATTGAAAATAAAACACCATACGTTTAATCCAACATCTAAAAGATTTAAAAGTATTTAGAGTACATGTTCAAATTCCCATTAACATCTAAATGATTTACTCCCTTAGTATATCTTTAGCCTTACATTTGAACAATTTATAAGCTATTATATACCTAAAGACCGATACATCCTCCGTTGACCATTTTTCATTGCTAAGGTCAAGATTTCCCCACACAAAGTAGTCGACATACTTGCAAACAAAGATGCTGTAATTGTAATGATTCTCCTGCATGGATCGACTCTTTGCTGTATTGACCTTTGGGGGTGTACGAAGCCAATCACCCAACGGGTTACCCATTCGCAAAATTAACGGTATCAATTGTACAATAACAAGAACGTCATAAGTACGCACATATACAACGGGGAAACTAAATGAATGTATTAAAAAAAAATATGCCACGTACCGCGACATCAACGTAGTCTTTGTACATTTCAGTTAACTTGATGTAGGGTGTGTCATTATATAGCGGGTCGAGGATAGAAACCTTCCATGTTGAAACCGAAAAGGTTAACAATATGAAATGACTGTTGCTTGAGATACATATAGGCATGAAGATATAGTCGAACTTGTGCAATGGCGGTCCCACTTGAGGTGTAACATATAACTGACATAATTAATCTCCAAAAAATTGCATGAATTAGGAGGGCATGAAGCCAAAATTGGCACATCTCTATATCCCCTCGCGCCGATATTTGTCTTCACGATCCCGCAAAAGACACATACACATCCATCACTTGCTCATATAGACAAATTTCGGGTCTCAAATAATTCATATCTTTGTGAGTCAACGTGTACCACTGCTGGGGTGCTTGATGGGAAATTGAAGAAGATTGACAGGATTTAAGGAGCAAAAGTTCTCGTTGATCATTCCAATCTTTTGCCCACGAAGTCTTTTTGGTATAGACCCTTTAGGTCCATATTCTTCTACTGGAACATCATCCCCAATAAACAAAGATGCATCCTCGTAAGTAAGTTGAGTAAGTTGGGACATATCAGTAGCAACCTAGGTGATAGGGGTGTATAAGTTAAGGCCAGCTGAAGAGGTGGGCATCTCTGTCTGCTCACCCCCCATATACTCGTACTCCCACCTCTGACATCCGCATCATACAATTCATAGAGTTGGTCCCAAAAACCTCTTTCATGTGCTTATATTCGGGAGGAAAGTTTCGCTTGAACTTAAAAACTTTGTCCAGGAGGGATTTTGCGCAAAATAAAGAGTTTTCAAGGGATCAACTGAAAGGATTTAGACTCCTCAGATACTTGACCTCTAAGACAGGAATAGGATGAAAAACCCGATGCATTTCTTACGACTTTTTGTGTTTAAAAGGCAATTTTAGTTGTAAATAAAGTATATGAAAACTTACAAAAATTAATGAATTTTTATACACTCCATTCCTCAAAAAGCTGGCATTTTGACTTTCTTATATGCTTAATTTTTAATTATAAAGTTGGTTGACTTAACCAAAAAAAGTCAAATTAAACAAATTTTTCAGTCAAATCTAGTCACTTTTTAACAAGGCATAAAGTTGGAATATTTTTTTTTGGAAATTGATATTTTCACAACATTTTTTCATATTTCTACATGAAAAGTGTTACTATAGATGTGTAGCGACGATTTTCATGTGAAAATATTCTATTGTAAATTTATCAGTTTCCTTTCTTTTTAATCCATCTATTAAAGTAGACTCTCTCCAAAGAACACAAAAATGAAAAGTGACTTTCAAGCATGACTTTTCATTTCAAATATCATTTTGGCTTCAATTTAGGCCATCGAAATTTGCTTTGTTGATCATTAACAGTATAGAACAAAAAGGAAATTAAAAAGAACGACATAATGATAACTTGATGTAAGAATAGTTTGTTTCTATAGCATTACTCTTTACATAAATGGTTCATAGGCGCGCTAGTACAATATCCTAATATGTAATTAAGATAAAAAAAAAGAGAAGAAAGAGGAGTCAGTTCTCCTACATCTTGGCCTAAACAACTTGTTGGGCCATGACATTTTATACATTGGGTTTGACCGAATGGGCTCATCCCTTGGGTTATATCCGTTAGATCCTGAAATTATTGGAGCGGGTCATTGGGCCTAACCATTAGGAATGTAATGGATTGAATTGGGCTTTGACCGGTGATGATAACAAGGATAATCGTTGACTGTTATCCTGCAATGCATTAATGAGGATTGGATAGAGTCAGCCGGAGGTGGAAAAAGGTGACGTGATAGGCATGTGGGCTACCTGCAGGGGATAGTGTCAGGGAGGTCGGTTGCATACAGGACAAATCAGAGTTGGAGTATAGGAGGGCAAGGTTTAGCATACAATAAAAGGTAACTGATATTTTTCCTCTCTCAAGACTCTAGATATTTTTGTTTCCTCCATTGTTAAACCTTGTGATCGCCTGTACTAACTCTCACGTCGGAGCTATCCCCCGACGGTCGAAGCCGTCAAGCTTTTGGTGTTGCCGTGTTTACTGTGCAGGATTGGACGTGCTTTATGTGATTGGGGCACATGAAAAGATCTTAGCGTTAATATTGGCGCTAGAAGGAGGGGTTTTTCTAGTGTTCTTGAGTTTTCAATCACAAAGATCAACTGTTTTACGTTAGAAGTTATGGTGAAGAGTAAAATAGCTACTGTTGAAAGACAACCGATGGCTGATCGGAAAAGGGTAGAAGGCACATCGCCTAGAACCCTACACCGAGATGGTCAGACTGACAGAGCGTCCAAGTTGGCCAAGATGGCCGAAGAAGCTGACAAAGTTTTAGAAGTTCTTCTGAAGCAGAGGAAATAAGCGTATGCACTCTGAAGATATGTCTCGAGGCCGCCCTCGTGACCGAAGAAGACCAAGGAGCCATACTCCTGAGAATATAAAGAGGGTACCTCATCCTAGGGGTTATCGGAGCTATGGCACAAGCAGATCTAGAAGCCACACTCTTGAGAATCCGAAGAGGGTACACTGCTCTGCTGATACTCATCGTCGAAGATGCCCGTCTAAAGCTGTAGGTTCGGATGGAAGAGACCAGAATGTCCAGAAGAAGTTTTGAGGGGGTTTATGTCCAAATCGACAGAAGAATGGTTGCCATTCTTTGATATGTTGATAGGGCCAAAGAAAGCTAAGATGTTCCAGTAGATTTTGGAATGTGAAGACGCCTTTTAAGGAATGGAGGAGTATCTATCTTCAGCGCCGTTGCAGTACTTCAGCAGAGGTAGAATTCATGGATGCTGTATCCAGACAGATATTCTACTTCGGACATCAGTGCAGCAGGTTATTATGTTCAGATTCAGAATAACAAACAATGAGGGGGTCGATCGCAATAATGATTCCATTGCCGATGCCTTCTCAAAGCTGGGTACTACTGAAAGTCGTTATCCTACAAAGTACTTCGGCAGGGATATTATTGGCCCACAATCTTTAAGGAGGCTACTGAATATGTGAAGAAGTGTCATAAGTGCCAGCTGAATAGTTCGATCCCACGTCAGCTACCAGAAAAGCTATATTCGATTTTATCTCCTATACCTTTTGTTGTATGGGGGGTAGATATACTGGGTCTATTACGGAATGATCAGGTGGGAATTAGAATAACAGACGCCAGTTTGTGGGATCGAAGTTTAAAGCATTCTTGAAGGAACTAGGGATTCAACACAGAAAGACTTGCTGACCATTCTATGGTAGCCTTATTGGCAGGTGTGTCCTTATAAATTTGTCAGGCCCTTCGTGGTAGGCAAACTTTATCGGTGTAAGGAGGTTCGGGTGGACTCGCTGACCATTCGATGGTAGCCTTATCGGCAGGTGGTCCTTATGAATTTGCCAGACTCTTCGTGGTAGGCAAACTTCATCGGTGTAAGGAGGTTCGGGTGGACTCGCTGACCATTCGATGGTAGCCTTATCGACAGGTGATTCTTATGAATTTGTCAGGCCCTTCGTCGTAGGCAAACTTCATCAGTGTAAGGAGGTTCAGGTGGACTCGCTGACCATTCGATGGTAGCCTTATCGGCAGGTGGTCTTTATGAATTTGTCAGGCCCTTCATGGTAGGCAAACTTCATTGGTGTAAGGTGGTTCGGGTGCACTCGCTGACCATTCGATGGCAGCCTGTCTGGTCGGTGGAATCCAGTGGGTTTGTTAGGCCCTGTGTGGTAAACAAATTCCATATGGTGCAAGGAGGTTCGGTTGAACTCGTTCGGCCACTTAGTGGCGAATTGTATTGATACAGATCTGTCTCACACTTCGGTAACGAATAAGTATTGTATTACTTTATTACCTGATTTTGTTTAAGTGTTGAGTTCGATTTGTGTTGTTACTTGATCCTATCTGTTATGTGATTTGCTTAATTAATTGACTAACAGTTTAAGCTTGCACATTTTTCAAGTTAATTGATAGTGAATTATTGACAAGAAACGATTGCAAAGGAGTAATAAGGAACGAAATCAATATTTCATTAATATAATTTTATTTACATGAAAGATAGAAATTTTCACAGAAGTCCTACAGCTAAAGAAAAGGAAAGTAATCTTTATGCGTTGTCTTCACCTTCGGAAGAATCAAGAATGGTGGGGTCTAACTTGGCAGCGACAAGCTTTTCCTTGGTCTTGCTTCGACAGACCTCATATCCTTCAGAAAACATCAGAACTACTTCCTCGTTCAGCTCAGCTGACCTTCGGTAGTCGTCTTTTGTCTACTGACGCAATTCTTCGGTTAGAGGCGAACCCATCTCCTCCAGGGCCTTCAACTTGCCTTGAAGCTTGCGACGTCTGATCAAGTACCTTTCCTTGTCAGCCTGAGCCTTGGTCTGGACTTCGTCGACTTGCCTCGTTAAGCTCAAGTTAGTCATGGCAAGATCTTCATTTTTATGCCGAAGAGCTTCGTTCTTCTGAACTAAGTCGACGTTCATATCGATTGTAGCTCGTTGGTCAGCCTTGGTCGTCTCTAGCTCCTCCTTTATTCGAGCCAACTCTTTTCGAAGACCCTCATTGTTAAATAAGGCATCTCCGTGTTGACTTCTCTCTTGGGCCAAGGCCGACTTCAGGATGACATTTTCTCTTCGGGCGGCGTCCTCTTTAGCTTCCTTTTGTTTGGGACGAAGGCGCCCGAAGACAGCGTTTGCCTACACATACTCATTGATTAGTCAAACAGTTTCAGAGTTTAAAGCAAATGCGTAAATGACTAAGTTAAATGACAGAATTACCTTGGCCTGGTGTTTCATGCCTTCGTTAATCAGGTCCATGATAGAGCTGTTGTCGAACCGATGGTCATCGGTATCACGGATGAAAGAATTGTACAAATGGTAGGGGAATGGTTCATTAAGTTCATGCCATAAAGTGGGGGATGCCACCGCTTTAGGCCTAGCCTCGGGTGATGAAGGTTGAGGTGGAGGAGACTTGGGTTCTTCGGGAGGATGTAGAGGTTGGTTAAGAAAAGGTCCAGTGGGATGTAGAGGCTGATCATCCGAAGGATGTTTCCTATTACGGGATAAGGAGGAAGAAGGCTCAGTACGTTCTTCGAGCTCCTCGTCAGAATCGTGGATTTCCACTTGGATGATTATAGGAGGATCAACTTCGGGGGTAGGTACTCGAAGTTCATCAACGGAGAGAAGAGTTGTCTTGGTTCTCCTCTTTTTGGCACGAAGGGCTTGCATCCGTTCGTTGGGAGGCAAATCAATCAGACTCGCGCTGCAGCATGGTTGGGGGTCTTGAGGAATTGGTTTTGATTTTTGTATGGCCCTTTTCTTTAAACGAGGTTGATTAGATGCCTCTGCCGCCACGAAATCCGGTTGGGCCTCGACGTTCTGAGGATCAGAAGCTAGAGGCTCTTCGGATGGAGTTTCAGTAACAGTCAGTGAAGATTTACCCGAAAAGAATTTGTCTAAATCCCTTCGGTCAATCAACGTCAACTTGATCAGAGATACTGCAACGGGGAAAAATATTCATTCAGATCATTTTACTAAAAGAAAATTCAGCAGGATATGCAACAATACAAGTTCGGAACTAACATTTATGGTCATATAACCAGGCTTGCTTGGTAAGAAGACCGTAGCTCCATTCCTTCTTCGAGAAGCTGTCCAGGAGCTCAATCATCTCATTGACTCACTCTTCGGCGATATCCCCAAAATCTGCCGAGACATTGTCTAAAGTGCTCCAGTTTGGCAGGAAGGCGATTTCGGGCCCTTTGATGAAGAACCATTCCTTGTGCCATCCTTTATTGCTGGACGGTGTACTGATCAAAGATCGCCTCTCAAAGTTCTCCCCAGGCTTCGAGGCTATCTTGTTTAGAACTTTGAATCCCTTCTCTCTGGATTTATTGATGGTGTATATAGAGAAGAAGAAATAAAGGGTAGGGGCGACGCCTACCTCATGGCAGAAGGCGATGAACGCCAATATATGGATGTATGAGTTCGGGACGAGTTGGGTGAATCCGACGCCAACAAACCCTATGAGGGTAACCAAGAACATGTGCAGAGGAAATCGAGCCCCTTTCTCCAAGAGATTGAGCGGCATGGCAGTCCAACCCTCTGGACATTGGTACATCCTCTCGGTGACTGATGGTCGTCTGAGATGGTGGGTTTTCGGTATCTGGTACCGTTTTTGATCATTTTTGATGTCCTTTTCGGACAAGGTTGATGGAGTATTGGCATGAGGAAACTGTTCTTCATTTTGGAAGAATATGGAAGGATTGGGAAGCGGCTTGGTTGGCGTGTTCTTGCTTGGAGTAGCAGCGGGGTTGGGATTTGACCCCAAAGCCATTTTAGTGGGGCTTGGAGAAAGAAGAACTATAGGAATCGGAATGGCCGAGATCGGTGTGGTATTATCAGAATTTTGGGAAGCCATTGCTGAAGGTTTAAAGAAAGAAATTTGGAGGAAGGAGGTAGCAGAAAGTTTCTGAAATTTGAAATAGCAGGTAAAACAGTCAAAATTGGGCTGGAGTAGCTTTTATACTAGGCGGTCTTTTCAACTTTTCACGAAAATCAAAGGTGACACATTAAATGCAGATAATGATGGTGAAGTTTAAAGGGTAGCGTCCATTTTTTGGTCCTAATTAATAACCGGAGTGGGCCATTCAAGTGGACTTTTGGTTTTTATTCAAGTCACTATTTGAGATTTACCAATTGGGATCCAGTGAGTTTCATTTTGGGCCTCTGCTGATCTTATCCTAATTCTTTTTGTCCTGGATCGATGGCCTTTATACTCTTTCTTTAAACATTTTGTTTTATAAAAGATTGGGGGGTAATATTGGGCCATGACACTTTGTACATTACGTCGGACCGAATGGGCTCATCCCTTGGGTTATATCCGTTAAATCCTGAAATTATTGGACCGGGTCATTTGTCCTAACCATTAGGAATGTAATGGTTTGAATTGGGCTTTAATCGGTGATGATGATAAGGATAATCGTTGACTGTTATCCTGCAATGCATTAATGAGGATTGGATAGAGTCAGCCGACGGTGGAAAAAGGTGATGTGACAGACATGTGGGCTACCTGCAGAGTATAGTGTCAGGGAGGTCGGTTGCATACAGGACAAATCGGAGTTGGAGTATAGGAGGGCAAGGTTTAGCATACAATAAAAGGTAACTGATATTTTTCCTCTCTCAAGACTCTAGATATTTTTGTTTCCTCCATTGTTAAACTTTGTGATCGCCTATACTGACTCTCACACCGGAGCTATCCCCCGACGGTCGAAGTCGTCAAGCTTTTGGTGTTGTCGTGTTTACTGTGCAGGGTTAGACGTGCTTTACGTGATTGGGTCAAGATTTCCCCACATGAAGTAGTCGACATACTTGCAAACACAGATGCCGTAATTGTAATGATTCTCCTGCATGGGTCAACTCTTTGTTGTATTGACCTTTGGGGGTGTACGAAGCCAATCACCCAATGGGTTACCCATTCGCAAAATCAACGGTATCAATTGTACCTACAATAACAAGAACGTCATAAGTACGCACATATACAACGGGGAAACTAAATGAATGTATTAAAAAAAATATGCCACGTACCGCGGCATCAACGTAGTCTTTGTACATTTCGGTTAACTTTGATGTAGGTTGTTTCATTATATAGCGGGTCGAGGATAGAAACCTTCCATGTTGAAATCGAAAAGGTTAACAGTATGAAATGATTGTTGCTTGAGATACATATAGGCATGAAGATATAGTCGAACTTGTGCAATGGCGGTCCCACTTGAGGTGTAACATATGACTGACATAATTAATCTCCAAAAAATTGCATGAATTAGGAGGGCATGAAGCCAAAATTGGCACATCTCTATATCCCCTCGCGCCGATATTTGTCTTCACGATCCCGCAAAAGACACATACACATCTATCACTTGCTCATATAGACAAATTCCGGGTCTCAAATAATTCATATCTTTGTGAGTCAACGTGTACCACTGCTGGGGTGCTCGATGGGAAATTGAAAAAGATTGACAGGATTTAAGGAGCAAAAGTTCTCGTTGATCATTCCAATCTTTTGCCCACGAAGTCTTTTTGGTATAGACCCTTTAGGTCCATATTCTTCTACTGGAACATCATCCCCAATAAACAAAGATGCATCCTCGTAAGTAAGTTGAGTAAGCTGGGACATATGAGTAGCAACCTAGGTGATAGGGATGTACACGTTAAGGGCAGCCGAAGAGGTGGGCATCTCTGTCTGCTCACCCCCCATATACTCCTCCTCCCACCTCTGACATCCGCATCATATAATTCATAGAGTTGGTCCCAAAAACCTCTTTCATGTGCTTGTATTCGGGAGGAAAGTTTTGCTTGAACTAAAAAACTTTGTCCAGGAGGGATTTTGCGCAAAATAGAGAGTTTTCAAGGGATCAACTGAAAGGATTTAGACTCCTCAGATACTTGACCTCTAAGACAGGAATAGGATGAAAAACCCGATGCATTTCTTACGACTTTTTGTGTTTAAAAGACAATTTTAGTTGTAAATAAAGTATATGAAAACTTACAAAAATTAATGAATTTATATACACTCTATTCCTCAAAAAGTTGGCATTTTGACTTTCTTATATGCTTAATTTTTAATTATAAAGTTGGTTGACTTAACCAAAAAAAGTCAAATTAAACAAATTTTTCAGTCAAATCTAGTCACTTTTTAACAAGGCATAAAGTTGGAATATTTTCTTTTAGAAATTGATATTTTCACAATATTTTTTCATATTTCTACATGAAAAGTGTTGCTATAGATGTGTAGCGACGATTTTCATGTGGAAATATTCTATTGTAAATTTATCAGTTTCCTTTCTTTTTAATCCATCTATTAAAGTAGACTCTCTCCAAAGAACACAAAAATGAAAAGTGACTTTCAAGCATGACTTTTCATTTGAAATCTCATTTTGGCTTCAATTTAAGCCACCGAAATTTGCTTTGTAGATCTTTAGCAGTATAGAACAAAAAGGAAATTAAAAAGAATGGCATAATGACAACTTGATGTAAGAATAGTTTGTGTCTATAGCATTACTCTTTACATAAATGGTCCATAGGCGCGCTAGTACAATATCCTAATATGTAATTAAGATAAAAAAAGAAGAAGAAAGAGGAGTCAGTTCTCCTATATCTTGGCCTAAACAACTTGTTGGGCCATGACACTTTATACATTGGGTCGGACCGAATAAGCTTATCCCTTGGGTTATATCCATTAGATCTTGAAATTATTGGGACGGGTCATTGGGCCTAACCATTAGGAATGTAATGGTTTGAATTGGGCTTTGACCGGTGATGATGACAAGGATAATCGTTCACTGCTATCCTGCAATGCATTAATGAGGATTGGATAGAGTCGGCCGGAGGTGGAAAAAGGTGATGTGACCGGAATGTGGGCTACCTGCGGGGGATAGTGTCAAGGAGGTCGGTTGCATACAGGACAAGCCGGAGTTGGAGTATAGAAGGGCAAGGTTTAGCATACAATAAAAGGCAACTGATATTTTTCCTCTCTCAAGACTCTAGATATTTTTGTTTCCTCCATTGTTAAATCTTGTGATCGCCTGTACTGACTCTCATGCCGGAGCTATCCCCCGACGGTCGAAGTCGTCAATCTTTTGGTGTTATCGTGTTTACTGTACAGGATTGGACGTGCTTTACGTGATTAGGTCAAGATTTCCCCACACGAAGTAGTCGACATACTTGAAAACAAAGATGCCGCAATTGTAATGATTCTCCTGCATGGGTCAACTCTTTGTTGTATTGACCTTTGGGGGTGTACGAAGCCAATCACCTAACGGGTTACCCATTCGCAAAATTAACGGTATCAATTGTACCTACAATAACAAGAACTTCATAAGTACGCACATATACAACGGGGAAACTAAACGAATGTATTAAAAAAATATGCCACGTACCGCAACATCAACGTAGTCTTTGTACATTTTGGTTAACTTTGATGTAGGGTGTGTCATTATATAGCGGGTCGAGGATAGAAACCTTCCATGTTGAAACCGAAAGGGTTAACAATTTGAAATGACTGTTGCTTGAGATACATATTGGCATGATGATATAGTCGAACTTGTGCAATGGCGGTCCCACTTGAGGTGTAACATATAACTGACATAATTAATCTCCAAAAAATTGCATGAATTAGGAGGGCATGAAGCCAAAATTGGCACATCTCTATATCCCATCGTGCCGATATTTGTCTTCACGATCCCGCAAAAGACACATACACATCCATCACTTGCTCATATAGACAAATTTCGGGTCTCAAATAATTCATATCTTCGTGAGTCAACGTGTACCACTGCTGGGGTGCTCGATGGGAAATTGAAGAAGATTGACAGGATTTAAGGAGCAAAAGTTCTCGTTGATCATTCCAATCTTTTGCCCACGAAGTCTTTTTGGTATAGACCCTTTAGGTCCATATTCTTCTACTGGAACATCATCCCCAATAAACAAAGATGCATCCTCGTAAGTAAGTTGAGTAAGCTGGACATATGAGTAGCAACCTAGGTGATAGGGATGTACACGTTAAGGGCAGCCGAAGAGGTGGGCATCTCTGTCTGCTCACCCCCCATATACTCCTCCTCCCACCTCTGACATCCGCATCATATAATTCATAGAGTTGGTCCCAAAAACCTCTTTCATGTGCTTGTATTCAGGAGGAAAGTTTTGCTTGAACTAAAAAACTTTGTCCAGGAGGGATTTTGCGCAAAATAGAGAGTTTTCAAGGGATCAACTGAAAGGATTTAGTCTCGTCAGATACTTAACCTCTAAGACATGAATATGATGAAAAACCCGATGCATTTCTTACGACTTTTTGTGTTTAAAAGACAATTTTAGTTGTAAATAAAGTATATGAAAACTTACAAAAATTAATGAAATTATATACACTCTATTCCTCAAAAAGCTGGCATTTTGACTTTCTTATATGCTTAATTTTTAATTATAAAGTTGGTTGACTTAACCAAAAAAATTCAAATTAAACAAAATTTTCAGTCAAATCTAGTCACTTTTTAACAAGGCATAAAGTTGGAATATTTTCTTTTGAAAATTGTTATTTTCACAATATTTTTTCATATTTCTACATGAAAAGTGTTACTATAGATGTGTAGCGACGATTATCATGTGAAAATATTCTATTGTAAATTATCAGTTTCCTTTCTTTTTAATCCATCTATTAAAGTAGACTCTCTCCAAAGAACACAAAAATGAAAAATGACTTTCAAGCATGACTTTTCATTTCAAATCTCATTTTGGCTTCAATTTAGGCCACCGAAATTTGCTTTGTAAATCATTAGCAGTATAGAACAAAAAGGAAATTAAAAAGAACGGCTTAATGACAACCTGATGTAAAAATAGTTTGCGTCTATAACATTACTCTTTACATAAATGGTCCATAGGCGCGCTAGTACAATATCCTAATCTGTAATTAAGATAAAAAAAAGAGAAGAAAGAGGAGTCAGTTCTCCTATATCTTGGCCTAAACAACTAAATATGTTTCTGTAAGACCCCGAATTTTATGAAATAAAAGTATTCAATATTTCTTATAATTACTATTCAGTAAATGGTTAAATTGATAAAAGGTTAAAGTTAAGGGTGATATATGAATTTTTTTTCAAAATACACAAGTGCTTATAAAATATTCATTGTTGTCGGGGAATATTCGTTTGGTCGTAGAATATTCTTTCTGTCGGAGAATATTCGTACGACGGTGCAGCCATTTGTGGGCCCCATAACAGAATAACTGTCGGATAAAGAAAACGATAAATTTGAGTTTTTATAAATAACGGCGTAGTTGTTACCGTTAACACTGTTGGAATACCTGGTGGTTAAAATACAGTAATACGCGTAGTTGCACAGTAGCACACGGTATTGAATAATATTTTTTTTCAATTATTGATTCTTACGTGAGAAAGCACTACTCAATAATTGTTACGGTAATTTCTGTTCAATATTTTATTTTATTGAATCAATAATTACTGCGTTGATATTTTATATTATTGTTGTTTCAATAATTGTCACTGCACAGTATCTCCATTATCAGATCAATAATTCATATTATTTGAATAATATTATTAGATAGCATTATTGGCAATGTCTAGAAAGTTCTGTCTAAGGAGAGGTTTGGTCATCTAATTGCGCGCCAGTAAGGAAAAATTCTTATCGGAAAGCCCCCTCTTTCTTGGGAACAGCCTGGTTGTCATAAATGTGATTCTGTAATATAATTTATGAATAATTAATTATTGATTCATATGATATGGAAATATTTATTTTATGTAGATATAAATGTTAGATTTATTTATGTGGTCATAAATGAAGGAGTTAATGTTGAGGTATTTTATCAGTATTTTGCCGAATTGGAGGTATTAAAAGATCAAATCGGTATTCTTAAAGCCCTATTGCGTGAGTTATAATTTTAATCCGACCGTTGGATCGTTGTGATGTTTGGATATGTTATACATATATAAGTTGAGTATATTTTCACAAATTTTGAACCGTTGAAAATGAACGTATGATTTGTTATGAATTTTAAAAGGTGATAAAAAGCATCCGTTTGTGGGTTTCGGATATTTTCTGTTTAGAATTTGAAAAAACTCAAAGCTACAAAGTTGTAGAGAATTCGATTTCGTGTGGAATGGACATAAAATTCGTATTTTTTTGATAAACGGGCTATTTTCTATGAATTACTGAAGTTTCAGAAAATAAAATAATTTTTATTAAATTATGGGTGAGACCCACTTTTTGGTTGGTGGAATACATATGGGCTGCTGATTATTTTCTTCAAGAATGGCATGTTGATGGCTTTCTTAAGGCATGCGTAGAAGAGTTTGTTAAAATAATATTATTTTATTATTTTAGTTTCCTTTGGCGTTCTAAGCATTTTCTTATTAATAGGGTGCTTAGTTAGAATTGAAAATCACACCAGAATTCAAAAGTTTTCTCTCTTTCTCTCTCGATATTATCGAGGGTATTTTGTGAGTATTTAGAGTGAAAGTTTACTTCGACTTTATATCTGATATTCAAGTCAGAAGTACTGCTCTTTTGAGGTAAGGGATTTTAAGGGTTATTATATTTTTCAGTTCGTACTTCTTCTGACCTTCAAAAAATTCTGGAAAAATTTGAAATGATATTTTGATGAGTTTTATTGATTGTGTCCAAAAATGGTGATTTTTGGATGTATAGATTAAGAGTTTTGAATTTTATGAGAAAAGACTATTTTAAAAGTAACCGCTTATAACTCCTTGTGGTTAACTCAAAAATTGGTGAAATATTTATTGGGAGTACATGTATATGATAGACGTATACTCTGTAAATTTTGGAATTTTTGGATAAAAGTATAATTTTTGATAAATATCTAAATATTCTACTATTTTGACCGTATGAAAAATAGTAAATGAGTTTTAAAAATTCTGAGAAAAATATATGTTCAATATGGGACTATATTCTTCTAAATCCCAGAAAAGAAATATTTTTGGAACTGATTTGGTATTTTTCATGAAAATAGACTAGTTATGAATAAATGAATTAAATATGTTATGTGAAGTAAAAAAATTGAAAAATAGGATTTTATGGCTTAAGAATCCTATATGAGGTATATGCAGTTTTTTTATGAGGGTTTTGGTTATTGGTGATGAAATATTATGAGTTTCGCATTTTAAGATGATTAAATGTATTATTTAATAAAGTGTAAACAATTAAAATAAATTATTTATAAGTTTAAGAAATGTTATTCTTTCAATATCATTATACCGAAATATTGGTATAGATTTTATTGTGGAATTTTTACCTTTTTAATATCGGGATTACTATTCACGAGTTACTATTCATAAGTTACTATTCACGATAATTTTTTTTTCTGACCAAATTATAGTTGATTTATGAATATTACTCTTGAGATTAAATCAATATGTTGATTATATTGATTTTATTATCATATATAATATTTTTATAACCCTAATGATGATATTTCTCTTTGACTTGAGTGTAAAGATGGGTAGATTTCTGGTATGATCATGACTATGGGTTCCCTTTGTCCTGTAGTGCAAATATGAATTGTTGATGAATATATTTGGCTTGTAGTGCAAATATGAACTGTTGAGGAATATCTTTGGCCTGTAGTGCAAAGATGATATGTTGATTGAATATCTTTGGCCTGTACTGCAAAGATGATATGTTGTTGAATATATTTGGCCTGTAGTGCAAAGATGAACTGTTGTTGAATATCTTTGGCCAGTAGTGCAAAGATGAACTGTTGACGAATATCTTTGGCCCGTAGTGCAAAGATGAAATTATTAGTATGATTATGAACATGAAAATGTGATTTGGTGTAAACATGATCTTTGATGTTTCAGGTAAAGATAGGTGATGAAAATTATCTTCGTCCTTGATGAAAATTATCTTCGTCCTAGATGAAAAGAGGAATTTAGAACTACAATTATGATTATGAGTTATTCATGATTGTGGACCAGAATTGTTGATTGATGTTACAGGGATAAAACATTGTTGGTGGATTTTTAACATGGAAAAGATAATAGACTTTATAGTCTATTTGACTCTTCTAATAGATTGCTCGTTCCAATGCAACTATGGTTGAAATTTTTATCATCTACCATATGTTCTAAATCTCTGATTTATTACTGATGAAGGCTATTGATAATTTAATTATCTTTAGTCATGATATTCTGTTCACAATTACTTTCAGGTAATAAGAGCGTAGCTGGGTCGAGCGGGCGTAATAGGGGAAAAGAACGGTGGTCATCATTTAGTAGTTATATTTGGTGAAGCAACTAGGGTGAGGCGAACCCAACGTTGGAAGGGTGTTTTGCCACTATCATACAAGATGTCTAATGACATATAACCTCGTGTCATCATAAGACAAGATTGTGCTCATCCACTTGCTGAGTATATTTATGAGCACTACCTATATAATCTTGGTATTTGTTTAAAGTATAATTCTCAATTAGAGACAATGGAGATAATGATAAGTCAAGAGAAGACTCACCATTGGGAAGAATATGATAGTAATCTTCTCATTTTTTTTGGGGTCTATTGGGTCAACCAAGGATAATTATGTGGCCATATGATATCTATCATAACCTAGAAGCATGGCCTCCCATGTACGAAGGTTTTCTTGAGCAATTCCCAAAGACTCTAATTTCTAAAACAGTTGTTGACTATACCTTTATGTAAGATGTCATTATGAGGTGTTGTCCACGGTTGGGACATGAGTCACATTTGGTATATATTTGTATCCAAACTCACAACATATGTGTGATTGTATTTTGCACGAAAATTGTTGTAATAAAGTTGTAGTTATTTTATGTACCATATATTTGACGACTCAGAATAGGTTGGGTGAAATGGACCTGTTTTGGGGTTATCACATTTGGTATCAGAGCTTAGGGATATGGTCTCTGGCGGAGATCGGGGAATATAACTAGGACGGGAGAGATGAGTAAATCCTTCGCTAGTGTGTCCTATCTAAGCTTAATTGTTGGTTGGTCATAATATACGGATATTATGTGATACGTTAATTTGCTTAATTAACCCTTGTTTTATGGCAGTATTTGAGAATGGCAGCTGAGAATGCTAACAATGGAGTGCATGAGACTGTGGGGATACCTCTAATCACTAACCATGATAATGTGATGTCAGACGAAGAAGGAATTAGAGATATCCATGTGGTTAGTGAAGAATTGATAGTTGCACCCAAGATAGTAGCAGAGGTAACAACTGAGAGTGAGGAATAAGAGGACGAAGAGGTACCTGAGGAGAGTTTATTAGAGGTATTATATGATCAAAATGTAGAATTTCAAAATCGTATTCATGAGTTAGAAGAGCAGGCTGAAGAACGACAGACGGTCGTGGAGCAAAAGGATGCAACAATTCAAGCTTGTGTTACCCGATATGTGATGCTTGAACAGAAGCATTCTTTGGCAGAGTATAAGATGATAAAGATGGAATCTGAGCTGAAAGAAGAAAAAATTGAACGAGTGAGAATAAGTGATGCATAGGCAAAAGCCGCACGACACGTGGATATTGTAGAAAGAGATGTCCGATCTAAGAAGGCTAAAATAGATGATATGAATTTCTCTTTTTGGAAATCAATTGGGAGAACCCAATATCGAGTTTTGAAGTACCCTGTGCAGAGCGGTCAACCTGAATTCGATATGGATTGAAGATTGATGATTCGGATCATGAATCAGGAGTACGACGAGGCAGTTGAGGGAGGAATATGCCCTATAGAAAAGTATATTCCAATGGTAGTGATGACACCAAATGCTGCCCCAGACAAGTCAAAGCCGAGTAGTTCAAGGGATAGCGGTTGTCATGACTTCCCAATAAGTGAGGAACCCAAATGAAGTTATCACGGGAGATGAGCAATGGAGAAATCATAATGACCGGGGAGATAGAATCTGAAATAGAAGCAATGTATTCTCAACTTTTCGAAATACCAGGTACGTAAATTTCGGGGACGAAATTTCATAAGGAGGGGAGATTGTAAGACCCCGAATTTTATGAAATAAAAGTATTCAATTTTTCTTATAATTACTATTCAGTAAATGGTTAAATTGATAAAAGGTTAAAGTTAAGGGTGATATATGAATTTTTTTTCAAAAGACACAAGTGCTTATAAAATATTCATTGTTGTCGGGAAATAGTCGTTTGGTCGTGGAATATTCTTTCTGTCGGGGAATATTCGTACGACGGTGCAGCCATTTGTGGGCCCCATAACAGAATAACTGTCGGATGAAGAAAACGACAAATTTGAGTTTTTATAAATAACGGCGTAGTTGTTACCGTTAACACTGTTGGAATACCTGGTGGTTAAAATACTGTAATACGCGTAGTTGCACCGTAGCACACGGTATTGAATAGTATTTTTTTTCAATTATTGATTCTTACGTGAGAAGGCACTACTCAATAATTGTTACAGTAATTTCTGTTCAATATTTTATTTTATTGAATCAATAATTGCTGCGTTGATATTTTATATTATTGTTGTTTCAATAATTGTCACTGCACAGTATCTCCATTATTAGATCAATAATTCATATTATTTGAATAATATTATTAGATAGCATTATTGGCAATGTCTAGAAAGTTCTGTCTAAGGAGAGGTTTGGTCATCTAATTGCGCGCCAGTAAGGAGAAATCCTTATCGGAAAGCCCCCTCTTTCTTGGGAACAACCTGGTTGTCATAAATGTGATTCTGTAATATTATTTGTGAATAATTAATTATTGATTCATATGATATGGAAATATTTATTTTATGTAGATATAAAATGTTGGATTTATTTATGTGGTCATAAATGAAGGAGTTAATGTTGAGGTGTTTTATTAGTATTTTGCCGAATTGAAAGTATTAAAATATCAAATCGGTGTTCTTAAAGCTCTATTGCGTGAGTTATAATTTTAATCCGACCGTTGGATCGTTGTAATGTTTGGATATGTTATACATATATAAGTTTAGTATATTTTCACAAATTTTGAACCGTTAAAAATGGACGTATGATTTGTTATGAATTTTAAAAGGTGTTAAAAATCATCCGTTTGTGGGTTTCGGATATTTTCTGTTTAGAATTTGAAAAAACTCAAAGCTACAAAGTTGTAGAGAATTCGATTTCGTGTGGAATGGACATAAAATTCGTATTTTTTTTGATAAACAGGCTATTTTCTATGAATTACTGAAGTTTCAGAAAATAAAATAATTTTTATTAAATTATGGGTGAGACCCACTTTTTGGTTGGTGGAATACACATGGGCTGCTGATTATTTTCTTCAAGAATGGCATGCTGATGGCTTTCTTAAGGCATGCGTAGAAGAGTTTGATAAAATAATATTATTTTATTATTTTAGTCTCCTTTGGCGTTCTAAACATTTTCTTATAAATAGGTTGCTTAGTTAGAATTGAAAATCACACCAGAATTCAAAAGTTTTCTCTCTTTCTCTCTCTATATTATCGAGCGTATTTTGTGAGTATTTAGAGTGAAAGTTTACTTCGGCTTTATATCCGATATTCAAGTCAGAAGTACTGCTCTTTTGAGGTAAGAGATTTTAAGGGTTATTATATTTTTCAGTTCGTACTTCTTCTGACCTTCAGAAAATTCTGGAAAAATTTAAAGTGATATTTTGATGAGTTTTATTGATTGTGTCCAAAAATGGTGATTTTTGGATGTATAAATTAAGAGTTATGAATTTTATGAGAAAAGACTATTTTAAAAGTAACCGCTTATAACTCCTTGTGGTTAACTCTAAAATTGGTGAAATTTTTATTAGGAGTACATGTATATGATAGAAGTATACTCTGTAAATTTTGGAATTTTTGAATAAAAGTATAATTTTTGATAAATATCTAAATATTCGACTGTTTTGGCCATATGAAAAATAGTAAATGAGTTTTGAAAATTCTGAGAAAAATATATGTTCAATATAGGACTATATTCTTCTAAATCCCAGAAAAGAAATATTTTTGGAACTGATTTGGTATTTTTCATAAAAATGGACTAGTTATGAGTAAATGAATTAAATATGTTATGTGAATTAAGAAAATTAGAAAATAGGATTTTATGGCTTGAGAATCCTATATGAGGTATATGCAGATTTTTGATGAGGGTTTTGGTTATTGGTGATAAAATTTTATGAGTTTGGCATTTTAAGATGATTAAATATATTATTTAATAAAGTGTAAATATTTAAAATAAATTATTTATAAGTTTAAGAAATGTTATTCTTTCAATATCATTTTACCGAAATATTGGTATGGATTTTATTGTAGAATTTCTACCTTTTTCATGTTGAGATTACTATTCACGAGTTACTATTCATGAGTTACTATTCACGAGTTACTATTCACGACAAAATTTCTTTCTTTTTCTGACCAAATTATGGTTGATTTATGAATATTACTCTTGAGATTAAATCTATTTGTTGATTATATTGATTTTATTATCATATATAACATTTTTATAACCCTAATGATGATATTTCTCTTTAACTTGAGTGTAAAGATGGGTAGATTTCTGGTATGATCATGACTATGGGTTTCCTTTGGCCTGTAGTGCAAATATGAACTGTTGATGAATATATTTGGCCTGTAGTGCAAATATGAACTGTTGATAAATATATTTGGCCTGTAGTGCAAATATGAACTGTTGAGGAATATCTTTGGCCTGTAGTGCAAAGATGATCTGTTGATTGAATATCTTTGGCCTGTAGTGCAAAGATGATATGTTATTGAATATCTTTGGCCTGTAGTACAAAGATGAACTGTTGTTGAATATCTTTGGCCAGTAGTACAAAGATGAACTGTTGACGAATATCTTTGGCCCGTAGTGCAAAGATGAAATTATTAGTATGATTATGAACAAGAAATGTGATTTGGTGTAACCATGATCTTTGATGTTTCAGGTAAAGATAGGTGATGAAAATTATCTCCGTCATGGATGAGAAGAGGAATTTAGAACTATAATTATGATTATGAGTTATTCATATGATTGTGGACCAGAATTATTGATTGATGTTACAGGGATAAAACATTGTTGGTGGATTTTTAACATGGAGAAGATAATAGACTTTATAGTCTATTTACCTCTTCTAATGGATTGCTCGTTCCGCTGCAACTATGGTTGAAATTTTTATCATCTACCATATATTCTAAATCTCTGATTTATTACTGATGAAGACTATTGATAATTTAATTATCTTTAGTTATGATATTCTTTACTGAGCTAGTTGTGCTCACCCTTTTGTTTCACAATTCTTTTTCGGTAATAAGAGCGTAGCTGGGTCGAGCGGGGGTAACAGGGGAATAAAACGGTGGTCATCATTTAGTAGTTATATTTGGTGAATCATCTAGGGTGAAGCGAACCTAACGTTGGAAGGGTGTTTTGCCACTATCATACAAGATGTCTAATGATATACAACATCGTGTCATCATAAGACAGTATTGTGCTCATCCACTTGCTGAGTATATTTACGAGCACTACCTATATAATCTTGGTGTTTGTTTGAAGTATAATTCTCAATCAGAGACAATGGAGATAATGATAAGTCAAGAGAGGCTCACCATTGGGAAGAATATGATAGTAATCTTCTCGTTTTTTTTTGGGGTCTATTGGGTCAACCAAGAATAATTCTGTGGCCATATGATATCTATCATAACCTAGAAGCATGGCCTCCCATGTACGAAGGTTTCCATGAGCACTTCCCAAATATTCTAATTTCTAAAACAGTTGTTGACTATACCTTTATGTACGATATCATTGTGAGGTGCTGTCCATGGTTGGGACACGAGTCACATTTGGTATATATTTGTATTCAAACTCACGGCATATGTGTGGTTGTATTTTGCACGATAATTATTGTAATAAAGTTGTAGTTGTTTTCTGTACCATGTATTTGGCGACTCAGAATAGGTTGGGTGAAATGGACCTGTTTTGGGATTGTCACAATTTATGTACCCACCATGCATATTCTTCACTATAAGAAGCTTGTGGAAATGGAAATTGAAAGTCTAAAGTTTAATCCTTGCTTACGACATGAATCTCTCTCATTACTGCGATTTCAATGCTTTATCATTAATAGCTCACACACTCCATATAATTTAACTTCAGCTCTTTATCAACATGTTTACCAGCCACATTTGGCATACCCACTTGATAATAATCCTGTAAAAAATAGTAGTTTGTCAATTGGCTCGAGAGTATTCACAACAGTTTCCTTATCTTTATCACTACTCTGTAGTGCTATTAGGTCATTCTTCAAAATAGGGATTCAATTTTTTCACTATGTACCCAACAGATTCTTTATATTGATTCCTTAAATAATGAAATTTGAAATTTAAAAGTTAAAATTTAAAAATTCCAACAGTCAAAACATCAAATTTGTAAGACCCCGAATTTTATGAAATAAAAATATTCAATTTTTCTTATAATTACTATTCAGTAAATGGTTAAATTGATAAATATTAAAGTTAAGAGTGATATATGATTTTTTTTTCAAAATACACAAGTGGTTATAAAATATTCATTGTTGTCGGGGAATATTCGTTTGGTCGTAGAATATTCTTTCTGTCGGGGAATATTCGTACGACGGCGCAGCCATTTGTGGGCCACATAACAGAATAACTGTCGGATGAAGAAAACGACAAATTTGAGTTTTTAAAAATAACGGCGTAGTTGTTACCGTTAACACTGTTGGAATATCCGGTGGTTAAAATACAATAATACGCGTTATTGCACAGTAGCACACGGTATTGCACGGTATTTTTGAAATTATTGATTCTTACGTAAGAAGGCACTACTCAATAATTGTTACAGTAATTACTGTTTAATATTTTATTTTATTGATTCAATAATTGTTACGTTAAAATTTTATATTATTGTTGTTCAATAATTGTCACTGCACAGTATTTCTCATTATCAGATCAATAATTCATATTATTTGAATAATATTATTAGATAACATTATTGGCAATGTCTAGAAAGTTCTGTCTAAGGAGAGGTTTGGTCACCTAATTGCGTGCCAGTAAGGAGAAATTCTTATTGAAAAACCCCCTCTTTCCTGGGAACGACCTGGTTGTCATAAATGTGATTCTGTAATATTATCTGTGAATAATTAATTATTGATTCATATGATAAGAAAATATTTATTTTATGTGGATATAAATGAGGGATATATTTTTGTGGTTAAAAATGAAGGAGTTAATGTTGAGGTTTTTTATCTGTATTTTTGTCGTAACGGAGGTATTGAAAATCAAATTAGGGTTTTTGAGATATTTTGCGAGGGTTATAATTTTTAATCCGACCTTTGGATCGTGGTAATATTTGGATATGTTATACATATATAAGTTGATTATATGTCCACAAATTTTGAATCGTTAAAAATGAACGTATGATTTGTTATGAATTTTACGAGATGACTGGTTCCGAAATTGTTGAATTTTCGGAGTTAATCATTTTGGTAGAAAATTCTAGAATTTGTGGGCCCCACTCTTGGTTGGTGAAGAAATATACTGAGATTTTTATTCAAATATATGGGTGGGAATAGTAGCAGATAAAGCCATCAGGTTGCAGGTTAAGTCTGCTTCGGCGTACTAACATTTTCCTATAAATAGAGGGCTAAGTTAGAATTGAAAATCACACCAGAATTCATAAGTTTTCTCTCTTTTTCTCTCTATATTATCGAGTGTATTTTGTGAGTATTTAGAAACTTGGTGAGTTGCTATTTATCGGTGCAAGTTTCCTTCAGCGTCATATCCGATATCCAGTCAGAAGTGCTGCTCTTTTGAGGTAAGGGATAGTAAGGGATTTTAAGGGTTATTATATTTTTCAGTTCGTACTTCTTCCGTCCTTCAGAAAATTTTGGAAAAATTTAAAATGATATTTTGATGAGTTTTATTGATTGTGCCCAAAAATGGTGATTTTTGGATGTATAGATTAAGAGTTATGAATTTTACGGGAAAAGACTATTTTAAAAGTAACCGCTTATAACTCCTTGTGGTTAACTCCAGAATTGATGAAACTTTTATTGGAAGTATATCTATATAATATCAGTGTACTCTGTAAATTTCAGAATTTTTAGATAAAATTACAATTTATGATAAATATCTAAATATTCGGCGGTTTTGGCCATATGAAAAATAGTAAATGAGTTTTAAAAATTCTGAGAAAAATATATGTTCAATATGGGACTATATTCTGGTAAATCCCAAAAAAAGAAATATTTTTGGAACTGATTTGGTATTTTTCATAAAAATAGACTAGTTATGAGTAAATGAATTAAATATGTTATGTGAAGTACGAAAATTGGAAAATAGGATTTTATGGCTTGAGAATCCTATATGAGGTATATGCAGATTTTTGATAAGGGTTTTGGTTATTGCTAATAAAATCTTATGAGTTTAACATTTTAGGATGATTAAATGTATTATTTAGTAAAGTGTAAACAATTAAAATAAATTGTTTATAAGCTTAAGAAATATTATTCTTTCAATATCATTATACCGAAATATTGGTATGTATTTTATTGTGGAATTTTTATCTTTTTGTGTCGGGTTTACTATTCATGAGTTACTATTCACGAGTTACTATTTATGAGTTACTATTGACGAGTTACTATTCACGACAAAATTGGTTTTTTTTTCTAACCAAATTATAGTTGATTTATGAATATTACTCATGAGATTAAATCTAGATGTTTTGATTATATTAATTTTATTATTATATATAACATTTTTATAACCCTAATGATGATATTTCTATTTGACTTGAGTGTAAAGATGGGTAGATTTTTGGTATGATCATGAATATGGGTTTCCTTTGGCCAGTAGTGCAAAGTTAAATTGTTGACTGGTATGATCATGACCATTGAATTTATAATTGAATATCTTTAGCTTAAGTGCAAAGGTGAAATGATCAACATGGTTATAATTATTGTTTATATAAATTCTGAAATGATTATATATTTCTTTGAGATATTAATATATTTGGCCTGTAGTGCAAATATGAATTGTTGATGAATATATTTGGCCTGTAGTGTAAATATGAACTGTTGCTGAATATCTTTGGCCTGTAGTGCAAAGATAAACTGGTGATGAATATCTTTGGCCCATAGTGCAAAGATGACCTGTGATTGAATATCTTTGGCCAGTAGTGCAAAAATGAATTGTCGATGAATATCTTTGGCCCGTAGTGCAAAGATGACATGTTGCTGAATATCTTTGGCCGTAGTGCAAAGATGAAGTTATTAGTATGATTATGATTTGGTGTAACCATGATCTTTGATGTTTCAGGTAAAGATAGGTGATGAAAATTATCTTCGTCCTGGATGAGAAGAGGAATTTAGAACTACAATTATGATTATGAGTTATTCATATGATTGTGGACCAGAATTATTAATTGATGTTACATGGATAAAACATTGTTGGTGGATTTTTAACATGGAGAAGATAATAGACTTTGTAGTCTATTTGACTCTTCTAATAGATTGCTCGTTCCACTGCAACTATGGTTGAAATTTTTATCATCTACCATATGTTCTAAATCTCTGATTTAATTCTGTTGAAGGCTATTGATAACTTATTTATCTTTAGTCATGATATTCTTTACTGGGCTAGTTGTGCTCACCCTTCTGTTTCACAATTCCTTTCAGGTAATAAGAGTGTAGCTGGGTCGAGTGGGGGTAACAGGGGAATAGAACGGTGGTCATCATTTAGTGGTTATATTTGGTGAATCATCTAGGGTGAAGCGAACCCAACGTTGGAAGGGTGTTTTGCCACTATCATACAAGATGTCTAATGACATACAACCTCATGTCATCATAAGACAGGATTGTGCTAATCCACTTGCTGAGTATATTTACGAGCACTACCTATATAATCTTGGTGTTTGTTTGAAATATAATTCTCAATTAGAGACAGTGGAGATAATGATAAGTGTGACGCCCCCAAAATAGGTATACAACACTCATTCTGAGTCGCCAAATACATGGTACAAAAAGCAAACTACAACTTCAATAATACAATTATCGTGCAAAATACGACAACACATAATGTGAGTTTAAATACAAATATTGTCTTCTAGACAATATTCACACTCAAATAAGTTCTCATTACAATTATTCAAACACTATTTTACAAAAATAGTGAGGACTGCTAAAACATCTTTCTAGAACCATCACTCCATACCCCGACTAGATCCTGCTATGTTCTCACCTCCTGAGAAGAAAAATAGAACAAAAAGGAAAAGGGTGAGCTCAACTAGCCCAGTAAAGAATATTATGACTAAGATAATATACAACAAATTATCATTAGTATTCAACAGGGAAAAATCTGATGGAATATAATCGACAACAAGTTTTAAATCAACAACTGCAGCGAAAACAGCAAACCATTAGAAGAGTCAAGTAGAGAGTAAATTCTACTATCTTCTAAGATTTAAAAGTCCATCATCAATATTTTATCCCTGTAACACCAATTAATAATCATCTTTAACCAAATATTCATCTTTGCACTACAGGCCAAAGATATTTATTTGTATCACCAGTCAGTCATGTTCATCTCAACACCTGTTCATCTTTGCACTATAGGCCAAAGATTTTCATCAGGTAATCATACATCTTTGTACTACAGACCAAAGATATTCAGTAGTATCATCATTTAGGACTGAGGATGATGAAAAATATTTTAAAGAAAACGAATCCAGTGAGATAAAAGAACAAATATTAGGGATTCGTATTACAGTTTATCCAAGTTCAATAATACCCCATAATAACCAATTTTGAAGCAGAATTCAAAAATAAGATCAAAACATGGATATAATCAAAGATAGTAACCATAATAGACAACTTGGACAAAAAGAAGAAAATTTTATTTTTCGGTGAATAGTGCCGTATTCGTGAATAGTGTCGTATACGTGAATAGTAACGTATACGTGAATAGTAACCCCGACACAAAAAGTTCTGAATTTGATAAAAAGTTCATATCAATATTTCGGCATAATGATATTGAAGAAAATATCATTTAAGAAGAAGATAATATTCCTTACCTCAAAATATCAGTACTTCTGGTCGGAATACCGGTATAAGGCTGAAAGAAACTTGCTCTGATGAATAGAAACTCTCAAAGTATCTAAATACTCACAAAATACACTCAATAATCTAGAGAGAGAAAGAGAGAAAACTTGTTTCTGGTGTGATTTTCAATTCTAACTTAGCCCTCTATTTATAGGAAAATGTTAGCACGCCGAAGCAGACTTAACCTACAATCTGATGGCTTTACTTGCTACTATTCAAGCCTACCATATTTGGATAAAAATCTCAGCACATTTCTTCACCAACCAAGAGTGGGACCCACTAATTCTAGAATTTTCTACCAAAATGATAAACTCCGAAAATTCAATAATTTCTGAACCAGTCATCTCGTAAAATTCATAATAAATCATACGTTCATTTTTAACGGTTCAAAATTTGTGGACATATACTCAACTTATATATGTATAACATATCCAAAAATTACCACGATCCAACTGTCGGATTAAAAATTATAACCCCCGCAAAATATCTCAAAAATCCTGATTTTTAATACCTCCATTACGACAAAAATACTGATAAAAACCTCAACATTAACTCCTTTATTTTTAACCACAAAAATATATCCCTCATTTATATCCACATAAAATAAATATTTCCTTATCATATGAGTCAATAATTAATTATTCACAAATAATATTACAGAATCACATTTATGACAACCAGGCCGTTCCCAGGAAAGAGGAGGATTTCCAATAAGGATTTCTCCTTACTGGCGCGCAATTAGATGACCAAACCTCTCCTTAGACAGAAATTTCTAGACATTGCCAATAATGTTATCTAATAATATTATTCAAATAATATGAATTATTGATCTGATAATGGAAAATAATGTGCAGTAACAATTATTGAAACAACAATAATATAAAATATCAACGCAGCAATTATTGAATCAATAAAATAAAATATTGAACAATAACTACTGTAACAATTATTGAGTAGTGCCTTCTTACGTAAGAATCAATAATTAGTGCAATACCGTCTGCTACTGTATTTTAACCACCGGGTATTCCAACAGTATTAACGGTAACAACTACGTCGTTTATTTATAAATAACTTATACTTATCGTTTTCTTCATCCAATCGCTTTCCGTTATGGGGCCCACACAAGGCTGCGCCGTCGTATGAATATTCCCCGACAGCAAGAATATTCCACGACCAAATGAATATTCCCCGACAAAATGAATATTTTATAACCACTTGCTTATTTTGCAAAATTTGCACATTTCACCCATAACCAAAGTATTATATCAAATTAACCCCTTATTATTCACAATAATATTTAGAGAAAATTTAATTTTATTCATTAATAAGTTGGGGTCTTACAACCTCCCCTCCTTATGAAATTTCGTCCTCAAAATTGACGTACGTACCTGATATTTCGAAAAGGTGAGGATACCTCGCTTTCATTTCTGATTCCAACTCCCAGGTCATTACTTCAATAGCATGGTTTCTCCACAAAATCTTAACTTATGGTATAACCTTTATGCGTAGGACATGCTCTTTCCTATCCAAGATCTTAACAAGTACCTCCTCGTACGTTAAATCTTCAGCTATCTCGTCTGGTTCTAACTCAATAATGTGGTTCGGGTCTTTAACATATTTACGAAGCATAGATATGTGAAAAATATTATGAACACGAGACATGCTTGGAGGTAATGCGAGTCTATATGCCACATTTCCTATTCGCTCAAGAATCTCAAATGGACCAACAAATCTTGGATTGAGCTTTCCTCTCTTCCCAAATCTTGTAACTCCCTTCCATGGTGCAACACGTAACAATACATGATCCCCAATATTAAATCCCACGTCCTTCCGATGAAGATCCGCATAACTCTTTTGTCGATCCTATGCCGTTTGTATACGTTATCGAATCATTTGGATCTTCTCTGTAGTCATGCGTACCAACTCTGGTCCCAACAATGTTGCTTCACCCACCTCGTCCCAACATACTGGAGAACGATATTTTTTTCCATACAACGCCTCGAATGGAGCCACACCTATGCTCGCCTGATAACTGTTGTTGTAGGAGAATTCCACCAATGGTAGGTACTTATCCCAACTCCCTTTGAGATCTAGGACACAGAGTCTTAATAGATCTTCAAGAGTTTGAATAGTCCTCTCTGATTGTCCGTCCGTTTGAGGATGGTATGCCGAACTGAATCGTAAATCCGTGCCCATAGCTTTCTGCAAGCTAACCCAAAATCGTGAAGTGAATCTTGGGTCACGATCCAAAACTATGGATACTGGCATGCCATGCAATCTCACAATCTCGTTCACGTACATACTAGCAAGACGTTCAAGGGAATAAGTATCACGTATCGGCAAGAAATGAGCGGACTTGGTTAATCTATCAACAATAACCCAAATCGCATCTATGCCTTGAGAAACCTTGGGAAGACCTGTAACAAAATCCATGGTAATGTGTTCCCACTTCCATTTCAGGATCTCAAGTGGTTGCAATGGACCCTTTGGCACTTGATGCTCCGCCTTTACACGTTGACAAGTTAAACACCTCAAGATAAACTCCGCGATCTCTCTTTTCATATTGCTCCACCAAAATGTATGTCGAAGATCATGATACATTTTGGTACTCCCAGGATGGATTGCAAACGGTGTGTTGTGTGCCTCCATTATTATTCTATACTTCAAGTCAAAATCGTTAGGAACACAAAGTCTGGAGTTGACTCGAAGTATTCCTTCTTCATCGATTCTTGCTTCTGGAATAGCACCTTCTTGCACTTTCTTCTTCATACGCATCAGCTCCATGTCCGTAGATTGAACAGCTTTAACTTTATCGATTAAAGTCGGTTTTACTCGTATATTTGATATCATCATGTGGGTACTTGGAGCCTTCATCTCTATCTCCATCCTTTGCAAGTCATACAAAATGGGCCTTTGTGTTAACAACATTGCACTCGTACCCGCATATGATCTTCTACTCAATGCGTCAGCTACTACGTTTGCTTTTCCAGGATGATATTGGATGGTATGATCGTAATCTTTCAACAGCTCGAGCCAACGTCGCTGCTACATGTTGAGTTCCTTTTGGGTGAAGAAATATTTGAGGCTTTTATGATCTGTATAGATCTCCACTTTCTCCCCATACAGGTAGTGTCTCCAGATCTTCAACGCGAAAATGACTTCTGCCAACTCCAAATCATGAGTAGGATAATTCCTCTCATATACTTTGAGTTATCACGAGGCATAGGCTATGACTTTCCCATGTTGCGTGAGAACACATCCTAACCCTTTGCCTGAAGCATCGCTGTAGATAACAAATCCATCCGAACCAGATGGTATTGTCAGAACAGGTGCCGAAATGAGTCTCCTCTTGAGTTCTTGGAAACTCTTCTCGCATTCCTCACTCTATACGAATTTTGTATCTTTCCGAGTCAGCTGAGTTAACGGAGTAGCGATTCGAGAAAATCCTTCCACAAATCTCCGATAATAACCAGCTAAGCCCAGAAAGCTACGTACTTTGGTTACCAATTTCGGTTGCTCCCAACTTTGTATGGCTTCAATCTTCGCCAGGTCGACAGATACTCCATGTTTTGACACCACGTGCCCAAGGAATGCTACTTTCTCAAGCCAGAACTCGCATTTCTTCAGTTTGGCATATAGCTTATTTTCACGAAGCCTTTGCAATATCAGCTTCAAATGGCGCTCATGATCTTCTCGGTTTTTGGAATAGATGAGGACGTCATCAATAAAGACAACAACGAACTGATCCAAATATTCTTTGAATACACGGTTCATCATATCCATGAAGGTAGCAGGAGTATTAGTCAATCCAAAAGACATGACTAAGAATTCATAATGCCCGTACCGAGTTCTGAAGGCAGTCTTTGGAATATCCTCAGTTTTAATCTTCAGCTGATGATATCCCGAACGAAGGTCGATCTTTGAAAATAATTGTGCTCCTTGTAACTGGTCAAACAGGTCATCAATGCGAGGTAGCGGATACCTATTCTTGATGGTGACATGGTTCAATTTCATATAGTCGATACAAAGTCGCATACTCCCGTCTTTCTTCTTTACGAATAAAACAGGAGCACCCCAAGGAGATGTACTAGGACGAATAAAACCGATGTTCAACAACTCCTGTAGTTGGACTTTTAACTCCTGAAGTTCAATAGGAGTCATTCGATATGGGGTTTTAGAAATGGGCTTTGTACCGGGTTCAAGGTCAATAAAGAATTCAACTTCACATTCTGGGGGTAGACCAGGAAGTTCTTTAGGAAATACGTCAGGAAATTCACTAACAACAGAAATATTATTCAAATCTGTCGTGTTTTTGTTCAAGTCCATAACATGGGCTAAGAAAGCTTGACATCCTTTTTTCAATAAATGAATGGCTTTATGGCTTGATATAACAGCGATTGATTTTAATGGTTTGGTTGCTTGAATTCGCATAACAGGTTGGTTAGGAATATGAAAACTAACAACCTTACGAAAACAATCAATTTTGGCATGATGAGTAGTTAACCAATCAATTCCTAAAATCACATCAAATGCAAGTATTTTTAAAGAAATAAGGTCAACAAGTAATGTGATGGTACTAACTTGGATTAAGCAAGATTTATAAACTGTAGATGTAACAAAGGTTTCACCCAACGGAGTTTCAACAGATACGTCAAAGGTCAATTTCTCCGGAGTCAAGTTCAAACGTTGAGCACAAGCAGGAGAGATAAAAGAATGGGTAGAACCGGTATCTAGTAAAGTATAAACTTCGCAAGAATTCAAGATTAGCTTACCCGTGATCACCTCGTTCAGGTTTCTCGCGTTTTGGCCAGTCACGACAAACGCCCTTCCAGGAATCGCTGATTTCGAATTATCCGGGACAACTTTTGGAGTCACCATCCCTGCTGAACTTAGTTTTGCTACAGAACACTCTCGAGCTATATGACCCTCCTTTCCACAGTTATAACATACCTTGGATTGTTGTGGGCAGTTTGGGCTGATATGTCCCTCTTTCCCACATTTGTAACATACGACCGGTGGTCATTCTCCTCCCCTAGAAATAGTTGATGTTTGTGCTAACGTCTTCACGTTATCATTGTTGTACCTTCTCTTTTTAAAATCTCCTCCCGACTCGCTCCTTCTATTATCACGACCACGATTACCACCAGAGTGGTTACCACTTTTGTCCGAATGTTTTCCTCTCTGCTGGTTTTCATTGCTTCGATGACTGCCGCCACCGGTATGACCCTGGTTGTGGTCCCACGGTTGCACATACTCATTATCTCGCTCTAATAATTGAGCCCTGTTTACAACATCTGAATATAAAGAAAATTTATGAGAGATAAGATATTGTCGAATCTCGAGTTTTAGACCTCTCAGAAACATCATTGTCATTCGTTCCTCATTTTTAACCAAATGAGGTGCAAACCTGGATAACTCTGCAAACTTCGCCTCGTACTGGGACACCGTCATGTTATTTTGTTCCAATCTAATGAACTCTACCTCCTTCATATGACGAATACTTTCAGAAAAGTACTTGTCATTGAACAGTTTTTGAAATGTTTCCCAGGACATGTTGAGTGCGTCAGGCTGGGTACGCTTCACAGACTCCCACCAGTAGTCTGCCTCACCGCGGAACATAAAGGTGGCGAATGGAACCTTCTGTTCCTCCGTGCATCCCAAGACATCGAATATCTTGGTAATTTACTTGACCCACGTTTCCGCCATGATCGGATCTGGTTTTTCCTTAAATTCTGGTGGCCCCAATTCTTTGAACTGCTTGGCTGTGACAAACCGAGCGTTGTTATCATTTTTACCCGTATTCTACACACGAGTCTCCCTCGCCTGATTTTGCATGAACTGCAAAAAGCTCCTAAACATTCCATCATTCATCGTTTGCTCGGTAACGTTGTTTACAGGAGGAATATTGCCTTCCTGTTGTACGTTCCCCTGGGTGATGATCAAAGGTGTCTCTACGGTCTGATTTACTCCATTATTAACGTTCTCAGCTGTCATTCTTAAATACTGCCATAAAACAAGGGTTAATAGTCATGTCATATATTATCCCTATACTATGACCGACCAAATAAACACCAAATAAACTTAGTCAGGTCATACTAGCGAAGGAATTATCCGTCTCTCCCCTCCTAGTTCTTGTCTCACATCTCAGCCAGGGATCATATCCCTAAGCTCTGATACCAACTGTGACGCCCCCAAAAATAGGTATACAACACCCATTCTGAGTCACCAAATACATGGTACAAAAAGCAAACTACAACTTCAATAATACAATTGTCGTGCAAAATACGACAACACATAATGTGAGTTTAAATACAAATATTGTCTTCTAGACAATATCCACACTCAAATAAGTTCTCATTACAATTATTCAAACACTATTTTACAAAAATAGTGAGGACTGCTAAAACATCTTTCTAGAACCATCACTCCATTCCCCGACTAGATCCTGCTATGTTCTCACCTCCTGAGAAGAAAAATGGAACAAAAAGGAAAAGGGTGAGCTCAAATAGCCCAATAAAGAATATTATGACTAAGATAATATACAACAAATTATCATTAGTATTCAACAGGGAAAAATCTGATAGAATATAATCGACAACAAGTTTTAGATCAACAACTGCAGCGGAAACAACAAACCATTAGAAGAGTCAAGTAGAGAATAAATTCTACTATCTTCTAAAATTTAAAAGTCCATCATCAATATTTTATCCCTGTAACATCAATTAATAATCATCTTTAACCAAATATTCATCTTTGCACTACAGGCCAAAGATATTCATTTGTATCACCAGTCAGTCATGTTCATCTCAACACCTGTTCATCTTTGCACTACAGGCCAAAGATATTCATCAGGTAATCATACATCTTTGCACTACAGACCAAAGATATTCAGTAGTATCATCATTTAGGACTGAGGATGATGAAAAATATTTTAAAGAAAACGAATCCAGTGAGATAAAAAAACAAATATTAGGGGTTCGTATTACAGTTTATCCAAGTTCAATAATACCCCATAATAACCAATTTTGAAGTAAAATTCAAAAATAAAAATCAAAACATGGATACAATCAAAGATAGTAACCATAATAGACAACTTGGACAAAAAGAAGAAAATTTTATTTTTTGGTGAATAGTGCCGTATTCGTGAATAGTGCCGTATACGTGAATAGTAATCCCGACACAAAAAGTTCCAAATTTGATAAAAAGTTTATATCAATATTTCGGCATAATGATATTGAAGAAAATATCATTTAAGAAGAAGATAATATCCCTTACCTCAAAATATCAGTTCTTCTTATCGGAATACCGGTATAAGGCTGAAAGAAACTTGCTCTGATGAATAGAAACTCTCAAAGTATCTAAATACTCACAAAATACACTCAATAATCTAGAGAGAGAAAGAGAGAAAACTTGTTTCTGGTGTGATTTTCAATTATAACTTAGCCCTCTATTTATAGGAAAATGTTAGCACGCCGAAGCAGACTTAACCTGCAACCTGATGGCTTTACCTGCTACTATTCAAGCCTACCATATTTGAATAAAAATATCAGCACATTTCTTCACCAACCAAGAGTGGGGCCCACCAATTCTAAAATTTTCTACCAAAATGATATACTCCGAAAATTTAACAATTTCTGAACCAGTCATCTTGTAAAATTCATAATAAATCATACATTCATTTTTAACGGTTCAAAATTTGTGGACATATACTCAACTTATATATATATATATATATATATATATATATATATAACATATCCAAAAATTTCCACGATCCAACGGTCGGATTAAAAATTATAACCCCCGCAAAATATCTCAAAAATCCTGATTTTTAATACCTCCATTCCGACAAAAATACTGATAAAAACCTCAACATTAACTCCTTCATTGTTAACCACAAAAATATATCCCTCATTTATATCCACATAAAATAAATATTTCCTTATCATATGAATCAATAATTAATTATTCACAAATAATATTACAGAATCACATTTATGACAACCAGGCCGTTCCCAGGAAAGAGGGGGCTTTCCAATAAGGATTTCTCCTTACTGGCGCGCAATTAGATGACCAAACCGCTCCTTAGACAGAACTTTCTAGACATTGCCAATAATGTTATCTAATAATATTATTCAAATAATATGAATTATTGATCTGATAATGAAAAATATTGTGCAGCAACAATTATTGAAACAACAATAATATAAAATATCAACGCAGAAATTATTGAATCAATAAAATAAAATATTAAACAATAACTACTGTAACAATTATTGAGTAGTGCCTTCTTACGTAAGAATCAATAATTGGTACAATACCGTGTGCTACTATATTTTAACCACCGGGTATTCCAACAGTATTAACGGTAACAACTACGCCGTTTATTTATAAACAACTTATACTTGTCATTTTCTTCATCCAATCGCTTTTCGTTATGGGGCCCACACAAGGCTGCGCCGTCGTACGAATATTCCCCGACAGCAAGAATATTCCATGACCAAACGAATATTCCCCGACAAAATGAATATTTTATAACCACTTGCTTATTTTGCAAAATTTGCACATTTCACCCATAACCAAAGTATTATATCAAATTAACCCCTTATTATTCACAATAATATTTAGAGAAAATTTGATTTTATTCATTAATAAGTTGGGGTCTTACAATAAGTCAAGAGAAGACTCACCACTGGGAAGAATATGATAGTAATCTTCTCATTTTTGTTTGGGGTATATTAGGTCAACCAAGGATAATTCTGTGGCCATATAATATCTATCACAACCTAAAAGCATGGCCTGCCATGTACAAAAGTTTCCTTGAGCACTTTCCAAAGATTCTAATTTTTAAAACAGTTTTTGACTATACCTTTATGTAAGGTGTCATTGTGAGGTGTTGTCCATGGTTGGGATATGAGTCACATTTGGTATATATTTGTATCCAAACTCATAGCATATGTGTTGTTGTATTTTGCACGACAATTGTTGTAATAAAGTTATAGTTATTTTTTGTACCATGTGTGATGCCCCCAAAATTAGGTATACATCGCCCATCTTGGGTCGTCAGATACATAGTACAGAATACAAATACAACTTACTAATAAAACTGTCGTGTACAATACGACAAAACATAAACTGTGAGTTTGAATACAAATATTATCTTCTAGAGAGTATTCATACTCAAAAGGAGTCCTCATTACATTTATTAACACACTATTACATAGAATAGTGAGGACTACTAACTAATACTATCATTCGGACCATCACTCCGTTTCTCGACTTGCCCCAGCTACGTTCTCATTTCCTGAAGAGAACAGTGAAAGAAAGGGTGAGCTCAACTAGCCCAGTAAGAAATATTATGACTAAGATAATGCAGAATAAATTATCATTAGCCTTCAACAATGATAAACTGATAAAATATAACAGACATCAAGTTTAACTGCAGCGGAACAAGCAATCCATTAAAAAAGTCAAGTAAAAAATAAACTCTACTATCTTTTATGATTTAAAAGGTTTTTCAACACTGTGATCGCTGGGACTCAGCTTAATAAAATAATCCACATCATCGAATCACCCCTGCACTACGGCCAATGATATTTGTGTATTCATTAATGGTCATGATCATGCCAACAACTGTCCATCAATGCACTACGGGCCAATGAGAACTTTTACCACATTATTTGTAACATTACGGTCATGATTATACCGAATAATCCCGGGTCATAATCATACCAAGTCCATCTATGCACTACAGGCCACAGATGACTTTCAATATTTTATAAATATGAGGATGATGACAATGATATAAGAATTCAATAAAACAAGTTCAAGAATTAATTTATCCGAGAATTAACAACGTCCAAATTGTCAACATGATACTGCTTTGTGGAGTAAAATTCAAGAATGCTTAGAAGAATATTTTCATGAAAAGATACTGGATGAACCTCAATTATCAAGGATATTCCACTAATTTTATGGAGTATAGAAGTTAAAACTTAACCAACTGAGTATAATAAAGAATTGAATAACTAAAGAAATCACCCGGCATGCGATAGACCGCACAGACAGGTTATTCCAACAGAATAATAAATAATGGAACCAGGTCTGGCGTAAACGCACAGACAGGATATTCCGACAGAATAATAAGTAATGGAATCAGGTCCAGCGTAAACGCACAGACAGGATATTTCGACAGAATAATAAATAATGGAACCAGGTCCGGTGTAAAACACATAGACAGGATGTTCCAACAGAATAATAACAAGACGGAACCAGGTCCGGTGTAAAACACACAGACAGGATATTCCAACAGAATAAAAATAAAAACGGAACCAGGTTCGGTGTAAAACACATAGACAGGATGTTCCAACAGAATAATAATAAAAACAGAACCAGGTCCGGTGTAAAACACACAGACAGGATGTTCCAACAGAATAATAGAAGAATGTCACCAAGTATAGGGTAGACCGCGTATACAGGTTATTCCAACAGAATAATAAGAAATGGAATAACAACATTTCTCTTCATGAATAAAAAAGAATAACACCCCTTACTGTTTTAAAGAAGAGCTGAAATAAGGAAGTAGTTAAGTAGCAGAATACTTTTCTTCTCTCTCTCTATATTTTCTCTCTCTAGAGTTCAGTGAATTCGTAAGAAATAATGAAGGAATGAGCTGCTATTTATAAGAAAATGGAATGCATAGTAACTAATCCATGAACGGTCCAGATTGATTACTTTAATCTGACGGTCCATATTTAAAGAAAAATCTTTTAAATAAAATATAATATATTCTATTTATAAAATAACTTTAATAAAGTATTCTGTTTTATATAAAAAGATGTTTCTGTTTTATTACGTTAATAATACGAATAAAACAAAACGTCATTATCACTAAATAATTCATATTATTAACTGACAATAATTGAATCAAACTGAGTGACTTCTCACATAAGCATTAATAATCAATACCGTGTGCTACTATGCAACCACACTCGTATATTCGCCATCATCACATGGGTCACTGGAGTCTTTAACTCTATCTCCATCCTTTGCAAGTCACACAAAATGGGCCTTTGTGTTGACAATATTACACTCGTACTTGCATATGATCTTCTACTCAATGCGTCAACTACCACGTTCGCTTTTCCAGGATGGTATTGAATGGTATGATCATAATCTTTCAGCAGTTCAAGCAAACGTCATTGTCGCATGTTGAGTTCCTTTTGAGTGAAGAAATATTTGAGGCTTTTATGATCCATAAAGATCTCCACCTTCTCCCCATACAAGTAATGCCTCCAAATTTTAAGTGCAAAGACAACAGCTGCTAACTCTAGATCATGAGTAGGATAATTCCTCTCATATTTCTTGAGTTGTCTTGATGCATAGGCTATGACTTTTCCATGTTGCATGAGAACGCATCCCAACCCTTTGCTCAAAGCATCACTGTAGATGACAAATCCCTTTGAGCCAGATGGTATTGTTAGAACAGGTGCTGAAATGAGTCTCCTCTTGAGTTCTTGAAAACTCTGCTCACATTCTTTGCTCCAACCGAACTTTGTATCTTTCCGAGTCAGCTGAGTTAATGGAGTAGCGATTCGAGAAAATCCTTCCACGAATCTCCGATACTAACCAGCTAAACCAATAAAGCTACGTACTTCGGTCACTGATTTAGGTTGCTCCCAGCTTTGAATAACTTCAATCTTTGCCGAGTCAACCGATATTCCACGACTTGATACTACGTGCCCAAGGAATGCTACCTCCTCCAGCCAGAACTCGCATTTCTTCAACTTGGCATAAAGCTTGTATTCACGAAGCTTTTGGAGTACCAGCCTCAAGTGTTGCTCATGATCTTCACGGCTTTTAGAATAAATACGGATGTCATCAATAAAGACGACCACAAAGTGATCCAAATATTCTTTGAATACCCGATTCATCATATCCATGAAGGCAGCAGGAGCATTAGTCAATCCAAAGGACATGACTAGGAATTCATAATGCCCGTACCGAGTTCTGAAAGCCGTCTTTGGAATATCCTCAGTTCTAACCTTCAGATGATGATATCCAGAACGAAGATCGATCTTTGAAAAGAATTGTGCTCCTTGCAATTGGTCAAACAGGTCATCAATACGTGGTAATGGGTACCTATTTTTGATGGTGACATAATTCACCTCCCGATAATCAATACAAAGTCGCATACTTCCATCTTTCTTCTTCACGAATAGCACAGGAGCATCCCAAGGAGAAGTATTAGGACGAATAAAGCCAATGTCTTACAATTCCTGCAGTTGGATCTTTAACTCCTGAAGTTCAATAGGAGCCATTTGATATGGGGCTTTGGAAATGGGTTTTGTACCGGGTTCAAGGTCGATATAAAATTCAATTTCACGCTCTGGGGGTAGGCCAGGAAGTTCTTCATGGAATACGTCAGGGAATTTAATAACAATAGAAATATCATTCAAAACTGACGTATTTTTGTTTAGATCCGTGACATGAGCTAAGAAAGCTTGACATCCGTTTTTCAATAAACGAATAGCTTTATGGCTTGAGATGACAGCGATTGATTTTAATGGTTTGGTTGCTTGAATTCGCATAATAGGTCGATTAGGAATATGAAAGCTAACAACCTTACGAAAACAATCAATTTTTGCATGATGAGTAGTTAACCAATCAATCCCTAGAATCACGTCAAATGCAAGTATTTTTAATGAAATCAGATCGACAGGTAATGTGTGGGTACCAACTTGAACCAAACAAGACTTATAAACCGTGGATGTAACGAAGGTTTCTCCCAATGGAGTTTCAACAGATAAATCAAAATCTAATTTCTCCGGAGTCAAATTTAATCGATGAGCGCAAGTAGGAGAAATAAAAGAATGGGTAGAACCGGTATCAAATAAAATATAGACTTCGTTAGAGTTTATGATAAGCTTACCCGTGATGACCTCATTCGGGTTCCTTGCTTTCTGGGAGGTCACAACAAACGCTCTCCCTTAGACTACTGGTTTTAACTTTTCTGGGACGGTCTTTGGTGTCTCCATCTTGGCTAAACTTGTTTTTATTAAACGACAAAATCGAGCTAAATGACCTTCTCTTCCACAATTATAACATGCTTTAGACGGCATCGCGCAGTTTAGACTGATGTGCCCCTCCCCTCCGCATTTGAAATATATGATAGGTGGTCGTTCTCCTTCCTTAACAACGGGTGTTGGTGCTGACGTCTTTCCATCATTGTTGAATCTCCTCTTCTTGAAATGACCATTCTTATTGTTTTGGCCCTGATTACCACCGAAGTAGTTACTATTTCTGGCCTGTTGATTCCCTCCACGCTTGTTGTCACCGCTTCGATGGCTGCTCTCACTGGTATTATCATTTTGCCGACTACTCTCTTTTGGTTGCGTTGACTCGTTATCGCGCTCCACTAACTGAGCCCTATTCACAACATCTGAATACAAACACAGTTTATGAGAAATAAGATGTTAACGCATCTCAGGTTTCAAACCTCGCAAAAATATTCGCGTCATTCGCTCTTCATTATCCACCAAGTGTGACGTAAACCGGGACAACTCAACAAATTTAGCCTCATACTGCGACACGGTCATATTATTATGCTCCAATTTGATGAACTCCACCTCCTTCATGTGACGAACACTTTCGGAAAAGTATTTGTCATTGAACAGCTCTTGGAACTTCTCCCAAGACATCTTTAGTGCGGCAGGTTGAGTACGCTTAATTGATTCTCACCAGTAATCTGCCATTCCTCGCAACATAAAGGCGGCAAAGGGAACCTTTTGCTCCTCGGAGCATCCCAAGACATCAAATATCTTGGTAATCTTCTTTATCCATGTTTCCGCTATAAGTGGTTTTGGCTCTCCCTTAAACTCTGGTGGTCCCAGCTCCTTGAACTGTTTAGCGGTGACCATTCGAGAGTTTTCAGTGTTTCCACCTATATTTTGGACAGGAGCCGCTCTCGCCTGCTGTTGCATGAACTGCATAAAGTTTCTGAACATTCCATCATTCATCATCTGGTCAGTGTTGTTGTTTGCATGAGGATTGTCACCTTCCTGATGCATATTATCCTGATTATTGATGTGGTGAATCAACAGTCGCCTGTGCTCCATTGCTATTCTCAACATTCTCAAATGCCATTTTTAGATACTGCCACAAAATAAAAGTTAATTGATATGTCATATATTATCCTTATATTATGACCGACCAATTAAATACCATGCAAATAAACTTAGGTAGGTCATACTAGCGAAGGAATTCTTCGTCTCTCCCCTCCTAGTTCTATTCTCACATCTTAGCCAGGGATCATATCCCTAAGCTCTGATACCAACCGTGACGCCCCCATAATTAGGTATACATCACCCATCTTGGGTCGTCAGATATATAGTACAGAATACAAATACAACTTACTAATACAACTGTCGTGTACAATACGACAAAACATAAACTGTGAGTTTGAATACAAATATTATCTTCTAGAGAGTATTCATACTCAAAAGGAGTCCTCATTACATTTATTAACACACTATTACATAGAATAGTGAGGACTACTAACTAATACTATCATTCGGACCATCACTCCGTTCCCCGACTTGCCTCAGCTACGTTCTCATTTCCTGAAGAGAACAGTGAAAGAAAGGGTGAGCTCAACTAGCCCAGTAAGAAATATTATGACTAAGATAATGCAGAATAAATTATCATTAGCCTTCAACAATGATAAACTGATAAAATATAATAGACATCAAGTTTAACTGCAGCGGAACAAGCAATCCATTAAAAGAGTCAAGTAGAAAATAAACTCTACTATCTTTTATGATTTAAAAGGTTTTTCAACACTGTGATCACTAGGACTCAGCTTAATAAAATAATCCACATCATCGAATCACCCCTGCACTACGGCCAAGGATATTCGTGTATTCATTAATGGTCATGATCATGCCAACAACTGTCCATCAATGCACTACGGGCCAATGAGAACTTTTACCACATCATTTGTAACATTACGGTCATGATTATACCGAATAATCTTGGGTCATAATCATACCAAGTCCATCTATGCACTACAGGCCACAGATGACTTTCAATATTTTATAAATATGAGGATGATGACAATGATATAAGAATTCAATAAAACAAGTTCAAGAATTAATTTATCCAAGAATTAACAACGTCCAAATTGTCAACATGATACTGCTTTGTGGAGTAAAATTTAAGAATGCTTAGAAGAATATTTTCATGAAAAGATACTGGATGAACCGCAATTATCAAAGATATTCCACTAATTTCATGGAGTATAGAAGTTAAAACTTAATCAACTGAGTATAATAAAGAATGGAATAACTAAAGAAATCACCCGGCATGCGATAGACCGCACACACAGGTTATTCCAACAGAATAATAAATAATGGAACCAGGTCCGGCGTAAACGCACAGACAGGATATTCCGACAGAATAATAAATAATGGAACCAGGTCCGACGTAAATGCACAAACAGGATATTCTGACAGAATAATAAATAATAGAACCAGGTCCGGTGTAAAACACACAGACAGGATGTTCCAACAGAATAATAACAAGATGGAACCAGGTCCGGTGTAAAACACACAGACAGAATTTTCCAACAGAATAATAATAAAAACAGAACCAGGTCCGGTGTAAAACACACAGACAGGATGTTCCAACAGAATAATAATAAAAACGGAACCAGGTCCGGTGTAAAATACACAGATAGGATGTTCCAACAGAATAATAGAATAATGTCACCAAGTATAGGGTATACCGCGTATACAGGTTATTCCAACAGAATAATAAGAAATGGAATAACAACATTTCTCTTCATGAATAAGAAAGAATAACACCCCTTACCGTTTTAAAGAAGAGCTGAAATAAGGAAGTAGTTAAGTAGCAGAATACTTTTCTTCTCTCTCTCTATAGTTTCTCTCTCTAAAGTTCAGTGAATTCATAAGAAATAATGAAGGAATGAGCTGCTATTTATAAAAAAATAGAATGCATAGTAACTAATCTATGAGCGGTCCAGATTGATTACTTTAATCTGACGGTTTTTAAATAAAATATAATATATTCTATTTATAAAATAACTTTAATAAAGTATTCTGTTTTATATAAAAATATATTTCTGTTTTATTACGTTAATAATACGAATAAAAAAACGTCATTATCGCTAAATAATTCATATTATTAACTGACAATAATTGAATCAAACTGAGTGACTTCTCACATAAGCATTAATAATTAATATCGTGTGCTACTATGCAACCACACGTATTACTGTACTTTTACTACCGAGTAGTTCAACAGTATCAATGGTAAAACTTCCGCCGTTATTTTTAATAAAATATTTTTGTCGTTTTCTCAATTCGACAATAATTCCGTTATGGGGTCCACCAATGATTGTACCGTTGTACGAATATTCCCTGTTAAAACGAATATTCTCTGACCAATCGAATATTATATAACAACTTGCGTACTTTGCAAAATTTATAAATATTACCCACAACTATAACATTATATCAAATTAACTCCATAATATTCAAAAATAATATTTGTAGAAAATTCATCTTTATTTATAAAAGTTAGGGTCTTACACCATGTATTTGGCGACTCAGAATAAGTTGGATGGAATGGACCTATTTTGGGGCTGTTACATTTGGTATCAGAGCTTAGGGATATGGTCTCTGGCGGAGATCGGGAAATATAACTAGGAGGAGAGAAATGAGTAAATCATTCGCTAATGTGTCCTACCTAAGCTTATTTGTTGGTCAGTCATAATATCGGGATATTATGTGATATGTTAATTTGTTTAATTAACCCTTGTTTTATGGCAGTATTTGAGAATGACTGCTGAGAATGTTAACAATAGAGTGAATAAGACTGTGGGGATACCTCTAATCATCAACCAGGATAATGTGATGTCAGACGAAGAAGGAATTAGAGAAATTCATGTGGTGAGTGAAGAATTGATAGTTGCACCCGAGCTAGTCGCAGAGGTAGCAGCTGAGAGTGAGGAAGAAGAAGCACCTGAGGAGAATTTATTAGAGGTATTATATGATCAAAATGTAGAATTGCAAAATCGTATTCATGAGTTAGAAGAGCAGGCTGAAGAACTACAGGCAGTCATAGAGCAAAAGGATGCAACAATTCAAGCTTGTGTTACCCGATATGTGATGCTTGAACAGAAGCATTCTTTGGCAGAGTATAAGATGATAAAGATGGAATCTGAGCTGAAAGAAGAAAAAACTGAACGAGTGAGAATAAGTGATGCATGGACAAAAGCCGCACAACACGTGGATATTGTGGAAAGAGATGTCCGATCTAAGAAGGCTAAAATAGATGATATGAATTTCTCTTTTTGGAAAGCAATTGGGAGAACCCAACATCGAGTTTTGAATTACCCTGTACAGAGCGGTCAACCTGAATTCGATATGGATCGAAGATTGATGATTCAGATCATGAATCAGGAGTACGATGAGGCAGTTGAGGGAGGAATATGCCCTATAGAAAACTATATTCCAACGGTAGTGATGACGCCAAATGCTGCCCCAGACAAGTCAAAGTCGGGTAGTTCAAGGGAGAGCGGTTGTCATGACTTCCCAACAAGTGAGGAACCCAAACGAAGTTATCACGGGAGATGAGTAATGGAGAAATCATGATGACCCGGGAGATAGAATCTAAAATGAAAGCAATGTATTCTCAACTTTTCGAAATACCAGGTACGTAAATTTCGGGGACGAAATTTCATAAGGAGGGGAGATTGTAAGACCCCGAATTTTATGAAATAAAAGTATTCAATTTTTCTTATAATTACTATTCAGTAAATGGTTAAATTGATAAATATTAAAGTTAAGGGTGATATATGAATTTTTTTTCAAAATACACAAGTGGTTATAAAATATTCTTTGTTGTCGGGGAATATTCGTTTAGTCGTGGAATATTCTTTCTGTCGGGGAATATTCGTACGACGGCGCAGCCATTTGTGGGCACCATAACAGAATAACTGTCGGATGAAGAAAATAACAAATTTGAGTTTTTACAAATAACGGCGTATTTGTTACCGTTAACACTGTTGGAATATCCGGTGGCTAAAATACAGTAATACGCGTTATTGCACAGTAGCACACGGTATTGCACAGTATTTTTGAAATTATTGATTCTTACGTAAGAATGTACTACTCAATAATTGTTACAGTAATTACTGTTCAATATTTTATTTTATTGATTCAATAATTGCTACGTTGAAATTTTATATTATTGTTGTTCAATAATTGTTACTGCACAGTATTTTCCATTATCAGATCAATAATTCATATTATTTGAATAATATTATTAGATAACATTATTGGCAATGTCTAGAAAGTTCTGTCTAAGGAGAGGTTTGGTCACCTAATTGCGCGCCAGTAAGGAGAAATTCTTATTGGAAAACCCCTCTTTCCTGGGAACGGCCTGGTTGTCATAAATGTGATTCTATAATATTATCTGTGAATAATTAATTATTGATTCATATGATAAGGAAATATTTATTTTATGTGGATATAAATGAGGGATATATTTTTGTGGTTAAAAATGAAGGAGTTAATGTTGAGGTGTTTTATCTGTATTTTTATCGGAACGGAGGTATTGAAAATCAAATTAGGATTTTTGAGATATTTTGCGAGGGTTATAATTTTTAATCCGACCGTTGGATCGTGGTAATATTTGGATATGTTATACATATATAAGTTGAGTATATGTCCACAAATTTTGAACCGTTAAAAATGAACGTATGATTTGTTATGAATTTTACGAGATGACTGGTTCAGAAATTGTTAAATTTTCGGAGTTAATCATTTTGGTAGAAAATTCTAGAATTGGTGGGCCCCACTCTTGGTTGGTGATATGTAGGTTTTATACCTACTTATCCGGTATCTATTACTTGAATTATTTGCTTAATCTCATGTTTCTTAGTTACTTTTCATACGTTTTATGTTATTTTGTAGGCGATGACACGGCATTGGCATGAAGAAGCAAGGGAAAGAATTCGTACATCTTTTGGACTAAACTACGCAAGCAAATATAAGAAGGAAATATTGAAGGACTTTGAACATCAAGTTGGATGCATGTTCTTGGTTTGAAAATTGGATTTTATGGTAGCTCTACTTCTTAGCTTTCCGGAACATCTTGAATCGTCCCAATCGGAGTTCGGATGCGAGAGTTATGACCTTTTTATCAACAAAGATCAAAGCTAAGAGTTGTCATGCTTGCCATTTACACAACATCTACTTCAAGCTCGATTTCCACCTTGTTCCAGCCCGAATCTGTCAATTGTTAAAGAATGAAAGTTGTAGATCTCGTTGATATCTTCGATTTGATAGGTGGCAGGCCCCGTAAATCCAAGCGGATCAGAAGTTATGCGTGTTTTACCAAAGGACGTCACAGCAGAAAACAGGGCAGCGCGGACCGCGCTAGGGCGCTCTAGGCGGCCAGATTTTCTGACCCTGTAGCGCGGACCGCGCCCAGAAAGGCTTAGCAGCGGCGCTGAGCGCGCTAGGCGGCGGGAATGCAGCGTTTTTTTTGGTCATTTGATGTCCAATTTGAGCTAAAATAGGATTCTTAGTTGCCTAACTTGCTTGGGTGTCCATTAGAACTATAAATACATGATGAGAGACATAAAAGAGAGGAGATCTAGGCTAGTTTTAGAGGATTCCATTAGATTAGATTAGAGTAAATTAGATAAAAACCCTAGTTCTTATGGGATTGGGAGATTGAAGCAACTTGGAGACCATTGAAGATCAAGAGCAGGAGCTTGAGGAAGATGAAGATCTACTGACAACAGATTTATTCTTTACTCTACTCTTATTTTTATCTTTTAATGATTATTCAATTGTGGATTCTTAGTATTAATTCAATAATCATGAACTAATTCTTTGTTTGAGATTACAATGGATCTTATTGTGTAGTTTATTTTAATATGCTTCGCTATCAATTATTATGTTCTATTATGAGGATTGTCTATTGTGATTTGGACTTAATTGTTTAATTGCTTAGCTATCAATTTACCATGATAATCTATATGAACTCGAGAGATGAAGTATTGATTTAGATCTTATCATGATAGCATGTGTTTGTGATTTCTACATAGATGGAATTCATGATTCGTGTTTAGGATAGAGATATGCCTTTACGCCATATGTAATCTTATAGAGAACTTGTGCTTTAAATCCTTTTTAATTATAATTCACATAGAGATATAGTGGATTAGTTAATTAGGGTGTCTTGCTTAATTCTATCATCTGTGGATTTAAGTGAGTATGGGTATTATGCATCGAGAGGTGGTTTTATCTACTTTAGTGTTCTTAATTAACAATTCAAGATAGAAAATAATTGATGAGAAGTGTGTTAACTTAAATGAAGCAATAAGTGAAGTTGTGATTTTAAATCTCCGTAATCTTAATTTAATTAGTCGTAATTAGAATTAGTTTAATTATAAATTGAAATTCATTCGTTTAAATAAGATTGAGTTGGTTACGGGTTAGTACTTGGTTATTTTTATTACACAATTCCTCGTGGGAACGATACTCTACTCATCACTTTATTACTTGTTGACCACGTATACTTGCGTGTTGTGCATAATTAGATTTTACCCAACAGTAGTGTGTTTCGTAACAAACACATGTTGCTAAGTAGGATTATAGAACATATACCCTAAACTTACTTTAGGATGTCCCACAAATCTGTACTTGTCAAATCTTGTCCCAAGCTTATCCTTTGAAACCTTTTCACATAAGTTGGACAACCCCTTATCTTAACATATTTAAGATTATGAGTCCTTCCTCTCCATAACTTTTATGGAGTCTTGTGGCAGGATTTTGAGGTTACCTTTTTCGTAGATATAAAGTCATTTCTAGGACATTATCCCAGAAGGATACTAGAATGTCGGTAAAATCATTATGGACCGCACCATGTCCAATAAGGTATGCTTTTTCTTTTCAGATACATCAATCAATTATTGTGTATCAGGAGGCGTCCATTGTGAGAAAACCATTTGAGATGATCTAAAAACTCATTGCACAAGTATTCCTTCCTTGATCTGATCAAAGAATCCTAATACTTTGCCAATTTATTTCACTTTTGAATTCTTTGAACCTTTTAAATAATTCATACCTGTATTTCATCAAATACAAACATTCAACTCTTTGAATGATCATCTCCCTTTCTTATACTAGTTTGTTCAATTTGTAAAATAATTTTTCACGTAAGTTAAGTATACAAAATCCATTAAGTAATATTTTAGTTCTATACAAAACATTATTATTATAAATAGAACAACATTTGTTCTTAATTATAATATCAAAGATTTCATTGTCCAACAATAAAATGGAAATAATATTTCTAACAAGAACTGGAATACAATAACAACTTATTAACTTTAATAGATTTATCCATAGGCATTGCTAAACTATAAGTTTTTATGGTTAATGTAGCAACCTTTGCTTCATTTCCCACACATAGGATTACTTATCTTTGTTTAGCTTTCTACTTCTGCTTAGTCCCTTTATAAATCTATATTTATGATAACCAAAGTCGGTATCCAATACTCAAGTAGAACCTTGACTTAAATAAAAATTTATTTTAAATCATGAACAAAATTGTATTTGTAACCGAAACTTCACTAAGCTTCTTCTAGTTAGCTCTGCAAGATGCTTCTCGCAGTTTCTTTTCCAATTTCCAGGCTTTTGCAGTGTAAGCAAACTCATTTGTTATCCGTATCAGTTTTGTTCTTATTATCCTTTATTTTTATCCTTTTTATTTACCTTCTTAGAATCGTTCTTCTTTTCAGAAGATACTTTGGCCGCTACCAGTAAGACATGGTATTTCTTGGTTGAAAAGTGACTCTCAACAGTTTTCAACATGTAAAACAAATCAGCGAGGCTGATATCTAGCTTGTTCATATGAAAAATTCACAACAATTGTAAAAGAAATCCAGGAGTGAGTGCAAGATCAAATCTTGACTCAACTCTCCATCCATGACAAAACTCGTTGTCCTAATTGATCAATCAAATTGATAATGTTAAGGACTTGCGTATGTACTGTAGTGTCGTTGGTCATTCTAGATCGAAAGAGCTCATTAGATATCTGATATCTATCAGTTCTACTTTCCTCACCATCAACTACTTGACGTGAAGGAGTATAGTATGAGCATCCATAATTTCATGCTGACGCTGAAGCTCGTTACTCATGGATGCGAGCATGATGCATTGAGCCAACTATGCAACATCTTGCCACTTTCTAAAAGTAGAAATCTCTTCCTCAGAAGCATTTTCTGCAACCATTGTAGGAATAGGGATATTAAGGACATAAGATAGCTTTTCAGCCATGAGAACTATTCTCAAATTCCATAACCAATCCGTTTAATTCGGTTCGGTTAAATAACATCTAATATGTTTCGCAGTGATAGTAATTTAAACATTGTAAAATTCTGTAAATGAATTTGTAATTAACAACATTTTAGCATACATTCTTTTATTAATTACCAAAATAAATTAAGTCTTATTTTAAATTGGTATCTCTCATTATTATTTTCAAACTATATTACCCTTAATTATACAGTTCGGCAAAATTTAATTTGAAGATTTGCTAGTGAGAATAAGGATCCCATTTTAAATGTATATAGCCTTGTGGTGACACAACAAACTATATATAAATAAATAGGTAGACAATTCTTGTCAATTACATCAACTATGTAACTCCTTGTATTTTGCCTCTTAAATCATAATAGTCAAGTGTGTGCACATCCGAACTAAAATAATTTAAGTTAAGTCCAACCTAGCACTCCATATATTCAAAAAAGAAAAATATTGTCCTTGTGGTGACACAACAAAATAATATTGTTCAATTTTCTTTATAAGCATCAAATGTGATAAAATTAACATATCAAAGAATTAAGATAAGCCTTGTGGTGACACAACAAACTTATAATAATTAATTGATACTCTATTATTTTTATCATGCTAGAAGGCGACGTTCGATATTCCAAATATCTTTAAACGCTTAAGACTTAATATAAAAAAATTTGAGGGATTTGCATGTAATTAATTTGTCTCATCTTGTTTAGCGCACATGCACACACACACACACACACACACTCACACACACACACACACACACACACACACACACACACACACACACACACACATATATATATATATATATATATATATATAATAAGCGTCATATTAATGAACATGCGAAGCATGTTTGCATAATATATAATATATATAGTATAAGCATTCACATATAGAATACAATATTCTACCTGGATTGATTATGGACTTTTATTCTAGTTTGGTTCACTAGAGCCACCAAGTGAACCAAAAGGTCAAACCCTAGAGGTGCAAGAATTAATTTAAATATAACTATTACATTTAAATATCGGGCTCCAATACAAACGGGTCTTCAAGCGCTCCTTGCTCCTTAATCTCCAATTCTTCAAAATTAATTCTAACTATTCCTATTATAAAAGTATTTAAAATAAATAGAAATTTTGATCAGCAGTCAATGGGAAGTACATAGGAGGGAGTTAGAATTTACATTAAGAAAAAAATTAGAGAAGACGAGGTACGCATATCCCATTTAATAAAACTCATACATTCACGCATCCAACTAAAATAAAATCCAATCACTTTGGTCAATATTCCATAATCAATCCCATTTATTATCATACACATCATCATATGCATCAATAAATAGCATTCATCTCATGAATAATAAACATTCAATATATATATTGATATCATTTAATGGGCAAATTTAGTTAGCATAAAATCTAATTTTGAATCAAAATAAACTCTTTTATTTTGATCCAAATTTAAATTAAAATAAACCTCTTTTATTTTAATTTATCTAATTTTGAATAAAATAAACTATTTTATTTTAATCAAAATCTTTAATCAAAATAAACTCATTTATTTTAATTAATTATGGAATCCAATTCCAAGAAAAAAAACTCATTTATTAAAGGAAACACGGATTCTCTTTCCTATTCACAAATAAACTCCTTTATTTTGAATAATATGAAATCTTATTCTATATCTAAATAAATTCCTTTATTTAAGGAAATACGGATTTTTTTTCTTATTCACAAATAAACTCCTTTATTTTGAATAATATGAAATCTTATTTCATATCTAAATAAACTCCTTTATTTAAAGAAACATAGAATCCAATTTCAACTCCAATTAGGTATCATGAAATCCAATTCCAACTCTAATTAGTTAGCATGAAATCCAATTTTAAAATTAAAATAAACCTTTTTATTTTAATATTAAAATAAACTTTTTTATTTTAAGATTAAAATAAACTTTTATTTTAATTATAAAATTATTAAAATATATGTATTATATATATATATATATAAATAATCATATATATAAAAATGAAATCACGTGATCCTGTAACTTTTCAAAATAACCATTCCTGGATGACATATATTCATGATAACATATTCACGTGATTCATGATAACATATATTCACCAGCTTATACTAGAAACTCGTGATTCATCTTGAACAAGCATTCCGTATGAAACTATGAAATATTAAATCAATAACTTCAAAACACACGGAATCAGCGAAATAGGCCACACGAATGGAATATATATATATATATATATATATATATATATATATATATATATATATATATCAAATCTGAACAATTAATAATTTGTATAAATATTTAGCTCTGATACCACTGTTAGGTTTGTAATATTATTGCACAAAATAAGCGCAAACGTGTAAAAATTAGAGTTTAAAATTTTACAAACCATATACCCGGATCATCCTTTATGCACAATTATTAATTAAACGAAAAGATAAATAACAAAAATCATACCCTTGAAGATTCGAGCTTCCTCAAGTACAAGTTCACCTCCAAATCTTTTTCACGTTCAACTTGAATCCACCGGGTTTGGTTCCTTCCTTTGATCAACGTTAGCCACCCAAGTGTTTGGCCTCTAAAGGTAATTCACCAAGGAAGAAAAAAGATTCAAGAAGATTGATATTTGGAAATATTTTAGTTTTTCTATCTCTCATAGAGAAAGAGCGTACTCTCCCAACCATTGGAATTACGTATTCACATGTTTGTGAAAGTCTCAACAACCTCACCCATAATAAGACTCCCCTTATTTATAAATGTAGGCAACCCTTCTTAGAAATTGGGTTTAATTTTAATTAATTAAACTCTTTTAATTAATTAGGCTCATAATCTTATTAGGAATAATTAATTAAATTTTTTTACTTAATTTACCTCCTAATCTTATTAGAAATATATGAGAGTACTTTTATTAATTAATTCCCAAACTCCTTTAGAAATTAAATAATAATAATAATAATAATAATAATAATAATAATAATAATAAGACACCTCTTATTAATTTATATTTAATATTTCTAAAATATTAAATAATAAATATTAAGTTATTTAATTTATTCTATCACCTAGATTAAATTAAATATACTTAACTTATTATTAAGATTATACCATTAACTTCTTAAATAATTATTCTTCCTTTTATGATGCGACCCTTTAGGTTCTCCATATTAAACCGGTTGTGAATAAATCAATTAGAACAATTCTAATCTTATTTAAATAAATAAATTAAACTATTAATTTATTTAAATAAATAATATTTATTCTACAATAGGGATAAGCCTCCCTAGCGATTAACGACTTTCCAGATAATATAGATTTTAACATTAATCATAAAAGAACCTTTGAGTAAATAATTACCGTACAATTCAATCCTTCCACCATACAATGTCCCAATTAAATATACGACATGGAATTACTGTCAAGTCTTATTTTATTTAATTATATGTATTTCGACTCTTAAATGCACAATTCTAAATAATGTAAATTAGAAACTTCTTTCTAATTTCATTTTGCCTTGGCCAAAGACTACTGGGTTGTCATTTATCAAATCACATATGACATTTATCTTCTTTTACTAGAAGCGGTATATTCTTTATTGATCATACATTATCTCTATGTACAACTTATTTTATCCAAGCATACCCTTTGATATACCCTAAGGGTCTTAAGGAGTAAGTCATAATATAACTCATCATACACAAGAAACTATGATGATCTCAAGTCCAAGGATCACTTGTACTACTATCACTACATGTAAGACCCCAATTTTTTATAAATAAAGATGAATTTTCCATAAATATCATTTTTGAATATTATGGAGTTAATTTGATATAATGTTATAGTTGTGGGTAATATTTATAAATTTTGCAAAGTAAGTAAGTTGTTATAAAATATTCGTTTGGTCGGGGAATATTCTTTTTGTCGGGGAATATTCGTACGACGGCACAATCATTGGTGGACCCCACAACGGAATTATTGTCGGATTGAGAAAACGACAAAATTATCTTTCTATAAAAATAACAGCTGAGGTATTACGTTAAAACCGTTAAAACTGTTGAACTACTCGGTAGTAAAAGTACAGTAATACGCGTGGTTGCATAGTAGCACACGGTATTGATTATTGATGCTTACGTGAGAAGTCACTCAGCTATACTCAATTATTGCTACAGTAATTGCTGCATCATATCTCTTAAATTATTGTCATAGTATCATCTGTATAATATGTTATATTATTAAATCAATAATTGAGACGTTGTGGTAAGTTTGGTTATTTTATGGGGGGCCATATGTCATCATCTAAGAGTCTCTTCGTCAATAGTAATTATCGTCGTCAATAGTAATTACCGTCGTCAATAGTATTTACCTTGGTCAATAGTAATTACCTTCGTCAATATTATTTACCTTGGTCAATAGTAATTACCTTCGTCAATAGTATTTACCTTGGTCAATAGTAATTACTTTCGTCAATAGTAGTTGTCCCTTCAATATTACCAAGAGTCATTTGACCCTTCGTTAAGACCAAGAGTCATTTGACCCTTCGTTAAGACCAAGAGCCACCCTCAGTTTTTCTATAAATAGAGGCCTAGGGCTTCATTATTTTTCACGAATTCATTCAAGCTATAGAGAGAGAAAGTATAGAGAGAATAAGAGAGAGAGAGAGAGACTAAAAGTATTCTGCTACATCACTTTTCCAATATCCAGTTCTTTTAAGGTAGGGAATATTATTTCTTTTATATTCATGAAGAGAACTTCTGTTATTCCATTTGTTATTATTCTGTTGGAATAACCAGTATACGCGGTCTACCCTATACTTGGTGACATTCTTCTATTATTCTGTTGGAACATCCTGTCTGTGTGTTTTACACCGGACCTGGTTCCGTTTATTATTCTGTTGGAACATCCTGTCTGTGTGTTTTACACCGGACCTGGTTCCGTTTTATTACTATTCTGTTGGAATATCCTGTCTGTGTGTTTTACACCGACCTGGTTCCATTATTTATTATTCTGTCGGAATATCCTGTCTGTGCGTTTACGCCGGACCTGGTTCCATTATTTATTATTCTGTTGGAATAACCTGTCTGTGCGGTCTATCGCATGCATGGTGATTTCTTTTGTTATTCCATTCTTTATTGTACTCAGTTGGTTAAGTTTTGACTTCTATACTCCATGAAAGTTGTGGAATATCCTTGATAGTTGCGTTTCATCCAGTATCTTTTCAAGAAAATATTCTTCTAAGCATTCTTGAATTTTACTCCACAATGCAGTATCATGTTGACAATTTGGACGTTGTTAATTCCTGAATAAATTAATTCTTGAACTTGTTTTATTGAATTCTTATATCATTGTCATCATCCTCATGTTTATAAAATGTTGAAAGTCATCTGTGGCCTGTATTGCATAGATGGACTTGGTATGATTATGACCAGGGATTATTCGGTATAATCATGACCGTAATGTTACAAATGATGTGGTAAAAGTCCTCATTGGCCCGTAGTGCATTGATGGACAGTTGTTGGCATGATCATGACCATTAATGAATACACGAATATCCTTGGCCGTAGTGCAGGGGTGATTCGATGATGTGGATTATTTTATTAAGCTGAGTCTCAGCGATCACAGTGTTGAAAAACTTTTTAAATCATAAAAGATAGTAGAGTTTATTTTCTACTTGACTCTTTTAATGGATTGCTTGTTCCGCTACAGTTAAACTTGATGTTTATTATATTTTATCAGTTTAACATTGTTGAAGGCTAATGATAATTTATTCTGCATTATCTTAGTCATAATATTTCTTACTGGGCTAGTTGAGCTCACCCTTTCTTTCACTGTTCTCTTCAGGAAATGAGAACGTAGCTGGGACAAGTCGGGGTACGGAGTGATGGTCCGAATGATAGTATTAGTTAGTAGTCCTCACTATTCTATGTAATAGTGTGTTAATAAATGTAATGAGGACTCCTTTTGAGTATGAATACTCTCTAGAAGATAATATTTGTATTCAAACTCACAGTTTATGTTTTGTCGTATTGTACACGACAGTTGTATTAGTAAGTTGTATTTGTATTCTGTACTATATATCTGACGACCCAAGATGGGTGATGTATACCTAATTATGGGGGCGTCACACTACAGGAATTCCTATTAACAGATAAGTAAAACTCCATTAGGTATTCCTTAGCGAGCCACGTTCAGTGAACTTATTCTCTAATAAGCACCTACATACTTGCTTTAGTGTCTCCACACAAATGATCATGAGATCAATCATCTTCATCCAATGAGCAAGCAAGGTATGTACTAATCTATCCGAATTTACTAATTCCCAATTTAGTAATCTAACGATTGGGAACTATTTTAGTTTTAAGCTTTATAAGAATTTAGATCTCATTAGAATGATCATCATCATTTTTCTAAAAGCATTGCTTAAAACTATGAGTTTATCACATATTATAAAGCAGCATCATGTAGATAATTAAAAGCCTTTAATTAATTAATACTTTTTATTAATAAATGAATAAGATTGTTACAAAGTATATGCTTTATCATCAAACATGATTGGCTTGTGTGCATACTACTTTCAGTATGGGCGAAAGTGTCGTTTTCTAGTATGTTGGGATGAGATGGGAGAAGCAAAGTTGTTGGGACCAGAATTGGTACGTATGACTACAGAGAAGATCCGAATGATCCGAAAATGTATACAAACGACACAGGATCGATAAAAGCGTTATACGGATCTTCATCGAAAGGAAGTGAAATTTAATGTTGGGGATCATGTATTGTTACGTGTTGCTCCATGGAAGGGAGTTATAAGATTCGGGAAGAGAGGAAAGCTCAATCCACTATTTGTTAGTACATTTGAAATTCTTGACCGAGTAGAAAATGTGGTTTATAGACTCGCATTACCTCCAAGCATGTATCGCGTTCATAATATTTTTCACATATCTATGCTTCGTAAATATGTGAAAGACTCAAACCACATTATTGAGTTAGAACGAGATAGCCGAAGATTTAACGTACGAAGAAGTACATGTCAAGATCTTGGATAGGAAGGAGCATGTATTACGCACAAAAGTTATACCTTAAGTTAAAGTTTTGTGGAGAAACTCTGATATTGAGGAAATGACCTGGGAGTTAGAATCTGATATGAAAGCGAGGTATCCTCACCTTTTCGAAACACCAGGTCCGTACGTCAATTTCGAGGACGAAATTTCATAAGAAGGGGAGTTTGTAAGACCCCAACTTTTTATAAATAAAATTGAATTTCCTATAATTATTATTTTGAATAATAAGGTGTTAATTTGATATAATGCTTTAGTTATGGGTGAAATGTGTAAATTTTACAAAATAAGTAAGTGGTTATAAAATATTCATTGTTGTCGAGAAATATTCGTTTGGTCGTGGAATATTCGTACGATGGCGCAGCCATTTATGGGCCCCATAACGAAAAACTATCGGATTAAGAAAATGACAAGTATGAGTTTTTTTATAAATAACATCGTAGTTGTTACCGTTAACACTGTTAGAATACCCGGTGGTTAAAGTACTGTAATACGCGCGATTGAACAGTAGCACTGTATTGCATATATTTTTGGATTATTGATTCTTACGTAAGAAGACGCTACTCAATAATTCCTACAGTAATTACTGTTCAATATTTTATTTTATTGATTTAATAATTTCTACGTTGATATTTTATGTTATTGTTGTTTCAATAATTGTCACTATACAGTATTTTCCATCGTCAATAGTATTTCTCTTTATTATATCCAGAGGCGGAACTAGTGGGGGGCGGGGGGGCATCTGCCCCCTGTAGGGAGGCGGACTAAGGGGGAGGGCGGCAGGCAGAGGCGGAACTAGGTGGAGCGGGGGAGGCATCTGACCCCGGTAGGGAGGCGGACAAGGGGGGAGGACGTCGGGGCGGGGGCGGGGGCGGGGGTGGGGTGGGGGGATACTTACTTAACAAAAAAAATTAATCCAGATCTACAAAAAGAAGATGTCACTGCAAAAAAGGGACAGGGATGGAAAGGGAGAAGGAATCTCCAAACCAGATCTTGTTAATGTTTATTAACAAAAATGTTAAGTGAGATAACTTTTCGTACCAAAATGGAGATGGATTTTTGGATTTCGTGTGAAATTGTGTGAGAGGGATAGTAATGATGGTAGGTGATGACCAAATGGAGGAAAAGATGAGAGAGAGTAAAGAGAAAGAAAAACAGAGCTGCCATTGTCCATTGATAATGTTATTTTTTTAGTTTTGTTTTCATTTTAGTCGTATTAATATTTATTTGATTTAATTAGTTTAATTAAGTAATTTATTTGACACAATTTTTTGTTAATTATTTTATTTGGATTAATTAGTACATTAATTATTTTATTTTGTTTTAATTATTTTACTTGGATATTTAAGAATTATTTATGTATAAATTTTTATACTCCTTTAATATGTTATTTTTTTCTATATATATATGTGTATTTTTACTATTTTAATAAGTCAACTACGTATTTATATAATCAACTATATTTAAATATTAAATTATGACACGTGGCCATTTTCTTGCAAAAAAATCAACCGAAAATAATAAAAGGGTCCATCGTAATTACTTAACGGTACTTCGGGTAGTGAGATAATTAGACTCTTAATTAAACTTTGGTGGATAATTTCTTAGACCAAATTTCCTGTTTTGTTTTCTGGCTTCTCTTTTTATATATAATAACTCCTAATTTGGGAATTGAGATTATATCAGAAAAGATAATTAGACTCTCAATTTTGATGAATTTTAATAATTTAATGTTTACATCTTTTAGTAATTTAATTTTTAAAATTGTTACTGTTGGAGTAATCTTAAATTATTGTTTAATTTCTGTTTGCTGAATATATTAATTATGTTTATTTATCAGAATAAAAAAATAATTCTATAATTTAACGTACTAGCTAGCTTTTAATTTCCTTTCATGTTTTAGACTAAGGCCTAAAGGAATTCTTCTACTATTAAATTTTTCAACAATCAAACACCCACGGCCCACCTGCTAGCTTCCAATATAGTTTACCAGTTTAGATTGAACAAAATAATTAAAAGCTCATTTTAGTCTTATATTTTAGAACAAATAGAATATCATATATTTTTAACAAATAACAAGTCCCGCAAGTGGTGGTATTAATAATTTCGGTCCGTTTGATTTAAAAATTTTGACCCCCCTACAAAATCGTTCTGGTTCCGCCACTGATTATATCGAGAGTATTTTTGTGAGTATTTAGAAACTTTGAGAGTTGATAAGCAGTTCAAGTTTTCGTTATGCCAACATATTGGTATGAATTTTATTATGAAATTTTTACCTTTTTATGTCGAGGTTACTACTCACGTATACGGTACTATTCACGTATACGGCACTATTCACGAAGTATAATTTTTCTTGTGAAATTTCTACCTTTTCGTGTCGGGATTACTATTCACGTATACGACACTATTCACAGAAAAATTAAAAAAAAAATTCTTTGTCCAAGTTGTCTATTATGGTTACTATCTTTGATTGTATCCATGTTTTGATCTTCATTCTTGAATTTTGCTCCACAATTGATTATTATGGAGTATTTTTAAACTTGAAAAATCGAAGTACGAATCCCTAATCTTTGTCTATGTATCTCACTGGATTCATTTTTTTAAAGATATTTTTCATCATCCTCAGTCCTAAATGATGATATAACTGAATATCTTTGGCCTGTAGTGCAAAAATGAATGATTACCTGATGAATATCTTTGACCCATAGTGCAAAGATGGACAAGTGTTGAGATGAACATGACCAACTGGTGATACAAATGAATATCTTTGGCCCATAGTGCAAAGATGAATATTTGGTTCAAGATGTATATTGATTGATGTTACAAGGATAAAATATTGATGATGAACTTTTAAATCATAGAAGATAGAAGACTTCATTATGTACTTAACTCTTCTAATAAATTGTTATTTTCGCTGCGAATATTGATCTAAAATTGGTTGTCCATTATATTTTATCTTATGTATTGAAGGCTAACGATAATTTATTCTACATTATCTTAGTCATAATATTCTTTACTGGGCTAGTTGAGCTCACCCTTTTCCTTTTTATTCTATTTTTCTTCTCAGGAGACGAGAATATAGCGGGAACTAGTCGGGGTGTGGAGTAATGGGTTCAAACAGTTGTTTTAGCAGTCCTCACTATTTTGTAAAATAATGTATCAATAATTATAATGAGGACTTATTTGAGTTTGGATATTGTCTAGAAGACAATATTTATTTTTAAACTCACAGCATATGTGTTGTTGTATTTTGTACGATAATTATAATAATGAAGTTTGTAGTTGTTTCTATACCATGTATTTGGCGACTCAGAATGGGTTGTATGGACCTATTTTGGGGGCGTCACAAATATTGTCTCATAGACAATATTCAAACTCAAATTCAATCTTCATTACATTTATTATCACACTAAATAGTGAGAACTACTAAAACAACCATCTCGGACCATCACTCCATTCCCCGACTAGTCCCGACTACGTTCTCATTTTCTGAAGAGAACAATGAAAGTAAAAGGGTGAGCTCAACTAGCCCAGTAAGAAATATTATGACTAAGATAATGCAGAATAAATTATCATTAGCCTTCAACAATGTTAAACTGATAAAATATAATAAACATCAAGTTTAACTGCAACGGAACAAGCAATCCATTAAAAGAGTTAAGTAGAAAATAAAATCTACTATCTTTTATGATTTAAAAGACTTTTCAACACTGTGATCGCTGGGACTCAGATTAATAAAATAATCCACATCATCGAATCACCCCTGCACTACGGCCAAGGATATTCGTGTATTCATTAATGGTCATGATCATGCCAACAACTGTCCATCAACGCACTACGGGCCAATGAGGACTTTTACCACATCATTTGTAACATTACGGTCATGATTATACCGAATAATCCCTGGTCATAATCATACCAAGTCCATCTATGCACTACAGGCCACAGATGACTTTTAACATTTTATAAACATGAGGATGATGACAATAATATAAGAATTCAATAAAACAAGTTCAAGAATTAATTTATCAAAGAATTAACAACGTCCAAATTGTCAACATGATACTGCTTCGTGGAGTAAAATTCAAGAATGCTTAGAAGAATATTTTCATGAAAAGATACTGGATGAAACGCAATTATCAAGGATATTCCACTAATTTCATGGAGTATAGAAGTTAAAACTTAACCAACTGAGTATAATAAAGAATTGAATAACAAAAGAAATCACCATGCATGCGATAGATCGCACAGACAGGTTATTCCAACTGAATAATAAATAATAGAACCAGGTTCGGCGCAAAACGCACAGACAGGATATTCCAACAGAATAATAATAAAGACAAAATCAGGTCCGGTGTAAAATACACAGACAGGATGTTCCAACAGAATAATAATAAAGACAGAACCAGGTCCGGTGTAAAACACACAGATAGGATGTTCCAACAAAATAATAATAAAGACGGAACTAGGTCCGGTGTAAAACACACAGACAGGATGTTCCAACAGAATAATAGAAGAATGTCACCAAGTATAGGGTAAACCGCATATACAGGTTATTCCAACAGAATAATAAGAAATGGAATAACAACAGTTCTCTTCATGAATAAGAAAGAATAACACCCCTTACCGTTTTAAAGAAGAGCTGAAATAAGGAAGTAGTTAAGTAGTATAATACTCTTTTTCTCTCTCTCTATAGTTTCTCTCTATAGTTTCTTTCTCTAGAGTTCAGTGAATTCGTAAGAAATAATGAAGGAATGAGCTGCTATTTATAGAAAAATAGAATGCATAGTAACTAATCCATGAACGGTCCAGATTGATTACTTTAATCTGACGGTCCATATTTAAAGAAAAATCTTTTAAATAAAATAAAATATATTCTATTTATAGAATAACTTTAATAAAGTATTTTGTTTTATATAAAAAGATGTTTCTGTTTTATTACGTTAATAATACGAATAAAACAAAACATCATTATCGCTAAATAATTCATATTATTAACTGACAATAATTGAATCAAACTGAGTGACTTTTTACATAAACATTAATAATCAATACCGTGTGCTACTATGCAACCACACGTATTACTGTACTTTTACTACCGAGTAGTTCAACAGTATCAATGGTAAAACTTCCGCCGTTATTTTTAATAAAATATTTTTGTCGTTTTCTCAATCCGACAATAATTTCGTTGTGGGGTCCACCAATGATTGTGTCGTTGTACGAATATTCCCTGTTAAAATGAATATTCCCCGACCAATCGAATATTATATAATAACTTGCGTACTTTGTAAATATTACCCACAACTATAACATTATATCAAATTAACTCCATAATATTCCAAAATGATATTTATAGAAAATTCATCCTTATTTATAAAAGTTGGGGTCTTACAGTAAGAGATATAAAATATGGACACAAGGATTTACTGATGACAACAAAGTGGTTGTTGAAGAGAAACAGGGAGAGGAAAAGCAAGTTGAACAGACAAAATTGAATAACAAGCCAGTTGTGTATCGTGGGAGTACAAATTATTTATTTGTCTTATATGTTATTGTGTTCTCTCCCAAACACTTGCTTATTGCTGTATTTATAGCTGTCATGACCACCTGGATTCAATTAGGAGTGTGAGTCCTTTTTAGAATCACTAAGGCTGTAAACGAGCCAAGACAGTTCGGGCTCGATTCGAAAAAATACGAGCGAGACTCAGATTCGTTAATAATATGATCCAAATCTAAGCATTAAAAATAGTTCGAATAAAAATATGAGTAGAATCTGAGCAAGGTTATACTCGACTCGTTTAAGATTCAAACTACTCTAATTTTTTATTGTGATTCGATATATACTCGGTTAATACATTTTCGATTAGATGTTTGATACATTCGATCTCTTATAATATATACAAATTTAAATTAAATTAGGATAATTAGTTATTATTTTGTTTTGTTTTTAATTTTAATTGTGATTTTATATTTGTAAAGTGTAATAATAAATATATTTGTTCATTTTTAAGTAAAATAACAAATTTAATTTATAATTATATTTATTATAAAACTAGTTATTCTGTGGAGACTCGAATTTGAACTTAAATTTGAAGTTCGCGAGTAATTTAAATAAATATTCGAGTTGAGTCGAATCTGAGTAGGATTTTTCAAATATAATTCGAATTCGAGCCGAATTAAAGTACACATTTATCATTTCGAGTCGAATTCGAGTAGCTCTCTGTTCGCTCCGGTTCGACTCGTTTACACCCTTAAGAATCACCTTATAATTGCAATTAATGACTGATCGATTCATTCCTAAATTAGATCTCCTTATCTCGCTAATTAAGAAAATACAACCTTATTTTAATAAGTACTCTCCCATTATTTGAGCTACCTATCAAAATAAATGTATATGGACCAACACCAGATCCGAAAAATTAATAAATGGGTTTTTTTAACATGGGCCCTTAAGGCACATGCTAAGCACAGAAACAAGTGTTGGACACTGTATTCAAGGGATGAGGCCCAGTAAAATATAATTAAAATAATATTTCAATGGGGCCATATACATTTAAAAATTATATTTTAGTAGGCCCCATCCATTGAATTCAATGTCCATTACTTTGTTTCCGTGATTAGCATGTGCCCTAAAGACACATGTTAAGAGGATCATTAATAAATTGGACTACACTTTGACATATCTAAATAATTACATCCCAACATATATGTTATCTGGAACGATGAAAAAACTTAAAAACAAAAAAAATAAAATTAAACAGAGAATTTCTGTCCATTACTCCCTCCATCCCAAAATAATAGACGTTCTAGAGAGTTTCACAAAGATTAAGAATAGTTATAATTTTACTATTTTACCCTTAATTAATATTTTGAATTCATTTAATTATTCATTTACACCAGACTTTATTTCACACTTTGTCTCCTAATTAAAGATGTTTCACATCCTGATAAAAAATTTCTCTCCCTTCTCTCTCCTCTCCGCCTTGATTTGGAGAACAAAACATTTTTTTTTTCTTCCTACTCTACAACCTGAGCAATATTAGCAACGACCGGAAGCGGAATCACAATCATCAAAACCTTCTTCTCCTTATCTTGTCCTTACCTTGCAGATAAGGTTTCAAAAAGGATCAACCCGTCCCGATCATCACAATCAAGGAGAAGAGAGTAATTCCTTTCAAGAAACTGAATATGTAGAACAAAACATCCCAACCATGGGCGCTACCCGTTCGCTTGATGTAGGATTTATCCTCGGCCTCACAAAGGATTTACCCATTCGTCTGATCGATCTCGGAGAACCGGATATTCTCCGATCCGCAACGGAGATCCCGTCGTTTATGTATTTTGGTATATATATGAGAGAGAAAAAGGAGATGGGATAGATTTGGTAAGTAGAGAAAAAGGAGAGAGAAAGTGAACGGCAACATTAAATAGCCATTAATGGTGGTGGAGTAGGAAGGGTAGAGAAGGAAATAAAATGGTAAAATATTTTTGATTTTGTAGAACGTCAAATATTTTGGGAAAAAAAAAACTCTCTAGAACGTCTATTATTTTGGGATGAAGGGAGTATTTTTTATTCTTTTTCCTTCCATTTTAAGTCAGAAACATGTCAACCTTCCCCTACTCGATTTATCACGCGCCTAAGGCACGTAGATAAAAGTTATTTTTGCCAATGGAAACTTCTTCCCGAAGTATCTAGAACGCTAATCAGACACGGTTTCTCACCCTAACCGCCCGTTTTATCGAATTGCGTGCCGAGTATTTATATTTACTCTACCATCTCTCCCTATATATATAAACGTTAAACCCTCAAGTTCCAATTCATAAACAAAATCCAATTAAGAAGAAAAAACGAATCATAAGCCTTTATATTATTATATATCTCAATTCAGCTCTTCGAAATCCTTAGGTTTGATAATGGCAGAATCAGATTCAATCCAACAGCCCCCGATCGTAAGTATTTCCCTCTTTCTCTTTCATCCCCAATATTTCTTGATGAATTAGGGTTTTAAATTTGCGGTTTTGCCTTATTATTAGGCAATAATGTTGATGATGAATTACTAACTTTTGTTTATTCATGTTTTAATGTTTATATGTGTGTATGTACGAATTAGATATATTTGTTATGGCTGTTCTTAAAATTTAGTTTACTCTTGGGACAGAAGGATAAATACAATTTGACAGTTGAATTACGAATTGGAATTAATTCGTTCAGATTTGAATGATTTCCTCAATATAATTAATTGCTGACAACACATATTCAGCCAAGGATGTGTATATATATTGATTAACTAAACTTTTTGAGTTTTACTTATTAATTATGTTTGCTAATTTTATTTATCATGTAATACATGATTTTCAATAAAAAAAAATAAGAAGCTAGCGTCACAAAAGTTTTCAAGTAAAAATTAAGGGAAGAGTTTATGAGAAAGAAGAATAGGAAGATTTTATTATTTAATTAAAACACCAATTCTGAAATACACTGATTATTTTTGTTATGTAATTAATCTCCGTATGTTTATATGGAAAATGATACTTGTATATGTCTTAGTTGTTGTGTAAAGAGGCGTGCACATTTATGTTTGAGCAGAAACCTATATATATTGATATGTTACGAGACAATTTTTATTGAAGATTGATTTTTGGGTTTTTAATATGTTATTGGAAGGGTCAAACTGAAGAAGAGAGGCTAAAGTACCTCGAATTTGTTCAAGTGGCAGCGCTCCATGCTGTGTTGTACGCCTTAAAAGTCTATGGTTACGCAAAAGACAATTCAGGTCCCCTGAAGAATGGTGTTCAGAATGTTGAGGGCACTGTTAAGAATGTTGTTGCCCCTGTCTACGATAAGTATCATGATGTTCCCAGTGAACTTCTCAAGTTTGTTGACCGGAAGGTGAGTCATGCTTCATGGTATTTTCCGTCGTACTTGTTGTCATTACCTTAATAGGTTTTAGAAATTTCACGAATACTTAAGGAAATAATAGTAGATTGTATGAGTATTTGATTATTAAAAACTTATTTTGAATATTTCTTTGTTGTGCGAGAATGAATCAAGATAATTGATAGGTTGTGTGTTTCTAGCTGATCTGATAAGTAATAGCATGCACAGAGTCTTTTGTTGATATCAAAGATTAAATCAATTATTGAAAAAAAGAAAAAAGAAAAGACATCAAAATAGTTTTCGTGAAGTTATGTTCCAATAAAGGATGTGAAGTTCAATAAGTATTAATAATGGAAACTACATAACCTACATTATAATAAGGTATTTATGGTATCTAATGAATCACAGCTGCTAGATATCAATTGCCAATATCACATAATCTCCCTCTAGATATTGTGATCTTTAAATTCTTTTGTATCTAATTTTATTTTTAATCTGTTTCCATGTTCTAATGATTTTGTTGGTTTCTAGTTTTTAATCTGTTCTTATTTTTAATCTCACCTCTGGTGGGTTGTATATCTAGTATATTGGTTGCCCTACACTACAAAAGTAGTTATGTACATGTAACTTATTTTTATGTTCCTTCTTCTGAAACTGAAGTTTTACATTTGCTGCATTATTTGACATGTTTGCAGGTTGATGAATCTGTACACAAGTTGGACAGTCGTGTGCCACCTATTGTGAAACAGCTATCATCCCGAGCATTATCCGCTGCTCAGAATGCTCCTGCAGTCGCTCGGGCTGTGGTTTCCGAAGTCAAGAGTTTCAATGTTGTGGAAACCGCCTCAGGACTTGCTAAAACTGCGTACTTGGAGTACGAGCCTACTGCCAAGGGGCTTTACTCAAAGTACGAACCAGTAGCAGAGCAGTACGCTGCCTCAGCTTGGCACTCCCTCAATAAGCTTCCACTCTTCCCTCAGGTGGCTCAGGTTGTTGTCCCAACAGCAGCTTACTGCTCTGTGAAGTACAACGAGACTGTTCAGCGTACGTCAGAGCAAGGGTACAAGGTCTCTTCTTATCTCCCATTGGTGCCTACTGAGAAGATTGCTAAGGTGTTCAGTGCTAGCAATGCACAGACCGAGACTGTTGTTCCCAGTGGAGGAGAAGACGCTGTTGTGGCGCACTAGTGATTCATCTGTTTCATGCCAATGTTTGTTCATAACCTAATGATGGGGATTGCATGTGGTTTACTTTCTGCCTTAATGTCTTTGTTGATAGGACTGTTTTAGTAGTATGTATGTACTCTATGGTTTGCATTGAAAATGGGATGTTCTTCTATTTCAGAAAAGCCTGATGACTTTCTTGTTTTATATTATTCTAGTGCCTCAATTTGACTACGGTGGCTTCTAGGATTATAAGGGCCTATAGTTCTGAAAGGGTTATTTTGAGTTTTGTTGCGTATCTGGTAAAAAGTTTTCTTTCCCCTTGATGTGTTTTTTATTGTCGCGCTTTCAGTTGATGGTTGTGTTAAACATTTCTGGGTGATCAATGAAAAGAAGGCTTATAGTGGAGGAGTTGGCACCACTTGGAACTTGATGAGAATTGGAAACTTGTTTACTTGATGAAAGAACCTTTACAAATGTTGGGTGGCAACTGATAGTATGATCTTAAATTATAAATATTCTTACATCCAAAATAAGTATGATCAATAGCCTATAGCCCATACAAACTATTGAAGTTATATTCATTTCTAACTCATAAACTTTTAGGAATTATAATTTTTTCTTTGTACTTTCTAGAATCACATTTTGTAGTGATGAGCAAAACTGCTTATTGTTTTTCCCTTTTTCATTACTATATTATTAAGTATAGAAGGTAACTATGTACATGAATTCTTGTAATTTATATTATCAAACTCTGATACGCCGCTTTATTTGGACATTTTCGAGTCCCCACGCTCATGCCTACCCCCGCTCAAGTATAATTTTTTGTAAAGACGCGGTGACATTTTTGTAAATACGCGGTGGCATGGTATTTACAAAAATACCACCGCGTCTTATCAAAACTACGTCGTTTTGATATAATTCTATTATTTAAGGGAGTTCTACTACTTAAGAGTTCTACTCTTGATCCTTTCTATATATATATATATATATATATATATATATATATATATATATATATATATATATATATATCGGTCGGGATCCAAAACTTACTCTTTATCTAACATACCTTGCACACCTCCTTTAGCGACGGGCCGGGTGACGATTTTGTCCGTCGTTATATGTTGTTCGTCGCTAAAAGCTAAGACAACGGTTCTATATATAGTCGGGAGTTTCTCAACCGCAGTCGGACTAATATCCACGAACTCGGGTCAGCCTTTTCATACGGGCTTACGTCCCCATGAACCATTTATGGCCTTGACAAATTGTTGCTGGTGATATTCGATTCCAGGACGTCCGAGTCTACGGCTTGTCCTGGTTTGAACCACTGAATATGTCTCTTTGCTGAAAAGCATGTCTTTGGTTAGATTTTGCACCTCTCCCACTGCTCTACGTAGGGAGACCTTGATAATAACATTCATTTATCCTAACGTGTATATATGTTCAGGAAGTTCTTATACTTGTTTTTAATGGGTCTTGATACTGATATAATACTACAAATGCTTTTTCAGGTAGTAATAAACAGGGACACTCCTGGTCAACCTTCTGGCCAAGCACACTGGGAATGTGAGAATCAAGTACTTGACACCTGAAAATAGTATTTGCTTTCAATTACGATAACTGATGAAATGCGAAAGAGCCTTGGCTCATTATGTGAATTGATCTTCTACTAGTCAATAGATGCTGTTTGCTGATGTGATGAGAAGACCATTTTATATATATGGATTCTGCAAGAGCTATAAGGTAATTCTTTAATCTATGTCATGCTCTACGTATGAAAAAATAAAAAATGTTTGATACTTATCTGCGAGAGGCGATCCGAACCTGCTCTTAGGGATTGTGTATCAACTTGTAGACTGGAGTGGAGTGTGAGTGTGTGACCGGTCCAGCTCTTATGTGATCTGCATCCCTGCCACCCCCGGTGTCACCGGGCTTTCCAGTTAACTATATGGCTTATTAGAGTCCTTTGTATACGATGAATTATGCTAGGAATTCTACCATGCTGAGTACCAGAGGTGTCAGACTGAGGATGTCTCGGCAGTGGGACCATATCGCGAGTGTTGCATGAGAATCGTGCTGAGATGGCAAAGCATACGCAGCAGGGCTGTGTTCATCATGTGGCGATGATCCGTTGGAGGCTTGGAACATCAAGAACTGTTTCAAGAAATAAACCAGAACTGACTTTCCACTGTTACCTTTAGAATATTTAGTATGGAGCATCAGATAACTTCTGGTTCTTTTAACTGTTATAGTTAGTCGTGTTTATTACTTTTTTGGTAGATTTCATTTAGTATTTAGACGGTATTAGTTGATAGCCCGTGCAATGGGCTAGTTCGAAGAACTGAAAAATCTTTTTGGTCTTTAAACAAAAAAAATATGTATTATTATCCACGTGATTTAATAACACAATTTTAAAACTGTTCCCAAAGCAATTTAGGAGTTAATTTTAACATATAGTGTTATGGTTTGATGCAAAGGGAAGAAAGCTTCTTAGTTCTAGCTATATATAATAGCTCAGTCATAGGACTTGAAATTCATAAGTGAAAGGAATCATAGATCTTTTGCCACAATATATATAAATATATATTAACACAAAGACTGTTCAACAATTGACCATGATGGATATTGAATAGTAATACAATTCCACACACATACACAACCTGCTAGCCATATATCTAAGATCATCAGTGCTATATTAAGCAATAAGCTAGCAAAAAGTAAAAGTTTGCATTCACATATTTGCCTGGACCATCATTTGGAGGAAATACGGAGTCAATTCCATCGACTTCTCTGTTCAATTAAAATCCTCAATCTTAAAAGTAAGAATGCCCATAAATTAAATCTCTACAGCCTTTTATCTGATTCTAAATCAAAATCCGGGTTAAGTGAGGCTTCAGCAAGTGCCTCCTGCCAATTGCACAACAAAGACAACGGCAATGATTCTCGAACTGTCTTGGCAACAAAATGCCCCCATGAACCATGGTCATTAAATATCCCACAAAACGTCTTGTCATCCTGGCATCCAAATTCCAACCACCCAAAAACAAAAAGATTATGAGCTAAAGGGAAGATGAATCAAACACCAAACATAACATTAAATCAAGAAGCCAACTTACACTCAAAAATATTCTCGCCCCGTTCCAAAAAAAAAATAGTAACACAATTGTAACGATAAACTTTACGATATTGTGTCATAACATTTAAAAAATTAAACTCTTCTACGAAACAAAGGAGTAGTAAACAGTTGATCCAAAATGGGTTTTGAATTATTTTTCTTGCTAAAATGGAGGGCATTTATGGTTTTCAATTAATGGTGGTGCTGTTTTTGGGGATGTCAGTGGGTGGATTTGGTGTCAGGATAATAATGCAAATGTTATTGATGTGTATATTGTGAAGCAGACCTCTGCTGCTCATTACAATTAATGGTTAACTAATAATGAAGAATAAATCTTTTTAACATGATGGTTCTAAGAGAAAGAATAGACTGGACAAACCATTAGGAAGCTATAATTTTTAATGCTTATATCTCCAAATTTGTGGCTATTATTTTGATCGTCATATACCCAGCAAGTCAGCAACTCATGAAATGTTCTATTTTAGTTTACTAAATGATATTCTGCTTGTCCAACTTTTACGGTCCCTTCCTCTTCTTGAAAAACTCATTCTCCCATCTACCCTTGTTATACTCCACTATAATTTTTCACAATATAAAAAACAAAGATAATATGAAAGTTACCATTTTATATCAAGCGCTATACTTTGTTAAGTCTGACAACATTAGCTAAGTACACATAAGAACATCATAAATCGGGAATTAAACAAACAAAGGATGCTATAAATTTCGGTAATTAAAGTATGCTATATACTTGATTTGGTATGTCAATAGAGCAATAAATAAGTTATTAGGAGGGCTAAAGAAAAGGCGCATGCACCATAGATTATTGTGAGCTCTTGACTGTCGCCTCGATTCGACCTGTCGCCTTTACAACTATGGTTGAACAATGCTCAGATTCTCTGTAACATATAAAGAATCAATATATGATCACTTTCAAGAAAATTATAAATGAATTGTTAAATTATAGTACAACCATTAGCCAACAAATTTTCATAATGTTAAGGTAAAACAACTACTTTCAGAAAATTCTTATTGTGGTGACAAATAAAATTGAGGACATAAATGTCTCTGCTTCATAAATGACTGTGAGGACGGAGAGAACAAAGTAGAGTTGCATGTTTTCAATCTCGAATTTTATAATGTATAGAGATAGATAAATTTCATCTTCATTGGTATATTAATCAGGACAGATAACATTAACACATATGAACATTCTCTTAGCTTCATTCCATCAAACACTTCAACTACATTTCTAACTATACTACCCAAATGAATTAAGTTACAATGGTTAAGCTCTGTAAAATCATTTCACTCAATTTATGAAACCTCAAAGTAGTAATACAAAAAAGTAAAAAGTGTGTTGAATTTTGGCATACCTTTGGCGAGGTTCGAAGCCAGATGTTATTGAGCAGAGAATGAGGTTGATTAAACCCTAGATTGTAAAAAGTTCATTTTCTTCAGAAATTAAAGCTAAATTTCATTCAAAAATAAAATGGGTAACTTTAAAAATTACATAATTCAACAAATAATAATAAAAAATAGTTATAATAAACCCGAGTCCAAGATTAGGGGCATGGTAAGGCCCTGATAAAGTTTGAACATATGAAGCTTGCAAAATTAATCGTTCAATCTCGAATTTGTGTCCAATCTTAACCTAAAAACACAAATTGATATCTCTTTCAGAATTAGATCTACTTCAAAAGAGGATTGCACCAAGATGAAATTGTAACCATAGCGCGAAAAAAGCTAAGAGAAGAGTGTATATTGTACACTGTAAGAATTAATTGCCAAGGGAGATGGAGATGGAGATGAGAGAGACACGAAAAGGAAGATGAGAGAGACGAACTGAAGGGACGAAGCTGTTGTGAAGGTTATCGTGAAGCCTCATCTTTGTTCTCGTCCATAACAAATTACACCTAACTGGAATCAACGAAATCCTAGATGTATAATAAATACTACTATAAGCAAATATAATAACAAATAATTTGGGGGAACAAAGTTTACAGGCGATTGAATAACACTCCTCATTGGATCGATGGATAGAAGTTTCGAGGATGATCAATCTAGGGCTTCATGATTGATCAAATTAGGGGCTTTGTTGTTGACAAAGATATATTGCTGATTGGTTTCTTTATTCGGGAAAGGGGTACAAATCCAACCCGAGTACAGGGAAAAAAGGTAGTTGCGAGGGAAGACTCTCGGGTTTGTAAACGACAAAGAAGATAAGAGTTGAAGAGAGAAGAGAAACGGAAAAGGAAGAGGTAAGACGAATTCCATTCGATCGATTTAAATTTTAATAGACTTTGCTCACCTGGTTTTCAACTCAGGCTGGATTTCAAATTGAAAGGTACCTGATTTTTAAATTAAATGAGTTGACTCATCCAATTCTGAAAGTAAAAGGATCGGTCTTTATATATAAGGTATTGATGTGATTCTCTTAACAGGTATAGTTAACCGTGTTGAGGTTGGGGGGACCGGGTAATCATGGTTTTTAGCTGAGAACCATGCATATATTGTTGTGATTCATTTGCACTGTTGTACGTGGATTTCCATTAAACCATTTAAAAGAGTTGCAGTTTTATTAGAATCTTACCAAGAAAATATCAAACAGCTCTCTCTAGGCATAATAATATTCTAAGAGCATTAATAACAGTTTCCCTAATCTACTCTCTATCTCTAATTTTGAAGAATACATCAATAAATCATTATCTAACAGTTTCTTTATCCTTATTTGATTCTTTATTTTATTTCCTATATAGGATTTTACTCTTCAGTGTGAGGGAATCAAAAGACCGTTCTCTATATATACAAAATGATATTTTACACCCTCATTTAAGTGGATAACTCATCAATCATACACATATTGACATTTTTGAGTACTTCATTTTCAAATTATAAACTTAATATTGACTTTTAAAAAAAATTTAATTTCAAACATATTCAAATTTTAAAATTGATATAAATTTATTTAATTTATGTCAATATAATTATAAATATTATAAAAGTACTATTAATTATAAAATTTATTATTTTTAAAATTTAAATGAATCATATTAAATTTAAATTTAAAAATATTACAAATTAACTTTTTAAAAGTTAATATTGATCTTATGTACATTTACAACTACAATCCATTCAATACTCTCCATATATTACTTAAAATTTAAAATAAAATAAAAATTATTTTACAGTGGAATATAATTGATAAATTATACTCTCTTTTTTATAAATTATAAGATTATTATTAATTTTGTAACAACCCCAATATAGGTCCATTCCATCCAACCTATTCTGAGTCGCCAAATACATGATACAGAAAATAACAACAACTTTATTACAACAATTGTCGTGCAAAATACAACAACACATATGCTGTGAGTTTGGATACAAATATATACCAAATGTGACTCATATCCCAACCGTGGACAACACCTTACAATGACACCTTACATAAAGGTATTGTCAAAAACTGTTTTAGAAATTAGAATCTTTGGGAAGTGTTCAAGAAAACCTTTGTACATGGGAGGCCATGCTTCTTGGTTGTGATAGATATCATATGGCCACAGAATTATCCTTGGTTGACCCAATATACCCCAAAGAAAAACGAGAAGATTACTATCATATTCTTCCCAATGGTGAGTCTTCTCTTGACTTATCATTATCTCCACTGTCTCTAATTGAGAATTATACTTCAAACAAACACCAAGATTATATAGGTAGTGCTCGTTAATATACTCAGTAAGTGGATGAGCACAATCCTGTCTTATGATGACACGAGGTTGTATGTCATTAGACATCTTGTATGATAGTGGCGAAACACCCTTCCAACGTTGGGTTCGCTTCACCCTAGATGATTCACCAAATATAACTACTAAATGATGAACACCGTTCTATTCTCCTGTTACCCCCGCTCGACCCAGCTACACTCTTATTACCTGAAAGAAATTATGAAACAGAAGGGTGAGCACAACTAGCCCAGTAAAGAATATCATGACTAAAGATAAATAAGTTATCAATAGCCTTCAACAGAATTAAATCAGAGATTTAGAACATATGGTAGATGATAAAAATTTCAACCATAGTTGCAGCGGAATGAGCAATCCATTAGAAGAGTCAAATAGACTACAAAGTCTATTATCTTTTCCATGTTAAAAATCCACCAACAATATTTTATCCCTGTAACATCAATTAACAATTCTGGTCCACAATCATATGAATAACTCATAATCATAATTGTAGTTCTAAATTCCTCTTCTCATCCAGGACGAAGATAATTTTCATCACCTATCTTTACCTGAAACATCAAATATCATGGTTACACCAAATCACATTTTCTATTCATAATCATACTAATAACTTCATCTTTGCACTACGGCCAAAGATATTCAACAACATGTCATCTTTGCACTACGGGCCAAAGATATTCATCAACAATTCATCTTTGCATTACTGGCCAAAGATATTCAACCACAGATTGTCTTTGCATTATGGGCCAAAGATATTCATCACCAGTTTATCTTTGTACTACAGGCCAAAGATATTCAACAACAGTTCATATTTGCACTACAGGCCAAATATATTCATCAACAGTTCATATTTGCACTACAGGCCAAATATATTAATATCTCAAAAAAATATATAATCATTTCAGAATTTATATAAACAATAATTATAACTATGTTGATCATTTCACCTTTGCACATAAGCTAAAGATATTCAATTATAAATTCAATGATCATAATCATACCAGTCAACAATTCAACTTTGCACTACTGGCCAAAGGGAACCTATAGTCATGATCATACCAAAAATCTACCCATCTTTACACTCAAGTCAAATAGAAATATCATCATTAGGGTTATAAAAATGTTATATATAATAGTAAAATTAATATAATCAAAATATCTAGATTTAATCTCATGAGTAATATTCATAAATCAACTATAATTTGGTTAGAAAAAGAAACCAATTTTGTCGTGAATAGTAACTCGTGAATAGTAACTCATAAATAGTAACTCGTGAATAGTAACTCATGAATAGTAAATTCGACACAAAAAGGTAAAAATTCCATAATAAAATACATACCAATATTTCGGTATAATGATATTGAAAGAATAATATTTCTTAAGCTTATAAATAATTTATTTTAATTATTTACACTTTACTAAATAATACATTTAATCATCCTAAAATACTAAACTCATAAGATTTTATTACCAAGAACCAAAACTCTCATCAAAAATCTGCATATACCTTATATAGGATTCTCAAGTCATAAAATCTTATTTTCTAATTTTCTTACTTCACATAACATATTTAATTCATTTACTCATAACTAGTCTATTTTTATGAAAAATACCAAATCAGTTTCAAAAATATTTTTTTTTTTTGGGATTTAGCAGAATATAGTCCCATATTGAACATATATTTTTTTCAGAATTTTTAAAACTCATTTACTATTTTTCATATGGCCAAAACCGCCGAATATTTAGACATTTATCATAAATTATAATTTTATCCAAAAATTCTGAAATTCACAGAGTACACTGATATTATATAGATATACATCCAATAAAATTTTTATCAATTTTGGAGTTAACCACAAGGAGTTATAAGCGGTTACTTTTAAAATAGTCTTTTCCCGTAAAATTCATAACTCTTAATCTATACATCCAAAAATCACCATTTTTGGACACAATAAAATAAAACTCATCAAAATATCATTTTAAATTTTTTCAAAATTTTCTGAAGGACGGAAGAAGTACGAACTGAAAAATATAATAACCCTTAAAATCCCTTACTATCCCTTACCTCAAAAGAGCAGCACTTTTGACTGGATATCGGATATGACGCTGAAGAAAATTTACACTGATGAATAGCAACTCACCAAGTATCTAAATACTCACAAAATACACTCGATAATCTAGAGAAAAAAAGAGAGAAAACTTATGAATTCTAGTGTGATTTTTAATTCTAACTTAGCCCTCTATTTATAGGAAACTGTCAGCACGCCGAAGCAGACTTAACCTGCAACCTGATGCCTTTACCTGCTACTATTCCCACCCACCATATTTGAATAAAAATCTCAGCACATTTCTTCACTACCTTCTAAGATAAAGGTGTTTATCATTGAAGGGCTAGTGGGAGGATAAAAGAATCTTGAAGAGTTCAAGAACCACAAAACACTATAAGTCAAATAAGAGGAATATGTAGATAGACCTATTGTACCACAACCGAATCGTAAATCTGGAATAGTACCGAATATACCTAAAAGGTATGGATTCATCATAAATAATGATGATGAGGTACACATCATAGAAGATGATAATCCAGTTACATACGATGAGGTAATAGTTGTAACACTCAGAGAAATGGATTGAAGCAAGCTTCTCAAATATGGAACATTCGTTTTGATGAGACAATCAAAAGAGTTTGATTTTATCAAAAATAAGAATGAAACTAGTGTGTACAAAAGAGTCAGTGGGAGCGTCGTGACATTCCTAGTATTATATATTGATATACTACGGATAATGAATGACATGTCAATGCTACAATCAGTAAAGATAAAGTTATCTAAACATTCCTCCATGAATGATTTGGTAAGAGTATCTTAATTGGGGATACAAATCTATATAGATAGATTTAAAAGGATGCTCGACTTAACCCAAAGAACGTATATTCATTTGATGCTAAAGTTGTTTAGTATGGCAAACTCCAAGAGATGTCTCATGTTGATGAGACATGGAGTGTATCTATCTTAATAGTTCCCAAAGACTCCAAAAAGAGAGATCGCATGAGTAACTATCATGTATGCAATAAAATGTACGAAACCTGATGCTGATCAGTTATATTCTGGAGAGGTTCACTATGAGTCAGTGAAAAATATCTTAAAGTACTTAACTGGAACTAAGGATGTGATCATATTCATGGTGGGTCTGAATTAAAACTAGAGGGCTTAACAGACTCAAGTTTTTCAGACAGACCAAGACGACAGAAAATCCACTTTAAGGTAAAGCGTTATCTTGAACGGTGGTGCAGTGAATTGGAAAGGTTTCAAATAGCAGAGAGTTGCTAGTTTAGTGATAAAGACAAAGTCTATAACTATAAATGAAGCTACAAGTTGATTGTTTGGATGAAAAGTTCATTACAGAACTATGAATAGTTCCTAAGTCTCTTTTTGGATCTAAACATGTGTTGTGGCATTTTCATTTGATTATAAGAATCACTGAAAGATGGGAAATCACTATAGAGATAATGGACTCTCAAGAACAACATTACATATCCATTTACTGAAGCTTATCCAACAGCAGGATAATCGTCACTTAGAGAAGAAGAGTATGAGATACCATGACGATTGACTTTAGTGCAAGTGGGAGATTGAAAGTAGTATGCACACAAGCCAATCATGTTTGATGATAAAGCATATACTTTGTAACAACTTTATTCATTTATTAATAAAAAATATTAATTAATTAAAGGCTTTTAATTATATGCATGATGCTGCTTTATAATATGTGATAAACCCATAATTTTAAGCAATGCTTTTAGAATAATGATGATGATCATTCTAATGAGATCTAAATTCTTATAAAGCTTAAAACTAAAATAGTTCCCAATCGTTGGATTACTAAATTTGGAATTAGTAAATCCGGATAGATTGGTACATACGTTGCTTGCTCATTGGATGAGGATGATTGATCTCATGATCATTTGTGTGGAGACACTAAAGCAAGTATGTAGGTGCTTATTAGAGAATAAGTTCACTGAACGTGGCTTGCTAAGGAATACCTAATGGAGTTTTACTTGCCTGTCAATAGGAATTCCTGTAGTGATTGTAGTACAAGTGATCCTTAGACTTGAGATCATCATAGTATCTTGTGTATGATGAGTTATACTTTGACTTACTCCTTAAGACCCTTAGGGTATATCAAAGGGTATGCTTGGGTAAAATAAGTTGTACATGGAGATAATGTATGATCAATGAAGAATATACCGCTTCTAGTTAAAGAAGAGAAATGTCCTATTTGATTTGATAAATGACAACCCAGTAGTCCTTGGCCAAGGCAAAATAAAATTAAAAATGAGTTTCTAATTTGCATTATTTAGAATTGTGCATTTAAGAGTCGAAATATATATAATTAAATAAAATAATGCTTGACAGTAATTCCATGTCTTATATTTAATTGGGACATTGTATGGTGGAAGGATTGAATTGTACGGTAACTATTTACTCAAAGGTTCTTTTATAATTAATGTTAAAATCTATATTATCTGGAAAGTCGTTAATCGCTAGGGAGGGTTATCCCTATTGTAGAATAAATATTATTTATTTAAATAAATTAATAGTTTAATTTATTTATTTAAATAAGATTAGAATTGTTCTAATTGATTTATTTACAATCGGTTTAATATGGAGAACCTAAAGGGTCACACCATAAAAAGAAGAATAATTATTTAATAAGTTAATGACATAATCGTAATAATAAGTTAAGTATATTTAATTTAATCTATGGTGATAGAATAAATTAAATAACTTAATATTATTATTTAATATTTTAGAAATATTAAATATAAATTAATAAGAGGTGTCTTATTATTATTATTACTATTATTATTATTATTTAATTCCTAAAGGAGTTTGGGAATTAATTAATAAAAGTACTCTCATATATTCCTAATAAAATTAAGAGGTAAATTAATTAAAAGATTTTAATTAATTATTCCTAATAAGGTTAGGAGCCTAATTAATTAAAGGACTTTAATTAATTAAAATAAAATCTAATTCCTTAATTGTTAAGGAGGGTTGCCTACATCTATAAATAAGAGGAGTCTTATTATGGGTGAGGTTGTTGTTGAGACTTTCACAAACATGTGAATACGTAATTCCAATGGTTGGGAGAGTACGCACTTTTTCTATGAGAGATAGAAAAACTAAGGTTTTGCCAAATACTCATCTTCTTGAATCTTTCTTCTTCCTTGGTGGATCACCTCTAGAGGCCAAACAGTTGGGTGGCTAACGTTGATCAAAGGAAAGAACCAAACCCGGTGGATTCAAGTTGAACGCGAAAAAGATTTGGAGGTGAACTTGTACCTGAGGAAGCTCGAATCTTCAAGGGTATGATTCTTGTTCTTTATCTTTTCGTTTAATTAATAATTGTGCATAAAGGATGATCCGGGTATATGGTTTATAAAATTTTAAACTCTGATTTTTACACGTTTCCGCTTATTTTGTGCAATTTGATTGCGTTCATGAATAATACAAACCTAACACATATAATGCTTCAAATGGAGCTACACCTATACTTGCCTGATAATTGTTGTTATAGGAAAATTCCACCAATGGTAGGTACTTATCTCAACTTCCTTTGAAATCTAGGACATAGAGTCTTAATAGATCTTCAAGAGTTTGAATAGCCCTTTCTGATTGCCCGTCCGTTTGAGGATGATATGCCGAACTGAATCGTAAATTTTTGCCCATTGCTTTCTGCAGACTAACCCAAAATCGTGAAGTGAATCTTGGGTCACGATCTGAAACTATGGATACTGGCATGCCATGCAATATCATAATCTCATTCACGTACATACGAGCAAGACGTTCAAGGGAATAAGTCTCCCGTATCGGCAAGAAATGAGCAGACTTGGTTAATCTATCAACAATAACCCAAATCGCATGTATGCCTCGAGAAACCTTGGGAAGACCCGTAACGAAATCCATGGTAATATGTTCCCACTTCCATTTCGGAATCTCAAGTGGTTGCAATTGACCCTTTGGCACTTGATGCTCCGCCTTTACACGTTGACAAGTTAAACACATTGAGATAAACACCGCGATTTCTCTCTTCATATTGCTCCACCAAAATGTATGTCAAAGATCATGATACATTTTGGTACTCCCAGGATGGATTGCAAACAGTGTGTTGTGTGCCTCCATCATGATTCTATGCTTCAAATCAGAATCGTTAGGAACGCAAAGTCTGGAGTTGACTCGAAGTATTCATTCTTCATCGATTCTTGCTTCTGGAATAATACCTTCTTGTACTTTCTTCTTCATATGCATCATCGGTTCTACTCGTATGTTTGATATCATCACGTGGGTACTTGGAGCCTTTAATTCTATCTCCATCCTTTGTAAGTCGTACAAAATGGGTCTTTGTGTTAATATTTTCTCACTCATACCCGTATATGATCTTCTACTCAACGCGTTAGCTACCACGTTCGCTTTTCTAGGATGGTATTGAATGGTATGATCATAAATAGCTCGACCCAACGTTGTTGCCGCATGTTGAGTTCCTTTTGTGTGAAGAAATATTTGAGACTTTTATGATTCGTATAAATCTCCACTTTCTCCCCATACAGGTAGTGTCTCCAGATCTTCAACGCGTAAACGACTGCTGCCAACTCCAGATCATGAGTAGAATAATTCCTCTTATATTCTTTGAGTTATCACGAGGCATAGGCTATGACTTTTCCATGTTGCATGAGAACACATCCTAACCCTTTGCCTGAAGCATCGCTGTAGATAACAAATCCATCCGAACCAGATGGTATTGTCAGAACAGGTGCTGAAATGAGTCTCCTCTTGAGTTTTTGAAAACTCTTCTCACAATCCTCGCTCCAACCGAATTTTGTATCTTTTCGAGTCAGCTGAGTTAACAGAGTAGCGATTCGTGAAAATCCTTCCATGAATCTCCGATAATAACCAGCTAAGCCCAAAAAGCTACGTACTACGGTCACCGACTTCGGTTGCTCCAAACTTTGTATTGCTTTAATCTTCGTCGGGTCAACAGATACTCCATGTTTTGACACCACGTACCCAAGGAATGCTACTTCCTCAGGCCAGAACACGCATTTCTTCAGCTTGGAATATAGCTTGTTTTCACGAAGCCTTTGAAGTACCAGCTTCAAATGTCGCTCATGATCTTCACGACTTTTGGAATAGATGAGGATGTCATCAATAAAGATAACAACGAACTGATCCAAATACTCCTTGAACACGGTTCATCATATCCATGAAAGCAGCAGGAGCATTAGTCAATCCAAAAGACATGACTAAGAATTCATAATGCCCGTACCGAGTTCTGAATGCATTCTTTGGAATATCCTCAGTTTTAATCTTCTGTTGATGATATCTAGAACGAAGATCGATCTTTGAAAAGAATTGTGCTCCTTGCAACTGGTCGAACAGGTCATCAATGTGAGGTAGCGGATACCTATTCTTGATGGTGACATGGTTCAATTCTCAGTAGTCAATACAAAGTCGCATACTCCCGTCTTTCTTCTTTACGAATAAAACAGGAGCACCCCAAGGAGATGTACTAGGACGAATGAAACCGATGTCTAACAACTTTTGTAGTTGGACCTTTAACTCCTGAAGTTCAATAGGAACCATTCGATATGGTGTTTTAGAAATGGGTTTTGTACCAGGTTCAAGGTCAATAAATAATTCAACTTCACGTTCTGGGGGTAGACTGGGAAGTTCTTTAGGAAATACGTCAGGAAATTCACTAACAAGATAAATATTATTCAAATCTGACGTATTTTTGTTCAAGTCCATGACATGGGCTAAGAAAGCTTGAAATCTGTTTTTCAATAAACGAATGGCTTTATGGCTTGATATGACAGTGATTGACTTTAGTGGTTCGGTTGCTTGAATTCGGATAATAGGTTGGTTAGGAATATAAAAACTAACAACCTTACGAAAATAATCAATTTTGGCAAGATGAGTGGCTAACCAATCAATCCCTAAAATCACATCAAATGCAAGTATTTTCAAAGAAATAAGATCGACAGGTAATGTGATGGTCCCAACTTGAATCAAACAAGATTTATAAACCTTGGATGTAACGAAAGTTTCTCCTAACAGAGTTTCAACAGATAAGTCAAAGTCTAATTTCTCAGGGCTTAAGTTCAAACATTGAGCACACGCAGGAGAAATAAAAGAATGGGTAGAACCGGTATCTAATAAGGTATAAACTTCGTAAGAGTTTATGTTTAGCTTTCCCGTGATCACCACGTTTGGGTTCCTCACATTTTGGGCAGTCACGACAAACGCTCTTTCAGGAACCACTGACTTTGACTTGTTCGAGACAGCTATAGGACAATCTCTAGCTATATGACCTTTCTTTCTACAGTTATAACACACCTTAGATTATTGTGGGCAGTTTGGGCTGATGTGTCCCTCTTTCCCCCATTTATAACATACGACCGGTGTTCGTTCTCCTCCCCTAGGAACAGTTGATGCTGGTGCTGACGTCTTCACGTTGTCATTATTGTACCTTCTCTTTTTGAAATCTCCCCCTGACTCGGTTCTTCTACTATCATGACCACGATTACTACTAGAGTGGTTACCATTTTTGTCTGGATATTTTCCTCCCCGCTGGTTGTCATTGCTCCGATGACTGCTGCCACCGGTATGACCCTGGTTGTGGTCCATCGGTTGAACATACTCATTATCTCGCTCTAATAATTGAGCCCTACTCACAACATCTGAATATAGAGAAAATTTGTGAGAGATAAGGTATTGACGAATTTCTATTTTTAAACCTCTTAGAAACATCTGCGTCATACATTCCTCATTCTCTACCAAATGAGGTGCAAACCTGGATAACTCCGCGAACTTAGCCTCGTACTGGGACACAGTTATGTTGTTCTATTCCAGTCTAATAAACTCTATATCCTTCATATGACGAATACTTTCAGGAAAGTACTTATCATTGAAAAGTTTCTGAAATGTTTCCCAAAACATATTGAGTGCTTCTGGTTGGGTACGCTTCACAGATTAACACCAGTAATCTGCCTCACCACAGAACATAAAGGTGGCGAATGGAACCTTTTATTCCTCCGTGCATACCAAGACATCAAATATCTTGATAATTTGCTTAACCCATGTTTTTTCCTTGATCGGATCCGGCTTTCCCAAAAGTTATGGTGGTCCCTACTCTTTGAACTGGTTGGCTGTGACAAGCCGCATATTACCATTGTTTCCACCTGTATTTTGTACACGAGTCTCCCTTGTCTAAATTTGTATGAACTACAAAAAGCTTTTAAACATCACATCATTCATCGTTTGATCGGTGGTGTTGTTTACAGGAGGAATATTGCCATCCTATTGCACGTTCTCTTGGTTGGTGATTAAAGGTGTCTCAACGATCTCATTCACTCTATTGTTAACATTTTTAGCTGCCATTCTCAAATACTGTCATAAAACAAGGGTTAATTAAAGAAATTGATATACCACATACTATCCCAATATTCTGACCGACCAATTAAATACCAAATAAGCTTAGATAGGACACACTAGCGAAGGATTTACTCGTCTCTCCCCTCCTAGTTCTATTCCCCGATCTCCGCCAGAGACCATATCCCTAAGCTCTGATACCAACTGTGACGCCCCCAAAATAGGTCCACATAACCCATTATGAGTCGCCAAATATATGGTATAGAAACAACTACAAACTTCATTATTACAATTGTCATGCAAAATACGACAACACATATGCTGTGAGTTTAAATACAAATATTGTCTTCTAGACAATATCCAAACTCAAATAAGTCCTAATTATAATTATGATACACTATTTTATAAAATAGTGAGGACTGCTAAAATAATTATCTGAACCCATCACTCCACACCCCGACTAGTTCCCGCTATATTCTCGCCTCCTGAGAAGAAAAATGGAACAAAAAGGAAAAGGGTGAGCTCAACTAGCCCAGTAAAGAATATTATGACTAAGATAATGTAGAACAAATTATCGTTAGCCTTCAATACATCAGATAAAATATAATGGGCAACCAGTTTTAGATCAATATTCGCAGCGGAAATAACAATTCATTAGAAGAGTTAAGTAAATAATGAAGTCTACTATCTTCTATGATTTAAAAGTCCATCATCAATATTTTATCCCTGTAACATCAATCAATATACATCTTGAACCAAATATTTATCTTTGCACTACGGGCCAAAGATATTCATTTGTATCACCAGTTGGTCATGTTTATCTCAAGACCTATCCATATTTGCACTACGGACTAAAGATATTGTGACGCCCCCAAAATAGATATATATCACCCATCTTGGGTGGCCAAATACATGGTACATAATACAACTACAAACTTCTTTTATACAATTATCGTGTAAAATACGACAAAATATAGTTGAGAGTTTTAACATGAATATTGTCTTCTAGACAATATCCACACTCAATGGAGTCCTCATTATAATTATTATCACACTATTTCATAGAATAGTGAGGACTACTATAGCCATTTATCCTGGACCATCACTCCATTTTCCGACTCGTCCCAGCTACGTTCTCATTTTCTGAAGAGAACAATGAAAGCAAAAGGGTGAGCTCAACTAGCCCAGTAAGAAATATTATGACTAAGATAATGCAGAATAAATTATCATTAGCCTTCAACGTGTTAAACTGATAAAATATAATAAACATCAAGTTTAACTGTAACGGAATAAGTAATCCATTAGAAGAGTCAAGTAGAGCATGATATCTACTATCTTCTATGATTTAAAAAGTTTTTCATCCACTTTATCGCTGAGACTCAGCTTAATAAATAAACCAAATCATCGAATCATCCCTGCACTATGACCAAGGATATTAATGTAATCATCAATGGTCATGATTATACCGAATAATCCCTGGTCATAATCATACCAACAACTATCCATCAATGCACTACAGGCCAATGAGAAATTTTACCACATCATTTGTAACATTACGGGTCATAATTATACCAAATGATCCCTGGTCATAATCATACCAATTAACAATCCATCTATGCACATAAGCCAAAGATGACTTTCATCACAATATAAACATGAGGATGATGACAATGATATAAACATTAATCAAACGAAATCAAGGATAAATATTAAAGACTTTAAATTTATCCAGAGTTTAAAAATATCCAAAGTGTCAATATGATACTGCTTTGTGGAGTAAAATTTAAGAATAATATTCATGTATCAAAAATAATTTAGACAGAAAATAAATATATTTTTCGGGTGAATAGTACCCTGTGAATAGTGCTCTATGAATAATACTTCGGGAATAGTACATCGTGAATAGTATTCTGGCATGAAAAGATCAATAATTATCAAGAAAGCTCAGAATAATATTTTCATAAAAAGATACTGGATGAAGCACAAATATCAAGAATATTCTAATAATTTTACGGAGTATAGAAGTAATACTTCAACAAAATGAGTATAAAAGTAGGAATACGAAATGAAATAATATTACTTACATACTACAGAGTATGAAAGAAAATATTATTTCATACGAATATTGAATGAAGATAATATTCATACGAATACGAAAAATAATATCTCTTCTAAATATGAAATAAATAATACCCCTTACCTCAGAAGAAGATTGGATACTGGAATAGTGAAGTAGCAGACTTCTCTTCTTCTTTCTCTCTATAGCTTCTATCTCTATAATTGCTCTTCTGAGTCTTAGTGAATTGGTGAGAATGAAAGAAGAATGGGCTTCTATTTATAGGAAAATATAGTTTCGATAATTGCACGTTTTGGGGCTCGAAATATCAGTATAATACCTTTATCTTTTCCTCCATTTTTAATTTAGTCCTATAAGTATTATCAAACTTGCACCACCTCCCCTAATAGTACATCATGTGAATCAATAGTTCAGTCATGTGAATCAATAGTTCTATACATGTGAAAAAAATAGTTAAAGTATAGTACCTTCATCTATATCTCTATTTTTAATTTAGTCATGCAAGTATTATCAATCTTGCACCACCTCCCTTAATAGTACATACATGTGAACAAATAGTTATAAGCATGTGAATTAATAGTAATTAATTGCTCATTTATCCGATTAATTACCCGATTGGTCAATATAACCTCTAGAAATCAATTATTATCGAAATAAATATCGATTCCCACAAACACTAATAATCCTAACACAATGGAACTATCAATTTCATCTTTAATTAACACGAACTTATTCATCATTAATATTATAACTCACAATATTTAACAACCAAATCATTCCCAAGAAAGAGGGGGCTTTTCGATAAAAATTTTTCTCTATTGGTACGCAATTAGGTGACCAAACCTCTTCTCGACAGAACTTTCTAGACATCGTCAATATTACAAATAATAATACGAATAACTTTGTCGTCTCAATTAGTGATTTAATAATATAAAATATTATGCAGTTGATACTGTGACAATAATTGAATCAATAATATGAGAGATATTATGCAACAATTACTATAGCAATAATTGAGTATAACTGAGTGACTTCTCACGCAAGCATCAATAATCAATACCATGTGCTACTATGCAACCACGCGTATTATTGTATTTTTACTACCGGGTAGTTCAACAGTTTTAACGGTAAAACTTTCGCCTTTATTTTTATAAAAAGATATTTCTGTCGTTTTCTAATTACGACAAAACTTTCATTGTGGTGTCCACCAATGATTATGCCGTCGTACGAATATTTCCTGTTAAAACGAATATTTCCCGACCAATCGAATATTTTATAACAACTTGCTTACTTTGCAAAATTTATAAATAATACCTATAACTATAACATTAGATCAAATCCACACCATAATATTCAAAAATATATTTCGAGAAAAATTAATCTTTATTCATAAAAGTTGGGGTCTTACAGATATTCATCAGGTAATTATTCATCTTTGCACTATAGGCCAAAGATATTCAGTTATATCATCATTTAGGATTGAGGATGATAAAAAATATCTTAAAAAAACAAATCCAGTGAGATAAAAGGACAAAGATTAGGGATTCGTACTTCGATTTATCAAAGTTAAAAAATACTCCATAATAATCAATTGTGGAGCAAAATCCAAGAATGAAGATCAAAACATGAATATAATCAAAGATAGTAACCATAATAGACAACTTAGATAAAGAAAAAAAAATTAATTTTTTTTGTGAATAGTGTCGTATACGTGAATAATATTGTATACGTAAATAGTACCGTATACGTGAATAGTAACCCCGACACGAAAAGGTAGAAATTTTACACGAAAAATCATACTTCGTGAATAGTACTGTATTCGTGAATAGTGCGATATACGTGAATGGTGCCGTATACGCGAATAGTAACCTCGACATAAAAAGGTAAAAATGTTATAATAAAATTCATACCAATATTTTGGCATAATGATATTGAACGAAATAACATCATTTACGAAGAAAATTACATCCCTTACCTTAAAAGAACAGTACTTCTGACTGGAATATCGGATATAATGCTAAAAAAACTTACACTGCTTATCAACTCTCAAAGTTTTTAAATACTCACAAAAATACGCTAGATATAATAGAGAGAGAAAATTTTTGATTCTGGTGTGATTTTTAATTCTAACCTAAGCTCCCTATTTATAGAAAATGCTTAGCATGCCAGGTAACAACCACGCGTATTACTGTACTTTAACCACCGGGTATTTTAACAGTGTTAACGGTAACAACTACGCCATTATTTATAAAAAAACTCATACTTGTCGCTTTCTTCATCTGACAGTTTTCCGTTATGGGGCCCACAAATAGCTGCGCTATCGTACGAATATTCTTCGACAGCAAGAATATTCCATTACCAAACAAATATTCCCCAACAACAATGAATATTTTATAACCACTTGCTTATTTTATAAAATTTGGACATTTCACCCATAACCAAAGCATTATATCAAATTAACACCTTATTATTCAAAATAATAATTAGAGGAAATTTAATTTTATTTATAAAAAGTTGGGGTCTTATAATATTTGTGTAAAAAACTCTCAGCTAATATTGTATAATTAAGTTTGTATTTGTATTCAGTACCATGTATTTGGAGACTCAAGATGGGTGATGTATACCTATTTTGGGGGTGTCACAGTTGGTATCAAAGCTTAGGGATATGATCCCTAGCTCAGGTGTGAGACTAGAACTAGGGGGAGAGACGGGAAAATCCTTCGCTAGTATGACCTACCTAAGTTTATTTTTTATTTAATTGGTCGGTCAGAATATAGGGATAATATGTGATATGCCAATTAACCCTTATTTTGTGACAGTGTTTAAAAATGGCATCCGAGAATGTTAAGATAAGCAATGGAGCACATGAAACCGTCGAGTCACCGATGATCAATAACCAGGAAAATGTGCACCAGGAAGGTAATAATCCTCATGTACACAACAACACTGACCAAATGATGAACGAAGAAATGTTTAGGAGCTTTCTGTAATTCGTCCAACATCAGGCAAGAGAGACTCCTGTTCAAAATGCAGGTGGAAACACTGGCAACTCTCGGACTATCACCGCTAAGCAGTTCAAGGAGCTGGTGCCACAAGAGTTTTTAGGAAAACCAAAACCACTTAAGGTAGAGACGTGGATAAAGTAGATCACCAAGATATTTGATATTTTGGGATGCTCCCGAGGAGCAAAAGGTTCCCTTTGCCACCTTCATGTTGCGAGAAGAGGCAGATTACTGGTGAAAATCTGTAAAGCGTACCCAACCTACCGCACTGAAGATGTCTTGGGAGAAGTTCCAAGAACTGTTCGACGACAAGTACTTTCCTGAAAGTATTCATCACATGAAGGAAGTGGAGTTCATCAAACTGGAGCAAAATAATATGACCGTGTCTCGGTTTGCATCCCACTTGGTTGATAATGAGGAGAGAATGACGCGAATATTTCTGCTGTGTTTGTATTCAGGTGTTGTAAATAGGGCTTAGTTATTGGAACATGATAATGAGTCAACCCAACTAAGAGATAGCAGCTGGCAAAGCGATACTACCAGTAGAAGTAGTCATCGAAGCGGTGACAATAAACGTGGAGGAAGTCAACATACCATAAGTGGTAACCACTTCGGTGGTAATCATGACCAAGACAATAAGAGTAGAAATTTTAAGAAGAGGAGATTCAATAATGATGAAAAGATGTCAGCACCAGCACCCGTTGTTAAAGAAGGAGAACGATCACCGATCGTATGCTACAAATACGGAGGGGAGGGACACATCAGTCCAAACTGTACGCAGCAGTCCAAAATATGTTATAATTACGGAAGAGAAGGTCACCTAGCTCGATTTTATCTTGCAGTGAAGTCAAGTCCAACTGGGATGGAGGCACCAAAGGCCGTCCCAGAGAAGTCAAAGCTGGTAGTTCAAGGGAGAGCGTTTGTGGTGACCTCCCAAAAAGCGAGGAACCCGAACGAAGTCATCACGGGTAAGCTAATCATAAAATCTAGCGAAGTCTATACCTTATTTGATACTGGTTCTACCCATTCTTTTATTTCTCCTACTTCCGCTCAACATTTAAATTTAACTCTGGAGAAATTAGACTTTGACTTATCTATTGAAACTTCGTTGGGAGAAACCTTTATTACATCCAATGTTTATAAGTCTTATTTAATTCAAATCGGCAACCGCTCCTTACTTGTCGATCTTATCTCTTTGAAAATACTTACATTTGATGTGATTTTAGGGATTGATTGGTTAACTACTCATTATGTTAAAATTGATTATTTTCATAAGGTTGTTTGTTTTCATATTCCTAACCAACCTATTATACGAATTCAAGCAACCAAACCACTAAAGTCAATCACTGTCATATCAAGCCATAAAGCAATTCGTTTATTAAAAAATGGATGTCAAGCTTTCTTAGCCCATGTCACAAATTTAAACAAAAATACGTCAGATTTGATTGATATTTCTATTGTTAATAAATTTCTTGATTTATTCCCTGAAAAACTTTCTGGCCTACCTCCAGAGCGTGAAATCAAATTTTGTATCGACCTTGAACCCGGTATAAAACCCATTTCCAAAGACCCATATCGAATGACTCATATTGAACTTCAGGAGTTAAAAACTTAACTGTAGGAATTGTTAGACATCGGTTTCATTCGTCTTAGTACGTCTCCTTGGCGTGCTCATGTTCTATTCTTAAAGAAGAGAGATGGAAGTATGCGACTTTGTATTGATTATCGGGTGTTGAAACATGTCACCATAAAAAATTGGTATCCGTTACCACGCATTGATGACCTGTTTGACCATTACAAGGTACTAAATTCTTTTCAAAGATCGATCTTCATTCCGGATATCATAAGTTGAAGATTAAAACTAATGACATTCCAAAGACTGCTTTCAGAACTCGGTACGGGTATTACGAATTCCTATTCATGTCTTTTGGATTGACTAATGCTCCTGCTACCTTCATGGATACGATGAACCGAGTATTCAAGGAATATTTGGATCATTTTGTGGTTGTCTTTATTGATGACATTATCATTTACTCCAAAAGTAGTGAAGATCATGAGCAACACTTGAGGCTGATACTCTAAAAGCTTCGTAAAAATAAGTTATATGCCAAGTTAAAGAAATGCGAGTTCTGGCTTGAGGAGGTAGCATTCCTTGGGCACGTGATATCAAATCATGAAATATCTGTTGACCCAGCGAAGATTGAAGCAATTCAAAGCTAGGAGCAACCTAAGTCAGTGACCGAAGTACGTAGCTTTCTCGGCTTAGCCGGTTATTATCGGAGATTCGTAGAAGGGTTTTCTCGAATCGCTACTCCATTAAATCAGCTGACTCGAAAAGATACAAAATTCAGTTGGAGCGAGGAATGTGAGAAGAGTTTTCAAGAACTCAAGAGGAGACTCATTTCAGCACATGTTCTGACAATACCATCTGGTTCGAAGGGATTTGTCATCTACATCGATGCTTCAGGCAAAGGGTTAGGATGTGTTCTCATGCAATATGGGAAAGTCATAGCCTATACCTCACGATAACTCAAAGAATATGAGAGGAATTATCCTATTCATGATCTAAAGTTGGCAGCAGTCGTTTTCGAGCTAAAAATCTGGTGACATTACCTGTAAGGGGAGAAGGTGGAGATCTATACCGATCATAAAAGCCTCAAATATTTCTTCTCCCAAAAGGAACTCAACATGAGGCAACGATATTGGCTTGAGCTGTTGATAGATTATGATCACACCATTCAATACCATATTGAAAAAGCGAACGTGGTAGCTGACGCGTTGAGTAGAAGATCATATGCAGGTACGAGTGCAATATTGTCAACGCAAAGGCCCATTTGGTATGCCTTACAAAGGATGGAGATAGAGATAAAGACTCCAGGGATCCACGTGATGATGTTAAATATACGAGTAGAACCGATTTTAATTGATAAAGTTAAAGCTGTTCAAGCTACGGACCTGTAACTGATGCGTATGAAGAAGAAAGTGCTATTCCAGAAGTAAGAATCGATGAAGAAGGAATACTTCTAGTCAACTCCAGACTTTATGTTCCTAGCGACCCTAATTTAAAGTATAAGATCATGATGGAGGCGCACAACAAACCGTTTACAATCCATCCTGGGAGCACCAAAATGTATCGTGATCTTCGATATATATTTTGGTGGAGAAAAATGAAAATAAAGATCGCGAAGTTTATCTCAAGGTGTTTAACGTGTCAACGAGTCAAGGTAGAGCATAAAGTGCCAAAAGATCCATTGCAACCACTTGAAATTCCAGAATGGAAGTGGGAGCACGTTACCATAAATTTCATTACTGGTCTTCCCAAGGTTTCTCAAGGCATAGATGCGATTTGGGCCATTGTTGATAGACTAACGAAATTTGCTCATTTCTTACCTATACAAGAAATTTATTCACTTGAATGTCTTGCTCGTATGTACATAAATGAGGTTGTAAGACTGCATGGTATGCCAGTATTCATGGTTTCTGATCGAGACCCAAGATTCACTTCACGATTTTGGGTTAGTTTGCAAAAAGTTATAGGCACGAATTTACATTTTAGTTCGGCATATCATCCTCAGACGGACGGATAGTCGGAGAGAACTATTCAAACTCTTAAAGATCTATTAAAACTCTGTGTCCTTGACTTCAAAGGAAGTTGAGACAAGTTCTTGCCATTAGTGGAATTCTCCTACAACAATAGTTATTAAGCAAGTATCGGCATGGCTCCATTCGAAGCATTGTATGGACGCAAGTGTCGTTCTCCAGTATACTGGGATGAGGTGGGTGAAGCAACGTTGTCGGGAATGGAGTTGGTACATATGACTACGGAAAAGATTAAAATGATCCGGTAACGTATAAAGACCTCACAAGATCGACAAAAGAGTTATGCTGATCTTCATCGAAAGGACGTGGAATTCAATGTTGGAGAGCATGTGCTGTTACGTGTTGCTCTATGGAAAGGAGTTACGAGATTTAGAAAGAAAGAAAAGTTCAATCCTCTATTCATTGACCCATTTAAAATTCTCGCTCGAGTAAGAACTGTGGCCTATAGGCTCGCCTTACCGCCAAGTATGTCTCGTGTTCATAACGTTTTAACATATCTATGTTATGTAAATATGTGGAAGACCCGAACCACATTATTGAATTAGAACCGGACGAGATAGCCGAAGATTTAACGTATGAAGAGATAACTGTTAAAATCTTAGATAAGAAGGAACATATTCTACACTCCAAGGTTATACCTCAAGTCAAAGTTTTGTGGAGAAACCATGATGTTGGGAAAATGATCTGGGAGTTAGAATCTGAAATAAAATCAAGGTATCCGTACCTCTTCGTCATACCAGGTATGTACCCCAATTTCGAGAACAAAATTTCATAAGAAGGGGAGTTTGTAAGACCCTAACTTTCATGAATAAAGAATAATTTTTCTCGAAATATATTTTTGAATATTATGGTGTAGATTTGATATAAAGTTATAGTTGTGGTTAATATTTATAAATTTTGCAAAGTATGTAAGTTGTTATAAAATATTCGATTGGTCATAGAATATTCATTTTAACAGGAAATATTCGTACGACGACACAATCATTGGTGGATCCCATAATGGAATTATTGTCGGAGTTAGAAAACGACAGAAATATCTTTTTATAAAAATAACGGCGAAAGTTTTACCGTTAACTGTTGAAATGCCCGGTGATGAAAAATACAGTAATACGCGTGGTTGCATAGTAGCACACAATATTGATTATTGATGCTTACGTGAGAAGTCACTCAGTTATACTTAATTATTGCTACAGTAATTGCTGCATAGTATCTCATGTTATTTGATTTAATTATTGTTACAATAATTTATATTATTAAATCAATAATTGAGATGATAAGTTACTCATATTATTATTTGCATAATTAATAATATCTAGAAAGTTCTATCGTGAAAAGAGGTTTGGTCACCTAATTGCGCGTCAATAGGGAGAAATTTTTATCGGAAAGCCATCTCTTTCCTGGAAACGATCTGGTTGTTAATATTGCGGGTTATAATAATGATGAATAAATGTTATTAAAAATATTGAGGGAATTTTTATGAAGTATTTGTTATAAATTTTGCTTATTATTTGGACCCACACTTACTCATTTTTTAAAATTATCGGTAGAAAATTATTCAGTATATATATATATATATATATATATATATATATATATATATATATATATATATATATATATATATGAGATGGGGCCCACGAGTGGAATAAATGGGATTCACAGGAGGAAAATGTAATGGAATGACTTGGAAGGCAGGGTGCATATATATAATTATATATTTTATAATTTTTGTTTTTTATGTAAAATAGAATATATTATATTTTATTATGCATAGTGTTTGTATAGTAAAGTCAAAAAATTATTTCGACCGAATTTTTCTGCGTGCCACTGTGCGTTCGTGAATAAAATTTCTAAATAGTATCCTTCTATTCTCCTATAAATAGGATGCTTAGTTTAGAATTGAAAATCACACCAGAATCAGAGAATTTTTCTTCTATAATATTGAGCGCATTTCTTTAGAGTTTTAAGAAGCTTTGAGCGTAGAAAACAGTGAAAGTTTTCTTCAAGAATATCACCGCTATACCAGTTGGAATACTCTTCTTTTTAAGGTAAGGGATATTATTTTTGTTCAATACTCGTAAGAAATAATATTTTCTTCCAAACTCTGTAGTATGTAAGTAATATTATTTTGTTTCAGATTTCGAATTCTACACTCATTTTGTTAAGTTTTGGTTTCTATATTCCATGAAATTAGTAGAATATCCTTGAAATTTAAGCTTCATCCAGTATTTTTTCATGAAAATATTATTCTAAACATTCTTGATAAGTTTTAACTTTTTCATGTCGGAGCACTATTCACAGAGTACTATTCTTGAAATACTATTCACAGAATACTATTCACCCGTGGTACTATTCATAATAAAAATTGATTTTTTTTGTCTAAATCATTTTTGGTACAATATTATTCTTGAATTTTACTCCACAAAGCAGTATCATGTTGACAATTTGGACATTTTTAGAATTCTGGATAAATTAATTTATAAATCTTTAAAATTTATCCTTTGCTTTCATTTAATTGAATTCTTATATCATTGTCATCATCCTCATGCTTATATTAGTATGAAAGCCATCTTTGATCCGTAGTGCATAGATGGACTGCTGATCGGTATGATTATGACTAGGGATCATTCGGTGTAATCATGACCTGTAATGTTACAAATAATGCGGTAAATGTCCTTATTGGCCCGTAGTGCATTGATGGACAGTTGTTGGCATGATTGATGAGTGGAATTTATACCCGCGAATCGGATACTTTATGACTTAAATAGTTGCTTGTTCTCGTAGATTTTATATGGTTTTATATGATTATAGTGTTATTATGCTTAATCAATGCAATACAGGGCTTATCAGGTGTTTTCTAGCATTCAGGGGCAAAATGGTCATATTTCTCATACTCGCGCCACGGTGCCAATGCCAAGCCTATCGGTCGCGCCGCAGCGCCACCTCCCTGGTCCAGCATGACATCACCATGGCGTTGCAGCGCCACTATCCCTATATTAGCTCGCGCCGCAGCGCGAGCTTCGGTTTTTCTAACTACATGGTGCCGCAGCGCCAACCTCAAGTCTATTGGCTGCGCCGCAGCGCGACCTCCGGTGTCTAGGCAGACTTGACTCGATTTTGACCTAGCTTGAAGGAGAAACGAGTATATAACAGCAAGCCTTTGCATCTCAACGGGGGGATCATAAAATATATCATATGAGACCTTAGAATAGTATAGCTTAGCTTAGATTAGTTTTTCTTCTGTATTTCTCTCTCTAGTTCTTAGATTATGTCTGTAAATATATATTAGGTAGATTAGGGAGAAGTCTGCTATTTCTTTGGAGCATCAAGAGCAGTGAGATACACGGACTGGAAAGCTTGAGAGGAGCGAAATGCTTGGAGATTGAAGGGCTTTGACAGAGTTTATTCTTATCCATTTATTTCTTCTGATTTTGTAATCTATAAATGTTATCTTTATTGCTACTCGTATTTTGTTCAATAGCTATGAGCTGAATATTGGCTCTAAAGTTATAATGGAACTCTTTGTTATTTAAATTGACTGTCTTATCTCTTTGGTTGGCACCATATGATTTTGTGATGCCCCCAAAACAGGTATACAACACCCAACCTATTCTGAGTCGTCAAAATACATGGTACAGAAACAACTACAACTTCACTAATACAATTGTCGTGTAAAATACGACAACATATAAACTGTGAGTTTAAATACAAATATTATCTTCTAGACAATATCCACACTCAAATAAGTCCTCATTACAATTATTGATACACTATTTTACAAAATAGTGAGAACTACTAAAACAACTGTCTTGAACCATCACTCCGCACCCCGACTAGTTCCCGCTATATTCTCGTCTCCTGAGAAGAAAAATGAAACAAAAAGGAAAAGGGTGAGCTCAACTAGCCCAGTAAAGAATATTATGACTAAGATAATGTACAACAAATTATCCTTAGTCTTCAACAGGGAAAAATTTAATAGAATACAATAGACAACAAGTTTTAGATCAACAACTGCAGCGGAAACAACAATTCATTATAAGAGTTAAGTAGAGAATGAAATCTACTATCATCTATGAATTTAAAAGTCCATCATCGATATTTTATCCTTGTAACATCAATCAATATATATCTTGAATTAAATAGTCATCTTTGCACTACAGGCCAAAGATATTCATCCGTCGGTTATGTTCATCTCAACACCTGTTCATCTTTGCACTACGGGCCAAAGATATTCATCATAAAATCATTAATCTTTGCACTACAGGCCAAAGATATTCAGTAATATCATCATTTAGGACTGAGAATGATGAAAAATATATTTTAAAGAAAATGAATCCAGTGAGACAAAAGAACAAATAGTAAGGATTCGTATTTCAAACAATCCGAGTTCAAAAATACTTCATAAATAATCATAGCGAAGTAAAATTCAAGAATGATCAAAACATGGATACAATCAAAGCTAGTATCCATAATAGATATCTTGGACACAGAATTTTTTTTTTAATTTTTCTGTGAATAGTGTCGTATACGTGAATAGTGCCATATACGTGAATAGTAACCTCGACACTAAAAGTTAAAATTTTCACAAAAAAAATCATCATTCTTCGTGAATAGTACTCGTGAATAGTAACTCATAAATAGTAACTATGACAACCCCAAAACAGGTCTATTTCACCCAACCTATTCTGAGTCGCCAAATACATGGTACAGAAAACAACTACAACTTTGTTACAACAATTGTCGTGCAAAATACAACCACACATATGCTGTGAGTTTAGATACAAATATATACCAAATGTGACTCATGTTCCAACCGTGGACAACACCTCACAATGACATCTTACATAAAGGTATAGTCAACAACTGTTTTAGAAATTAGAATCTTTGGGAAGTGCTCAAGGAAACCTTCGTACATGGGAGGCCATACTTCTAGGTTATGATAGATATCATATGGCCACAGAATTATCCTTGGTTGACCCAATAGACCCCAAAGAAAAATGAGAAGTTTACTATCATATTCTTCCCAATGGTGAGTCTTCTCTTGACATATCATTATCTCCACTGTCTCTAATTGAAAATTATACTTCAAACAAACACCAAGATTATATAGGTAGTGCTCGTAAAGATACTCAGCAAGTGGATGAGCACATCCCTGTCTTGTGATGACACGAGATTGTATATCATTAGACATCTGGTATGATAGTGGCAAAACACCCTTCCAAGTTAAATTCGCCTCACCCTCAACATCTATAGACCACCGTTCTATTCCCCTGTTATCCCCCGCTTGACCCAGCTACATTTTTATTACCTGAAAGGAATTGTGAAGCAAAAGGGTGAGCACAACTAGCTCAGTAAAGAATGTTATGACTAAAGATAAATAAATTATCAATAGTATTCATCAGTAATAAATCAGAGATTTAGAACATACGGTAGATGATAAAACTTTTCAACCATAATTGCAGCGGAACGAGCAATCCATTAGAAGAGTCAAATAGACTATAAAGTCTATTATCTTCTCCATGTTAAAAGTCCATCAACAATGTTTTATCCCTGTAACATCAATCAACAATTCCTATCCACAATCACATGTATAACTCATCATCATAATTGTAGTTCTAAATTCTCTTCTCATCCAGAACAAAGATAATTTTCATCACTTGTCTTTACCTGAAATATCAAAGATCATGGTTATACCAAATCACAGTTCCTATTCATAATCATACTAATAATTTCATCTTTGCACTGCGGGCTAAAGATATTCATCAACAACTTATCTTTGCACTACAGGCCAAAGATATTCCTCACCAACTCATATTTGCACTACAAGCCAAATATATTATTATCTCAAAGAAATATATAATCATTTCAGAATTTATATAACCAATAATTATAACCATGTTGATCATTTCACCTTTGCACTTAAGCTTAAGATATTCAATTATAAATTCAATGGTCATGATCATACCAGTCAACAATTCAACTTTGCACTACTGGCCAAAGAGAACTCATAGTCATGATCGTACCAAAAATCTACCCATCTTTACACTCAAGTCAAAGAGAAATATCATCATTAGGGTTATAAAATGTTATATATGATAATAAAATCAATATAATTAATACATAGTTTTAATCTCTAGAGTAATATTCATAAATCAACTATAATTTGGTTAAAAAAAGAAACCAATTTTGTCATGAATAGTAACTCGTGAATAGTAACCCATGAATAGTAACTCGTGAATAGTAACTCATGAATAGTAACTCGTGAATAGTAATTCATGAATAGTAACTCGTGAATACTAACTCGTGAATACTAACTCGTGAATAGTAACTCCTGAATAGTAACTCATGAATAGTAACTCGTGAATAGTAAATCCGACACAAAAAGATAGAAATTTCACAATAAAATTCATACCAATATTTCGGTATAATGATATTGAAATAACATTTCTTAAACTTATAAACAATTTATTTTAATTGTTTACACTTTACTAAATAATGCATTTAATCATCCTAAAATGCCAAACTCATAAGATTTCATCACCAATAACCAAAACCCTCATCAAAAATCTGCATATAACTCATGTATGATTCTCAAGCCATAAAATCACATTTTTCAATTTTTTTACTTCACATAACATATTTAATTTATTTACTCATAACTAGGCCATTTTCATGAAAAATACCAAATCAGTTACAAAAATATTTCTTTTCTGAGATTTAGCATAATATAGTCCCATATTGAACATATATTTTTCTCAGAATTTTTAAAATTCATTTACCATTTTTCATATGGTCAAAACCTCCGAATATTTAGACATTTATCATAAATTGTACTTTTATCCAAAAGTTCCGAAATTCACAGAGTATACTAATATTATATAGATGTACTCCCAATAAAAATTTCATCAATTTTGGAGTTAACCGCAAGGAGTTATGAGCGGTTACTTTTAAAATAGTCTTTTCTCATAAAATCCATAACTCCTAATCTATACATCCAAAAATCGCCATTTTTGGACACAATCTACAAAATTCATCAAAATATCATTTTAAATTTTTCCAGAATTTTTGAAGGTTTAGAAGAATTTTGAAATTGAAAAACATAATAACCCTTACATACTAACGACAATATCCCTTACCTCAAAAGAGCAGTATTCCTGACTGGAATAACGCTGAACGAACTTGCACCGTATAGCAACACTCAAGATATCAAAATACTCACAAGAATACACTCGATAATATAGAGAGAGAAATAGAGAGAAAACTTCAGTTTCTGGTGTGATTTTCAATTCTAACATAAGCACCCTATTTATAGGAAATTGCTTAGAACACCAAATAAGAAAATTGAATATAATAATATTATATTTATAAAATTGTCAAGCCCACCTTAGAATATCTGAATTCAGCCACCAACATGTGCAAGTGGGGCCCACCAAAGTGTAAAAAATGTTTTTGTTAATAAAAATAAATAAAACTTCTAAAAATCAATTATTTCGGAACTTCGGAACTTCAATAATTCATAATAAATAGTTTTTTTATCAGAAAATTTAAATCTCGCTATTTTTTTATATGAAATTCAATTCTCTACAACTTTGCAGAAGAAAGTTTTTCCAAATTCTAAACAAAAATTGACCGAAATTCATAAATGGGCAATTTTATAGTCTATAATAAATTTTCGGTCAAGAATTGTGTCCACCAACACACAAAACATGTGTTAAACATTTAATCTAACAAAATACTCTTCCTCCTCATTTATTCATATCCCATATTCATTGTAAAAATATCACCATTAATATATTATTAAAATAATATATTTAAATGAATTATTTTATCAGAAAAGATAAAATATTAATTTTCAACAATTGTCACATTAAAAAAAAATTTCATCTATATCCACATAAAATCAATATTTTCCTCATCATATAAATCAATAATTAATTATTCACAAATAATATTACTGAATCACATTATTGACAACCAGGCAGTTCCTAGGAAAGAGGGGGCTTTCCAATAAGAATCTCTTCCTTACTGGCGCACAATTAGATGACCAAACCTCTCTTTAGACAGAACTTTCTAAACATTGCCAATAATATTATCTAATAATATTATTCAGATAATATGAATTATTGCTCCGATAATATAAAATACTGTGTAGTGACAATTATTAAAACAACAGTAATATAAAATATCAACGCAATAATTATTGAATCAATAAAATAAAATACTGAACAGTAATTACTGTAACAATTATTGAGTAATGTCTTCTTACGTAAAAATCAATAATCGGTGCAATACCGTGTGCTACTGTGCAACAACGCGTATTACTGTATTTTAACCACTGGGTATTCCAACAGTGTTAACGGTAACAACTACGCCGTTATTTATAAACAACTTACTCTTGTCGTTTTCTTCATCCAATCGCTTTCCGTTATGGGGCCCACAAAAGGCTGCGTCGTCGTATGAATATTTCCCGACAATAAGAATATTCCACGATCAAACGAATATTCCCCGACAACAATGAATATTTTATAACTACTTGTGTATTTAAAAAAAATTCATATATCACCCTTAACTTTAACATTTATCAATTTAACCATTTACTGAATAGTAATTATAAGAAAAATTGAATACTTTTATTTCATAAAATTCGGGGTCTTACACTATCTGTGTGTTTTACGCCTGACCTGGTTCCGTCTTGTTATTATTCTGTTGAAACATCCTGTCTGTGTGATTTACACCGGACCTGGTTCCATTATTTATTATTCTGTCGGAATATCCTGTCTGTGCGTTTACGCCAGACCTAGTTCCATTATTTATTATTCTGTCGGAATGTCCTGTCTGTGCGTTTTACGCCGGACCTGGTTCCATTATTTATTATTCTGTTGGAGTAACCTGTCTGTGCGGTCTGTCGCATGTCGGGTGATTTCTTTTGTTATTCCATTCTTTATTATACTCAGTTGGTTAAGTTTTGACTTCTATACTCCATGAAATTAGTGGAATATCCTTGATAATATTCTTTTCATGAAAATATTCTTCTAAGCATTCTTGAATTTTACTCCACAAAGCAGTATCATGTTGATAATTTGGACGTTATTAATTCTTGGATAAATTAATTCTTGAACTTGTTTTATTGAATTCTTATATCATTGTCATCGTCCTCATGTTTATAAAATGTTGAAAGTCATCTGTGGCCTGTAGTGAATAGATGGACTTGGTATGATTATGACCAGGGATTATTCGGTATAATCATGACCGTAATGTTACAAATGATGTGGTAAAAGTCCTCATTGGCCCGTAGTGCATTGATGGACAGTTGTTGGCATGATCGTGACCATTAATGAGTACACAAATATTCTTGGCCCGTAGTGCATGGATAATTGTGGTCGTGATACTAAAGAATATCATTGGCCGTAGTGCAGAGGTGATTCGATGATGTGGATTATTTTATTAAGCTGAGTCCCAGCGATAACAGTGTTGAAAAACCTTTTAAATCATAGAAGATAGTTGATTTTATTCTCTACTTGACTCTTTTAATGGATTGCTTGTTCCGCTGCAGTTAAACTTGATGTTCGTTATATTTTATCAGTTTAACACTGTTGAAGGCTAATGATAATTTATTCTGCATTATCTTAGTCATAATATTTCTTACTGGGCTAATTGAGCTCACCCTTTCTTTCACTGTTCTCTTCAGGAAATGAGAATATAGCTGGGACTAGTCGGGGAACGGAGTGATGGACCAGATGATAGTATTAGTAGTCCTCACTATTCTATTAAATAGTGTGACAATAATTGTAATGAGGACTCCTTTTGAGTTTGTATAGTCTCTAGTAGATAATAATTGTATTCAAATTCACAGTTATATTTTGTCGTATTGTACACGACAGTTGTATTTGTATTCTGTACCATGTATCTGATGACCCAAGATGGGTGATGTATACCTAATTTTGGGGGCGTCACAGTTGGTAACAGAGCTTAGGGATATGATCCCTGGCTAAGATGTGAGAATAGAACTAGGCGGGGAGAGACGGAGAATTCCTTCGCTAGTATGACCTACCTAAGTTTATTTGCATGGTATTTAATTGGTCAGTCAGAATATAAGGATAATATATGACATATCAATTAACTTTTGTTTTGTGGCAGTATCTAAAAATGGCATCTGAGTATATTGAGAATAGCAATGGAGCACAAGCGACTGTTGATTCACCACATATCAATAATCAGGATAATGTGCATCAGGAAGGTGACAATCCTCATGCAAACAACAACACTGACCAGATGATGAATGATGGAATGTTCAGAAGCTTTATACAGTTCATGCAACAACAGGCGAGAGCGGCTCCTGTCCAAAATATAGGTGGAAACACTGAAAACTCTCGGACGGTCACCGCTAAACAGTTCAAGGAGCTGGGACCACCGGAGTTTAAGGGGGCCAAAACCACTTATAGCGGAAACATGGATAAAGCAGTTCACCAAGATATTTGATGTCTTGGGATTCTCCGAGGAGCAAAAGTTTCCCTTTGCCGCCTTTATGTTGCGAGGAGAGACAGATTACTGGTGGGAATCGATTAAGCGTACTTAACCTGTCGCACTGAAGATGTCTTGGGAGAAGTTCCAAGAGCTATTCAATGACAAATACTTTCCCCAAAGTGTTCATCACATGAAAGAGGTGGAGTTCATCAAATTGGAGCAGAATAATATGACCGTGTCGCAGTGTGAGGCTAAATTTGCTGAGTTGTCCCGGTTTACGTCCCACTTGGTGGATAATGAAGAGCGAATGACGCGAATGTTTTTGCGAGGTTTGAAACCTGAGATACGTCAACATCTTATTTCTCATAAACAGTGTGACACCCCCAAATCTGGTACTTCAATTTCCACATGATTTGGTGTTCACTATACAAAAATCATATGTCTATCTATCCATAATAACTGTAAACCATATAAAAGATAGAAATAAATCCTTACAACATCTGAATAATAAATACAATCCTAGGTCATACTAACCTTAAATATCTGTGCGGAAACATAAACAAATAATAAGTCTTAAACAACATCGAGTCTTAACAATAACATTCTTAAAATTTAATAACACGTCTTCATCACTTAATAGCTTTGCCCTTGCCTTTGCTAGAAGAAGGCTCGCCGATTCTTTCGTTCATAACTGCAATGTTATTATTACGCAAGAGTGAGCACGATTGCCCACAAGTATAAAAAAAATGAATTAACAATATAATAACATGCGAGTGAATCGAAGAATTTTGAAATGAAGTTCAACTTTTGAACCAAAAATGATTACCAAGAGGGTCATAAGACCTTGAATTATGTCCTAGGTTATCAAGGATTATACTTGAAACACTTAACAGTTATAAGACTATGGACTCTTCTTCTCATACTTAGGGAGATCAGCCCTTAGTACCATACTATACACAATATCTTAACACTAACGCTTAAGTAATCCCTTTACAGGGTTATTCATCTCAGTTTGACGTTAGAGTTCGCACCAAAGGAAGTTTGGTTTGGATAATTCAATAAGGGTTTTGAAATTTAGAACGTTCATCAACTATGGACTAGTCGAATCGATAAGAATTCGTTAGTCTAACAAGGTTCACAATAAATGGTATTTAAATTGAATAACAATCTCAAGAGATATACAATAGAAAAAGTATTGTATAACGGATTCATACTTCGAAAAGATAATTAATCTTTAATATAACAAATCAAACTTGATTTAAAAATGACAAGGTTTGCTTGAAGTAATTTACAAACTTGAATAATGATAACAAGTAGGGTTAGGATACTTGCCTCATGCGTAGATTACACGTTAATTAAACACGTTTCTTGAATTTAATCCTACATATCATTTCCATTCACAATACCAGTCAATTATAACTTACTAAACATCACACTATTATTCTTTATCTAACTCGAATTCAGGACTATACTTAGTCATATTACCATACTTGTTTCCACATAATATTACACTATACGAACAACAAGCTAAGTATATAATCAACAATTCAATCGTCGTGTAATTGTCTTTTTGACTTGGTAAAAAAAACTCACTTTAATATCTCATTATATATATTCATTAGATTAGGTTACTAACACATTTATATAACCAACTTGATCATTGAAAAAAAATGCATTTTCTGGACATTCTGCTAAGTGGCGCTGCGGCGCCACTTTTGTACTGGCTTTTGGCGCTGCGGCCTGATACTTGGCGCTGCGGCGCGGTGACGCTGCGGCGTAAGGAATGAACTGGAGGTTGGCGTCGCGGCGCGAAATCCCAGATTCTAAATTTCTAGTTCGCGAAGAACACAGAATTCAGCGACATTAACACATCTTTAACACTAATTTCACCAAATTAAACATATCCACATGTTATAATTCATATATAATCATTACCCAACAATTATAAACTAATTTTAATCCATTAAAACACATAATCAGAGAATTAAAACATAAAAATTTCCACTGTTCTTGATGTTCTTGAAGTATTGAACATAAATTCCTAAAATTCAACGCCACGGATTCGTTATAAAGCTAAATTCGTTCATTTAAAGTTTGGTCTCTTCGTATTAACATGCATAATAAAATAAGGGTGTAAAATTTACGAAAACATTTATGTTTGACATACTAAAATCACGTATAAGGCCATATGGCCATAACCCAAACTCTGTAATTTTGTAGAAATTATATACTACGTATTTTCATGAAATTGATGTTATGGTTTACAAACTAAATATAATAAAATACGATTTGATATGCCATAACACAAACAAAACCCATAATCGTTACTCCTATCCCAATTACAGAGACTTTACAGTATGAATGAAAGCCAATTATATAAAAACTTAAATACGTTAAAAAAAATAGGATTTGGAAAGGAAGAGATTACCCTGTAGAGTGTAAAAAAGATAATCAATGATGATGCTTTCACATGTAATTGATCTATTATACACTCACAATCTTTTATCAATCTCACAATTCCTCTCTGAACTCTAAATTATACTCTGCTTATTCTCTAGACTTAGGAATAAAAATGAAAGAAAAGGAGACGTCTTATTCAATGAGCTGACGCGTTGTGGTCAGTTATCCAATCATGGGTAACTGACCCCAACTCCCAATAAGGCCTTGTTTGGCTAGAAAGAAAAGGTTTTCAAATCATTTAATTTAATAAAGCTTTATCATATAGTTTAATTCATGTCACACTCCTTTATAAAAATAAATTCAATATTTTATTTAATTTATTTTAAATAAAATATACTAAATTCTCATAAATTCACATAGTCACATAAATAATTTTCTCATTAATAAATAATGTCAAATTATTAAATCTCTAATTAATTATTACATTAATTAAAATAACATGGCTTATTAAATATTTCTTTTAATACTATAAGCTCACATAATCACATATTTCGAATAGTAAAATTCTCCACATTAATTTAATAAATGTAACATATATAATTAAATTAATCTACCATAACTGTATCAATTAATTATTTAATCCAATAATTAAATCATCAAAGATATTTATTTAATTCAATAAATATTAGAAATTAATTACAAAAATATCGTTCGTCACAAACTGTGTTTGTATTTAGATGTTGTGAATGTGGCTCAGTTAGTGGAGCGCGATAACGAGTCAACGCAACCAAAAGAGAGCAGTCGGCAAAATGATAATACCAGTGAGAGCAGTCATCGAAGCGGTGACAACAAGCGTGGAGGGAATCAACATGCCAGAAATGGTAACCACTTCGGTGGTAATCAGGGCCAAAACAATAAGAATGGTCATTTCAAGAAGAGAAGATTCAACAATGATGGAAAGACGTCAGCACCAGCACCCGTTGTTAAGGAAGGAGAACGACCACCTATCATATGTTTCAAATGCAGAGGGGAGGGGCACATCAGTCCAAACTGCGCGATGCCGTCTAAAGCATGTTATAATTGTGGAAGAGAAGGTCATTTAGCTCGATTTTATCGTTTACCAAAAACAAGTTCAGCCAGGATGGAGACACCAAAGGCCGTCCCAGAAAAGTCAAAACCGATAGTGCAAGGGAGAGCGTTTGTTGTGACCTCCCAGAAAGCAAGGAACCCGAATGAGGTCATCACGGGTAAGCTTATCATAAACTCTAATGAAGTCTATACTTTATTTGATACCAGTTCTACCCATTCTTTTATTTCTCCTACTTGCGCTCATCGATTAAATTTGACTCCGGAGAAATTAGACTTTGACTTATCTGTTGAAACTCTATTGGGAGAAATCTTCATTACATCCACGGTTTATAAGTCCTGTTTAGTTCAAGTTGGCACCCACACATTACCTGTCGATCTTATTTCATTAAAAATATTTGCATTTGACGTGATTCTAGGGATTGATTGGTTAACTACTCATCATGCAAAAATTGATTATTTTCGTAAGGTTGTTAGCTTTCATATTCCTAATCGACCTATTATGCGAATTCAAGCAACCAAACCATTAAAATCAATCGCTGTCATCTCAAGCCATAAAGCTATTCGTTTATTGAAAAACGGATGTCAAGCTTTCTTAGCTCATGTCACGGATCTAAACAAAAATACGTCAGTTTTGAATGATATTTCTATTGTTAATAAATTCCCTGACGTATTTCCTGAAGAACTTCCTGGCCCACCCCCAGAACGTAAAATTGAATTTTGTATCGACCTTGAACCCGGTACAAAACCCATTTCCAAAGCCCCATATCGAATAGCTCCTATTGAACTTCAGGAGTTAAAGATCCAACTGCAGGAATTGTTAGACATTGGCTTTATTCGTCCTAGTACTTCTCATTGGGGTGCTCCTGTGCTATTCGTGAAGAAGAAAGATGGAAGTATGCGACTTTGTATTGATTATCGGGAGTTAAATCATGTCACCATCAAAAACAGGTACCCATTGCCACGTATTGATGACCTGTTTGACCAGTTGTAAGGAGCACAATTCTTTTCAAAGATCGATCTTCGTTCTGGATATCATCAGCTGAAGGTTAGAACTGAGGATATTCCAAAGACGGCTTTCAGAACTCGGTACGGGCATTATGAATTCCTAATCATGTCCTTTAGATTGACTAATGCTCCTGCTGCCTTCATGGATATGATGAACCGGGTATTCAAGGAATATTTGGATCACTTTGTGGTCGTCTTTATTGATGGCATCCTTATTTATTCCAAAAGCCGTGAAAATCATGAGCAACACTTGAGGCTGGTACTCCAAAAGCTTCGTGAATACAAGCTTTATGCAAAGTTGAAGAAGTGCGAGTTCTGGCTGGAGGAGGTAGCATTCCTTGGGCACGTAGTATCAAGTCGTGGAATATCTGTTGACCTGGCAAAGATTGAAGCTATTCAAAGCTGGGAGCAACCTAAATCAGTGACCGAAGTACGTAGCTTTCTTGGTTTAGCTGGTTATTATCGGAGATTCGTGGAAGGATTTTCTCGAATCGCTACTCTATTAACTCAGCTGACTCGGAAAGATACAAAGTTCGGTTGGAGCGAAGAATGTGAGAAGAGTTTTCAAGAGCTCAAGAGGAGACTCATTTCAGCACCTGTTCTAACAATACCATCTGGCTCGGAGGGATTTGTCACCTACAGTGATGTTTCGAGCAAAGGGTTGGAATGTGTTCTCATGCAACATGGAAAAGTCATAGCCTATGCATCAAGACAACTCAAGGAATATGAGAGAAATTATCCTACTCATGATCTAGAGTTGACAGCTGTTGTCTTTGCACTTAAAATTTAGAGGCATTACTTGTATGGGGGAGAAGGTGGAGATCTTTACGGCTAATAAAAGCCTCAAATATTTTTTCACTCAAAAGGAACTCAACATGCGACAACGACGTTGGCTTGAACTGTTGAAATATTATGATCATATCATTCAATACCATCTTGGAAAAGCGAACGTGGTAGCTGACGCATTGAGTAGAAGATCATATGCAAGTACGAGTGCAATATTGTCAACACAAAGGCCCATTTTGTGTGACTTGCAAAGGATGAAGATAGAGTTAAAGACTCCAGGGACCCATGTGATGATGGCGAATATATGAGTAGAACATATTTTAATAGATAAAGTTAAAGCTGCTCAAGCTACATACCTGGAGCTGATGCGTATGAGGAAGAAAGTGCAAGAAGGTGTTATGCCGGAAGCAAGAATCGATGAAGAAGGAATACTTCTAGTCAACTCCAGACTTTGTGTTCCTAACAACCCTGATTTAAAGTATGAAATCATGATGGAGGCGCACAACACATCATTTGTAATCCATCCTGGAAGTACCAAAATGTATCATGATCTTCGTCATACATTTTGGTGGAGCAATATGAAGACAGAGATAACGCTGTTTATCTCAAGGTGTCTAACTTGTCAACGAGTCAAAGTGGAGCATCAAGTACCAAAAGGTCCATTGCAACCACTTGAAATTCCAGAATGGAAGTGGGAGCACATTACCATGGATTTCATTACCGGTCTTCCTAAGGTTTCTTATGGTATAGATGCGATTTGGGTCATTGTTGATAGATTGACCAAGTCTGCTCATTTCTTACCGATACGAGAAACTTATACACTTGAACCTCTTGCTCGTATGTACATAAACGAGATTATAAGACTGCATGGTATGCCAGTATCCATAGTTTCTGATCGAGACCCAAGATTCACTTCACGATTTTGGGTTAGTTTACAAAAAGCTATGGGCACGGATTTACGATTTAGTTCGGCATATCATCCTCAGACGGACGGACAATCAGAGAGGACTATTCAAACTCTTGAAGATCTATTAAGACTCTGTGTCCTTGATTTCAAGAGAAGTTGGGACAAGTTCTTACCATTGGTGGAGTTTTCCTACAACAACAGTTATCAAGCAAGTATTGGCATGGCTCCCTTCGAAGCATTGTATGGAAGAAAATGTCGTTCTCCAGTATGTTGGGATGAGGTGGGTGAAGCAACGTTGTTGGGACCGGAGTTGGTACGTATGACTACATAAAAGATTCAAACGATCCGACAACGTATAAAAACCTCACAAGATCGATAAAAGAGTTATGTTGATCTTCATCGAAAGGACGTGGAATTTGATATAGGAGATCATGTGTTCTTATGTGTTGCTCCATGGAAAGGAGTTACGAGATTTAGAAAGAGAGAAAAGCTCAATCCTCGATTCATTGGTCCATTTTTAATCCTCGATCGAGTAGGAACTGTGGCTTATAGACTCGCTTTACCGCCAAGTATGTCTCGTGTTCATAACGTTTTTCACATATTCATGTTACGTAAATATGTGGAAAACTCGAACCACATTATTGAGTTAGAACCGGACGAAATAGCAGAAGATTTGACGTATGAAGAAGTTCCTGTTCAAATCTTAGATAAGAAGGAACATATTCTACGCTCCAAGGTTATACCTCAAGTCAAAGTTTTGTGGAGAAACCACGATGTTGAGGAAATGACTTGGGAGTTAGAATCTGAAATAAAATTAAGGTATCCTTACCTCTTCGACATACCAGGTACGTACCCTAATTTCTAGGGCGAAATTTCATAAGAAGGGGAGGTTGTAAGACCCCAACTTTTATAAATAAAGATGAATTTTCTATAAATATCATTTTTGAATATTATGGAGTTAATTTGATATAATGTTATAGTTGAGGGTAATATTTATAAATTTTGCAAAGTACGTAAGTTGTTATATAATATTCGATTGGTCGGGAAATATTCATTTTAACAGGGAATATTCGTACAACGACACAATCATTGGTGGACCCCACAACGAAATTATTGTCGGATTGAGAAAACGACAAAAATATTTTATTAAAAATAACGGCGGAAGTTTTACCATTGATACTGTTGACCTACTCGGTTGTAAAAGTACAGTAATACGTGTAGTTGCATAGTAGCACACGGTATTGATTATTAATGCTTATGTGAGAAGTTACTCAATTTGATTCAATTATTGTCAGTTAATAATATGAATTATTTAGCGATAATGAAGTTTTGTTTTATTCGTATTATTAACGTAATAAAACAGAAACACCTTTTTATATAAAACAGAATACTTTATTAAAGTTATTCTATAAATAGAATATATTATATTTTATTTAAAAGATTTTTTTTTAAATATGGATCGTCAGATTAAAGTAAATCAATCTGGACCGTTCATGGATTAGTTATTATGCAGTCCATTCTTCTATAAATAACAGCTCATTCCTTCATTATTTCTTACAAATTCACTGAACTCTAGAGAGAGAAACTATAGAGAGAAACTATAGAGAGAGAGAGAAAAAAAGTATTCTGCTACTTAACTACTTTCTTATTTCAGTTCTTCTTTAAAACGGTAAGGGGTGTTATTCTTTCTTATTCATGAAGAGAACTGTTGTTATTCCATTTCTTATTATTCTGTTGGAATAACCTGTATACGCGGTCTACCCTATACTTGGTGACATTCTTCTATTATTCTGTTGGAACATCCTGTCTGTGTGTTTTACACCTGACCTGGTTCCGTCTTGTTATTATTCTGTTGGAACATCCTGTCTGTGTGTTTTACACCGGACCTGATTCCATTATTTATTATTCTGTCGGAATATCCTGTCTGTGCATTTACGCCGGACCTGGTTCTATTATTTATTATTCTATCGGAATGTCCTGTCTGTGCGTTTTACGCCGGACCTGGTTCTATTATTTATTATTCTGTTGGAGTAACCTATCTGTGCGGTCTATCGCATGCCGGGTGATTTCTTTTGTTATTCCATTCTTTATTATACTCAGTTGGTTAAGTTTTAACTTCTATACTCCATGAAATTAGTGGAATATCCTTGATAATTGCGGTTCATCCAGTATCTTTTCATGAAAATATTCTTCTAAGCATTCTTGAATTTTACTCCACAAAGCAGTATCATGTTGACAATTTGGACGTTAATTCTTGGATAAATTAATTCTTGAACTTATTTTATTGAATTCTTATATCATTGTCACCATCCTCATGTTTATAAAATATTGAAAGTCATCTGTGGCCTGTAGTGCATAGATGGACTTGGTATGATTATGACCAAGAATTATTCGGTATAATCATGACCGTAATGTTACAAATAATGTGGTAAAAGTCCTCATTGGTCCGTAGTGCATTGATGGACAGTTGTTGGCATGATCATGACCATTAATGAGTACACAATTATTCTTGGCCCGTAGTGCATGGATAATTATGGTCGTGATACTAAAGAATATCCTTGGCCATAGTGCAGGGGTGATTCGATGATGTGGATTATTTTATTAAGCTGAGTCCCAGCGATAACAGTGTTGAAAAACCTTTTAAATCATAGAAGATAGTAGATTTTATTCTCTACTTGACTCTTTTAATGGATTGCTTTTTCCGCTGCAGTTAAACTTGATGTTCGTTATATTTTATCAGTTTAACACTGTTGAAGGCTAATGATAATTTATTCTGCATTATCTTAGTCATAATATTTCTTACTGGGCTAGTTGAGCTTACCCTTTCTATCATTGTTCTTTTCAGGAAATGAGAATATAGCTGGGACGAGTCAGGGAACGGAGTGATGGACCAGATGATAGTATTAGTAGTCCTCACTATTCTATTAAATAGTGTGACAATAATTGTAATGAGGACTCCTTTTGAGTTTGTATAGTCTCTAGTAGACAATAATTGTATTCAAACTCACAGTTATATTTTGTCGTATTGTACACGATAGTTGTATTTGTATTCTGTACCATGTATTTGATGACCCAAGATGGGTGATGTATACCTAATTTTGGGGGCGTCACAGCTATTATGACGGTATAAGGTTGGATGGCGTTATAAGGTCGAATCCTTCGAAAAGCTTAGTTCTCCCGAAAGGAAGCCTCCCACTAGGGTCGGGACGACTATTTTGGCAATATAAGGTTGGATGGCGTTATAAGGTCGAATCCTTCGGGAAGGCTTAGTTCTCCCAAAAGGAAGCCTCCTACTGGGATCGGGATGACTATTATGGCGGTATAAGGTTGAATGGTGTTATAAGGTCGAATCCTTCGGGAAGGCTTAGTTCTTCTAAAAGGAAGCCTTCCATTAGGGTCGGGGCGTCTATTATGGCAGTATAAGGTTGGATGGTGTTATAAGGTTGGATCCTTCGGGGATGCTTAGTTCTCCTGAAAGGAAGTCTCCCAACGGGTTGGGAAGTTAATTTTGGCGTTATAAGGTCGGATCAAAGCCTCCCAACGAGTTGGGAAGGTAATTTTGGCGTTATAAGGTCGGATGGTGTTATAAGGTAGGAAAAAAGCTTCCCAACAGTTTGGGAAGGCAATTTTGACGTTATAAGGTCGAACAGTTCTTGGGAACGAATAAATTTAGTTATCTAGAACCTCTATCTGATACCTACTACAGGGGTTGGGAAGGCAATTTCGGTTGTAATAGGGTTGATTATCTATATCTTCGATTGTAATAAGGTTGGTTATATATATCTTTGGTTGTGATAAGGTTGGTTATCTATATCTTCGGTTGTGATAAGGTTGGTTACCTACATCTTCGGTTGTTATAAGGTTGGTTATCTATATCTTAGGTTGTAATAAGGTTGGTTATCTATATCTTTGGTTGTGATAAGGTTGGTTATCTATATTTTTGGTTATGATAAGGTTAGTTATTTATATCTTCGGTTGTGATAAGGTTTGAAATTCAGATATGACACACTTAGAAGGGGGGGTTGAATAAGTGTGGGAGCAAACTATGACCAATTTTTAAACTTTGAATTCAAACTATTGAATATAGTCTACTGTATCAAAGAATGCAGCTTGCCGAATGAATGCAGTCTACCGAATTGAATTTTTGTTTAAGAAAATATCTTGGTGAATTTATAAGTCAAATAAAATACTTGATTGTTAATACAATGTCTCAAGATGAAGCAAATGTTTATATTTTAATTATTAAGAAAATTAATTATCTTGAGAAATATTAAAGAAAAATAAGCAATAAAATAACACAAATATTTTTTACGTGGTTCAGCTATTACCCTCTATAATAATAGCTTAGTCCACGTCCAATACCAACTAGTATTGGAGACTCACTTTTATTTCTTTAAAAATGACCCTTGTTACAAAACAGATTCTATCAAATTGAATTATAATAATTCACTTGAGCACACTTGCTCCTTGTGCACCAATGCACCCCTTAAGCACCTAAGCTTCCTTGAACCTGTTTATAAACAAACCTTAATCCACCCGGATTAAAAATCTTTAGACAACACTTAGTCTAAAAATATAAGATTACAATTATAGAGGTCTAATGATCAAAGCAAATAAGCAATTTAACAATGCAAGGCTCAACTAATGTATGCAATGATCAAATTAATAACAGAAGGATATTACCGATTTATAGCCCACGAAAATATGCTGAATATAAGCAGAATTATAATAGCACAGCAGCAAATTTCAATTGCACCAAAATATCGAATAACTTTTTCAGTATATAAGTGCAATAATTGATTCAAGTGTTGTATATATTTCACTGATATCAGATTTCTTTTATAGCCCAAATTATATTACCGTTGCTTCATAAATATATATACGTTAAAGAATAACAATTGCAACGTTCCAAAGATATTCCGTTGAAAGCCAACATAACAAATCCAATAATCTTTAGGAAGTGAAATAGGTGTTGGACTCTATCAAAATAATCTAGAAAGTGACCAAGTCAAATAGGATTAGACTTTTCAAACACTATAGCAATTATGATTCCGTAAAGTCTGCCGCCACTAATATAGCAACTAAAGCAATGAATTAAAAGATAAGAAAGAGATATGAATCAGCTATTTAAGATAATGATTATATTTCATTTCCAAGATATACATGTAACTCAACTTTTGAGATAAATCATATATTTACCAACATACTCCAACAACTTTTAATTTTCCAACACATAAATTCTTTCACACATGTAAAATTCAATTAATTCGGTCAATACTCTTTACGCATGCATGCTAACAAAATAAAATCAGTTCACTTAATAATAGTTAGCAATAAATAATATATTTTAGTCATGCACAAAATATTGAATCATTTTAATGCACACATATAAAATGTCCTAGAGCCTTGTATCGAAAAATCGAATATTTGCAATGACCTTACATATAATTCTTAGGACTCAAATCTTCAAAGTTTTTCAACAATGAACTTTTTATCAACTTCCTGAAATTTCACAATAAACAAATTAGTCCATATAATCAAGTCATCATCAAAACAAAAAGGTTAGAATATTAACAAACCAACAGGGTTGGTTATCTACATCTTCAATTGTGATAAGGTTGGTTATCTATATCTTCGATTGTGATAAGGTTGATTATCTATATCTTCGATTGTGACAAGCTTAGTTATTTACATCTTTGGTTATGGTCAGTTATTTATATCTTCGATTATGATAAGGTTAGTTATTTATATCTTCGGTTGTAATAAGGTCGATTATTTATTTATCTTCGGTTGTGATAATTTTGGTTATCTATATCTTCGATTGTAATAAGGTTGGTTATCTATACCTTCGAATGTGATAAGGATGGTTATTTATATCTTTGGCTGTAATAAGGTCGATTATTTATCTATCTTAGGTTGTGATAAGGTTGGTTATCTATATTTCGATTGTGATAATGTTGATTATCTATATCTTCGGTTGTGATAGGGATGGTTATTTATATATTCAGTTGTGATAAGGATGGTTATTTATCTATCTTTGGTAGTGATAAGGTTTGTTATCTATATCTTCGGTTATGATAAGGTCAGTTATTTATCTATCTTCGGTTGTGATAAGGTTGTTTATCTATATTTTCGGTTGTGATTAGGCTGGTTATCTATATATTCGGTTGTGATAAGGATGGTTATTTATATCTTTAGTTGTGATAAGGATGGTTATTTATATCATCGATTGTGATAAGGTTGGTTATTTATATCTTCGGTTGTAATAAGGTCAGTAATTTATTTATCTTCGGTTGTGATAAGGTTGGTTATCTATACCTTCTGTTGTGATAAGGTTGGTTATCTATACCTTCGGTTGTGATAAGGATGGTTATTTATATCTTTGGTTGTAATAAGGTCGGTTATTTATCTATCTTCAGTTGTGATAAGGTTGTTTATCTATATTTCGGTTGAGATAATGTTGGTTATCTATATCTTCAGTTGTGATAAGGATGATTATTTATATATTCAGTTGTGATAAGGATGATTATTTATATATCTTTAGTAGTGATAAGGTTTGTTATCTATATATTTAGTTGTGATAAGGTTAGTTATTTATCTATCTTCGGTTGTGAAAAGGTTGATTATCTATATCTTCGATTGTGATAAGGTCGATTATTTATCTATCTTCGGTTGTGATAAGGTTGGTTATCTATATCTTCGGTTGTGATAAGGTTGGTTATTTATATCTTCGGTTGTGATAATGATGGTTATTTATATCTTCGGTTGTGATAAGGATGGTTATTTATCTATCTTCGGTTGTGATAAGGTTGGTTGGTTATCTATATATTCGGTTGTGATAAGATCAATTATTTATCTATCATCGGTTGTGATAAGGTTGGTTATCTATCTATCTTAGAATTTAATAGAGGAGTGGGGCGGCAATGTTGAGAGCCAAAAGTTTATGTTCGGCGAATGATGTTTGGGTGTGATAGTTCGTCTTCGGCAGATACGGATCTTTTGTTGGTATAAATTTGTATACTATTTTATTTTAAGTTCCTTATAAATAAGAGATTGGGGGGCAATGTTGGGATATAATTATTTGGGTCTAGCCAAGGTGTAACATAATTTATTTAATGGTCTAGATCTGGTGTTGACCCATATACATTTATTTTGATAGCTTGCTCAAATAGTGGGAGAGTCCTTATTAAAGTAAGATTATGTTTTCCTATTTGGTGAGATAAGAATATCTAATTTGGGAATGAATCGATCAGTCATTAATTGCAGTTATAAGTTGATTCTAAAAAGGACTCCTCCTAATTGGAATTGGGTGAACATGACAACTATAAATACAGTAATAAGCAAGGGTTTGGGGAAGAACACAATAACATATAACACAAATAAACAATTTGCACTCTCGTTATTATTTTATAGTGGATTTCTTATCTCTCTTCGTGGTTGTTTCCCAATTGGGTTTCCACGTAAATCCTTTTGTCCATATTTTATATCTCTTACAATGATGTGTGTATGTTTATATGTGTGTATTTCGCGAGTTTTATTTCACAACAATACAATCAACTACTCCATTAATTGTTAGCGCTATTTTGGCCTGCTGTTTTGGTGATTTGGTCAGGCGTAAAAAATTTGACGTTAACAATATGTAACAAGAATATACAAGAGAAATAAAAGAATTGACACGTTGAAATCTAACTTTTTTGTAGTTATGTCACATCTGCATAATAAAAACTGTGGACAGTAAAAATATGTTTTACCCGTCCACAGAACTAAAGTGCAGACGGTAGACCCGTCCGTAGAAATAAAGTGTATACGATAATCATAGACCTAATAAGATATGTTTTACCCCTTCGCATAACTAAAGTGCGGACTGTTGATTAACCTAAATGATTATCTTTTTTCGTCAAAGCGTCAATCAACTTAGAGAGCAGAACAAGTACTGAGCATACTAGATCGCCACTGTCAAAATTAGATGAGATGCAAAAATCATGCTATGAAGAGCGCAAATAGATAAAAGTACTTCATCGTTTTATAAAGAAGTTATAGTCTACACTTTAGTTCCGCGGACGGTGATTTACTTTAAAACGCCAATGTTTGAAGATTAATTGAGAATATACTTAGCGTCCGCAATTTTGTTCTCGGGCGGATGATATGAGCAAATCGTCATCGTGTTAATTAAGATTAAGTAGGAATCTCAGCGTCCACAATTTAGTTATACGGACGTGTGATATGAGCAAAACACCGTCGTATCATTGGCATACATAGCGTTTGTAATTTAATTATGCGGACGTGGAATGAGTATTTTGGATAATTTTTCTATTCGTAGAACTAAAGTGCGCGCTCTCCCACATTAAACTGTAGATATGGCTTCCTCCTTGCCGTTCGATTGACGGATGGGCGACTGAGATTTGTTGTAAGGATAATTTTATCCTTACAATATTAATTATGAATCAGTACTCTATATATAAGTAGTAGTAGTAGTAGTAATAATAATAATAATAAAATCAAAATTAGACATTTTTTTATCTAACAAAGATGAATTATGATTAAAACATAAAATCAAAATTAGACATTTTTTTATCTAACAAAGATGAATTATGATTAAAGAATATTCATAATTGAATACAAAAGAAAACAAAAAAAGTAAAAACATATAACAATATTATATTCATCATTACATTAACACCCATTATTCATTACATGTCTCTCTTTCCAATGTATATCAAACTCCCCACTCCAAAAAAAAATAGTAATAATAATTTAAAATTAATTTTTTGTGAAGCTTTATGAAGAATTATATAAACCAACTCTTGCGAGAGTAATTGCACCCACTTAATTAACGGTCAAATGGTCAAAAATGCCCCTGATATTTATCCCGATATCCTACTTGCATCCTAAACTATTTTTTTCCAAAAGTACCCTTAACGTTATATTTTTTGGGTCGCCCGGGCACCTGCCATTAACAGAAAACAAACGAAATTAAAATGTGATGACGTGGCAGGCTTAAATATAAAACATATTCTAAATAAAGCAATATATATCACTTAATCAAAATAAAAAAAATACTAAAATTCAAAATAAAAAAAGCATAACATATTTACATCATTTAAGCAAAATAATAAAATTCAAATTATTTTGTTAACTAATCAAAACAACTAACTAAATAAAATAAGTTGTATAACATATTTACATCATTTAATCAAAATACTAAAATTCAAAACATAACATATTTACATCAAATACTAATTAAAAAAAAAATACTAAAATACTAATTAAAAAAATACTAAAATACTAAAAAAAATCAAATTAAAAAAATACTAAAATACTGAAATTGAAATTATTTTGTTAATTAATCAAAATAACAAAAATTTAAATTACATCATTAAAATACTAAAATCATAATACTAGATTATATATATATATATATATATATATATATATATATATATATATATTACTATATGATAGGTAAATTAATACAAAATGGACGCCTTTCTTCACGAAAACTACTAAAACTCACTGTTTCATCTACTGTCCAACTTGTGTAGTGCTTTTCACATAATTTTTATTCATTTATAAATTAACTATAAATAAATAGGTACGTACGGATCAGGTGGTAGCCATTTAATTGATATAATATTTTTAACGTTAATAATTTTAGTAAAATTATTAAAATATAATACTAAATATATAACGCTAATACTAAAATATTATTAAAATACTAATATTTAGTATTTTGATATGTTATACAATTATGGTAAAATTTTAGTATTTTAGTAAAATTTTAGCATTTTAGTATTTGAATTTTAGTATTTTGATTAAATGATGTAAATATGTAAATATTTTAGTAAAATATGTTATGATGTAAATATGATGTAAATGATGTAAATATGTAAATATTATAATATGTTATGTTATGATGTAAATAATGTAAATATGTTATGATTTTAGTATTTTAATGATGTAATTTGAATTTTTGTTGTTTTGATTAATTAACAAAATAATTTGAATTTTAGTATTTTAGTTTTTTTTAATTTGATTTTTTTTAGTATTTTAGTATTTTTTTTAATTAGTATTTGATGTAAATATGTTATGTTTTGAATTTTAGTATTTTGATTAAATAATGTAAATATGCTATGCTTTTTTTATTTTTTATTTTAGTATTTTTGTTTTGATTAATTGATATATATTATTTTATTTAGAATATGCTTTATATTTAAGCATGTCACGTCATCACATTTTAACTCAATTTGTCTTCTGTTAACGACAGGGACACGAACGGCTCAAAAAATGTAACGTTAAGGGTACTTTTAGAAAAAAAATTAGGGTATAAGTGGGATATCGGGGTAAACATTAGGAGCATTTTTGACCGTTTGCCCCTTAATTAACTCCTGCAACGAGTAATTGCACTGCACCCACGGGAGTACGGATTTGCCTGTCCACCCTGTCGACAATTATAGTAGGAGGCGCCACATTGCGAGCAGGGCACACTGTTCCTTTGCATCGCACCGTAACTGATGTACCGACTGTTTGCTAAAATGCGCCGACTACACTCCGAGTCGAGCTCGAACTCCTCGTCGTCGGCGAAGCATTCGGCGATGGTTCCCCGGCAGCCGGGTTTCGTGGGTACCCACCCAATAGAATTGTGGTAGTCCCCATATGTACCAACAGTGTGGGATGATAGAGAAATGATCAGAAAATTGATGAAGCACATAGCTAAAAGGGTAAAAAAACTGCCATTATTCTTGCTTGAGTTTCTTTCTCTTCTTCTGTCCTTTTGTGATTTTCTTCTTCTCGGACTTTGTATAGAATGGACAAATAGAACGATAGGTAGTTGTACTATAAGTAGTTGAATGCTAATAATAACTTTGGGTCTGGTTCTTAATATTTTTACAAAAATGACATTTTGATGTGGAATTTATTTATTGGATTTTGGGAAAGCTGAAACCATGTTGTAGTTGTGGATGGCCACTACTTTTGAGTTTTGACCTCATTGTAGATTTTCAACACAAATTATGAATATTCTTTTTTTAAGGGTGAGTGTATATCCTATTTTCTTTTATACACACACAATGATTTATAATTACAGTTAATTTTACTCAACTTCCCACAAATTCCAAATTATATATTAGATGTATTCGTGCACTCGTTCTAAATATTATATGTCGGATGCATTGTATTGGTAGGATCACAAGTGAGTTAGAGTACCACATCAGATAAATAATTAAAGAGTAAATGATTAATATATATGAATGGTTTTTAGGTTTAGGTCAAGATGATTTTCAAACAACTATGTTAGTAAGGCTGTAAAATGAGCCAAACTGTTTGTGCTTAGAGGTGGCAAACGGGTCGGGGCAAAATGACCTGGGTTTTGGCGGGCTGCTAAAGTGAGGCCCGTGGCTCGGGTTGGGCTGGGCCGGCCCGCGGGGTTCTTCCTCTATTTTTTTTTACAAAATCTTGCTACACCAAAAATAGTAATAATAATAAATATTAAAAATAATAAAATAATGTATAATAAATAATAATTCTAATTACCTACATTAACTACATATCTCAATCAATTAAAATTTAATAGTATTATAAATTACTTTCAAAGTATATAATCAAATTTGATTTTTTAAAATTATACTTTAAAATTAATATAATTTATTTAAATATTGTTCCAAGAGAGATCTAATTAATTTCTAAGATTTACACGGTTGGAACTTGGAACTTGGAGATGCCAAGATTTTAGCACTTTGAATATTTAAATTGATTTTCAGAAGATTTGCATGACATAATTTTAGGCATTACCCAATATCTCATTATTTAATCAATTAGCTTGTTTTATGGGACTTATTAACAGCCACATCAATTAAGAAATTTTAAACTACAATTATTATTTACTACAACTATAATAGTTAAATACCGTATTAACATATGATATTTTTGTATAAACATATATTTTTATATTGAAGATTGCATTAAAAATAAACAGTTGTTGTAACTCAGTTGATTTGAACTCTTATTTATTTACTTACAAGTCTTGTGTTCAAGCCTCATAATCCACAAGTAGCAACATTTTGTTAAAAAATAAAAAGAGTCGCGGGCCACGGGGCGGGGCCAAAAATGGGCTGGGCAAAAAAGGCCCAAATTTTAGTAGGCTAAAAAAATGCAGCCCAAAGCCCAACCCGACCCACGGGCCTGGGCCATCTTTGCTAGGTCTATTTGTGCTCGAGTCGTACTCGCTCCACTCGAAATATAAATGAGTCAAATATGAGCAGGGCCATCTTTGCCAGGTCTATTTGTGCTCGATTCGTACTCGCTCCACTCGAAATATAAATGAGTCAAATTGAGCAAATTTTAAAGTTCGATAAATTACTCGAACTTCCTCAAATTGTAATTTTCTATTGATACTCATATCATATCATATCATATCGACTCGGTAGCTAAATGAGTCTCAATCAAATCTTATTTTATACTCGATAAATTTTGTGAACCAAATTTGAACAACTTAATACTCGACTCATTTGCACCCTTATATGTTAGTGTATGTTATAATTCGTGTTTTGAAAAATTTATCGGGTAGTGGTTTTAAACACACATGATTGGGTTTTTCTTATGAATGATGTACTTTTAATAATAATTTTAATTAAAAAAATAACACACACAAACCTTGTTATGGTTAAGATTTACCTTTCTGTTAATAAGTGTCCTATTATTTAGGATAATGTTGTTAGTGTTTGAATTGTTCTTTGTACACGTTTCTAATTGAGAACGTGGACTGTTGTTCTTTGTACACGTTTCTAGTTGAGAACGTGGGCTTTGTTTGTTTATTTTGTAAGGCTATTTATAGCCAAAGTAGCTCTTCAATAAATATGCATTTCCGGTATCAACAAACCTGTGGTATTTATTTTCATAAAAATGTAAAACAAATTAAATGGAGTAGATAATTCGTACTGGCTGGGCTGAGTTGGGCCTCACCACTCTTTTCTTCATAATGCTGAGCTTCACTTTTAGCCTGAATCCGGGGCATTTCGGCCCAATGTTAAAATGGGTTTTAGGGTTTTTGCCCTTGAATGTATAAATCTCTGTTTCTCTTCATCAGCTGCGCTTTCATTTTGGCTCTTCTGTGGTTCTGCCTGGTAAGTGTTTATTTCTCTTAAGCTCCTTAACTATTATGTTAATTTACACAAATTATATATATATATACCTGTTATAATTTGTTCTTCAAATTTCTTAGATTTAATTTATTCATCAATTATTTTAATTTTCGATTAATGCAATTTTAGTGACACTCGTCATTTTCCGGTTAGTCTTATTACTTATTTTTTTAAAATGTTATATATTCGTGTATTAGAAAGAAATTTACAGACTGGATTGATTTAAGAATAACTCAAATTTAAAGCTTAATTTCAGCTCCCAAATTGAAATATAAAAATTTAATAATTTATATCACGGTTTTCATCTAAATTTGTATACCCATTTGTGTTTTCACTGGTAATGTGTTCCATCACAGAGCTCTTTGCTAAATTTCTATGTATTTCAATGAACTAACTCAAAGAATTATTGGGTTTTAGTCTAGAGCACAATAAACATGATAATTAAAACCCATTTTGAGAATAATTAATTTGGGTTTTTTGTTAATAGTACATAATTTGGTATTGCAAAATTCAGGTGTTCTGCTCTTTGTAAACTCAGTTGCTGTTAGGAACAATCTATCAAGATGCAGAATGAGGAGGGACAAAATATGGATCTTTACATACCCAGGAAGTGGTATGCAAATTTATGCTTCTACATGTGTTAGATTTATTACTTTGGAGTTGAAATGGCAGTGACTTGCTACCATTTTTATGGTGTTGCAGCTCTGCCACAAACAGGCTGATCACTTCTAAGGATCATGCATCTGTCCAGATTAATGTTGGGCATTTGAGCGAGAGTGGCCACTACACTGGTCAATTCTCCACATTTGCTCTCTGTGGTTTCGTGCGAGCCCAGGTTGATCTAGATACTCTATATATTTTCTTTGGACAAGTTATGTGTAATTTCTTTTCGTTAGATATAAGGTTGCAAATATTTTTAAGGTGGATGGTAATATGGACAATATTGATTGTTATTGTTAGAGTGATGCTATGTTTATCTTTCGTCTTATGCTTATTACTTGTGAGATTCATAATGTGGCTTCCCATTTTGTGTTATTGTGGTGTGATTGTCTTTCTCATTCTTGTTTGAAACGGCACCACGACAAGTCATAGCGGTAACCGACTGCCAGGACACCTAGGCGACAAGGCGACCGCCATGGCGTTCGTATGGCAACAAGTCATTTACAATGTGCAATTTATATATTATTTATTTTACTTAACAAGTATATTGGCAATAAAGTTTCATATACATTAAAACCCAAAACATAAACTATGAAATAACGTTAAAAATACAATTATGTAAATACTTAGCAATAACAATCCAAAAATAAAACACTTATATTAAAAACAAGTAGAAAAAATAAAGAATTTAACAAACACCACATAGAAAATAAAATTGTAACCGACCATCACATATTACTAGTCTAATAACTAATAAAACACCACATAGTTTTTAAACATAGTTATAAACATCGTTGAAGCAAACTCATCAAGAACAAAGTTATCTCTATCTCCTCCACGAGAACTACTCTCATTCAAAGCATAATTGTCACGACGTCCTAGCGATGAAACGTAGGCCATGACGTGTGTCGACTTGAGGTAGGGTCACCAAGGCGCATGCCTCGGTAGCTTTGGCCCAACTCTTTTTCCCCCATGCCCCATGAGTCTTATGCTTACCCGACAACCATCGCGATGAAGTTAACTCAGTCTCGGTCTCGATCTCGATCTCCTCTCTTAGTCTCCTTTGCCATAACGACGTCACGAGACTCGCGACTCCTCATCACCTCAACTTTAGTGGACATCGTGACTCCTCTTTGACTTCATGACTCCAGTTGACTTTGTGACTCTAGTGACCCAGTCGACTCGTCTTCTTCTTCACGACTCATCCTCGACTTTGCCTCCTCCAGTTGACTCGCCGACTCTTCTTCGACTTCCCTCAGGTCTGTTTTCTCTCCTTCCTTCTCTCTCTCACATGTGAAGTCTTCCTCATGTGTTCTCTGCTATGTTGATTGCTGAGTTTTTTGTTTGTGAATTGTGATATGTTTGGTTACTTGGGTTAGTGGAAGACTTTAGTCAGTGACTTGGTTAGTCTGTACTCTATAATATGATGGGTTACTTGGTTTAGTGGGTACTGGGATCTAGGTAGTCTTAGTCAGTTAGTGGGTATTATGTAATATGTTGTCTATAATATTTTGGGTAGTGTTACTCTGTGTATGATTAAATAATATTGTTTTGGACATGAGTATTGTCTTTAACTATTAAAATTTGCAAACTTTACACAATATGAACTTTACATAATATGTTGTTTTAGACCACGAGTATTATTTTGGACAATGGGTAGTATTTAATTGCTAAAATATACAGTGGCTACTAAATAATTATTTCTCAATCTTTTTGGAACTGACAACTGAGACATGATATATACTTGTGTTTTTTTAAATTTGGGTGGTTACATTTTGCTAACTATTTACATAAATGTGCTTTTAATGTTATTCCATGGTGTTATATTTTGAGTTTTAATGTATATGAAATTTATTGACAATATACTTGTTGCAATATTAATGCCATGACAGTCGCCTAGGTGCCTAGGCGTCTTGGCAGTCGGCTACCGCTATGACTCACCACGACGCCGTAACAACTATGATTCAAAGGCGTAGGTGATCTTTCTCCAAATCATCTTCCACATCTTCATCATTTGGAATTCTTCATCAACTTCATCATCGGAGTCGGAGTTTATCAACCTTGATTCCCTTAAAGTTAAACCACCACCACGGTGAGAGTACGTAATGACATTATCACTAGTATTAGCACGAGACCTCCTTAAATGATTGTCACCCTCAAGCGTGTAGGATGCGCCGATTTCTCGATCCACATCATTCCATGAAAGATCCTCCTCGGGATTGAACAACTCCGGCCTCATTATTGTTCCATTCATTACCCCATTCAAAGTCATCAATTGCTAATTGATCAAATTTTTTTTTCAGGTTCACGCCTCTTTTGGAATCTTCAAACAATCTTTTCGATTGTATTGGACATACACTAAGTCACTCAATCGTTTGTATTCTAATCTATTCCTCTTCTTCGTATGAATCTAAAATAAATAAAATAAAAAATAATAATATTAATAATAAAATTTTAATCATATAAAAAATAGTTAGTATTAGTAGAGAATAATTTATTACTTTTGAACCAACAATAGAAAGTATTTACAAACTCAAATGTACTCCAATTGTACTCACAACCGGAAGAACAACAACAAATGCCTAAATTCTTTTTGCAAACTTTGTAAGCTCAATAGCTCGCCCTCCAAAAGCGTTCCACCAATCAACTAGCAAATATTTAAAAGAAATATAAATATTTTTAAAAGGAGGAAAAGAAGAATGCATATAATTATAATTTATCTTTTATATCTTTATATATAATTTAATATACTTACGAGGATTCCTTAATTTTTCGTTGCCTATTCGCCATTTCTCTTGCAAAAGTATCTCGAGAAGCATTATAGTTATCGGCTAAATTGCTTATCTTGTCTAGCAAATCTAGCTCGGGCACCATCTTTGCAAGAATGTCATTGAAGTCTTCTCGTAGAGTGCCATCTAACACCAAACGTTCCTCTTTGATATCAAAGTATTTGTCCGGATTGAAAAACAACGCAGCCCCATATAATTTTTGCTCCATTTGGGTTTTCCATCGCCGCTCAACAATGTTAATCACCTTCTTGTAGAGTATTTGTTTGTTACCAAATGAATTTTTGATTTTTTCTTGCGCACTCCATTGCAGTGAAAACTGAAGGCTTATCATCCACTATCAACAATCCACAAGGCTACAAGAAGTGGATGTGACACCCTTATGCAATTCTCAAAACGATGCCAAAATGTAGTTAAAATTACAATATCACATATTTTTTCCCCCGCTTTGGTACCTGACAACTTAGATTTTGTCCAATCCGCTTATGAACAAATGCCTCAATGTTTCTCTATGCTTGTAAAAACTCTGCAGGTGAGGAAAGCTGTAGCAAATCTAATAACTCTAGGTCTCACAAAATTCCTCTCATTTTTTCCCCTTATTGCATCAAGAAAACGATCATGCCTGTAAATGAATGTTGTGATTCTTCTTGCATTTGTGATTGAGGGTTGAAATTGCTTTAGCTTGCCTATGCCTTCTAGCATAAGGTCTAGGCAGTGAGCGGCGCAAGGTGTTCAAAATAGTGTAGGTCTTCTCTCCATTAGTACATGTCCCGTTGCCTTGTAATTAGAGGTGTGACCATTTGAACAACATACTTGGGGCCAATTTCCTCACTCTTACTATCAAGGAGATTTGTCAATATTGTGACATCTTGCGACTCACTGGAGGCATCAGCATAACCCATGAAGTAAGTCCCCTCCGAACTTTTAGCAAGGAAATTCAACAAGTGCTTTTCCCTCTTATCTGTCCAACCATCAGACAAAAGTGTGCAGCCATATTGGTTATAAGAAATTTCATGTTTCGCTTTTAACTCATCGATTTTCTTTGCCTTCTCAAGTAAAGGAACCCTCAACTCATGATACGTTAAACCCAACCCATATTGCCCTATGGACTCAATCATCACCATGAAGCTCCTTACATTTGCAGTATTGAATGGTATGCCACACTCGTAGAAAAAGTTAGCAATGTGCATATGGACTCTACTTTTCCTCTGGTGTCTAACGATTTTCAGTAGTTGTTTAGCTCAAACGTTTGATATGCTTCTCTTCTACAACTTATTCGGGAGTCTTCCTTAGAAGTGCTTCAACTACCTTTTGGTTGTGGCAGTTGGAATTGAAAAGTAGCTTTCTTCCTTTTGGGAGCGGTCCTAGAACTTGAGATATTGTTAGAGGAAGTATTGGAAGCATTGCTTGGAGGAGCAAATGATTGTTCTTCTTGTACTTCTACTACATCATCATCATCTAGCCCAATTGACTTGTTCCTCTTTTTACTATTCAAAGCTACTTGTATCTCTCTCATAATTTTTGTTGATATTTTAGGGCACTTCGCTACATCTTCAAAATTTCCAACTAGATGTTGCTTGCCTCTTGATACCCGAATGACATTTCTTCCCGCAAAGTATACATTGCACGACATCCTTATTACTAATATTTTCAACCCGGATCGTTCAATTTTGCTTTTCTTTTAGGGTCCTAGTTATATCATAGCTATCGGCCCCTGAATTTTCTGCTATTTTGTTTTCTAGTTTCTACACAATACAATCAAACAAAAAATATATGACAAAATTGATCCAAATAATAAACGATTCATCAAAATATTACTCGGATCGTTCAATTTAGCTTTTCTTTTAGGGTCCTTAGTTATATCATAATTATCGACTTTCCGCAATTTTGTTTTCTAGTTTCTACATAATACAATCAAACAAAAAATATAAGACAAAACTGATCCAAATAACAAACCATTCATCAAAATATTACCTACTTTTGTTTTTACTTTTAAGTCATTGAATGCATTACTTTTGGTCCGTACTCCATAATTAATTAATTATACAAACAATAATCACTGTTCACTGTCCAAAATATCAAGTAGATAAAATGTTACATATCTTTTTAGTCCACAATAATGATTATCAGTGTATGTATTAGCATGGGACTTAACCTCACAAGGGCGGAGCCACCCATGGGCTAGGGTGGGCTCTAGCCCGGGTGGATTTTTTGATAAATATTTAGTATTTAAATATCTTAATAGCCTAGCCCAATCTTCATAAGTCATGTTCCTTACATCACATGTCCCATGTTAATTGTTATCCGAGCCATTCCATACATTTTCCTCTCTAAACTACTTCAAACATTTATCAATTGCTCTTGGTTTTCGGGTGAAACTAATAATGGAATGAAAGCTGCAAATTGAATTGGGAAGGAATTGAAGCTTGTTTTCGGCAAGAGGAAACTGATTTTGGCTAACATCAATGCGGATAACAATAATTTTCATAAAAGGTACAACATAAGTTTTAGTTCATTTATGAAACTAAAGCCATAGTGTCGATTTTGCTATGTAAGCTATAAGCATTTGTGAATTATTTGTGGAAATGGGAATATATATGGTGAGTGTCGGGTGGAGTAATAAGGAAAAAGAATTAAAAAATTCTTGACTTAATTATTTCTAAATGGTTATGAGATCTCTCTTTTAAAGTTATGCATTTCACTTGTTTGATTAAATTCCTCTTAGAGACTATAAAGTTTTAAAAGTGAAAGCTTGATGTTATTGTAAGCAAAAAAGCTTATGTTTATAAAATATATGTGTCTCAAGTGGCTTAACTGAATTAGAAATAGTTTAAAAGTAAGTTTAAGTGAATTGAGTAATTTTCGTTTGGTTAGAAAACTGACGTGGCTGTGCAGTTTTGAGCCCATATAGAACCACCCGAGTCCAAAACGTAACCCGAGTTAACACATGTAGGTATATTGTATATGTCTCGGTTATCAACTCCAAAATGATTGAGAAATAATTATTTAGTACTCACTGTCCAAAATAATATATTTTAGCAGTTAAAAACTATCCGGCGTCCAAAAAAATACTTAATCTAAAACAACATATAAAGTTCATATTGTGTAAAGTTTGCAAATTTTAATAGTTAAAAATAATACCCATGTCCAAAACAATATTATTTAATCAGAGTCTTAACTCTACCCAAAATATTACAGGCAACATATTAGATAATTCCCACTAACTGACTAAGACTACCCACTAACCCAAGTTACCCATCATATTATAGACTAACTGACTAAGACTACCCAAGTAACCCAACATATCACAATTCACAAACAAAATACTCAACAATTAGCATAGTAGTGAGAGAGAACTCGGAGTCGGAGAAAGAAGATACTTTGCATGTGAGAGAGGAGAGAAAACAGACCTGAGGGAGACTCGGCTGGGGGAGGTTTGTGATGGCGCGATTGAGGGAAGTCAAAGAAAGTCAAAGAGGAGTCGGCGAAGTTGAAGAGTAGTCGGCAAGTTGACTGGAGGAGGCGAAGTCGAATAGGAGTTGCAAAGTCAAAGAGGAGTCGGCGAGTCAGCTGGAGTCGCGAAGCCGAAGAAGAATGCGAAGTCAACTGAAGGCAGAGGACTGAGAGGAGACTGGGACTGAGTTTAGGGATTTTTACTTTATTGCAATTGCTGTTGGGCAAGTAGAATACCCATGGGTCATGGGAAAAAAAGTTGGGCCAAAGACACTGTGAGGCGCTGTGCTGTCAAGGTGCACACCTTGGTGACCCTGCCTCAAGTCGACGCATGACATGGCTTACTCTTCATCGCCATGACGCCTACTGTCTTCAGGATGTTAAATACGATTAAGGTTTTTGCATTGTTTGTTAGGGTGCATTGTTAGTGTGTTGGCGTGCTGTGCAACCCTTTTGCATTTTATTTATAGTGGGAGTGATTTTGATGCGATTGATGCAACTAATCTCATAAAACTATTATAATGGGAACTGTTTTTGAACCAATCAATTTGAACGAAAATTTTCGATAAAGGTTGAAACTTTTCAAAAACAATTGAAACTAACTAAAACATGATATAAATGACTTCAAAAATTTTCAGTATGCGCGTCATTAATTATTTTGTTAAGCTAATTTAAAAGACTCGTTAGAATTTCATGTAATGCAGAATCCATCTTTCTGATCCTTCTAACTATGTAAATTGCCTCCCTGTGAATTTGGTTCCAGGGCCTTTTCATCATGTGCTGCTCTAACATGATATTAACGACATGTTATGAATTATTATACAGTACTGTCAGCTAAACATCTTATGAAATTGTTAATGCTTTCGAACTTTATGCTGGGCAATTGTAGCAATGAATTCAATATAGTAATAATTTGATAAACAACTTTTGCAGGGAGATGCTGACAGTGCTCTTGATAGGCTCTGGCAGAAGAAGAAAGTTGAAACACGACAGTGATTATCACCCTGTGGTTTTTGCATCCTTTAAGCAGTTTACCGGACCCTTTATGATAGGGTAGAACTACATAGCAATGAAATATCCATTTTGTGACACTTGAAATTTGTTAGGAGAATCGATATTTACAGTTGGTTTTGTTCTTTGCAAATATTGGAGATATGGTCACATAAGCTTGTTAGATGATAATACAAACATCATCTTATGAGCTTTTTGTTATTGTCGTACTTTGTTAAAATAATTATAAACAATTAAAATAATGGAAAGAGTGAAGAATATCTGTTTATTTTTTTTATTCAAGAATATTATATCCAGAAGTCGTTAAAAGTATGTTGTACCTTTGGGGTTTCTCACAACACTGATTCATATGTAATGACAATGAACTATTACAAACTCCATGTTCTTTAGAGGAAATTGATATATATATATATATATATGTAAATGTTTGGGTCGATTTTTTAATTGTCAGTTACGTGAATAAATATTATTATAAAATTAATATTTTTTAAAGGAAATTAATATATATTACCAATGTTTACATTGATTTTTTAATTGTTTTGTAATTATATATTAGCATAAATTTATCGCAGCATGACTCTTTAGATTTTGTTTTCTTATAAATAAAATAAATTTTGCGTTATACTAAAAAAACACTTGATTCCACAACAAGCAAGACAGGAGTTATTATATTTTTACGGTTTTACCATAAAATCTCTAGCAACCTTTCCATTTCCACCAAGAGGGTAAAACCCGCCGGGAATACGCTCGTCACCGGAGATATATAAAACTCTCAAGATCTCCGCCGGAGTCCTACCGTAAGAAAAGGATTCGGCATTTGCGGATAATATACTGATGCTTGTCTTTTTTTCTGCTCCTAACTCGAGTGGGACGGTAAGCCCTTCATCCTTGATGCCATACCTTGCTAACCGGTTCCTTAGGTCTGAAATCCGGGTGGTAAACTCGGCTACGCCTTTGGTACAAGTATGCCCTAATAACGGCATCTTGGCCGGCTTCAACCCCTAACAACCCTGCTAAGAGCTGCACTTTTATACAACGGTTATGAAGAAATATTAGTTGAGGATATTGTTATTGGTGAAGTTAATATGATATTATTTAGAGGTGATTGTATAGATAAAAAAAGGGCTTTACTCCGAATCAAGTACTCCCCCACTTCCTTAATATAAGTAGAAATATTTTGGTCTCTTGATATAAGTTAGAATTTCAAATAAGCATTAATTGTTTTGTTTCAAATATTACCCCAAGTAATAAATATAACTTTTGTTCTCTCTCTAATAAATAACAGTCTCTTTTTTTAATAGACGGACAATATAAATAATTGATATTATATTTAATACTTTACAATTATTTTCTTAATATTTGTGTACAACTCTAAAATAACTTATATTAAGAAATTAATTAATTTATTGTTGTCCACAAAAGTAATTTGATATTTCGAAGAACCACATAAATTTTTATGTCACGTGTGTAATCGTTTTTTTTCTTTTTCGATATGCTTGTCATTAGTCATGTTGTGTTGTTTATTGTCAATTAACACATAAAGGTACCACCAAATTTAGTACTATTATACTCGATTGATTTAATATTAATTTTATTAGTGTTTCACAAGTCAAAATTGCACTCAATGAACCGAAAGCATATCAAAAAAGAGAGAAAAAAAAAATTACACACGTGACATAATTTTTAATCGTTTCACCTCACATTACCTCCTCTCCTTTAATTTTTAATTAATTTTATTTTTTTTCCCACACACGTAATGTATGTATGTCAGGTGATTAGTTATGATAAAGAGCAAGATGATGATCATACTAAATTAAAGTAAGGAAATTACCCTCGTTGTGATATAGCCATTGATGTTGGGGTTAGTGCCCACATAATCGGGAGTGGTTAGTGTTCGGGAGTGGTTTACCGACCACCATGTTGGCTGTAAGCCTGGGCTGGAATCGAAGAGGTTGGGCCGATATGACCGAAGACATACAAGAGGTCGAGAGTGTTCGGGTTCGGATACCCGAGCCCATTAGGCCGGGATCCGATTGTGATCACGGATGTCGGGGTCGGGTCTTCGAGTCCTTTGGGCCGAGGCCCAGACCGGAAATTTATGATGTCTGTGGGGTTGGGCCTGTGCAGCCGAACGACCCATATGCAGAGTTGGGAGTAATAAGAGAATTACGTGGTTGAGGGTCCTAACCCTAATCATATGTCAACAAGGCAACTCTAAAGGTAGTATTGGAAAGGGATTCTACTTGCACCTTTCAAGGAGATTGCGTTAGACCCAAGTATAGGTAACTACCATATTTAGGAGTCTTAGTCCAACTCGGAGAAGGATAGTAAGGTGGTGGGAGCTCTATAAATACAAGGCCAAGGTTACAATTAACAGGTAATACCTACTTTGAGCACTAAACACATAACCTCCGTTGTTAAACCTTGTAAACAGCCTGTACTAATTCTCACACCGGAGTTATCCCCCGGCGGCACGTCCGTCAAGCTTCTGTGTGATCTGTTATTGTGCAGGTTTCAGCGCGTGGATTCTGTGATTGAACGCGCAGACGAAACTTGGCGTTAACATTGGCGCTAGAAGGAGGGGTTTTAGTGCTTTCTTACAATCATCATCAACTTTTCCGACAGCAGACTATGGGGAGCAAGGAGAATAACGTCGATATTCCGGAAAAGGCAAAGACCCAGCTGTCCCACCAGACCACACAGGTGCGGGGGTCGGTGAAGGACCGCATAGGATCCAAAATTCTAGAGGTACAGGAGATACCGGTTCCTGATCTTCGGCGAAGGCTCTTCCACGGTAGCATACGCCCTATCAAGCGAGTCAGGCTGACGAGAGTCATTCTCGGGCCCTCGTGAGGCAGGAAAGAGGGGAGGGTAGCCGAGACCCGCGAGAGTTTCTCCTGAAGAAGAAACTGGAACATAACAAAGATGCCATGATGGTGCTTCGGTTGCAGCAGGATGAACTCGAGAGGCAGATGGCCAACATGGCTGGGGACCAAGAAGCTTGTTCCAAGAGGCGTAGGAATCTGAGCCGATCCCGGTCACCTAGACGGGGAGAAGTGAGGAGAGAACAGAGCAGGCACAGGAGTCGCTCTCGGGATGGCAGGGGCAGAAGAAGAAGCCGTTCGGCAGAGCGTAGATCAGAACATCCAGGCAGATCTGGCCAGACGAAGAGAGACGCGTCTCCGGACTACGGGAGGGACAGACCTCGATCATCCCCCCGGAAGGAAGGCTCCGACCCCCTCGCCCGAAGAGTCGCAGAATTAGAGAAATTATTAGCAGCTAAGAATCCGATGGGGACCTCTTCAGGGTGTCTTGGGTCGCCCTTCTCACCAGAGATCAACCAAGTCACAGCCGATCCGAAGAAAAAGATGCCCCCATGGACATGTATGACGGATTGGGGGATCCCTATGATCATTCGGATGGGTATGACCGACTGATGTCTTACTATGGACATTCAGACGCAGCTAAGTGCCACATGTTTGCTACAACGCTGAAAAAGAGTGCTCGAGAATGGATGCGGACTTTGGCAGCAGGATCAATCGAGTCATGGAACGATCTTCGTGAAAAGTTCTATGCTCGGTTCGGGAGCAACTGAAGACAAGGAAAGATCACGGCTGTGACGCCCCAAAAATTAGGTATACATCACCCATCTTGGGTCGCCAGATACATGGTACAGAATTCAAATACAACTTACTAATACAACTGTCGTGTACAATACGACAAAACATAAACTGTGAGTTTGAATACAAATATTGTTTTCTAGAGAGTATCCATACTCAAAAGGAGTCCTCATTACAATTACTATCACACTATTACATAGAATAGTGAGGACTACTAATGCTATCATCTGGTCCATCACTCCGTTTCCCGACTCGTCCCAGCTATATTCTCATTTCCTGAAGAGAACCGTGAAAGAAAGGGTGAGCTCAACTAGCCCAGTAAGAAATATTATGACTAAGATAATGTAGAATAAATTATCATTAGTCTTCAACAATGTTAAACTGATAAAATACAATAGACATCGAGTTTAACTGCAGCGGATCAAGCAATCCATTAAAAGAGTTAAGTAGAGAATAAAATCTACTATCTTTTATGATTTAAAAGGTTTTTCATGACTTTTATCGCTGGGACTCAACTTAATAAATAATCCACATCATCGAATCACCCCTGCACTACGGCCAAGGATATTCTTTAGTATCACGACCACGAATTATCCATGCACTACGGCTAAAGATAATCATATTTTCATCAACGGTCCTGATCATGTCATAAAATAATTCATCTCTACACTACGGCCAAAGAGAATCCATAGCTATAATCATACCAAAAACTGTCCATCAATGCACTACGGGCCAATGATGACTTTTTCCACATCATTTGTAATATTACGGTCATGATTACACCGATTAATCCCTGGTCATAATCATACCAAGTCCATCTATGCACTACAGGCCATAGATAACTTTTAACAAAATATAAACATGAGGATGACGACAATGATATAAGAATTCAATAAAACAAGTTCAAGAATTAATTTATCCAGGAACTGATAACGTCCAAATTGTCAACATGATACTGCTTTGTAGAGTAAAATTCAAGAATGCTCAGAAGAATATTTACATGAAAAGATACTGGATGAAGCACAAATATCAAGGATATTCTACTAATTTCATAGAGTATAGAAGTCAAAGTTTTAACCAACTGAGTATAATAAAGAATAGAATAACAAAAAAAATCACCATGCATGCGATAGATCGCACAAGCAGGTTATTCCAACAGAATAATAAATAACAGAACCAGGTTCGGCGTAAAACGCACATACAGGATATTCTAACAGAATAATAATAAAGACGGAACCAGGTCCGGCGTAAAACGCACAGACAGGATATTCCGACAGAATAATAAATAATGGAACCAGGTCCGGCGTAAAACGCACAGACATGATATTCTAACAGAATAATAATAAAGACGGAACCAAGTCCGGCGTAAAACGCACAGACATGATATTCCAACAGAATAATAATAAAGACGGAATAATAGAAGAATGTCACCAAGTATAGGGTAGTCCGCGTATACTGGTTATTCCAGCAGAATAATAAAGAATGGAATAACAACAGAATTTTACCAAGTATAGGGTAGCCCGCGTATATAGGTTATTCCAACAGAATAATAAAGAATGGAATAACAGAAGTTCTCTTCATGAATAAGAAAGAAAGAATACCCTTTATGAGTACAACAAATAATATCCCTTACCTTTGAAAGAAGAATATTCCGACTGATAGGGCGAGGATATACTCGAAGAAAACTTGCACTACGCTCAAAGCTTTCTTAAATTCTAAATAAATACGCTCAAGATTATAGAAGAAGAACTCTCTCTATAGTTTCTCTCTCTAGGGTTTCAGTGAATTCGTAAGAAAATAATGAAGGAATGAGCTTCTATTTATAGAAAAATGGAATGTATAGTAACTAATCCATGAACGGTCCAGATTGATTTACTTTAATCTGACGGTCCATATTTAAAGAAAAATATTTTAAATAAAATATAATATATTCTATTTATAGAATAACTTTAATAAAGTACTCTGTTTTATATAAAAAGATGTTTCTGTTTTATTACGAATAAAACAAAACTTCATTATCGCTAAATAATTCATATTATTAATTGACAATAATTGAATCAAACTGAGTGACTAATCACGTAAGCCTCAATAATCAATACCGTATGCTACTATGCAACCACACGTATTACTGTACTTTTACTACCGAGTAGTTCAACAATATTAACGGTAAAACTTTCGCCGTTATTTTTAATAAAATATTTTTATCGTTTTCTCAATCCGACAATAATTCCATTGTGGGGTCCACCAATAATTGTGCCGTCGTACGAATATTTCCCGACAAAAATAATATTCCCCAACCAATCGAATATAATATAACAACTTGCATACTTTGCAAAATTTATAAATACTATCCACAACTATAACATTATCTCAAATTCACACCATAATATTTAAAAAAATATTTCGAAAAAATTAAATCTTTATTCATAAAATCTGGGGTTTCACAATCTCCCCTCCTTATGAAATTTCGCCCTAAAAATTTTCGTACGTACCTGGTATGCCGAACAGATGAGGACACTTCGTCAGATTCTAACTCTTGAGGTATAACCTTTGAGTGTTGAATACATTCCAGGATTTTAACAGGTACATCTTCATACGTTAAATTATCCGCTATCTCGTCCGGTTCTAAATCAATAATGTGGTTCGGGTCGTAACATCAATACGCTAAAAACGTTATGAACATGCGACATACTTGGCGGTAAAACGAGTCTAGAAGCTACAGTTCCTACTCGATCGAGGATTTCAAATGGGCCAATTAAATCGAGGGTTGAGATTTCCTCTTTTCATCGATTCTTGCTTCTAGAATAACGCCCTCTTGAACCTTCTTAGTATTCATCAGCTCCGGGTCCGTAGCTTACACGGCTTTAACTTTATCGATTAAAGTCGATTCTAATCGTATATTTGTTATCTTCACGTGGGTCCCTAGAGTCTTTAACTCTATCTTCATCATTTTTAGGTTATACGAAATGGGTCTTTGTGTTAACAATATCTCACTCGCATACGATCTTCTATTCAATGCGTCAGCTACCACGTTCGCAGTTCCACGATGATATTGAATGGTACGATCGTAACCTTCAACAGCTCGAGCCAACGTCTTTGGTGCATAATACGTTCGTTTTAGTTGAAAAAAAAATATTTGAGGGGTTAAGAAATGGGTTTTGTACTGGGGTCAATACAAAATTCGATTTCACGCTCTGGGGTAGGCTAAGAAGTCTTCAAGAATACGTCAGAAAATTTATTAACAATAGAAATATCATTCAAAACTGTGACTCTTATCCAAGACTTGGATAGTACGTCACATTGATACCTATCAACTTGCCATCGTCATTCACAACGTCTCCTACGGAAAGTCTGGCTTCGGTGCAGTCCACATAAGGAAGTCATCAGCGAAAGGAACGGGGATCTTTACTTATGGCTTGATATGACAATGATTGACTTTAGTGGTTTGATTGCTTGAATTCGCATAAAAAGTTGGTTAGGAATATGAAAGTTAACAACCTTACGAAAAGCATGATGAGTAGTTAATCAATCGTTTCCAAAAATCACATCAATGCAAGTATTTTCAAAGAGATAAGATCGACAGGTAACGTGAAAGTGTTGATTTGAACAAGATTTATAAATAGTGGAGGTAACGAAAGTTTCTCCCAACTGAGTTTAAACAGATATATCAAAGTCTAACTTCTCCGGAGTTAAGTTGAAACATTGAACACAACTAGGTGAAATAAAAGAGTGAATAGAATCGGTATCTAACACGGTATAGACTTTGCAAGAGTTTATGACTAACATACCCGTGATAATTTTATTCAGGTTCCTCGTCACGAAAAAAATGCTCCCTCTTAAACTAACGGCTTTGACTTTTCTAGGACGGCCTTTGGTGCCTCCATCCTAGCTGAACTTGTCTTCGGTGAACGACAAAATCTGGCTAAGTGACCTTCTCTTCCATAATTATAACATGCTTTGGACGGCATCGCGCAGTTTGGACTGATGTGTCCCTCCCCTCCGCATTTGAACCATATGATAGGTGGTCGTTCTCCTTTCTTAACAACGGGTGCTGGTGCTGACGTCTTTCCATCATTATTGAATCTTCTCTTCTTGAAATGTCCATTCTTATTATTTTGACCATGATTACCACCGAAGTGGTTACCATTTCTGGCATGTTGATTCCCTCTATGTTTATTGTCACCGCTTTGATGACTGTTATCACTGGTATTATCATTTTGTCGGCTGCTCTCTTTTGGTTGCGTTGACTCGTTATTGCGCTCCACAAACTGAGCCCTATATACAATATCTGAATACAAACACAGTTTATGAGAAATAAGATATTGATGTATCTCCGGCTTCAAACCTCTTAAAAACATCCGCGTCATTCGCTCCTCATTATCGACCAAATAGGATGAAAATCGAGATAACTCTGTAAACTTAGCCTCGCACTGCGACACGGTCATGTTGTTTTGCTCTAACTTGATAAATTCCACCTCCTTCATGTGACGAATGCTTTCGGAAAAGTACTTGTCGTTGAACAGCTCCTGGAATTTCTTCCAAGACATCTTGAGTGAGTCAGGCTAGGTACGTTTTACAGATTCCCACCAGTGATCTACCTCTTCACGCAACATAAAGGTGGCAAAGGGAACCTTTTGCTCCTCGAAGCATCCCAAGACATCAAATATCTTGGTGATCTGCTTTAACCACGTCTCCGCCTTAAGTGGTTCTGGCTTTCCCAAAAACTCCGGTGGTCCCAGCTCCTTGAATTGCTTAGCGGTGACCAACCGTGGGTTGCCATTGTTTCCTCCTGCATTATGAACAGGAGCCGCCTTCGCCTAATGTTTCATGAATTCTAAAAAGCTCTTAAACGTACCGTCGTTCATCAATTGATCAGTGTTATTGTTTATAGGAGGATTATCGCCATCGTGTTGCACATTGTCCTGATTATTGATCTGTGGAGACTCAACGATCTCCTGTGCTCCATTGCTTATCTCAACATTTTCAGATGCCATTTTCAAATACTGTTACAAAATAAGGGTTAATTAACATATCACATATTATCTCTATACTCTGACCGACCAATTAAATAACAAGTAAACTTAGGTAGGTTATACTAGCGAAGGAATTTCCCGTCTCTCCCCTCCTAGTTCTATTCTCACATCCTAGCCAGGGATCATATCCCTAAGCTTTGATACCAACTGTGACACCCCCAAAATCAGGTATACATCACCCATCTTGGGTCACCAGATACATGGTACATAATTTAAATACAACTTACTAATACAACTGTCGTGTACAATACGACAAAACATAAACTGTGAGTTTGAATACAAATATTGTGTTCTAGAGAGTATCCATACTCAAAAGGAGTACTCATTACAATTATTATTACACTATTACATAGAATAGTGAGGACTACTAATGCTATTATCTGGTCCATCACTCCATTTCCCGACTCGTCCAAGCTATATTCTCATTTTCTGAAGAGAACCGTGAAAGAAAGGGTGAGCTCAACTAGCCCAGTAAGAAATATTATGACTAAGATAATGCAGAATAAATTATCATTAGTCTTCAACAATGTTAAACTGATAAAATACAATAGACATCAAGTTTAACTGCAGCGGATCAAGCAATCCATTAAAAGAGTCAAGTAGAGAATAAAATCTACTATCTTTTATGATTTAAAAGGTTTTTCATGACTTTTATCGCTGGGACTAAGCTTAATAAATAATCCACATCATCGAATTACCCCTGCACTACGGCCAAGGATATTCTTTAGTATCACGACCACGAATTATCCATGCACTACGGCTAAAGATAATCATGTTTTTATCAACGGTCCTGATCATGCCATAAAATAATTCATCTCTGCACTACGGCCAAAGAGAATCCATAGCTATAATCATACCAAAAACTGTCCATCAATGCACTACGGGCCAATGAGAACTTTTTTCACATCATTTGTAATATTACGGTCATGATTACACCGATTAATCCCTGGTCATAATCATACCAAGTCCATCTATGCACTACAGGCCATAGATGACTTTTAACAAAATATAAACATAAGGATGATGACAATGATATAAGAATTCAATAAAACAAGTTTAAAAATTAATTTATCCAGGAACTGATAACGTCTAAATTGTCAACATGATACTGCTTTGTAGAGTAAAATTCAAGAATGCTCAGAAGAATATTTACATGAAAAGATACTGGATGAAGCGCAAATATCAATGATATTTCACTAATTTCATGGAGTATAGAAGTCAAAGTTTTAACCAACTAAGTATAGTAAAGAATGGAATAACAAAAGAAATCACCATGCATGCGATAGATCGCACAGGCAGGTTATTCCAACAGAATAATAAATAACAGAACCAGGTCCGGCGTAAAACGCACAGATAGGATGGATTGGTTATTCTGGGAATGGATTGGTTATTCAATCATAGAGCAGTAATTGATTGCCAAAGAAAATGTGTTAACCTTATGACTCCGTCAAAGGTTGTGTTCTATGGCAGAAAGTCACCCCGATAAGCAAGTTGTCTGACGGTGATGCAAGCCAAGAAGTTGTTAAGACAAGGATGTGTAAGATATTTAGCCTACATAGTTGATACACAAAAGAAGAGTGTGAAGTTAGAAGAGATACCGATCATAAGAGATTTTGCAGACGTATTTTCAGATGATTTGTTGGGTCTTCCGCCAGATCGACAAATCGAGTTCATGATTGATCTAGTACCAAGAACGGGTCCGATATCTAAGGCACCATACAGAATGGCCCCGGTAGAGATGAAAGAATTGATGGTGCAATTGCAAGAGTTGCTCGACAAGAAGTATATCCAACCGAGTGTATCACCATGAGGAGCACCGATGTTATTTGTTAAGAAGAAAGATGGATCGATACGGCTCTGGATTGATTACAGAGAATTGAATAAGGTCACGATTAAAAATAAGCATCCGTTACCGAGAATCGACGACCTGTTTGATCAACTGAAGGGTGCGAGGTATTTTTCAAAGATAAACTTGAGGAATGGTTATCATCAGCTGAAGGTGAGGCCAGAAGACATACCGAAGACGACATTCAGAACTCGGTATGGTCATTATTAGTTTCTGGTTATGTCATTTAGTTTAAACAATGCACCTGCAGCGTTCATGGATTTGATGAATAGGGTGTTTAAACCATTCTTAGATAAATTTGTGATTGTGTTTATTGATGATATCCTGGTGTATTCAAAGACCAATGAGGAACATGTAGAACACTTAAGAGTGATGTTGGAGACATTGAGAAAAGAGAAGTTGTATGCAAAATTTTTAAAATGTGAGTTTTGGTTGGAATGTGTACAGTTTCTCGGCCACGTTATTGATAAAGATGGAATTTCGGTAGATCCATCAAAAGTTGAGGCTGTGATAAACTAGGATCAGCTGAAGACACCGTCAGAGATAAGGAGTTTCTTAGGATTGACAGGTTACTATAGGCATTTTATTCAAGACTTTTCCAAGATCGCGACCCCGTTGACAAATTTAACCAGGAAGGCGCTTAAGTTTGTTTAGACTGAGAAGTGTGAGGAAAGTTTTCACGAATTGAAGAAAAGGTTGAGTTCGGCACCTGTGTTGTCATTGCCTAATGATACATGAAATTTTATGGTGTATAGTGACGCATCGCATAAAGGACTAGGCTATGTGCTTACGCAGAATGGCAGAGTTATTGCGTATGCATCATGTCAATTAAAAGATTACGAGAAGAGGTATCCGACTCATGACTTAGAGTTGGCTACGGTGGTGTTTGACCTGAAGATTTGGAGACATTATCTTTATGGAGTGAGATGTGAGATATATACTGACCATAAAAGTCTGAAGTATATCTTTACACAAAAAGATTTGAATATGAGGCAGAGAAGATGGTTGGAGCTGATCAAAGACTATGACTACGAGATTTTCTATCATCCTGGAAAGGAGAATGTTGTTGCTGATGCTTTAAGCAGGAAGGGACGAGAGAAGTTAATGATGTTGACAACTCAGGAGAGGTTAGTGTCGGAAATGGCTACGATGGAATTGGAAATTAAATATCTGACAGAATCCGACGAAAAATTGTTCTTGATAGGAAACTGTTCAATGTTGGTAGATAAGGTGAAGAATGCATAACTTCAGGATGAAGACTGTGAAAAGATAAAACAGAAAGTATCTGAAGGGGAGGAAAGCAAATTCAAAATCGATTCGGAAGGGTTACATCGATTCGAAGGTTGAATTTGGGTTCCACCAGTTTCGAAAGTTAAAGAGGAGATTCTGAGTGAAGCTCACAACTCTTGATATTCGATTCACCCTGGAAGTACGAAAATGTACCAAGATCTTAGACATCATTTTTGGTGGCTGAATATGAAAAAGGATGTGGCTGAGTGTGTGGCGAAATGCTTAACGTGACAGAAAGTTAAAGCTGAACACCAAAGGCTAAGCGGATTATTGCAACCGTTGGAGATACCAGGATAGAAATAGGAGCATATCATAATGGATTTTGTGGTAGGTCTTCCAACGACTAAGCAAGGTTAGGACTTCGTTTGGGTGATTGTTGATCGACTGACGAAGTCGGCACACTTCTTACTAATCAAGATTAGATTTAACCTGGATCTGTTAGCAAAAATATACGTGAAGGAAATTATTTCAAGACACGGTGTACCTGTGTCCATTGTATCAGACAGAGATCCGCATTTCACATCTAATTTTTGGAAACGATTACAAAAATGTTTGGGAACTCAGTTGAGAATGAGCATAGCGTACCATCCTCAAACAGACGGACAGAGTGAGAGAACCATCCAAACACTAGAAGATATGCTCAGAGCATATATTATGGATTTCAAGGGAAATTGAGACGACCATTTACCGTTGGTTGAATTTTCCTATAATAATAGTTATCACGCGAGTATTGGCATGCCGCCTTATGAAGCGTTGTACGGCAGGAAATGCAGAACTCAGTTATGCTAGGATGAGGTAGGTGAACGTCAACTATTGGGTCCAGAGTTGGTGCAACAAACCGTCGAAATCATCAAGGTGATTCGAGCACGATTGATAGCTGCACAGGATAGACAAAAGAAATATGCCAATCAACACCGACAAAATAGAGAATTCGATGTCGGTAGCTATGTTTTCTTGAAAGTGTCTCCCTGAAAGGGGAAAATTCAGTTTGGAAAGAAGGGGAAATTAAGCCCTAGGTTTATAGGTCCTTTTGAAGTGCTTTGACGAGTTGGTGAAGTGACATACGAGGTAGCTTTACCTCCAGAGTTGGAGCATGTTCATAATATTTTCCATATATCGGTATTGAGGCCATATAAGCCTGACTATAAATATGTTATCGAATATGAGCCCTTACAGTTTGAAAAAGATTTGTCATATGAAGAAGTCCTTGTTCAAATTGTTGACAGAAAAGAGCAAGTACTGAGGAATAAGGTGATACCTTCTGTTAAGGTAATCTGGAGGAACCACAATGCTGAGGAAGCTACGTGGGAACTTGAAAGCGTTATGATGAAGAATTATCCTCAGTTGTTTGCTTGATTTTGTATAGCGATTCTGGGGATAGAATCTTGTTAAGGAGGGAAGAATGTAACGAATAAATTTTTTGAGTTGTGATTCTGGGGACAGAATCCTTTTAAGGAGGGAAGGATGTAACGATCGAGAAATTTATAATTTAATTTAAATATTTATTGAATTAAATAAATATTTTAAATAATTTATTTATTGGGGAAAAATAAATAATTGATGAATTGTGGTTAATTAATTTAGTAACTAAATTGATTGATGTTAATTAAATTGAGTAATAATAATTTTATTTGAAGGATTTAATTAAATTAAATCAATTGCTTAATATTTAAGAAACTAATTAAATTAAATGAATTGTTTAATTTAAAGGAAATAAATAAATTAAATAAAGTGATGTTTCTAATTTATTAATTAAATTAGATATGTAATTATTTATTAATTATAAGTATAATGATAATAAAGTTTTTATTATTATTATAAGTTATTAAGATAAAGTTATTTAAATTAATTAAGTTAAGGTGTGACACAAAGTAACTATATAATATAAGATTATTTAAATAATTTAGTTTGGGAAATTGTTGGTTAGCCAAACAAGGCCTTGTGGCCTTTGGTTTTTTTTAACACTGACTTCTTTTCTTTTTTTAAAAACTGATGAGTATGTGGGGTGAGGGAGGCCAGTTATTTTTTTTACGCGTCTTATTTTTTCCTTAAGTCTAGTTATCAGTGAAGAGCATAGAGAGAGCTTGGAATCAAGAGAAAAAATATTGTGATTTTGAGTTTCTAAGATTGTCAAGAGGAAGAAGGAGAATTTCTAAGCCCTAATATTATCTTTTGCTAGCATTCAATCAAGGGTTTAAGGTATAATCTACCTCTAATTCTAATATTTGGGTTTTGTAATTTTCTATTATCTAAAAATTAGGTTTTGGTTGAATTATTGTAGAAGATGTTGTTTATATGTATGTATTCTCTTGCTAAATCTATTAGTTATCCTTTATAAGTCCATGTTGGTGTTCAAATACATGAAATTTGGGTTTATTGGAAGAAAACATATAACATTGTTTATGTTGTTTGATATGTCTGAGAAAGTACGAAATTTGATGCTCTATATGTGTTGTAATCTGTGATTTTTTATTGGATTATGTTAATATGATAAGAAACGAAAGCGGCGTTGTTCGAATCGTGTCAATTGATTAAGAAACGAATTCGTGGTGATCGAATTCGCTAAAAGTGTCAAAAATAGAGTTTTCATGAGAAAACATAAAATTTAAGGAATTAAAATAGTTTAAAGTGTTGTTAAATTGTTCTATGTTGTTGAATATGTTAGCAAACATGTTCATGATAGTTTTATATTTATTGTATGTGTTAATTTCACGGTTTTGTGGGTAAAATTCGTGTTTATTGGGCTAAAAATGGAGCACTGTTGATGCGTTTCTAGTTCTGTCTGTGCACTAGCGCAGCTGCTCCAGAGTAGTTGCGCCATACCCTGATCTGAGGCAGTGAAGTCTGCTTATTTGCAGGTTATGATTTATGGTCTTATGTTGGTTAAACATGCATGCTAATGATGTTAAGACATAATATAAGCTATAATAACAGATTGTAATGTGTTTGTAATGCAAAGTGTAAAGATTTTAAATAATTATTTAAATAAGTTATGAAATGAAACCGAATGTGATGTTTTCAAAGTTAGAGATGAACGATTAAGTTATATTGGATCGTAATGAGATTTTAGATTCGATAAGGATGTTAACCAACGTGGTTAGATGTTAGGTTAAGGTTACGACCTAAATGATGGGTTATACCCATAAAGCTAATATTCATACAACTAATTGTTATTGCGATTCCACTGATATGTGTAGGGTAATTAGAGATTATTTTACACTTGTGTAGCTTACATACAAGGCAAGTTTCTAAACCTATCTTTTTACATTGAGCAAGTTTTCTAATTCCATCATGTTATTATTGAGCAAGTTTTCTAACTTCATTCTTTTATTAATGAATGCGAGTTCCTAAACTTTTATTGAGCAAGACTATTGATTCTATCCTTATGTACGATTGAATAAGCTCTTGTAACCTAATTCGTTACCTCGAGCGAGTTTTATTTTCTAAATCTTGATATTATTATTCAAAGCATATATTGTTCTAATACATTGATTCAAATGAGATTGTTCTAACCCTTTTGGATATAGCACTTTGCATGTGTATCATGTTTATTCAATTATATTGTTGATATTCGATCTTTGACTTTGATAGCCTTGTTCAGTTATACACTCTTGTATTAAACCTTCAAGTAGTAAGCAAACCTTTATTGATGGAATTTGAATAGTGTTCTAAAATTCTGGAAACACTGATAAGTTAGTTCCAAACTAAATTTTCTTTTGTGCGAAAATTCTAAATTCAAACTGAGACGAACAACCCTAACATAGGGGATTTTATACGTGTAACGTTTAGATGTTTGTGCACAATACATAGTACAAAGGGTTGATCCCCCTAAGTACGTTAAGAAGAGTCTGTATAGTCTAATGACTGTTAAGGTTAAGGTAATAATACCTAAATATCGAAGACATAGTTCGTGGTCTTAAGACCCTTATATATTAAAGTTCAAACTTGTTTTCTATCTTTGATTCGTAGAACAAGTTCATTATTGTTCAGCATTCGTTGTTCATTCTCATGTTGTTATTACTACTCTTTATATCAGTGAGCAATTGTTTGCTCACTCTTGCATTTAACACTACAGCTAAAGCTGAGAAAGTTGATGGGCCATCTACTAGCAAAGGAAAGGGTAAAATGTCCAAGAGTTGAAAGACTTATGAGAATTTTATTTTAATTGATTATGTTAAAGACTTGTTTTATTTTTATGATGTATTCCGCAAACTTATGTAATAATTTTAAGGTTAGATTACCTGGGATTGTTTATGAGATGATGAAACCCTTTGATGGGAAAGATTATTGTTTAAGTTATTTAATGTTTTATCCTTTATTATAGGTAGTTAGATGTAATTATTTTGATAGTGAGCACCAAATTCGGTGAAAATAAAGTACCCGGATTTGGGGGTATCACAGATAGGGTGGTCTATTTATAGACCAAAGTGTCCATGGGTCTACCTGCGGCTCTTCGGGTGGGACCGGGCCCCGTGGGTCCCGTTGTCTCAAAGTGGGTGCACTCAGGCCAACGCGTTGTCCACTCGAACCTTTATAACTCTCAATTCGGGAGTCCGATGGAGGCATGCCATTCCATTCCGGAAAGCTCTTTTGAAGAGCTACGCAATGACATAGATCTTTCCCTTTTTTGAATCCGGGAAGATGAGTCCATGACCTAAATGGCATGTTCGGGTTTTCACAGACAGCCTGCTGAGCTATTTTCCGTAGTTTGCGCTCGGAAGTGCTGCAATGGCTCTTTATGACCCTATTTGTAGCTTTATTAGGTTTGTTCAAGTTGACTTATCAAAATGACCATTTTTCCCTTCTTGGGTTATCTTCAGACTTGATGTGCTGCAGTTGTCTTTTATCAGGATTATTTTCGGGGTTTTACTGTTGTTGACTATGTCTTTTCTCAGTGTTATCTCTGAGGTTGATTTAATATCCTACGGTGCTGTCTCTAGGGTTGGATTTGATGTTGTGGTCTTCCAGGGTTACTCCACCATAACTAAATCATACATTGTCCTCAATATATACAAATGAAAAATAGAGAACAAAGAAATGAAAGAATCGTACCTTGTAAGCGGAGCATTTGTTCAGCAAGAAAATCTTGTGAGAAGTAAAACAAATATGCATACCTACGAATTTCATAAATCCTAAAATGTTTGTGACTATAAATGAATGATACAAATGGGTAAGTGAGTGTGAACTTTTCATTATTTTCAGGAGGTTCAGGAGGTCTAGAAAAATTGAAAATAACCAAAATTTTCATCAGAATTATATTTACAATTGACCTCGGGAAAACATTCCCTAATGTAAGACCCCAATTTTTATAAATAAAGATGAATTTTCTGTAAATATCATTTTCGAATATTATGAAGTTAATTTGATATAATGTTATAGTTGTGGGTAATATTTATAAATTTTACAAAGTACGCAAGTTGTTATATAATATTCGATTGGTCGGGGAATATTCGTTTTAACAGGGAATATTCGTACAACGGCACAATCATTGGTGGACCCCACAACGGAATTATTGTCGGATTGAGAAAACGACAAAAATATTTTATTAAAAATAATGGCGGAAGTTTTACCATTGTTACTGTTGAACTACTCGGTAGTAAAAGTACAGTAATACGTGTGGTTGCATAGTAACACACGGTATTGATTATTAATGCTTATGTGAGAAGTCACTCAGTTTGATTCAATTATTGTCAGTTAATAATATGAATTATTTAGCGATAATGAAGTTTTGTTTTATTCGTATTATTAACGTAATAAAACAGAAACATCTTTTTATATAAAACATAATACTTTATTAAAGTTATTCTATAAATAGAATATATTATATATTATTTAAAAGATTTTTCTTTAAATATGGACCGTCAGATTAAAGTAATCAATCTGAACCGTTCATGGATTAGTTACTATGCATTTCATTTTTCTATAAATAGTAGCTCATTCCTTCATTATTTCTTACGAATTTCCTGAAGTCTAGAGAGAGAAACTATAGAGAGCAACTATAGAGAGAGAAAAGAAAAGTATTCTGCTACTTAACTACTTCCTTATTTCAGTTCTTCTTTAAAACGGTAAGGGGTGTTATTCTTTCTTATTCATAAAGAAAACTGTTGTTATTCCATTTCTTATTATTCTGTTGGAATAACCTGTATACGCGGTCTACCCTATACTTGGTGACATTCTTCTATTATTCTATTGGAATATCCTGTCTGTGTGCTTTACACCGGACCTGGTTATGTTTTTATTATTATTCTGTTGGAACATCCAGTCTGTGTGTTTTACACCGAACCTGGTTCCATTTTTATTATTATTCTGCTGGAACATCCTGTCTGTGTATTTTACACCGGACCTGGTTCCGTCTTGTTATTATTCTGTTGGAACATCATGTCTGTGTGTTTTACACCGGACCTGGTTCCATTATTTATTATTCTGTCGGAATATCCTGTCCGTGCGTTTACGCCGGACCTGGTTCCATTATTTATTATTCTGTTAGAATAACCTGTCTGTGCGGTCTATCGCATGCCGGGTGATTTCTTTTGTTATTCCATTCTTTATTATACTCAGTTGGTTAAGTTTTGACTTCTATACTCCATGAAATTTGTGGAATATCCTTGATAATTGCGTTTCATCCCGTATCTTTTCATGAAAATATTCTTCTAAGCATTCTTGAATTTTACTCCACAAAGTAGTATCATGTTGACAATTTGGACGTTGTTAATTCTTGGATAAATTAATTCTTGAACTTGTTTTATTGAATTCTTATATCATTGTCATCATCCTCATGTTTATAAAGTGTTGAAAGTCATCTGTGGCCTGTAGTGCATAGATGGACTTGGTATGATTATGACCAGGGATTATTCGGTATAATCATGACCGTAAGGTTACAAATGATGTGGTAAAAGTCCTCATTGGCCCGTAGTGCATTGATGGACAGTTGTTGGCATGATCATGACCATTAATGAATACACGAATATCCTTGGCCGTAGTGCAGGGGTGATTCGATGATGTGGATTATTTTATTAAGCTGAGTCCCAGCGATAACAGTGTTGAAAAACCTTTTAAATCATAAAAGATAGTAGAGTTTATTTTCTACTTGACTCTTTTAATGGATTGCTTGTTCCACTGCAGTTAAACTTGATGTCTATTATATTTTATCAGTTTAACATTGTTGAAGGCTAATGATAATTTATTCTGCATTATCTTAGTCATAATATTTCTTAATGAGCTAGTTGAGCTCACCCTTTCTTTCACTGTTCTCTTCAGGAAATGAGAACGTAGCTGGGGCAAGTCGGGGAACGGAGTGATGGTCCGAATGATAGTATTAGTTAGTAGTCCTCACTATTCTATGTAATAATGTGTTAATAAATGTAATGAGGACTCTTTTTGAGTATGGATACTCTCTAGTAGACAATATTTGTATTCAAACTCACAGTTTATGTTTTGTCATATTGTACACGACAGTTGTATTATTAAGTTGTATTTGAATTCTGTACCATGTATCTGACGACCCAAGATGGGTGATGTATACCTAATTTTGGGGCGTCACAGTTGGTATCAGAGCTTAGGGATATGATCCCTGGCTAAGATGTGAGAATAGAACTAGGAGGGGAGAGACGGGGAATTCCTTCGCTAGTATGACCTACCTAAGTTTATTTGCATGACATTTAATTGGTTGGTCAGAATATAAGGATAATATATGACATATCAATTAACTTTTATTTTGTGGCAGTATCTGAAAATGGCATCCGAGAGTGTTGAGAATAGCAATGGAGCACAGGCGACAGTTGATTCACCACATATCAATAATCGGGATAATGTGCATCAGGAAGGCGACAATCCTCATGCAAATAATAATACTGACCAAATGATGAATGATGGAATGTTCAGAAGCTTTATGCAGTTCATGCAACAGCAGGCGAGAGCGGCTCGTGTTCAAAATATAGGTGGAAACACTGAAAACTCTCGGACGGTCACCGCTAAACAGTTCAAGGAGCTGGGACCACCGGAGTTTAAGGGAGAGCCAAAACTACTTATAGCGGAAATATGGATAAAGCAAATTACCAAGATATTTGATGTCTTGGGATGCTCCGAGGAGTAAAAGGTTCTCTTTGCCGCTTTTATGTTGCGAGGAGAGGAAGATTACTGGTGAGAATCGATTAAGCGTACTCAACCTGCCGCACTGAAGATGTCTTGGGAGAAGTTCCAAGAGCTGTTCAATGACAAATACTTTCCTGAAAGTGTTCGTCACATGAAGGAGGTGGAGTTCATCAAATTGGAGCAGAATAATATGACCGTGTCGCAGTATGAGGCTAAATTTGCTGAGTTATCCCGGTTTGCATCCCACTTGGTGGATAATGAAGAGTGAATGACGCGAATGTTTTTGCGAGGTTTGAAACCTGAGATACGTCAACATCTTATTTCTCATAAACTGTGTTTGTATTCAGATGTTGTGAATATGGCTCAGTTAGTGGAGCGCGATAACGAGTCAACATAACCAAAAGAGAGCAATCGACAAAATGATAATATCAGTGAGAGCAGTCATCGAAGCGGTGACAACAAGCGTGGAGGGAATCAACAGGCCAGAAATGGTAACCACTTCAGTGGTAATCAGGGCCAAAACAATAAGAATGGTCATTTCAAGAAGAAGAGATTTAACAATGATGGAAAGACGTCAGCACCAGCACCCGTTGTTAAGGAAGGAGAACGACCACCTATCATATGTTTCAAATGTGGAGGGGAGGGGCACATCAGTCCAAACTGCGCGATGCCGTCTAAAGTATGTTATAATTGTGGAAGAGAAGGTCATTTAGCTCGATTTTGTCGTTTACCAAAAATAAGTTCAGCCAAGACGGAGACACCAAAGGCCGTCCTAGAAAAGTCAAAACCGGTAGTGCAAGGGAGAGCGTTTGTTGTGACCTCCCAGAAAGTAAGGAACCCGAATGAGGTCATCACGGGTAAGCTTATCATAAACTCTAACGAAGTCTATACTTTATTTGATACCGGTTCTACCCATTCTTTTATTTCTCCTACCTGCGCTCATCGATTAAATTTGATTCCGGAGAAATTAGATTTTGACTTATCTGTTGAAACTCCATTGGGAGAAACCTTCATTACATCCACGGTTTATAAGTCTTGTTTGGTTCAAGTTGGTACCCACACATTATCTGTCGATCTTATTTCATTAAAAATACTTGCATTTGACGTGATTCTAGGGATTGATTGGTTAACTACTCATCATGCAAAAATTGATTGTTTTCGTAAGGTTGTTAGCTTTCATATTCCTAATCGACCTATTATGCGAATTCAAGCAACCAAACCATTAAAATCAATCGCTGTCATCTCAAGCCATAAAGCTATTCGTTTATTGAAAAACGGATGTCAAGCTTTCTTAGCTCATGTCACGGATCTAAACAAAAATACGTCAGTTTTGAATGATATTTCTATTGTTAATAAATTCCCTTACGTATTCCCTGAAGAACTTCCTGGCCTACCCCCAGAGCGTGAAATTGAATTTTGTATCGACCTTGAACCCGGTACAAAACCCATTTCCAAAGCCTCATATCGAATGGCTCCTATTGAACTTCAGGAGTTAAAGATCCAACTGCAGGAATTGTTAGACATTGGCTTTATTCGTCCTAGTACTTCTCCTTGGGGTGCTCCTGTTCTATTCGTGAAGAAGAAAGATGGAAGTATGCGACTTTGTATTGATTATCGGGAGTTGAATCATGTCACCATCAAAAACAGGTACCCATTGCCACGTATTGATGACCTGTTTGACCAGTTGCAAGGAGCACAATTCTTTTCAAAGATCGATCTTCGTTCTGGATATCATCAGCTGAAGGTTAGAACTGATGATATTCCAAAGACGGCTTTCAGAACTCGGTACGGGCATTATAAATTCCTAGTCATGTCCTTTGGATTGACTAATGCTCCTGCTACCTTCATGGATATGATGAATCGGGTATTCAAGGAATATTTGGATCGCTTTGTGCTCGTCTTTATTGATGACATCCTTATTTATTCCAAAAGTCGTGAAGATCATGAGCAACACTTGAGGCTAGTACTCCAAAAGCTTCGTGAATACAAGCTTTATGCCAAGTTGAAGAAATACGAGTTCTGGCTTGAGGAAGTAGCATTCCTTGGGCACGTGGTATCAAGACATGGAATATCTGTTGACCCGGCAAAGATTGAAGTTATTTAAAGCTGGGAGCAACCTAAATCAGTGACCGAAGTACGTAGCTTTCTTGGTTTAGCTGGTTATTATCGGAGATTCGTGGAAGGATTTTCTCGAATCGCTACTCCATTAACTCAGCTGACTCGAAAAGATACAAAGTTCGGTTGGAGCGAAGAATGTGAGAAGAGTTTTCAAGAAATCAAGAGGAGACTCATTTCAGCACCTGTTCTAACAATACCATCTGGCTCGGAGGGATTTGTCATCTACAGTGATGCTTCGAGCAAAGGGTTGGGATGCGTTCTCATGCAACATGGAAAAGTCATAGCCTATGCATCAAGACAACTCAAGGAATATGAGAGGAATTATCCTACTCATAATCTAGAGTTGGCAGCTGTTGTCTTTGCACTTAAAATTTGGAGGCATTACTTGTATGGGGAGAAGGTGGAGATCTTTACGGATCATAAAAGCCTCAAATATTTCTTCACTCAAAAGGAACTCAACATGCGACAACGACGTTGGCTTGAACTGTTGAAAGATTATGATCATACCATTCAATACCATCCTGGAAAAGCGAACGTGGTAGCTGACGCATTGAGTAGAAGATCATATGCAAGTACGAGTGCGATATTGTCAACACAAAGGCCCATTTTGTGTGATTTGCAAAGGATGAAGATAGAGTTAAAGACTCCAGGGACCCATGTGATGATGGCGAATATACAAGTATAACCGACTTTAATCGATAAAGTTAAAGCTGCTCAAGCTACAGACCTAGAGCTGATGTGTATGAGGAAGAAAGTGCAAGAAGGTGCTATGTCGGAAGCAAGAATCGATGAAGAAGGAATACTTCGAGTCAACTCCAGACTTTGTGTTCCTAACAACCCTGATTTAAAGTATGAAATCATGATGGAGGCGCACAACACACCGTTTGTAATCCATCCTGGAAGTACCAAAATGTATCATGATCTTCGTCATACATTTTGGTGGAGCAATATGAAGAGAGAGATAGCGCTGTTTATCTCAAGGTGTCTAACTTGTCAACGAGTCAAAGCGGAGCATCAAGTACCAAAAGGTCCATTGCAACCACTTAAAATTCCAGAATGGAAGTGGGAGCACATTACCATGGATTTCGTTACCGGTCTTCCTAGAATTTCTCAAGGTATTGATGCGATTTGGGTCATTGTTGATAGATTGACCAAGTCTGCTCATTTCTTACCGATACGAGAAACTTATACACTTGAACGTCTTGCTCGTATGTACATAAACGAGATTGTAAGACTGCATGGTATGCCAATATCCATAGTTTCTGACCGAGACCCAAGATTCACTTCACGATTTTGGGTTAGTTTACAAAAAGCTATGGGCACGGATTTACGATTTAGTTCAGCATATCATCCTCAGACGGACGGACAATCAGAGAGGACTATTCAAACTCTTGAAGATCTATTAAGACTCTGTGTCCTTGATTTTAAAGGAAGTTGGGACAAGTTCTTATCATTGGTGGAGTTTTCCTACAACAACAGTTATCAAACAAGTATTGGCATGACTCCATTCGAAGCATTGTATGGAAGAAAATGTCGTTCTCCAGTATGCTGGGATGAGGTGGGTGAAGCAACGTTGTTGGGACCGAAGTTGGTACGTATGACTACAGAAAAGATTCAAACGATCCGACAACGTATAAAAACCTCACAAGATCGACAAAAGAGTTATGCTGATCTTCATCGAAAGGACGTGGAATTTGATATAGGAGATCATGTGTTCTTACGTGTTGCTCCATGGAAAGGAGTTACGAGATTTGGAAAGAGAGAAAGCTCAATCCTCGATTCATCGGTCCATTTTTAATCCTCGATCGAGTAGGAACTGTGGCTTATAGACTCGCTTTACCGCCAAGTATGTCTCGTGTTCATAACGTTTTTCACATATCCATGTTACGTAAATATGTGGAAGACCCGAACCACATTATTGAGTTAGAACCGGACGAAATAGCAGAAGATTTGACGTATGAAGAAGTTCCTGTTCAAATCTTGGATAAGAAGGAACATATTCTACGCTCCAAGGTTATACCTCAAGTCAAAGTTTTGTGGAGAAACCACGATGTTGAGGAAATGACTTGGGAGTTAGAATCTAAAATGAAATCAAGGTATCCTTACCTCTTCGACATACCAGGTACGTACCCTAATTTCGAGGGCGAAATTTCATAAGAAGGGGAGGTTGTAAGACCCCAACTTTTATAAATAAAGATGAATTTTCTATAAATATCATTTTTGAATATTATGGAGTTAATTTGATATAATGTTATAGTTGTGGGTAATATTTATAAATTTTACAAAGTACGCAAGTTGTTATATAATATTCGATTGGTCGGGGAATATTCGTTTTAACAGGAAATATTCGTACAACGGCACAATCATTGGTGGACCCCACAACGAAATTATTGTCGGATTGAGAAAACGACAAAAATATTTTATTAAAAATAACGGCGGAAGTTTTACCATTGTTACTGTTGAACTACTCGGTAGTAAAAGTACAGTAATACGTGTGGTTGCATAGTAGCACACGGTATTGATTATTAATGCTTATGTGAGAAGTCACTCAGTTTGATTCAATTATTGTCAGTTAATAATATGAATTATTTAGCGATAATGAAGTTTTGTTTTATTCGTATTATTAACGTAATAAAACAGAAACATCTTTTTATATAAAACATAATACTTTATTAAAGTTATTCTATAAATAGAATATATTATATTTTATTTAAAAGATTTTTCTTTAAATATGGACCGTCAGATTAAAGTAATCAATCTGGACCGTTCATGGATTAGTTACTATGCATTTCATTTTTCTATAAATAACAGCTCATTCCTTCATTATTTCTTACGAATTTCCTGAACTCTAGAGAGAGAAACTATAGAGAGAAACTATAAAGAGAGAAAAGAAAAGTATTCTGCTACTTAACTACTTCCTTATTTCAGTTCTTCTTTAAAACGGTAAGGGGTGTTATTCTTTCTTATTCATGAAGAGAACTGTTGTTATTCCATTTCTTATTATTCTGTTGGAATAACCTGTATACGCGGTCTACCCTATACTTGGTGACATTATTCTATTATTCTGTTGGAATATCCTGTCTGCGTGCTTTACACCGGACCTGGTTCCGTTTTTGTTATTATTCTGTTGGAACATCCAGTCTGTGTGTTTTACACCAAACCTGGTTCCGTTTTTATTATTATTCTGCTGGAACATCCTGTCTGTGTGTTTTACACTGGACCTGGTTCCGTCTTGTTATTATTCTGTTGGAACATCATGTCTGTGTGTTTTACACCGGACCTGGTTCCATTATTTATTATTATGTCGGAATATCCTATCTGTGCGTTTACGCCGGACCTGGTTCCATTATATATTATTCTGTTAGAATAACCTGTCTGTGCGGTCTATCGCATGCCGGGTGATTTCTTTTGTTATTCCATTCTTTATTATACTCAGTTGGTTAAGTTTTGACTTCTATACTCCATGAAATTTGTGGAATATCCTTGATAATTGTGTTTCATCAAGTATCTTTTCATGAAAATATTCTTCTAAGCATTCTTGAATTTTACTCCACAAAGCAGTATCATGTTGACAATTTGGACGTTGTTAATTCTTGTATAAATTAATTCTTGAACTTGTTTTATTGAATTCTTATATCATTGTCATCATCCTCATGTTTATAAAATGTTGAAAGTCATCTGTGGCCTGTAGTGCATAGATGGACTTGGTATGATTATGACCAGGGATTATTCGGTATAATCATGACCGTAATGTTACAAATGATGTGGTAAAAGTCCTCATTGGCCCGTAGTGCATTGATGGACAGTTGTTGGCATGATCATGACCATTAATGAATACACGAATATCCTTGGCCGTAGTGCAGAGGTGATTCGATGATGTGGATTATTTTATTAAGCTGAGTCCCAGCGATAACAGTGTTGAAAAACCTTTTAAATCATAAAAGATAGTAGAGTTTATTTTCTACTTGACTCTTTTAATGGATTGCTTGTTCCGCTGCAGTTAAACTTGATGTCTATTATATTTTATCAGTTTAACATTGTTGAAGGCTAATGATAATTTATTCTTCATTATCTTAGCCATAATATTTCTTACTGGGCTAGTTGAGCTCACCCTTTCTTTCACTGTTCTCTTCAAGAAATGAGAACGTAGCTGGGGCAAGTCGGGGAACGGAGTGATGGTCCGAATGATAGTATTAGTTAGTAGTCCTCACTATTCTATGTAATAGTGTGTTAATAAATGTAATGAGGACTCCTTTTGAGTATGGATACTCTCTAGTAGACAATATTTGTATTCAAACTCACAGTTTATGCTTTGTCATATTGTACACGACAGTTGTATTATTAAGTTGTATTTGAATTCTGTACCATGTATCTGATGACCCAAGATGGGTGATGTATACCTAATTTTGGGGGCGTCACACCTAACATGTTCAAAAGATGGAAGAATTGGTTCAAATATGTGTTCTAGTTTACGTGATTTATATGTAGTGGCTCTCACAATATCATTGACCTTATCTAAGTATTCAGATTCATCCCAAATTTGGATAAGGTTGTGACGCCCCCAACATAGGTATACATCACCCATTCTGAGTCGCCAAATACATGGTACAGAATTTAAATACAAACTTCATTTATATAATACGACAAAAGCGTAGCTGATAGTTTTTACATGAATATTGTCTCACAGACAATATCCAAACTCAAATGGAGTCCTCATTATATTTATTATCACACTATTTTATAGAATAGTGAGGACTACTATAGCCACCTATCCTGGACCATCACTCCATTTCCCGACTCGTCCCAGGTATATTCTCATTTTCTGAAGATAACAATGAAAGCAAAGGGTGAGCTCAACTAGCCCGGTAAGAAGTATTATGACTAAGATAATGTAGAATAAATTATCGTTAGCCTTCAACAGTGTTAAACTGATAGAATACAATAAACAACAAGTTTAACTGCAGCGGAACAAGTAATCCACTAGAAGAGTCAAGTAGAACATGATATCTACTATCTTCTATGATTTAAAAAGTTTATCATCATATTTATCGTTGAGACTCAACTCAATAAATAATCCAAATCACTGAATTATCCAAGCAGTACGGGCCAATGATAGTCATTAGTATCACATCCACGAATTATCCATGCAATACAGGCCAAGGATATTCGTGTTATCACCAATGATCATGATCATGCCAACAACTGTCCATCAATGCACTACGGGCCAATGAAGACTTTTGCCACATTATTTGTAACATTACAGGTCATGATTATACCGAATAATCCATTATCATAATTATACCAACCAACAGTCCATCTATGCACTACGGGTCAAAGATGACTTCCATAATAATATAAACATGAGGATGATGACAATGATATACGAATTCAATTAAATGAGAGCAAGGGTGAATTTTAAAGATTTATAATTCAATTTATCCAGAATTCAATAATGTCCAAATTATCAACATGATACTGCTTTGTGGATTAAATTCAAGAATAGTATTGTATCAAAAGTAATTTGGACAGAAAAAGAATCAATTTTTATCATGAATAGTACCCGAGTGAATAGTATCCCATAAATAATACTCCGCGAATAGTACTCCAGCATGAAAAGATTAAAAATTATCAAGAATGTTCAGAATAATATTTTCGTGAAAAGATACTAGATGAAACGTAAATTTCAAGGATATTCAACTAATTTCACGGAGTATAGAAGTAATACTTTAACAAAATAAGTGTAGAATTCGGAATCTGAAATGAAATAATATTACTTATATAATACAGAGTATGGAAGAAAATATTATTTCTTACGAATATTGAACAAAAATAATATCCCTTACGAATATTGAATGAAAAATATATTCCTTAAGAATATTAAACGAAGATAATATCCCTTACGAATATTGAACGAAGATATTATTCTTTACGAATATTGAACGAAATAAAATTCCTTACGAATACTAAAAATAATATCGTAAGCGAATATGAAATAAATAATACCCCTTACCTTAAAAAGAAGAGTATTCCGACTGGTATAGTAGGGATATTCTTGAAGAAAACTGACACTGTTTTTTACACTTAAAACTTCTTTAAACTCTAATGAAATACGCTCAATATTATAGAAGAAGAATTCTCTAATTCTGGTGTGATTTGTAATTCTAAACTAAGCATCATATTTATAGGAGAATGAAAGGATACTATTTAGAAAATAAAATCACGGACTGCATAGGAGGACAATCACGGGCGCGCACCGATCGGCTGAATTTTTTTCTAATTTTACTATGCAGCACTATACAAATACTATGCAGCACTATACAAATACTATGCAGATACTATACAAATACTATACATAATAAAATATAATATATTTTATTTTTCATAAAAAAACTTATTATAATATGTGACGCCCCCAAAATAGGTATACAACACCCATTCTGAGTCGCCAAATACATGGTATAAAAAGCAAACTACTTCACTAATACAATTGTCGTGCAAAATATGACAACACATACTGTGAGTTTAAATACAAATATTATCTTCTAGACAATATCCACACTTAAATAAGTCCTCATTACAATTATTCAAACACTATTTTACAGAAATAGTGAGGACTGCTAATACATCTTTTTAGAACCATCAGTCCATACCCCGACTAGATCCTACTATGTTCTCACCTCCTGAGAAGAAAAATGGAACAAAAAGGAAAATGGTGAGCTCAACTAGCCCAGTAAAGAATATTATGACTAAGATAATATACAACAAATTATCATTAGTATTCAACAGGGAAAAATCTGATAGAATATAATCGACAACAAGTTTTAGATCAACAACTGCAGCGGAAACAACAAACCATTAGAAGAGTCAAGTAGAGAATGAATTCTACTGTCTTCTAAGATTTAAAAGTCCATCATCAATATTTTATCCCTGTAACATCAAGTAATAATAATCTTTAACCAAATATTCATATTTGCACTACAGGCCAAATATATTCATTTGTATCACCAGTCGATCATGTTCATCTCAACACCTGTTCATCTTTGCACTACAGGCCAAAGATATTCAGTAATATCATCATTTAGGACTGAGGATGAAGAAAAATATCTTAAAGAAAATGAATTCAGTGAGACAGGAGGACAAATAGTAGGGATTCGTATAACAGTTTATCCAAGATCAATAATACTTCATAATAATCAATTGTGAAGCAGAATTCAAAAATAAAGATCAAAACATGGATACAATCAAAGATAGTAACCATAATAGACATCTTGGACAAAAAGAGAAAATTTTATTTTTCGGTGAATAGTGCCGTATTCGTGAATAGTGCCGTATTCGTGAATAGTGCCGTATACGTGAATAGTACCGTATACATGAATAGTAACCCCGACACAAAAAGTTCTAAATTTGATAAAAAAAAACTCATATCAATATTTCAGCATAATGATATTGAAGAAAATAATATCATTTAAGAAAAAAATAATATCCCTTACCTCAAAATATCAGTACTTCTGGTCGGAATACCGGTATAAGGCTGAAAGAAACTTTCTCTGATGAATAGAAACTCTCAAAGTATCTAAATACTCACAAAATACACTCAATAATCTAGAGAGAGAAAGAGAGAAAACTTGTTTCTGTTGTGATTTTCAATTATAACTTAGCCCTCTATTTATAGAAAAATGTTAGCACGCCGAAGCAGATTTAACCTGCAACCTGATGGCTTTACCTGCTACTATTCAAGCCTACCACATTTGAATAAAAATCTCAGTATATTTCTTTACCAACCAAGAGTGGGGTCCATCAATTCTAGAATTTTCTACCAAAATGATAAACTTCAAAAATTCAACAATTTCTGAACCAGTCATCTCGTAAAATTCATAATAAATCATACGTTCATTTTTAACGGTTCAAAATTTGTGGACATATACTCAACTTATATATGTATAGCATATCCAAAAATTACCACGATCCAACGGTCGGATTAAAAATTATAATCCCCGCAAAATATCTCAAAAACCCTGATTTTTAATACCTCCATTCTGACAAAAAAACTGATAAAAACCTCAACATTAACTCCTTCATTTTTAACCACCAAAAATATATCCCTCATTTATATCCACATAAAATATATATTTCCTTATCATATGAATCAGTAATTAATTATTCACAAATAATATTACAGAATCACATTTATGACAACCAGGCCGTTCCCAGGAAAGAGGGGATTTTCCAATAAGAATTTATTATTACTGGCGCGCAATTAGATGACCAAACCTCTCCTTAGACAGAACTTTCTAGACATTGCCAATAATGTTATCTAATAATATTATTCAAATAATATGAATTATTGATCTAATAATGGGAAATACTGTGCAGTGACAATTATTGAAACAACAATAATATAAAATATCAATGCAGTAATTATTGAATCAATAAAATAAAATATTGAACAGTAACTACTGTAACAATTTTTGAGTAGTGCCTTCCTTCGTAAGAATCAATAATTGGTCCATTGTGCTACTGTATTTTAACCACCAGGTATTCCAACAGTATTAACGGTAACAACTACGCCATTAATTATAAACAACTTATACTTGTCGTTATCTTCATCCAATCACTTTCAGTTATGGGGCCCACACAAGGCTGCGCCGTCGTACGAATATTCCCTGACAACAAGAATATTCCACGACCAAACAAATATTCACCGACCAAAAATGAATATTTTATAACCACTTGCTTATTTAAAATATTTGCGCATTGTACCCATAACTAACCACATTAATCAAATCAACCCTTTCTATTTTAAAATAATAAATAGAGAAAATTTAATTTAATTTATTAATAAGTTGGGGTCTTACAACCTCCCCTCCTTATGAAATTTCGTCCTCGAAATTGATGTACGTACCTGGTATTTCGAAAAGGTGAGGATACCTCGCTTTCATTTCTGATTCCAACTCCCAGGTTATTTCTTCAATAGCATGGTTTCTCCACAAAACCTTAACTTGTGGTATAACCTTCGTGCGTAGAACATGCTCTTTCCTATCCAAGATCTAAACAGGTACCTCCTCGTACGTTAAATCTTCGGCTATCTCGTCTAGTTCTAACTCAATTATGTGGTTCGGGTCTTTCACATATTTACGAAGCACAGATATGTGAAAAACATTATGAACACGAGACATGCTTGGAGGTAATGCGAGTCTATAGGCCACATTTTCTATTCGGTCAAGAATCTCAAATGGACCGACAAATTGTGGATTGAGCTTTTCTCTCTTCCCAAATCTTGTAACTCCCTTCCATGGTGCAACACGTAACAATACATGATCCCCAATATTGAATTCTACATCCTTTCGATGAAGATCCGCATAACTCTTTTGTCGATCCTGTGCCGTTTGTATACGTTGTCGAATTATTTGGATCTTCTCTGTAGTTATGCGTACCAATTATGGTCCCAACAATGTTGCTTCACCCACCTCGTCCCAACATACTAGAGAACGACACTTTCGTCCATATAAGGCTTTAAATGGAGTCATACCTATACTTGCCTGATAACTGTTGTTGTAGGAGAATTCCACCAGTGGCAAGTACTTATCCCAACTTCCTTTGAAATCTAGAACACAGAGTCTTAATAGATCTTCAACGGTTTGAATAGTCCTCTCTGATTGCCCGTCCGTTTGAGGATGGTATGCTGAACTAAATCGTAAATCCGTGCCCATAGCTTTCTGCAAGCTATCCCAAAATCGTGAAGTGAATCTTGGGTCACGATCCGAAACTATGGATACTGGCATGCCATGCAATCTCACAATCTCATTCACGTACATACTAGCAAGACGTTCAAGGGAATAAGTCTCACGTATAGGCAAAAAATGGGCAGACTTGGTTAATCTATCAACAATGACCCAAATTGCATCTATGCCTTGAGAAACTTTGGGAAGACCTGTAACGAAATCCATGGTAATGTGTTCCCACTTCTATTTCGGGATCTCAAGTGGTTGTAATGGACCCTTTGGCACTTGATGCTCCGCCTTTACACGTTGACAAGTTAAACACCTCGAGATAAACTCCGCGATCTCTCTTTTCATATTTCTCCACCAAAATGTATGTCGAAGATCGTGATACATTTTTGTACTCCCAAGATGGATTGCAAACGGTGTGTTGTGTGCCTCCATCATTATTCTATGCTTCAAGTCAAAATCGTTAGGAACACAAAGTCTGGAGTTGACTCGAAGTATTCCTTCTTCATCGATTCTTGCTTCTGGAATAGCACCTTCTTGCACTTTCTTCTTCATACGCATCAGCTCTATGTCCGTAGCTTGAGCGGCTTTAAATTTATCAATTAAAGTCAGTTCTACTCGTATATTTGATATCATCATGTGGGTACTTGGAGCTTTCATCTCTATCTCCATCCTTTACAAATCATACAAAATGGGCCTTTGTGTTAACACCATTGCATTCGTACCCGCGTATGATCTTCTACTCAATGCGTCAGCTACTACGTTCACTTTTCTAGGATGATATTGGATGGTATGATCGAAATCTTTTAATAGCTCAAGCTAAAGTCGTTGCCGCATGTTGAGTTCCTTTTGGGTGAAGAAATATTTGAGGCTTTTATGATCCGTATAGATCTCCACTTTCTCCCCATACAGGTAGTGTCTCCAAATCTTCAACGCAAAAACGACTGCTGCCAACTCCAAATCATGAGTATGATAATTCCTCTCATATTCTTTGAGTTGTCGCGAGGCATAGGCTATGACTTTCCCATATTGCATGAGAACACATCCTAACCCTTTGCCTGAAGCATCGCTGTAGATAACAAATCCATCCGAACCAGATGGTATTGTCAGAACAGGTGCCGAAATGAGTCTCTTCTTGAGTTCTTGAAAACTCTTCTCACAATCCTCGCTCCAACCGAATTTTGTATCCTTCCGAGTCAGCTGAGTTAACGGAGTAGCGATTCTAGAAAATCCTTCCACGAATCTCCGGTAATACCCAGCTAAGCCCAGAAAGCTACGTACTTCGGTCACCGACTTCGGTTGCTCCCAACTTTGTATGGCTTCAATCTTCGCCGGGTCGACAGATACTCCATGTTTTGACACCACGTGCCCAAGGAATGCTACTTCCTCAAGCCAGAACTCGCATTTTTTTAATTTGGCATATAGCTTGTTTTCACGAAGCCTTTGCAGTACCAGCTTCAAATGGCGCTCATGATCTTCACGGCTTTTGGAATAGATGAGGATGTCATCAATAAAGACAACAACGAACTGATCTAAATATTCTTTGAATACACGGTTCATCATATCCATGAAAGCAGCAGGAGCATTAGTCAATCCAAAAGACATGACTAAGAATTCATAATGCTCGTACCGAGTTCTGAAGGCAGTCTTTGGAATATCCTCAGTTTTAATCTTCAGCTGATGATATCCAGAACGAAGATCAATCTTTGAAAAGAATTGTGCTCCTTGCAACTGGTCAAACAGGTCATCAATGCGAGGTAGCGGATACCTATTCTTGATGGTGACATGGTTCAATTCCCTATAGTCAATACAAAGTCGCATACTTCCGTCTTTCTTCTTTACGAATAAAACATGAGCACCCCAAGGAGAGGTACTAGGACGAATAAAACCGATGTCTAATAACTCATGTAATTGGACTTTTAACTCCTGAAGTTCAATAGGAGCCATTCGATATGGGATTTTAGAAATGGGCTTTGTACCAGGTTCAAGGTCAATAAAGAATTCAACTTCACGTTCTGGGGGTAGACTAGGAAGTTCTTCAGGAAATACATCGAGAAATTCTCTAACAATAGAAATATTATTCAAATCTGACTTGTCTTTGTTCAAATCCATAACATGGGCTAAGAAAGCTTGACATCCATTTTTCAATAAACGAATAGCTTTGTGGCTTGATATGACAGTGACTGATTTTAGTGGTTTAGTAGTTTGAATTCGTATGACAGGTTGGTTAGGAATATGAAAACTAACAACCTTACGAAAACAATCAATTTTAGCATGATGAGTGGTTAACCAATCAATTCCTAAAATCACATCAAAAGCAAGTATCTTTAAAGAGATAAGATCAACAGGTAATGTGATAGTGCCAACTTGGATCATGCAAGATTTATAAACTGTAGATGTAACGAAGGTTTCACCCAACGGTGTTTCAACAGATAAGTCAAAGTCCAATTTCTCCGGAGTCAAGTTTAAACGTTGAGCACAAGCAGGAGAGATAAAAGAATGGGTAGAACCGGTATCTAATAAGGTATAAACTTCACAAGAGTTTATGATTAGCTTACCCGTGATCACCTCGTTCGGGTTCCTCACGTTTCGGCCAGTCACGACAAACGCTCTTCCAGGAACTGCTGATTTCGACTTATCCGGGACAGCCCTTGGAGTCACCATCCCCGTTGAACTTGGTTTTACTACAGAACAATCTCGAGCTATGTGGCCTTCCTTTCCATAGTTGTAACATACCTTGGATTGTTGTGGACAGTTTGGGCTGATGTCCCTCTATCCCGCATTTGTAACATCTAACTGGCGGTCGTTCTCCTCCCCTAGAATTTGTTGTTGGTGCTGGTGCAGCTGCTGATATCTTCCCGTCATTGTTGAATCTCCTCTTTGTTAAATTTCCACTTGACTCACCTCTCCTATTATCATGGGCACGATGACCACCCAAGTGGTTAACGCCTTTGTTCGTATTTTTCCCTCCTCGTTGGTTATCATCGCTCTGATGACTGCTGTCACCGGTATGACCCTGGTTGTGGTCCCTCAGTTGCACATACTCATTATCTCTTTCTAATAATTGAGCCCTATTTACAACATCTGAATATAAAGAAAATTTATGAGAGATAAGATATTGCCGAATCTCGGGTTTTAGACCTCTTAGAAACATCCTTGTCATTCGTTCCTCATTTTCGACCAAATGAGGTACAAACCTGGATAACTCTGCAAACTTCACCTCGTACTGGGACACCGTCATGTTGTTTTGTTCCAGTCTGATAAACTCTACCTCCTTCATATGACGAATACTTTCAGGAAAGTACTTGTCATTGAACAGTTTCTGAAATGTTTCCCAAGACATGTTGAGTGCGTCAGGCTGGGTACGCTTCACAGACTCCCACCAGTAGTCTGCCTCATCGCGGAACATAAAGGTGGCGAATGGAACCTTCTGTTCCTCCGTGCATCCCAAGACATCGAATATCTTGGTAATTTGTTTGACCCACGTTTCCGCCATGATCGGATCCGGCTTTCCCTTAAATTCTGGTGGTCCCAATTCTTTGAACTGCTTGGCTGTGACAAACCGCGCATTGTTATCATTTTCACCCGTATTCTGCACACGAGTCTCCCTCGTCTGATTTTGCATGAACTGTAAAAAGCTCCTAAATATTCCATCATTCATAGTTTGCTCGGTAACGTTGTTTATAGGAGGAATATTGCCTTCATGTTGCACGTTCCCCTGGGTGGTGATCAAAGGTGTCTCCACGGTTTGATTTACTCCATTATTAACGTTCTCAGCTGCCATTCTTAAATACTGCCATAAAACAAGGGTTAATAGTCATGTCCTATATTATCCCTATACTCTGACCGACCAAATAAACACCAAATAAACTTAGTCAGGTCATACTAGCGAAGGAATTCCCCGTCTCTCCCCTCCTAGTTCTTGTCTCACATCTCAGCCAGGGATCATATCCCTAAGCTCTGATACCAACTGTGACGCCCCCAAAATAGGTATACAACACCCATTCTAAGTCGCCAAATACATGGTACAAAAAGCAAACTACAACTTCACTAATACAATTGTCGTGCAAAATACGACAACACATACTATGAGTTTAAATACAAATATTGTCTTCTAGACAATATCCACACTCAAATAAGTCCTCATTACAATTATTCAAACACTATTTTATAGAAATAGTGAGGACTGCTAATACATCTTTCTAGAACCATCACTCCATACCCCGACTAGATCCTGCTATGTTATCACCTCCTGAGAAGAAAAATGGTACAAAAAGGAAAATGGTGAGCTCAACTAGCCCAGTAAAGAATATTATGACTAAGATAATATATAAAAAATTATCATTAGTATTCAACAGGGAAAAATCTGATAGCATATAATCGACAACAAGTTTTAGATCAACAACTGCAGCGGAAACAGCAAACCATTAGAAGAGTCAAGTAGAGAATGAATTCTACTGTCTTCTAAGATTTAAAAGTCCATCATCAATATTTTATCCCTGTAACATCAAGTAATAATAATCTTTAACCAAATATTCATATTTGCACTACAGGCCAAAGATATTCATTTGTATCACCAGTCGATCATGTTCATCTCAACACCTGTTCATCTTTGCACTACAGGCCAAAGATATTTATCAGGTAATCATACATCTTTGCAATACAGGCCAAAGATATTCAGTAATATCATCATTTAGGACTGAGGATGACGAAAAATATCCTAAAAAAACGAATCCAGTGAGACAGGAGGACAAATAGTAGGGATTCGTATAACAGTTTATCCAAGATAAATAATACTTCATAATAATCAATTGTGAAGCAGAATTCAAAAATAAAGATTAAAACATGGATACAATCAAAGATAGTAACCATAATAGATATCTTGAACAAAAAGAGAAAATTTTATTTTTCAGTGAATAGTGCCGTATTCGTGAATAGTGCCGTATACGTGAATAGTAACCCCGACACAAAAAGTTTCAAATTTGATAAAAAACTCATATCAATATTTCAGCATAATGATATTAAAGAAAATAATATCATTTAAGAAGAAAATAATATCCCTTACCTCAAAATATCAGTACTTCTGGTCGGAATACCGGTATAAGGCTGAAAGAAACTTGCTCTGATGAATAGAAACTCTCAACGTATCTAAATACTCACAAAATACACTCAATAATCTAGAGAGAGAAAGAGAGAAAACTTGTTTCTGGTGTGATTTTCAATTCTAACTTAGCCCCCTATTTATAGGAAAATGTTAGCACGCCGAAGCAGACTTAACCTGCAACCTGATGGCTTTATCTGCTACTATTCAAGCCTACCACATTTGAATAAAAATCTCAGTACATTTCTTTACCAACCAAGAGTGGGGCCCACCAATTCTAGAATTTTCCACAAAAATGATAAACTTTGAAAATTCAACAATTTCTGAACCAGTCATCTCGTAAAATTTATAATAAATCATACGTTCATTTTTAACGGTTCAAAATTTGTGGACATATACTCAACTTATATATGTATAACATATCCAAAAATTACCACGATCCAACGGTCGGATTAAAAATTATAACCCCCGCAAAATATCTCAAAAATCCTGATTTTTAATACCTCCAATTCGACAAAAATACTGATAAAAATCTCAACATTAACTCCTTCATTTTTAACCACCAAAAATATATCCCTCATTTATATCCACATAAAATAAATATTTCCTTATCATATGAATCAATAATTTATTATTCACAAATAATATTACAGAATCACATTTATGACAACCAGACCGTTTCCAGGAAAGAGGTGGCTTTCCAATAAGAATTTCTCCTTACTGGCACGCAATTAGATGACCAAACATCTCCTTAGACAGAACTTTCTAGACATTGCCAATAATGTTATCTAATAATATTATTCAAATAATATGAATTATTGATCTAATAATGGGAAATACTGTGCAGTGACAATTATTGAAACAACAATAATATAAAATATCAATGCAGTAATTATTGAATCAATAAAATAAAATATTGAACAGTAACTACTGTAACAATTATTGAGTAGTGTCTTCCTTTGTAAGAATCAATAATTGGTCCATTGTGCTACTGTATTTTAACCACCAGGTATTCTAACAGTATTAACGGTAACAAATACGCCGTTAATTATAAACAACTTATACTTGTCGTTTTCTTCATCCAATCGCTTTCAGTTATGGGGCCCACACAAGGCTGCGCCGTCGTACGAATATTCTCCGACAGCAAGAATATTCCACGACCAAACGAATATTCACTGACCAAAAATGAATATTTTATAACCACTTGCTTATTTGAAATATTTGCGCATTGTACCCATAACTAACCACATTAATCAAATCAACCCTTTCTATTTCAAAATAATAAATAGAGGAAATTTAATTTCATTTATTAATAAGTTGGGGTCTTACATAATATATATATATATATATATATATATATATAATATATATATATATATATATATATAACAAAACTAAGATAACTTCTACCGACAGTTTTGAAAAATGAGTAAGTGGTGGTCCATATAATAAACCAAATTTATAACAAATACTTCTTAAAAATCCCCTCTATTTATCTCAATTCACTTGGCTTCTCAAAACATATTTTTAATAATATTTATTCATCATTAAGATTATAACTCGTAATATTAACAACCAGATCATTCCCAAGAAAGAGAGGGCTTTTCGATAAGGATTTCTCCCTATTGGTGCGCAATTAGGTGATCAAACCCCTTTCCTCGACAGAACTTTCTAGACATTATCAATAATACAAATAATAATATTGATAACTTTGTTGTCTCAATTATTAACTTAATAATATAAAATATTGTGACAATAATTGAATCAATAACGTGAGATACTATGTAGTAATTACTGTGGTAATAATTGAATAAAACTGAGTGACTTCTCACGTAAGCATCAATAATCAAAGATACTGTACAATACCGTGTGCTACTATGCAACCACGTGTATTACTGTACTTTTCTCACCGGGTATTTTAACAGTTAATGTAAGGCCCCGAATTTTATGAAATAAAAGTATTCAATTTTTCTTATAATTACTATTCAGTAAATGGTTAAATTGATAAAAGTTTAAAGTTATGGGTGAAATACAAAATTTTTTTCAAAATAAGCAAGTGGTTATAAAATAATTATTGTTGTCGGGGAATATTCGTTTGGTCGTGGAATATTCTTTCTGTCGGGAAATATTCGTACGACGGCGCAGCTATTTGTGGGCCCCATAACGAATAACTGTTGGGTGAAGGAAAACGACAAATTTGAGTTTTTACAAATAACGGCGTAGTTGTTACCGGTAACACTGTTGGAATACCCGGTGGTTAAAATACAGTAATACGCGTTATTGCACAGTAGCACACGGTATTGCATAGTATTTTTGAAATTATTGATTCTTACGTAAGAAGGCACTACTCAATAATTGTTACAGTAATTACTGTTCAATATTTTATTTTATTGATTCAATAATTGCTACGTTGAAATTTTATATTATTGTTGTTCAATAATTGTTGCTGCACAGTATTTCCCATTATCAGATCAATAATTCATATTATTTGAATAATATTATTAGATAACATTATTGGCAATGTCTAGAAAGTTCTGTCTAAGGAGAGGTTTGGTCACCTAATTGCGCGCCAGTAAGGAGAAATTCTTATTGGAAAGCCCCCTCTTTCCTGGGAACGGCCTGGTTGTCATAAATGTGATTCTGTAATATTATTTGTGAATAATTAATTATTGATTCATATGATAAGGAAATATTTATTTTATGTGGATATAAATGAGGGATATATTTTTGTGGTTAAAAATGAAGGAGTTAATGTTGAGGTTTTTATCAGTATTTTTGTCGGAATGGAGGTATTAAAAATCAGGGTTTTTGAGATATTTTGCGGGGGTTATAATTTTTAATCCGACCGTTGGATCGTGGTAATTTTTGGATATGTTATACATATATAAGTTGAGTATATGTCCACAAATTTTGAACCGTTAAAAATGAACGTATGATTTGTTATGAATTTTAAGAGGTGGCTGATTCGGAAATCAGGTTATAAATCATTTTTGGTGGAAAATTCTAGAATTGGTGGGCCCCACTTGTGGTTGGTGAAGAAATGTGCTGAATTATATTTCAAATGTGGTGGGTGGGAATAGTAGCAGGTAAAGCCATCAGGTTGCAGGTCAAACCTACCAAAATTTTCCTATAAATAGAGGGCTAAGTTAGAATTGAAAATCACACCAGAAACATAAGCTTTCTCTCTTTCTCTCTCTATATTATGAAGCATATTTTGTGAGTTTTTAGATACTTGGTGAGTTGCTATTCATCAGTGCAAGTTTCCTTCAGCATCATATCCGATATCCAGTCAGAAGTACTGCTCTTTTGAGGTAAGGGATTGTAAGGGATTGTATAGTAAGGGATATTAAGGGATTTTAAGGGTTGTTATGATTTTCAGTTTCGTAATTTTTCTGATCTTCAAAAATTCTGGAAAAATTTGAAATGATATTTTGATGAGTTTTCTTGATTGTGTCCAAAAATGGTGATTTTTGGATGTATAGATTGAGAGTTATGAATTTTATGAGAAAAGACTATTTTAAAAGTAACAGCTTATAATTTCTTGTGGTTAACTCCAAAATTGATGAAATTTTTATTGGGAGTACATGTATATGATAGAAGTATACTCTGTAAATTTCAGAATTTTTAGACAAAAGTACAATTTTTGATAAATGTCTAAATATTCGGCTATTTTGGCCATATGAAAAATAGTAAATGACTTTTAAAAATTCTGAGAAAAATATATGTTCACTATGGGACTATATTATGCTAAATCCCAGAAAAGAAATATTTTTGGAACTGATTTGGTATTTTTCATGAAAATGGTCTAGTTATGAGTAAATGAATTAAATATGTTTTGTGAAGAAAGAAAATTGGAAAATAGGATTTTATGGCTTGAGAATCCTATATGAGGTATATGCAGATTTTTGATGAGGGTTTTGGTTATTGATGATGAAATTGTAAGAGTTGGCATTTTATGATGATTAAATACATTAATTAGTAAAGTGTAAACAATTAAAATAAATTGTTTATAAATTTAAGTAATGTTATTCTTTCAATATCATTATACCGAAATATTGGTATGAATTTTATTGTAGAATTTCTATCTTTTGTGTCAGGGTTACTATTCATGAGTTACGAATATTACTCTTGAGATTAAAACTATATGTTGATCATATTATTTTTATCATCATATATAACATTTTTATAACCCTGATGTTGAAATTCTCTTTCACTGGAGTGTAAAGATGGGTAGATTATTGGTATGATCATGACTAGGGTTCTCTTTGGCCTGTAGTGCAAAGTTGAATTGTGACTGGTATGATCATGACCATTGAATTTATAATTGAATATCTTAAGCTTAAGTGCAAAGGTGAATTGATCAACATAGTTATAATTATTGTTTATATAAATTCTGAAATGATTATATATTTCTTTGAGATATTAATATATTTGGCATGTAGTGCAAATATGAACTGTTGAGGAATATCTTTGGCCTGTAGTGCAAAGATGATATGTTGTTGAATATCTTTGGCCTGTAGTGCAAAGATGAACTGTTGTTGAATATCTTTGGCCTGTAGTGCAAAGATAAACTGTTGTTGAATATCTTTGGCCCGTAGTGCAAAGATGGTTTGTTGATGAATATCTTTGGCCCGTAGTGCAAAGATGGATTTGTTAGTATGATTATAAACAGGAACTGTGATTTGGTATAACCATGATCTTTGATGTTTCAGGTAAAGACAGGTGATGAAAATATTCTTCGTCCTGGGTGCGAAGAAAAATTTATAGTCACAATTATGATTATGAGTTATTCATATGATTGTGGAAAGGAACTGTTGAGTGATGTTACATGGATAAAATATTATTGGTGGATTTTTAACATGGAGAAGATAATAGACTTTATAGTCTATTTGACTCTTCTAATGGATTGCTCGTTCCGCTGCAACTATGGTTGAAATTTTTATCATTTACCATATGTTCTAAATCTCTGATTTATTATTGATGAAGGCTATTGATAATTTAATTATCTTTAGTCATGATATTCTTTACTGAGCTAGTTGTGCTCACCCTTTTGCTTCACAATTCTTTCAGGTAATAAGAGTGTAGCTGGGTCGAGCGAGGGTAACGGGGAAATAGAACGGTGGTCTCTAGCTGTGGATGTTCTCCGAAGCAGTATAGAAAAGTTCATTTAGTAGTTATATTTGGTGAATCCAATAGGGTAAGGTGTACCCAACGTTGGAAGGGTGTTTGCCACTATCATACAAGATGTCTAAAGACATACAACCTCGTGTCATCATAAGACAGGGATGTGCTCATCCACTTGCTGAGTATATCTATGGGCACTACCTATATAATCTTGGTGTTTGTTTGAAGTATAATTCTCAATTAGAGACAGTAGAGATAATGATATGTCAAGAGAAGACTCACCATTGGGAAGAATATGATAGTAATCTTCTCGTTTTTCTTTGGGGTCTATTGGGTCAACCAAGGATAATTCTGTGGCCATATGATATCTATCATAACCTAGACGCGTGGCCTCCCATGTACAAAGGTTTCCTTGAGCACTTCTCAAATATTCTAATTTCTAAAACAGTTTTTGAATGTACCTTTATGTAAGGTACCACTGTGAGGTGCTGTGGTTGAAGTACCATGAGAGTCACAGTTGGTATCAGAGCCATAAGTAAAGAGCCCCGAGCCTCTCGCTGGTGACTTCCTGTTGATGGGGGATGCACCGAAGCCAGACTCTCCGTAGGGGACGCCGTTCTGCGGTGGCAAACTGATAGGTATCAATGTAAGGTGCTGACATAGGTTGGTGTCCAGAGTTACATTTGGTATCAGAGCTTAGGGATATGATCTCTGGCGGAGATCGGGGAATATAACTAGGAGGGGAGAGGAGTAAATCCTTCGCTAGTGTGTCCTACCTAAGCTTATTGTTGGTCAGTCATAATATCGGGATATTATGTGATATGTTAATTTGTTCAATTAACCCTTATTTTGAAGCTGTATTCTAGAATGATATCTGAAATACAGGAGATGAGCAATGGAGAAATCATGATGACAGGGAAGATGAATCTGAAATGAAAGCAAGGTATTCTCAACTCTTTGAAATACCAGGTACGTAAATTTCGGGGACGAAATTTCATAAGGAGGGGAGATTGTAAGACCCGAATTTTATGAAATAAAAGTATTCAATTTTTCTTATAATTACTATTCAGTAAATGGTTAAATTGATAAAAGTTTAAAGTTATGGGTGAAATACAAATTTTTTTTCAAAATAAGCAAGTGGTTATAAAATAATCATTGTTGTCGGGGAATATTCGTTTGGTCGTGGAATATTCTTTCTGTCGGGGAATATTCGTACGACGGCGCAGCTATTTGTGGGCCCATAACGAATAACTGTCGGGTGAAGAAAACGACAAATTTGAGTTTTTACAAATAACGGCGTAGTTGTTACCGTTAACACTGTTGGAATACCGGTGGTTAAAATACAGTAATACGCGTTATTGCACAGTAGCACACGGTATTGCATAGTATTTTTGAAATTATTGATTCTTACGTAAGAAGGCACTACTCAATAATTGTTACAGTAATTACTGTTCAATATTTTATTTTATTGATTCAATAATTGCTACGTTGAAATTTTATATTATTGTTGTTCAATAATTGTTGCTGCACAGTATTTCATTATCAGATCAATAATTCATATTATTTGAATAATATTATTAGATAACATTATTGGCAATGTCTAGAAAGTTCTGTCTAAGGAGAGGTTTGGTCATCTAATTGCGCGCCAGTAAGGAGAAATTCTTATTGGAAAGCCCCCTCTTTCCTGGGAACGGCCTGGTTGTCATAAATGTGATTCTGTAATATTATTTGTGAATAATTAATTATTGATTCATATGATAAGGAAATATTTATTTTATGTGGATATAAATGAGGGATATATTTTTGTGGTTAAAAATGAAGGAGTTAATGTTGAGGTTTTTATCAGTATTTTTGTCGGAATGGAGGTATTAAAAATCAGGGTTTTTGAGATATTTTGCGGGGGTTATAATTTTTAATCCGACCGTTGGATCGTGGTAATTTTTGGATATGTTATACATATATAAGTTGAGTATATGTCCACAAATTTTGAACCGTTAAAAATGAACGTATGATTTGTTATGAATTTTAAGAGATGACTGTGATTCGGAAATCAGGTTTAAATCATTTTTGGTGGAAAATTCTAGAATTGGTGGGCCCCACTTGTGGTTGGTGAAGAAATGTGCTGAATTATATTTCAAATGTGGTGGGTGGGAATAGTAGCAGGTAAAGCCATCAGGTTGCAGGTCAAACCTACCAAAATTTTCCTATAAATAGAGGGCTAAGTTAGAATTGAAAATCACACCAGAAACATAAGCTTTCTCTCTTTCTCTCTCTATATTATGAAGCATATTTTGTGAGTATTTAGATACTTGGTGAGTTGCTATTCATCAGTGCAAGTTTCCTTCAGCATATATCCGATATCCAGTCAGAAGTACTGCTCTTTTGAGGTAAGGGATTGTAGGGAGTAAGGATAGTAAGGGATATTAAGGGATTTTAAGGGTTGTTATGATTTCAGTTTCGTAATTTTTCTGATCTTCAAAAATTCTGGAAAAATTTGAAATGATATTTTGATGAGTTTTCTTGATTGTGTCCAAAAAAAATGGTGATTTTTGGATGTATAGATTGAGAGTTATGAATTTTATGAGAAAAGACTATTTTAAAAGTAACAGCTTATAATTTCTTGTGGTTAACTCCAAAATTGATGAAATTTTTATTGGGAGTACATGTATATGATAGGAGTATACTCTGTAAATTTCAGAATTTTTAGACAAAAGTACAATTTTTGATAAATGTCTAAATATTCGGCTATTTTGGCCATATGAAAAATAGTAAATGACTTTTAAAAATTCTGAGAAAAATATATGTTCACTATGGGACTATATTATGCTAAATCCAGAAAAGAAATATTTTTGGAACTGATTTGGTATTTTTCATGAAAATGGTCTAGTTATGAGTAAATGAATTTATATGTTTTGTGAAGAAAGAAAATTGGAAAATAGGATTTTATGGCTTGAGAATCCTATATGAGGTATATGCAGATTTTTGATGAGGGTTTTGGTTATTGATGATGAAATTGTAAGAGTTGGCATTTTATGATGATTAAATGCATTAATTAGTAAAGTGTAAACAATTTAAAATAAATTGTTTATAAATTTAAGTAATGTTATTCTTTCAATATCATTATACCGAAATATTGGTATGAATTTTATTGTAGAATTTCTATCTTTTGTGTCGGGGTTACTATTCATGATGAGTTACGAATTTACTCTTGAGATTAAAAATATATGTTGATCATATTATTTTTATCATCATATTATAACATTTTTATAACCCTGATGTTGAAATTCTCTTTCACTGGAGTGTAAAGATGGGTAGATTATTGGTATGATCATGACTAGGGTTCTCTTTGGCCTGTAGTGCAAAGTTGAATTGTGACTGGTATGATCATGACCATTGAATTTATAATTGAATATCTTAAGCTTAAGTGCAAAGGTGAATTGATCAACATGGTTAATTATTGTTTATATAAATTCTGAAATGATTATAATTTCTTTGAGATATTAATATATTTGGCCTGTAGTGCAAATATGAATTGTTGATGAATATCTTTGGCCTGTAGTGCAAAGATGAATTGTTGATGAATATCTTTGGCCTGTAGTGCAAAGATGAACTGTTGATGAATATCTTTGGCCTGGTTGTGCAAAGATGAACTGTTGTTGAATATCTTTGGCCCGTAGTGCAAAGATGGTTTGTTGATGAATATCTTTGGCCGTAGTGCAAAGATGGATTTGTTAGTATGATTATAAACAGGAACTGTGATTTGGTATAACCATGATCTTTGATGTTTCAGGTAAAGACAGGTGATGAAAATATTCTTCGTCCTGGTGCGAAGAAAAATTTATAGTCACAATTATGATTATGAGTTATTCATATGATTGTGGAAGAACTGTTGATTGATGTTACAGGGATAAAATATTGTTGGTGGATTTTTAACATGGAGAAGATAATAGACTTTATAGTCTATTTGACTCTTCTAATGGATTGCTCGTTCCGCTGCAACTATGGTTGAAATTTTTATCATTTACCATATGTTCTAAATCTCTGATTTATTATTGATGAAGGCTATTGATAATTTAATTATCTTTAGTCATGATATTCTTTACTGAGCTAGTTGTGCTCACCCTTTTGCTTCACAATTCCTTTCAGGTAATAAGAGTGTAGCTGGGTCGAGCGGGGGTAACGGGGAAATAGAACGGTGGTCTCTAGCTGTGGATGTTCTCCCGAAGCAGTATTGAAAAGTTCATTTAGTAGTTATATTTGGTGAATCAATAGGGTAGGCGAACCCAACGTTGGAAGGGTGGTTTGCCACTATCATACAAGATGTCTAATGACATACAACCTCGTGTCATCATAAGACAGGGATGTGCTCATCCACTTGCTGAGTATATCTATGGGCACTACCTATATAATTGGTGTTTGTTTGAAGTATAATTCTCAATTAGAGACAGTAGAGATAATGATAAGTCAAGAGAAGACTCACCATTGGGAAGAATATGATAGTAATCTTCTCGTTTTTCTTTGGGGTCTATTGGGTCAACCAAGGATAATTCTGTGGCCATATGATATCTATCATAACCTAGACGCGTGGCCTCCCATGTACGAAGGTTTCCTGAGAGCACTTCCCAAAGATTCTAATTTCTAAACAGTTTTGA